>CM022300.1:470350651-471550651 GCA_011799875.1 Thinopyrum elongatum | reverse complement strand
ATCCCATCATCATCAAGATGGAATTCTGACGGTTTTCCTTTTTCAAGGTATCGCTTGATCCTTTCAACTTCAGAGTCATACCGTTGCATAGTCTTGATGCTGTGTTCTAAATCTGGTTCGACAACGAGGGTCTTGAAATAACCCTGTGGAACAATATGGAGGTTCAATTTACGAAGCTCTTCATAAAGCATAGGTCGTGATTCCTGAACCACATGGTTGCTGCAATAAGCCTTGCGACTCAAAGCATCGGCCATTACATTTGCCTTGCCAGGGGTGTATGAGATATTCATATCATAATCGGCTATTGTCTCGAGCCATCTTTGTTGACGAAGGTTCAGATCCGGTTGAGTATATAAATACTTCAAACTTTGATGATCCATATATATCTCGCAACGGTTACCGAGAAGGTAATGTCACCATAGCTTCAGGGCATAAATAACCGCAGAAAGTTCGAGATCGTGCACTGGGTAATTTTCTTCATGAGGATGCAATTGTCAGGAGGCATAAGCAATCACCTTGCGTTCTTGCATTAGGACACAACCTAATCCTTGATGGGAGGCATCACAGTATATCATGAAATCCTTTTGGGAATCCGGGGGTGCTAATACTGGGGAAGATGTCAATTTATCTTTTAGTGTCTGAAAGCTTTCTTGACATTTTTCTGTCCACTCAAATTTAACACCTTTGTGAAGCAGATTTGTCATTGGTTTTGCAATCTTGGAAAAGTTCTCAATGAATCGACGGCAATAACTTGCAAGTCCGAGAAAACTTCTGACTTGCTTAACATTCTTCGGGGGAGTCCAGTCAAGAATAGCCTGAACTTGTTCGGGGTTAACAGCAATTCCATCCTTGGAAATTACATGACCAAGGTAAGTTACTTCAGAAAGCCAAAATTCACATTTGGAATACTTGGCATACAACTGGTGTTCTCGGAGCCTTTCTAGTACCAAACGGAGGTGTTCAGCATGTTCTTCTTTATTCTTAGAATAGACTAGAATATCATCTAGATATACCACGACGAATTTGTCGAGGTAATCCATGAATATATAATTCATCAGACGGGAGAAAGTTGCTGGAGCATTCGTTAGACCAAATGACATGACGGTGTATTCATAGGAGCCATAACGAGTGACGAATGCAGTCTTGGGAATATCCTCTTCACGGACACGGATCTGGTGATAACCCAACCTCAGGTCGAGTTTAGAGAACACCGACGATCCAGCAAGTTGATCATAAAGATCATTGATCCGGGGCAGTGGGTATTTATTCTGGATTGTGGCTTGGTTAATGGGCCGATAATCCTGAACCAAACGGTTAGTTCCATCCTTCTTCTTAACGAAGAGTGAAGGTGCTCCCCAAGCAGAGGAACTGGGGCGGATGAAACCACTCTTAAGCGACTTGTTGATTTCTTCCTTAAGCTCGAGTAGGTGACGCGGAGGCATCTTATAAGGTCGCTTGGCAATAGGGATAGTGCCAGGCTTCAAGTCAATGACAAACTCGACAGCTCTAGCCGGGGGTATTCCTGGAAGTTCTTCTGGAAAGACGTCTGGAAAATCTCGAACGACAGGAACGTTCTCGATTCCTTCCAGAGGTGAGGCGTTCAAAGCATTCAGAACATATATCTAAGCTTTGGCGTCCCGTGTAATGCGGGCGGTATAGTTCACTATCTCGTCGGAGGGGTGAAGAAGTTGGACGACTTTAGTGGCACAATTGATCGAAGCAATGTGAGCTTTCAACCAATCCATTCCAAGAATGAGGTCTATGGTGGAAGATTTCAAGACGATGGGCGAGGCAAAGAATTCCAAATTTTTAATTTCGACAGCAACGTTAGGTGCTATCACGTCAACATGACAGTGACCTCCGGGAGTTTTAATGACTAACGGAGTATGCATCTTCTCATATCGAATGCCATGCATGAATGCAAATTTTCCAGAGATGAATGAATGTGATGCTCCTGAATCAAATAAAACAGAAGCAGGTACTGAGTTAACAAGAAGGGTACCCATCACAGTAGCAGGTTGATCCTGGACTTCTTCAATGTCAATGTTGTAAGCGTGTCCACGACCATGTGCAGCAGACCCAGTATTATAGTTGCGGGTCTGATTGTTGCCATGACCATTGCCACGGCCAGCACGAGGAAAAGCTAGCTGATTCTGAGTCTGGCGGCAGTCTTTAGCCTGGTGACCTGGTTTGCGGCACTTGAAGCATAGACCATCTTCAGGACGAAGAGGAGCATTGTTTTGAATAGCTTGACCTTTTGGCTGCCTCGGTGGTGGAGGAGGCAGACGTGGTGCAGCATAGTTGTTCTTTGGCGCAGAGGTATTGGAACGGATCGCATTGTTGGGAATCCAAACTCAACACTTCGATGCTGAGCCCGAAGATGAGCCAGCATCACGATAGCGCTTCTGCGAGTCCTTGTATTCCATTTGAGCGGTCTCAACAAGAATAGCCTTGTTCGTTAGAGTTGAAAAGTCGTTGAAGTCTTGAGCAGCAAGTGCAAGCTTGAGGTCGGGGTGTAGTCCACTACAGAACTTCTCCTGTCTGCGTGCATCTGTGGCGATGTCTTCTTCAGCATAGCGGGAGAGGTCTAGAAATTCCCGCTGATAAGCTTCGACAGTCTTGTTGCCCTGAGTGAGGTTACGGAACTGGGTCTTCATGCATTCCATAATTGCCTGAGGGATGTAACGTGTACGGAAAGCATCCTGGAACTCATACCAGGTGATGACTGTTCCAATAGGCAGAGTACGCTTGTGTGTGTCCCACCACTGAGCTGCGGGTCCCTTTAAGAAAACGGCCGCGAAGTTGACGAAGTTGGTAGGGGCGACATTAGCAGACTCCATCTCGTGAGGGATGTCACGGAGCCAGTCATCAGCATCCAGTGGCTTGTCAGAGTTGCGGAACTGAGTTGGGTTGAGTCGCATAAACTCTGTCAAAGTTATTGAAGCTGGGTTCTGGTTCTGGTTGTTCTGATGCGGAAACTGAGCCATGATTCCAGTCATGAACTGGCGGTTAAGCTCAAACTGTTGCATCATGGCTGCCATATAGTCTGGCGGTGGTGGGTGTTCAGCGGTACCACGACCACGACTACCTGGTCTAACCATCCTGCTAAGTATCAATAGGGGTAGTTTAGTAAAAGCAATTGCGAGCGTTTAGTGACAAGCATGATGTAACTCGACAACAAATTAAGTAGTGCAACAGATACATAACAGTAGTCAATTAAGACATACAAATCCATACACAGAGTCGGGTACATGCAGACAGCATAACGGCGCAAATTCAAAAGCTAGACATACTAGGCGGCGCGCAGGCACACGGTAAGGAAGTACACAACGTGACATAGCAAAGGCTACATCAACGTCGGAGAAAACCACCGAAACAGGGTAACTGCAAGTGCGGACGACGAATGTTCGTCGCGGAAGGATCCTGCGCACCATGTGCACTCTGATGCAGAATCCGGTCTCGAGCTGTAAGAAGTGGTCCATGTGCAGGTGTATGACCTCCAACAGCAGGCCAATCAATACCAGCATACATCTGAGTCCTGCGCGGATAAAGGATGTGCTCAGGATGTATCCCTGCGCGAACAGCGGGTAGCAACTACGTCATAGCGTCGTAGAGACGTGCTCGAGTGGCAACCAACTCGACGGCAAGAGCCCGAACAGTGCGATCCAGAGCCTGAGTGCACTGAATCAGAACACGTGGGTCATAGCGACGAGGCTCGTACGGGGCACAGATAGCTGTGTAGTATCCAGTAGCATCTCCAGCAGGGGCATACGAAATGTATCAGAATTCAGAGTCATCCAAGATATCGCTGAACTGTTCTCGGAGACGTGCGACAATAGAGTAGGCGGCATCATGGACTGCCATCTCAATCATCATGCCGATACCGTGGAAAAGTTGTAGCTCGGTGTCTGAGTCATTTTGCTGATCATAGATACGAACGTCAGCATGGTACTGCTCCTGATTGAACTCGCAGTAATCCTCGTAAACCAAGTACTCAGGGTACCAACGGTAGCCAAGTCTGGTAATGAGAGCGATCAGGACAGCTGGAAACCCAGGGGCATCACGAGCCCAAGTGCGAAGCACAAGCTGTGTCGTAGGACGTGGTGGAAACAAACGGTCCATCTGAAACAGAGGAAATTCAGATTTGTCAAATGACAATGAGAAGTTTAACACAACTCGGAGAGAAAGGTTAAACAAAACAATGGAAAGGAAAATGATTATCAGACTAATCAAATCAATGACAGGGGAAATCGCACAGATATCCAGCTCTCCGGGTAGATGGGATTTACGAGATCCTAAGTGTCGGCGTTAGTAAAATTTATTTAACCCGAGTAGAAGAGAGATCAGAGTCCCAGAGTATAGACGAGGAATAAAAGATCCTAATACCACCCAGTTGGCGACGTGGGCCCGTAAGCCACACAGCCAAGTTAGTAAATTAGTTTTTCGATGTCTAGACTCAACTTCGGCCAAGGAATTGGAAGGGGGCTTCCTACAGGCAGTCGGCTCTGATACCAACTTGTGACGCCCCCGACTCAATCGTACAATAATCATACACGCAAACGTGTACGATCAAGCACAGGGACTCACGGGAAGATATCACAACACAACTCTAAACACAAATTAACGGAGATCCACAATATTACAGACCAGGGATCCGAAGATCCGAATACATAAGTCAGTCATACAAATATTATCTGAGTACAGACATAGTTAGACAAGTTTTGCCTTAAGAAGGCTAGCACAAACAGCGACACTAGATTGAAAGGCGTTGGCCTCCTGCCTGGGAGCCTCCGATCCTACTCCTGGTCGGCTGGCTCGATCCAGTAGTAAGTGCCCTCTGGACCCTCCTGGTAGTAAGCTCCTGTGGTGGCATCTGGCTCCTGGACTCCATCGTCTGATGTATCATCAAGGTGGGGTATGGGGAAAAGAGAAAGTAAAGCAACCGTGAGTACTCATCCGAAGTACTCAGCAAGCAAGGATCTATACTACATATGCAACATTATCAATGGAGAAAGGCTGTATAAGTGGACTGGGCTGCAGAAATGACAGAATAGAGAGAAGGCCTAGTCCTATAGAAGACTAGCATCTTCAAACATCTTCTCGAGGCCATCATCTTGCAGCAATAGAAGAGAGTAGAATAGCATTTTATTTAGCAAACATGTTGAAGTACAGCTTAAAGATCCTTCCTCGACTCCCAAGCGAGAAAGCGATCCCGAAGCTTCAATTAAGTAACAAGTATCCAGTTCAAGTAGTAGATCGGGGTACACAAACTGAGCGTCCTTTACCGTAGGACCGGCTATCGATAGATGATTCATCCCTGCAGGGGTGCACTACTGTTACACAACACGCTCGATCAACTCTGGCCGGACACACTTGCTGGGTAATGCCCGACCTCGGAAGATCAACACGAAGCAGCGCCCTACCTAGGCTCGGCAGAGAGGTCAGCATGCCGGACTAACCTATGCACCTAGAGGTCTCGGGCCATCGCCCTGGGCACCCTGCGCGTTGCGAGACTGGCCGGGGTGCAGGCGTGACACTGAGCTCGTGAGTGAAGTATCCAGCCCAATCCCGACAATCAGCCCGCACGGTGAATCGTGACGTCAGACGAGCTTTCGGGAGAAACGTACATCGCAGAGGGTCCCATAACCATTATCCCACGTGGTGGTAGTGCGTATAGGGCACGTCGACCCAGTCAGATCACACACCCAAATCCAATAGGCTCAATTAGTATCACACGGAGACAATCAGAGTCTCTGATGCTCCGCCACAATATCACACTCGAGTGCCCTTCCGGCACACCCGACATCATAGATCCCCAGCGGGTACCCACTAGGGTGGACCCGCCTGTATCAAAGGTCAAGTAATCGTGTGGTCATAACATCAAGGGGGAAACCCGAGGAATCACCCTCGGCGGATTCCACTCGACGAAATCATCAGGGTGAGCGTATGAGGCATCACCCTCGAGGTTCACACTGAGGGTTGCACAACAGAGTCGTATCGGAAGTGGAGAAGGAGGAATCACCCTCGATGACCACGATCGAACAGCTACACTGCAGAGTATTCATCGGGAGTGCGTTACAAGGTATCACCCTCGGCACTCGATAGTAACTAAGCAGAGTCGTACAACTAAGGGGGTGTGAAGTGAGGTGCCGGTCTCTGGTCGACGTTCACATTGATCGAGTCGTCGATGATCAAGCAGGGGAAACGAGGATAAGGTGGTGGGGTCACCGATGGTTCACTACCAACCTATACTAAACAGTTTATCATAGGCAGGTAAGGTAGCAATGAACAGGTTACAACAGCAGGCTATGCATCAGAATAGGAGCATACATTAACAGTAGCAAAATCTAATGCAAGCAGGAGAATAGAATGGGCGATATCTGGATGCTCAAGGGGGGGGGGGGGCTTGCCTGGTTGCTCTGGCAAGAGAGAGAGATCGTCAACTGGCTGCTCGTCGGTAGTGTAGTCGTACCCAGGTGCAGCGTTGTCGGTCTCGGCGTCTATCGAGAGAGAAGGAGGGGGAGAGAAACAATAAATTCATGGCAATAATGCAAACAATATGTATGACATGCCTAAATGATATGTCGGGGTGTTCTACTGCCTAACTAAATGATTTAGTTAATTTAGGAATTTATTCGGATTTATTTCATTGAAGTTGGGCACTATTCATTTATCGAAATCGGTCTAAAAGTTCAATGTTCTTATAGCTAGAGGCATCTGACAGGAATACGGAGGGCGTATTCGGGTTCGTATCGGAATTCTGAGCAAGTTTCATGTATAAATTATTTTCATCGGAGTTACGGATTATTTAATATGATTTTCTAAAGTTTTTATTAATTTCTAGAATTTAATTATTTATTTAAATTAAACATTATCCGAAACAGTAGTTGATGACATCAGCATGACATCATGCTGACGTCAGCACAATCTAACAGGTGGGGGCCACCTGTCATAGACTGTTAGGCTAATTAGGGTTTAATTAACTTAACTAGTGATTAGGTTAATCTAATTAGGATTAATTAAACTAATTAATTACTATTTAATTAATTAATTATTAATTTTAATAATTCATTTTATTTATTATCTTTTTTATTATTTTCTATTTTTCTTAATTCGTTTTAGGGGCTGGGCCCCATCTGTCTATGGCACGGGGGGGTGGGGGCCCAGCGGCAGTGGCAAAGGGCCACTGGCGCAGGCGTGGGCGCGGGCGCGCGGCAGGGGCATGGCGAGGTGGGGCGACGGCGCGGCGAGGGGCTGGCAGGAGTGGGCCGCAGCTGCAGCGGAGCAGCGGCGCTAGGCGAGCAGGGGCGGCGCGCGGGCGGTCGGCAGCAGCGGCAGGCGGCGCGCGGCGAGCGGGTACGGGCGAGGTGCGGGCGCGCGCGGAGCTGCGGCGAGGTGAGCGAGCAGTGGGAGGCGGCGGTCGGTCGGGCGCGTCGGAGCGCGGCCAGAGGGGAAGAGGAGGCCGGGGGGTTTCCTCACCCTCCGTTGCAGGGGATCGGGCGGCGAGGCTCGCAGGAGCCGAGTCGAGGGGGAAGTCGGGGACGGGGGGGCGACGTTGTGGCGAGGTCCGGCGATGGCGGGGCGACGGGGTCGAGCGCGTCGGGCGCTGGCGAGGCGAGCGCGGGCGCTGGCCCGATCCAGAAATGGATCGGGGGGGAAGCGAGAGGGGGAGTGTCGGTGGGGTTAGGGTTCGGGGTCCCCTGGGGAGGCCATATAGGCGCGGGGTGGGCCGGCCGGCTGGCCTTGGCCCAGTTGGGTCGGGGTTTTTTTCCTTTTTCTTTTTCTCTGTTTTCTTTTGCCTTCTTCTTTTATTTATTCACATTTTCTGTTTTGTAATTAGTTAGGCCTCAAATTCAATTTTGTAAAACATGGTACTTGTTCCAATAATTACTAGGCATCCTCTACCACTGCCAAAAATTAGTTTGGAGTCAACTGGACCTCAGACAAATTTTATCATAAATAGAATGTATTAAACCTTGCTGTTTTGGTAAAGTTTGAGCCACCTAATTAATTTATTTATTGTTGGTTACAATTTTAGAATGGTCTCTGCAATATTTTCTATTTATTGAACATTTTAGTTTCTATGTTGGATAACTTTTATTTTCCACTTTCATTTAAATTTGAATTTAAGTTAGGAGTTGAAATGCAATATGATGCTAATGATGACTATGCACTGTTAAACATGCTGACTTGTCATTATCAAAAGTGATTACTGTGGCTAATGACATGGGGTGTTACACCAACCCATCACCGTCCAGCAAGCCTACGATGGGATTACTCACGCACGGCGGTGAGCATCATGAAATTGGTGATGGAGGATGGTTGTTGATGACAACGGCGACGATTTCCCCTCTCCGGAGCCCTGAACAGACTCCAGATCTACCCCCCCCCCCCCCGAGGAAGAACAGTAGGTGGCGGCGGCTCCGTATCGTAAAACGCGATGAATCCTTCTCTCTTATTTTTTTCTCCCCGAACATGAATATATGGAGTTGGAGTTGAGGTCGGTGGAGATCCAGGGGGCCCACAAGGATGGATGGCGCGCCCTGGGGGTTGGGCGCGCTTCCCACCCTTGTGGACAAGGTGTGGGCCCCCTTCTGTTGATTCTTTCGCCAATATTTTTTTTAATTCCAAAAATGATCTCCGTGAAGTTTCAGGTCATTCCGAGAACTTTTATTTCTGCACAAAAATAACACCATGGCAATTCTGCTGAAAACAGTGTCAGTCCGGGTTAGTTCCATTCAAATCATACAAATTAGAGTCCAAAACAAGGGCAAAAGAGTTTGGAAAAGTAGATACGATGGAGACGTATCAGACACTTAACAAGATAAACATGAAATTATTTGTTGGAACATTGATGAACCTTGGATATATGTTGTACTACTAACATTGAATCATTAAAAGCCTCAATATGTGTAGCATCTATATCAATGAAAATCTCCAGACCGAATGACAATGCTTATTAAGCTTGATTATTTGGGAAAAAATAGTTTAAGTGGCATGAGACTTAAAATAAAAATACCGTAAGGAGATAAATAAGCAATGCCAATACCTTGGTCATTGTTATAAATTGAATCATCAATCAATATATAATCACCATGGTACTAGAAAAACAAGGTTAATATCAATATTATGAATGTTGTCAATCCAATGCTCATTGGTAAAATTATCAATGATTTGGCCTTTCATAGATTTCAAAGATTCAGAAACTAAATTACTCAATCAAAGCATAATCCCATTTACCATTTCTACCGCTAACAATTTGTCTATGCAACATATATTTATTGACATCGGTTGGAAAAGCTACCATGCAAACACTAGATAATAAATAAATAATGTCGCAACTTCATGCAAACATAGTATAGCATAGGTCTACTTTTCAAAAAATGTGTACCTTGCCTCAGCCTCCAATAGGGCTAGACTATGTTAGAACACCACACCGTCATGTTTAGATAAGTTCTTAGGGTGATAAATGAATATCATCCACATATTTTTTTCCCTAAGGTCCATGTAAACAACATCCACCAAAGCATGTCTAACCAACTGAACAAATGAAATAAAAGATCTTCAAATATTTTTACTCTTTAGATCAGAAAAAAAAATTGTAGCTAATCAAATGTATAGTGATTTGGTAATGCACTTTCATGTTGTAGGAAATTATGTTGCTTCCATGGAACAAAATAAGCCCATGGGGTGCAAGCAATCCTACCTAGGGATGAATTGCACGCATAAATGGCATGGTTGAAGAATATGCATGATGTGCCAACCAATTTTTTTTGTGGGTGTATGCAAACATTTCGCTAACTTGTTTATTATTTCCATTCTTCTATTTCTTCCCTTTTGTTGCATTTCTTGCGACAAAAGCTTGGACATCATTCTTGTCTTGATTGTTCCCTTTCGGAATCCATGCCATGTTCGTCTTTTTCAGCGCTTCTACACTAAGCATTTTCCAGTTTCTTCTTTTGACAACTTCACAAGATGAGTGACTGGGTGCCTTTGTTGTGGTTATATTTAAAGAAATGACAATTTTTTCTTGAACTTGTGCACTCTCAACCTGTTATGTTCAGATTTGGGACACTATTTTTTAATGGTTAGTTACTTCATCACTAGCCATTAATGTAGAACTGGCTACCAGTGATGGATGCGTAGTACACCCGCCACCGATAATTGTTGTACTAGTGGCTATCAAATTTTGCTCCCACGACTACTAAAAATTTTAGAAATAAAAAATGTAGGTGCCACCCCTGGCGGCGTATTCGCAAAATGCGACACCTTCAGCGGCCACACCCGGAGTATCTCCACCACGTCGCCCACAGGGATGCCTTTTCAATGATGGTGCCATGATTCTCCATCGTGTCGGCATGGGGTTGCCTTTCCTAGAGCTGATGCCTTGCTTGTTCAACGGGTTTCCCATGGTGATGTCCCCTCCTTTCATTGTAGGCCTCATCGGTGGTGCGTTTAACCTTAGTGGCAAAAACACAAGACATTCCTTTTCCACTTTCTATCACTATGGTAGATTACTGGCAAGATTGATACCAACTAACATACATTACTCCTTTTTGGAGATCATTCATCTAAACATGGCCAATGCAAGACTGATAACCCACAAGTATAAGGCATCGCGACAGTCTTCGAGGGTAGTATTTCACCCAAATTTATTGATTCGACACAAGGGGAGCGAAAAAATATTTATGAGTATTAGTAGTTGAGTTGTCAATTCAACCACACTTGGAGAATTAAATATCTGCAGTAAAATGTTTAGTAGCACAGTAGTATGATAGCCTGATAGCAATAGTAACAGTAGCAATAGTAACGATAACATTAACAGTAGCAGTTTTGTAATGATTGTAATAGCAGCAGCAACGGTAGTAACTTAGCAAAGATCAATATGCGAAAAGCATAGATATTGGATCAGTGTTGGATATTTGTGTTAGATAACATTCATCATGTAATAGTCACAACCTAGAGCGATACACAATAGCTCCAATTCATCAATATAACGTAGGCATGTATTCCGTAAATAGTCGTACATGCTTATAATAAGAACTTGCATGCCATCTTTTGTCCTACCCTCCCGTGGCAGCGGGGTCCATAAGGAAACTAAGGGATATTAAGGCCTCCTTTTAATGTAGAAACGGAACAAAGCATTAACACATGGTGAATACATGAACTCCTCAAATTACAGTCATCCCGGGAGAGTATCCCAACTATTGTTACTTTGGGATCTACGGATCAGAACAATAACAAGTGCATATAACCAACAGATAGGATCAGGAACTCAAATATATTCATGAAAACATAGAGGGTTCAGATCTGAAATCATGGCACTCGGACCTTAGTGACAAGCATCGAGCATAGCAAAGTCAAAGCAACATCAATCTGAGAACATAGTGGATACTAGGCATCAAGCCCTAACAAATTGACTCGATTACATGATAAATCTCATCCAACTCCATCACCGTATAGCAAGCCTATGAAGGAATTACGCACTCCCGTGGTGAGCATCATGAAGTTGTTGATGAAGAAGGGTTGGTGATGATGATGGCGACGAATCCCCCTCTCCGGGGCCCCGAACAGACTCTAGATCAGCCCTCCCGATGAAGAACAGGAGGTGGCAGCGACTCTGTATCGTAAAATGCAAAAAACTTCTTCTCTTATTTTTTTCTCGGGGAAACAAAATTTATAGCACTGGAATTAGGTCAAACGGTCGCCAGTGGGCCCCACAAGGTAAAAGGGCGCACCCTGTTGCCTTGTGAGCAAAAGGTGCCCCCCTCCGGTGGGTCTTTGCTCCAGTATTTTTTTATATATTCCATAAAAAAATCTCCGAAAAGTTTCATCCGATTCTGAGAACTTTTATTTCTGCACAAAAACAACACCATGGTAGTTTTGCTGAAAACGGCGTCAGTCCGGGTTAGTTTCATTCAAATCATGCAAATTAGAGTCCAAAACAAGAGCTAAAGTGTTTGGAAAATTAGATACGATGGAGATCATATCAAAGACTAATAGATTGGAGAGCATATATGTCTATAAATTAACTCGTATAAATTGACAAGCGATGACACCGCAACAAACATACCATAAAGATTACATCAGATGGATCACAATCATATAGAACAACACATGTGATCCTTGTATTGCATAACAAGGGAGAGATTGCCATCTATCTACTAATATGGACCCATATCTAAGGAGGACTACTTACACATGGACATGGTGGTAGCGAGGTTGATGTAGATGGTCGTCGTGGCGAATTCTCCCTCTAGCAGAGTACCGAAAAAGGCCGCCAGATTGGATCCTGGCGGAACTGAGAGGTGCGGTGCCAAAAAAATCATCAATAAATATATGGTGTGGTTCTAGGTCAATAGAAAGTAAGGGGCATCGAGAAGTAGTGAGGAAGTATCAGTGGGGCCCACACGATCCTAGATCGCCCCCCTGGCCGCGAGCTGGGGTTTGTGGGGCCCATGGACTTCGCATTCCAATCCCAGTGCTTCCTACGACCTTATGGTCTTGAAAATTACCGACATATTTTTTTTACAATTTTTTGGTCTTCACGAAATTATTTTTCTGCAAGATCCATAAACAACAAAAAACAACGACTAACACTGGGCACTGAATTAATAGGTTAGTCCAAAAACATTGTGCCATAACTATGCAATAATGGTATAATTATAGCATGAAACAAGCAAAACTTATAGATATGTCTAAGACATATCACACGTACTCAATAACTAGCCATGATAACAAGGCAAAAGGCAATATTTAGTTTAAGAAATTTGACCCCAGACCGAGGAAGTCCTATCTAAATCATGTCATATACGACAAGACTGCAAAAATACAGGCCAAGTATGCACCAGTTGGTACATGTACCAGTCGGTTGCACTCGTGTAAAAATGGTGGAGAAGTTTTGTGTGGGTAGAAAAAGCTCAAGGGGCCAAGGCCCAACCCCTAGTGGTGCCCATGGGGCCTAGGCGCCATACTTACAGAGGCACTTATGGCTTGTGGGACTCCCTCCAGGTGGCATCGGTACCCGATGGTCTCCATATTCCCCGGAACCCTCACCCTAATTATCGTGCATTTTTTGCCACCGTCCCTTCGCGATTCTAAGGTGATCTTCATTCTCAACCCTGATTAGGTACTCTACCATAGGGGGAATTCATCTCCATCATCACCGACATCGGTCCTCTCGCTTCAAGATGAGTAATGACTAGTCCACCCCCTGAACTACGGGTTTCATCGAAATAACCAAGTAGTAATATGTCGTCTTGATGTGTTTAGATGTTCAATACAATGGTCGTATGAGTTGCCTTACATGTTTATCGTTAATCTGATGTATTCATATGAACGATGTTAATCACGTGATAAATTATTGATTTATGTTCATATTTATGATTGCCATCTTGTTTGATCTATAGATGCATATTTCTCTCCTACTGCTTGTTTACTCTTAGCAGTTTAGATCGATAATCAATAGTGGGAGAGGTGTGCATGAGTTCGCTTCAAATTTTGCAGGTAATCTACCGCAATGATAGAAAATAGAACAGGTTTGTATAGAGTCGTTGTCACTAAGGGTTAAGGTTTATTAGAGGATTCATTGAAATCCCCTAAACAATTGTATGTCATCTTGCTCAACGCAATTACATGTGTTCACACTTATTGTCCAAATAGTTTAGAGGGATCTTGATTATCGACGGGCTATTTAGCTATAAGATGTAGAGGGTATCTTGGTCTAATAGTACTGCCTATGTAGAATCAACACATTCATATGTTTGGCATGAGCATGGAATATTCGTTATGTACTTTTTCACATGATTATGTTATTTACCGTAGTTTTATGTATTGAAGAGAAGCACTTGGTAAGCCTATGAACCCTAATCCATCTTTTAGCATAATTAGCACCTTCCAACAAATTCTATACGCACTTCAATTTTTAGTTTTATGGTTTTAAAGAAAATACAAAAACATTATCTACCACATATCTCTTAATTATCTTGTGCAACTAGCAAGATTGACACCCTTGTTAGGTCACAAGTTAAGTTTTATTTATGTTGCAAAGAATTTAACTATTACAGGATACTGGTACCTCAACAAATTGATACATTGGTTTCTCATTCAGGGAAAACTTGGTGCGTACTGCAAACTCCTACAGTGAGGAATTTAACGAGGCTATTTGCTGATAGCACTCACACCTCTCCAACTTGATCGATCAATAGCCATAGCTACTCATGCATACGGGGGCCTTCAACTACCGCACACAATCACAATGGGGTCTCTACTCAGGCATACGTCTTTTCCAACTATCGGGCAACACCTCCTAGTACACAGCTATCATGGCTATAGAGAACAAGAGTGTCACATCGATCGATCAGTTCTATACTACAACGTCTCCCACCCAATCAGTGGCTAGCTACTCGCACATACGGGGGCCTTCAACTATAGCACATGGTTGCAATGGGATCTCTACTCGCGCATATGGGACCTCCAACTATCATGCACGAGCATATAGATTGACCGGGTTCTATAATGCAAAGTCTCGTACACGAGATCATGCACGATCACGCAAACTACCCAGGAATCTCGCCTAGGCTGACCACCCACTATATACCAAATGAGGCAGAACTCACCCGAGGAATTGCCGGAAAATCATTGCCCTCACTTCTACCATGATTTTTTTCATGGAAGGCCCGAATAACGCCATCCAGGTGTGTGGCCGGCCCGACTAGGACGAAAGTTCCATTTTAGATCATAATTCTTTATCTAGGAAGTGTCTCATCAATATATCCATGACAATACATGCTTTCCCCACTTTTTTGTCATGAAAGTGTACCTACTATGAAAGCAAATACTTCTGTTTGGGCCAGAATGTCACAAGTGTCTTTTTCTTGTAGTGGGAAGAAGAGAGACTTGGTAGGATTCACCTTCACTGTCTGTAGCCGAGGACGAACCACTCCATCACCCGTAATAGTGGAGACAAGATACATGGCCAGGACCTCCTTTATGGTGTCCGTATCCATGATGAAGCCCTAGCGGCTAGGCTTAGCCGCATGTTGGTGAGTCGGGCGAGAAGGTGCTTGCTCTCTCATAAGAGTGGTTGGGTAACCCCCAAGTGTAAGGGTGGATTACCTAGCAATAAGTATTTCCCTCAGTAGAGAACCAAGGTTTATCAAACTAGAAGCAGTTCTTCCAGCAAACCAAGTCATTGGTACAGGCACACAAAAAACAAGACAAACTTGGCCCCAACACATTAAGAAGGTTGTCAAGCTTCTTGTCTTGCTAGTTACAAGATCAAATTGCACTTTATGGTAGGAATTGATAGACATATAAAATAAAATAAACGGTACAACAAGGAAATAATATTTTTGGTAAAGTTTTCAGTATAAGAAGATAGACCCCCGGGGCCATAGGTTCACTAGCGGCATCTCTCCAAGCATAAAAGTGTGGTGTGGTGAAAAAATTACAATTGGGCAGCAATTAAATTGCAATATTTATATTTATGACTATGATCATTCATGGCATAATTGTTGGGAAACGTAGTAGAAAATAGAAAAAGCGTGCCTATGCACACCCAAGATCAATATGAAGATGCATAATGGGTTGTGATCACGATCGTTAGCGTCACCAAGTTGCAGCGAGAGATGAACGTGTCAGTGTAAATTGTACTTGGAGTCCCTCAAACCGTCAATGAACGATCCCTTGAACCGCTCACAAACAGTCCCTCGAACGGAAGACCGAAAGCATGACCTTTCTACTTGGTTGCAAGCGTGCAGCCTTCACGATCTGGCAGCGCTTCGCCGTCCAGAGCTAATCATCATCGTAGAATTAGAGGGAGGAGATTATAACCACACATGTCTTCTAATTATGAGTACAAGAGGATTAGCCTAGCTCTAATTAGTCAACTAGGACCAACTAGAACTAGAACTAGAAGAACTAGAGGAGGCTCCAAAACTTGTATGTCTCAAAGGACAAAATCCTCTAGTATATATAGGATAGACGGGAGAGGAGGGGCTGCCACCAAGGCGGAAGGAGTACCCCTTTGGGCCCCGTCCTAAGGAGGGGAGGAGGAATCTTCCCCCTCCTCCAATTCGGCCTCCTTCCTTAGGGAATGAGGCGCCACCTCCACTTGGGCCTTTGTGGCCCAAGTTGTCTTCCACCACTTGGCCTTTTTAGGCCCGTTGATATTTAATTAAACATAAATTGTTCTAAATACTTTTATACCATTATATATATAATTTAACCTCCTGGAAACATTTTCCACCTATATATATTTATCGGTAATACCTGGTATTACCATTCACCGAAACCCTTCCGGTGACCCCGAAACATTTCTGAATCCTCTGAGAACTATTCCATATATTAATGAAACAATTCCACAAATATATTCTCATTACTCCCGTCCAATTAACAATAAACAAATTGTGATTGCCTTAAGCTTGTGACTATTGGGGAACGTAGCATGCAATTTCAAAAAAATTCCTATGCTCATGCAAGATCTATCTAGGAGATGCATAGCAACAAGAGGGGGAGAGTGTGTCCACGTACCCTCGTAGACCGAAAGAGGAAGCGTTAGGTTAACGCGGTTGATGTAGTCGAACGTCTTCACGATCCAACCGATCCAAGCACCGAATGTACGGCACCTCTGTGTTCAGCACACGTTCAGCTCGACGACGTCCCTCGAACTCTTGATCCAGCAGAGGGTCGAGGGAGAGTTTTGTCAGCACGACGGCGTGGCGACGGTGTTGGTGATGTGATCCGCGCAGGGCTTCTCCTAAGCACTACGACGCTATGACCGGAGGAGTAAACTATGGAGGGGGGCACCGTACACGGCTAAGAGAAATCTTGGTCTGTCTTTGGGGTGCCCCCCGCCCCCGTATATAAAGGAGGGGGGGAGGAGGCGGCCAGCCTAGAGGGGGCGCGCCAAGGGGGGGAGTCCTACTAGGACTCCCAGTCCTAGTAGGATTCCCCCTTCCTTTTCCGGAGTGGGAAAGGGGGAAAGGGAGAGAGAAGAGGAGAAGGAAAGGGGGGGGCGCCCCCTCCCCTAGTCCAATTCGGACTCCCCATGGGAGGGGGCGCAGCCACCCCTTGTGGGCTGCCTCCCCTCTTCCCTATGGCCCATGAGGCCCATTAACTCTCCCGGGGGATTCCGGTAACATCCCGGTAGTCCAAAAAATACCAGAAACGATCCGGAACTATTCCGGTGTCCGAATATAACCTTCCAATATATCAATCTTTACCTCTCGACCATTTCAAGACTCCTCGTCATGTCCATGATCTCATCCGGGACTTTGAACAATCTTAGGTCACCAAAACACATAACTCATAATACAAATCGTCATCGAACGTTAAGCGTGCGGACCCTATGGGTTCGAGAACTATGTATACATCACCGAGACACATCTCCGGTCAATAACAAATAGCGGAACCTGGATGATCATATTGGTTCCCACATATTCTACGAAGATCTTTATCGGTCAAACCGTAATGACAACATATGTTATTCCCTTTGTCATCGGTATGTTACTTGCCCGAGATTCGATCGTCGGTATCTTCATACCTAGTTCAATCTTGTTACCGGCAAGTCTCTTTACTTGTTCCGTAATGCATCATCCCGTAACTAACTCATTTAGTCACATTGCTTGCAAGGCTTCATATGATGTGCATTACCGAGAGGGCCCAGAGATACCTCTCCGATACTCGGAGTGACAAATCCTAATCTTGATCTATGCCAACCCAACAAACACCTTCGGAGACACCTGTAGAGCATCTTTATATTCACCCAGTTACGTTGTGACATTTGATAGCACACAAGGTGTTCCTCCAGTATTCGGGAGTTTCATAATCTCAAAGTCAGAGGAATATGTATAAGTCATGAAGATAGCAATAGCAATAAAACTTAACGTTCATTATGCTAAGCTAACGGATGGGTCTTGTCCATCACATAATTCTCCTAATGATGTGATCCCATTCATCAAATGACAACATATGTCTATGGTCAGGAAACTTAACCATCTTTGATTAACGAGCTAGTCAAGTAGAGGCATACTAGGGACACTTTGTTTTGTCTATGTATTCACATATGTACTAAGTTTCCGGTTAATACAATTCTAGCATGAATAATAAACATTTATCATGATATAAGGAAATATAAATAACAACTTTATTATTGCCTCTAGGGCATATTTCCTTCAGTGACCCCATAGATTCGGTAACTCATAGACATGAACGAAACCGTTCGTTCAATGACCGATAGCGGGACCGTGGATGTCCATATCGATCCCTATGAGCACACGAATGATATTCGAGTGAACCTTTGGTTATCATGTGATGTTCCATTTGCTTCACAGTACTTCACAAAACCTGGGATGCATCGGTATCCTCCTGAGTCATCACCATGCTCACTACACCGAAATCCTCGTTACCGGTTTTGTTGTTCTTTCTCGTTATTATGTTTCGGCATCCCCGTGACGTAGTCACCTGTGTCTGGCTAGACAATGATTGGTGCCATCACACCGAGAGGGCCCTAAGAATATCTCTCCATTGTCGGAGGAGCAAATCCCACTCTCGAGCTATCTAGTGCCTTGCCAAACTTTCCGATGAACATGTAAGTTGTCGTTATGATCACCGTGTTACAGGTGATGTTTTAGCAACCCCAAAGCCCACCGTATGGTAAGAAGTGACTATGATACACTCATGGTCTAAGGAGAAAATTCACATGCTAACACTTTGTGTTATTACAGTTGATTACAGATGATACTAACTCAATAAATAACAGACAAGATTGGGTCGATTCAATATGACCGTTCTTCCAACGTCATAATCTCAATTTTGTTTTAGGACTATCGCTACACTTAACGATATCCTAAGATCCAGAGAACGTGGTCACCAACAACACTTAAGACTAGGAACCTTTTATTTTACCGTTTATCATTCCACACGTGCATATGAGTTTTCCAGTATGGTGGGGTATCCATCTTACAATATGCCGCCGACACCATTATTTTCATGGAACATGACCAAGCGAATACAACGAACATGAAATTAGTTCTATGCCTCTTTGAACAACTGTCCGGACTGAAGATCAATTTTGATAAGAGTGAGTTGTTCTGTTTTGGATGCCCCAAAGAAGAACAGGATAATTACAGACAGTTGTTCGGCTGTGAACTAGGTTCTTTACCTTACACTTATTTGGGGATCCCAATTCATCATCACAAACTTACCAATAAAGAGTGGAAGTGTATCCAAGACCGGTTTGAAAAGAAATTGAGTTGCTGGAAGGGCAAACTCTTATCTTATGGAGGGAGGTTGGTTCTTATTAACTCGGTACTCACGAGCATGTCGATGTTCCTCCTTTCCTTCTTTGAAGTACCGGTAGGGGTATGGAAAAGATTGGATTTTTATCGATCTTGATTCTTTTGGAAAATAGACGATTATATGTAGACCAAAGGACCAAGGTGGCTTGGGTATTAAAAATCTAGAGGTGAAAAATAAGTGCTTGCTTAGCAAATGGTTATACCGTTTGGCGGTAGAAAGAGACAAAGGTATGGATTCAGCTGCTGCGTAATAAATATTTACATTCTAAAACACTAGCTCAAGTAATGGCACGACTGTCTGATTGTCCTTTTCGGAAGGGGCTTATGAGGACAAAGGTTGCCTTCTTTAATAGGAGCAAATTCATTGTAGGGAATGGACAGGGTACTAGGTTTTGGGAGGACACCTGGTTGGGCGAGTCTCCATTGGCCTTGCAGTATCCTTCCCTATATAACATTATACAACGGAAAGGGGTTTTTGTTGGCACATTGTTGGGATCTGTTCCTCTTAACATTCAGTTCCGACAGTCGTTAGTGGGTGATCGATGAGATAGATGGCTACATCTTGTGCCTAGGTTAATGGAGGTTAACCTTTCTGATGCATGAAACTCCTTACAATGGAACTTGTCCGCATCAGGAGTATTCTCGATTAAATCTATGTATACATATTTGCTTAACACCGGGTCTATCCTGAGAATGATACTGATACGTCTCCAACGTATCTATAATTTTTGATTGTTCCATGCTATTATATTATCTGTTTTGGATGTTTTATATGCATTAATATGCTATTTTATATTATTTTTGGGACTAACCTATTAACCTAGAGCCCAGTGCTAGTTTCTGTTTTTTCCTTGTTTTTTAGCTTCGTGGGAAAGGAATACCAAACTGAGTCCAAACGGAATAAAACCTTCGCGATGATTTTTCTTGGACCAGAAGACACCCAGGAGACTTGGAGATGAAGTCGGAGGAGCCACGAGGCGGCCACAAGGGTGGAGGGCACGCCCCCTACCTTGTGGGCCCCCCGTGACTCCCCTGACCTAATTCTTTCGCCTATATATTCACAAATGTTCCCAAACCACCAGAAGCATCCAAGAAAAGACTTTTCCACCGCCGCAACCTTCTGTACCCGTGAGATCCCATCTAGGGACCTTTTTCGGCACCCTGCCGGAGGAGGATTCGATCACGGAGGGCTTCTACATCAACTCTATTGCCCTTCCGATGAAGCGTGAGTAGTTTACCTCAGACCTACGGGTCCATAGCAAGTAGCTAGATGGCTTCTTCTCTCTCTTTGATTCTCAATACCATGTTCTCCTTGTTGTTCTTGGAGATCTATCCGATGTAATATTCTTTTGCAGTGTGTTTGTCGAGATCCGATGAATTGTGGATATATGATCAGCTTATCTATGAATATTATTTGAATCTTCTCTGAATTCTTATATGCATGATTTGATATCTTTGTAATTCTCTTTGAATTATCGGGTTGGTTTGGCCAACTAGATTGGTTTTTCTTGCAATGGGAGAAGTGCTTAGCTTTGGGTTCAATCTTGCGGTGTCCTTTCCCAGTGATAGTAGGGGCAGCAAGGCACGTATTGTATTGTTGCCATCAAGGATAAAAAGATGGGGTTTACATCATATTGCTTGAGTTTATTCCTCTACATCATGTCATCTTACTTAATGCGTTACTCTGTTCTTCATGAACTTAATACTCTAGATGCAGGTAGGAGTCGGTCGATGTGTGGAGTAATAGTAGTAGATGCAGAATCGTTTCGGTCTACTTGACACGGATGTGATGCCTATATTTCATAATCATTGCCTTGGATATCGTCATAACTTTGCGCTTTTCTATCAATTGCTCGACAGTAATTTGTTCACCCACTGTATTATTTGCTATCTTGAGAGAAGCCTCTAGTGAAACCTATGGCCCCCGGGTCTATTTTCCATCATATAAGTTTCCGATCTACTATTTTCCATCATATTACTTTCCGATCTACTATTTTGCAATCTTTTATTTTCAGATCTATAAACCAAAAACCCAAAAATATTTACTTTATCTTTTGTTTAGTTTTACCTATCGCTATCAGATCTCACTTTTGCAAGTAACCGTGAAGGGATTGACAACCCCTTTATCGCATTGGGTGCAAGTTGTTTGATTGTTTGTGCAGGTGCTAGGTGATTTGTGCATTGTCTCCTACTGGATTGATACCTTGGTTCTCTAACTGAGGGAAATACTTATCTCTACTTTGCTGCATCACCCTTTCCTCTTCAAGGGAAAAACCAATGCAAGCTCAAGAAGTAGCAGGAAGAATTTCTAGCACCGTTGCCGGGGAGATCTATGCCAAGTCAAGACATACCAAGTACCCATCATAAAACTCTCATCTCTTGCATTACATTATTCGCCATTTGCCTCTCGTTTTCCTCTCCCCCACTTCTAAAACGATTTTCAAAAAGATTCGCCTTTTTATTCGCCCTTCTTCCGTTCGTCTTTTTAGTTTGCTTTTTGTGTGCTCGTGTATTGGATTGCTTGCTTTGTCACGATGGCTCAAGATAATACCAAGTTGTGTGATTTTTCCAACACTAATAACAATGATTTTATTAGAACTCCGATTGCTCCCGCCACTAGTGCGGAATCTTATGAAATCAATGCCGCTTTGCTGAATCTTGTTATGAAAGATCAATTTTCCGGCCTTCCTAGTGAAGATGCCACATCCCATCTGAATAATTTCATTGAGTTGTGCAATATGCAAAAGAAAAAAGATGTGGATATTTATATTGTTAAATTGAAGCTATTTCCATTCTCACTTCGAGATCGTGCTAAAACTTGGTTTTCATCTTTGCCTAAAAATAGTGTTGATTCATGAAATAAGTGTAAAGATGCTTTTATTTCCAAGTATTGTCTTCCCGCTAAGATCATCTCCCTTACGAACGATATTATGAATTTTAAGCAACTTGATCATGAACATGTTGCACAATCTTGGGAGAGGATGAAATTGATGATACTAAATTGCCCTACTCATGGTTTGAATTTGTGGATGATTATACAATTTTTTTATGCCGGATTGAATTTTGCTTCTAGAAATCTTTTAGATTTGGCCGCGGGAGGTACTTTTATGGAAATTACTCTAGGATAAGCTACTAAACTTCTAGATAATATTATGGTTAATTATTCTCAATGGCATACCGAAAGATCTTCCACTAGTAAAAAAGTGCATGCACTTGAAGAGATTAATGTTTTGAGTGGAAAGATGGATGAAATTATGAAATTATTTGCTAGCAAGAGTGCTTCTATTAATCCTAATGATATGCCTTTGTCTACTTTGATTGAGAATAATAATGAATCTATGGATGTGAATTTTGTTGGTAGGAACAATTTTGGTAATAACGCGTATAGAGGTAATTTTAATCCTAGGTTGTTTCCTAGTAATTCCTCTAATAATTATGGTAATTCCTACAACAATTCTTATGGAAATTATAATAAGATGTCCTCTAATTTTGAGAATAGTGTTAAAGAATTTATGATTTCACAAAAGAGTTTCAATGGTTTGATTGAAGAAAAATTGCTTAAGATTGATGATTTGGCTAGGAACGTGGATAGAATTTCTCTTGATGTTGATTCTTTGAAAATTAGATCTATTCCACCCAAGCATGATATTAATGAGTCTCTCAAAGCTATGAGAATTTCCATTGATGAGTGCAAAGGAAGAACCGCTAAGATGCGTGCTAAACTAGATTGGTTTGTAAAAATGTGTTCTTCTAGTTTCCATGAAAATAACGATGAAGATCTTAAAATGATTGATGTGACTCCTATTGAATCTTTGTTTTCCAATATAAATCTTGATAAATATGGGACTGGAGATGAGTCAACTTTAGTTAAAAGGTGTCCCAATGATTCGGAGTTTTTAGATCTTGATGCAAAAATTGATAAAAGTGGGATTGAAGAGGTCAAAACTTTAAGTAGCAACGAACCCACTCTTTTGGATTTCAAGGAATTTAATTATGACAATTGTTCTTTAATAGATTGTATTTCCTTTTTGCAATCCATGTTGAATTCTCCTCATGCTTATAATCAAAACAAACCTTTTACTAAACATATCGTTGATGCTATGATGCAATCTTTTGAAGAAAAGCTTGAATTGGAAGTTTCTATCCCTAGAAAACGTTATGATGAGTGGGAACCTACTATTAAAATTAAGATTAAATATTATGAGTGCCATGCTTTGTGTGATTTGTGTGCTAGTGTTTCCACGATTCCAAAAACTTTATGTGATGTGTTAGGTTTTCGTGAATTTGATGATTGTTCCTTAAATTTGCATCTTGCGGATTCCACTATTAAGAAACCTATGGGAAGGATTAATGATGTTCTTATTGTTGCAAATAGGAATTATGTGCCCGTAGATTTCATTGTTCTTGATATAGATTGCAATCCTACATGTCCTATTATTCTTGGTAGACCTTTCCTTAGAACGATTGGTGCAATTATTGATATGAAAGAAGAAAACATTAGATTTCAATTTCCGTTAAGGAAGGGCATGGAACATTTTCCAATAAAGAAAATTAAATTGCCATATGAATCTATTATGAGAGCTACTTATGGATTGCATACCAAAGATGACAATACCGAGATCTATTTGTGTTTTTATGCCTAGCTAAGGGCATTAAACAATAACGCTTGTTGGGAGGCAACCCAATTTTATTTTTGTTTTTGCTTTTTTTCCTGTTTTTGCTTTGAATAATTCATCTAGCCTCTGGTTAGATGTGGTTTTGTGTTTTAATTAGTGTTTGTGTCAAGTAAAACCTTTGGGATGGCTTACGGTGATAGTTGATTTGATCTTGCTGAAAAACAGAAACTTTTGTATCCAGTCACATAATTTTAATAATTCACTGGAGCGTTGAAAAACCCTGAATTGTTTACACGAGATTTATATACAAATTTCCTCTGTTGTCCTAATTTTTCAGAATTTTTTGAGTTACAGAAGTATTAGAACAATTAGGATCTTCGCAGACTGTTCTGTTTTAGACAGATTCTGTTTTTCTTTGTGTTGTTTGCTTATTTTGATGAATCTATGGGTAGTATCGGGGGGGGGGGGGGGGGGGGTGGGGTATGAACCATGAAGAAGTTGGAATACAGTAGATATTACACCAATATAAATAAAGAATGAGTTCACAACAGTACTAAAAGTGGTGATTTATTTTCTTATACTAACAGAGCTTATGAGATTTTCTGTTGAGTTTTGTGTTGTGAAGTTTTCAAGTTTTGGGTAAGGATTTGATGGACTATGGAATAAGGAGTGGCAAGATCCCAAGCTTGGGGATGCCCAAGGCACCCTAAGGTAATATTCAAGGACAACCAAGAGCTTAAGCTTGGGGATGCCCCGGAAGGCATCCCCTCTTTCGTCTTCGTCTATCGGTAACTTTACTTGAGGCTATATTTTTATTCACCACATGATATGTGTTTTGCTTGGAGCGTCTTGTATGATTTGAGTCTTTGCTTTTTATTTTGCCACAATCATACTTGCTGTACACACCTTTTGAGAGGGACACACATGAATCGTGATTTATTAGAATACTCTATGTGCTTCACTTATATCTTTTGAGCTAGGCAATTTTGCTCTAGTGCTTCACTTATATCTTTTTAGAGCACGGCGGTGGTTTTATTTTATAGAAATTATTGAACTCTCATGCTTCACTAATATTATTTTGAGAGTCTCTAAACAGCATGGTAATTTGCTTTGGTTATGAATTTAGTCCTAATATGATAGACATCCAAGAGGGATATAATAAAAACTTTCATATAAAGTGCATTGAATACTATGAGAAGTTTGATTCCATATGATTGTTTTGAGATATAAAGATGGTGGTATTAGAGTCATGCTAGTGAGTAATTGTGAATTGGAGAAATACTTGTGTTAAGGTTTGTGAGTCCCGTAGCATGCACGTATGGTGAACCGTTATGTAACGAAGTTGGAGCATGAGATATTTTTTGATTGTCTTCCTTATGAGTGGCAGTCGGGGACGAGCGATGGCCTTTTTCTACCAATCTATCCCCCTAGGAGCATGCGCGTAGTACTTTGTTTCGATGACTAATAGATTTTTGCAATAACTATGTGAGTTCTTTATGACTAATGTTGAGTCCATGGATTATACGCACTCTCACCCTTCCACCATTGCTAGCCTCCCAAGTGCCGCGCAACTTTCGCCGGTACCATACACCCACCATATACCTTCCTCAAAACAGCCACCATACCTACCTATTATGGCATTTCCATAGCCATTCTGAGATATATTGCCATGCAACTTTCCACCGTTCCGTTTTATTATGACACGCTTCATCATTGTGATATTGCTTTGCATGATCATGTAGTTGACATCGTATTTGTGGCAAAGCCACCTTTCATAATTCTTTCATACATGTCACTTTTGATTCATTGCACATCCCGGTACACCGCCGGAGGCTTTCATATAGAGTCATATTTTGTTCTAAGTATCGAGTTGTAAGTAAATAAAAGTGTGATGATCTTCATTATTAGAGCATTGTCCCATGTGAGGTAATAAAAAAAAGAGGCCAAGCCAAAAAAAGAAAAAGAAAAAAAATAAAAAAATAAGAGAAAAGAAAAAAAAATAAGAGAAAAAGAGAGAAGGGGCAATGCTACTATCCTTTTTCCACACTTGTGCTTCAAAGTAGCACCATGATCTTCATGATAGAGAGTCTCCTATTTTGTCACTTTCATATACTAGTGGGAAATTTTCATTATAGAACTTGGCTTGTATATTCCAACGATGGGCTTCCTCAAATTGCCCTAGGTCTTCAGGAGCAAGCAAGTTGGATGCACACCCACTTAGTTTTCTTTTGAGCTTTCATACACTTATAGCTCTAGTGCATCCGTTGCATGGCAATCCCAACTCACTCACATTGATATCAATTGATGGGCATCTCCATAGCCCGTTTATTTGCCAAGTTGATGTGAGACTATCTCCTTCTTTTTTGTCTTCTCCACAACCACCATATTCTATTCCACCTATAGTGCTATGTCCATGGCTCACGCTCATGTATTGCGTGAAAGTTGAAAAGGTTTGAGAACATTAAAAGTATGAAATAATTGCTTGGCTTGTCATCGGGGTTGTGCATGATTTGAATATTTTGTGTGATGAAGATGGACCATAGCCAGACTATATGATTTTGTAGGGATAAGCTTTCTTTCGCCATGTTATTTTGAGAAGACATAATTGCCTTGTTAGTATGCTTGAAGTATTATTGTTTTTATGTCAATATTAAACTTTTGTTTTGAATCTTATGGATCTGAACATTCATGCCACAATAAAGAAAATTACATGGATAAATATGTTAGGTAGCATTCCACATCAAAAATTCTGTTTTTATCATTTACCTACTCGAGGACGAGCAGGAATTAAGCTTGGGGATGCTTGATACGTCTCCAACGCATGTATAATTTTTGATTGTTCCATGCCATTATATTATCTATTTTGGATGTTTTATATGCATTAATATGCTATTTTATATTATTTTTTGGACTAACCTATTAACCTAGAGCCCAGTGCCAGTTTCTGTTTTTTCCTTGTTTTTTAGCTTCATGGGAAAGGAATACCAAATGGAGTCCAAACAGAATAAAACCTTCGCGATGATTTTTCTTGGACCAGAAGACACCCAGGAGACTTCGAGATGAACTCAGAGGAGCCAAGAGGCGGCCACAAGGGTGAAGGGCACGCCCAGGGGGGTAGGACGCGCCCCCTGCCTTGTGGGCCCCCCGTGACTCCCCTGACCCAATTCTTTCGCCTATATATTCACATATGTTCCCAAACCACCAGAAGCATCCACGAAAAGACTTTTCCACCGCCGCAACCTTCTATACCCATGAGATCCCATCTAGGGACCTTTTCCGGCACCCTGTCGGAGGAGGATTCGATCACGGAGGGCTTCTACATCAACTCTATTACCCTTCCGATGAAGCGTGAGTAGTTTACCTCAGACCTACGGGTCCATAACTAGTAGCTAGATGGCTTCTTCTCTCTCTTTGATTCTCAATACCATGTTCTCCTCGTTGTTCTTGGAGATCTATCCGATGTAATATTCTTTTGCGGTGTGTTTGTCGAGATCCGATGAATTGTGGATATATGATCAACTTATCTATGAATATTATTTGAATCTTCTCTGAATTCTTATATTCATGATTTGATATCTTTGTAATTCTCTTTGAATTATCGGTTTGGTTTGGCCAACTAGATTGGTTTTTTTTGCAATGGGAGAAGTGCTTAGCTTTGGGTTCAATCTTGCGGTGTCCTTTTCCAGTGACAGTAGGGGCAGCAAGGCACGTATTGTATTGTTGCCATCGAGGATAAAAAGATGGGGTTTACATCATATTGCTTGAGTTTATTCCTCTACATCATGTCATCTTACTTAATGCGTTACTCTGTTCTTCATGAACTTAATACTCTAGATGCAGGCAGGAGTCGGTTGATGTGTGATGTAATAGTAGTAGATGCAGAATCATTTCGGTCTACTTGACACGAACGTGATGCCTATATTTCATAATCATTGCCTTGGATATCATCATAACTTTGCACTTTTCTATCAATTGCTCGACAACAATTTGTTCACCCACCGTATTATTTGCTATCTTGAGAGAAGCCTCTAGTGAAACCTATGGCCCCCGGGTCTATTTTCCATCATATAAGTTTCCGATCTACTATTTTCCATCATATTACTTTCCGATCTACTATTTTGCAATCTTTTATTTTCAGATCTAAAAACCAAAAAACCCAAAAATATTTACTTTATCTTTTGTTTAGTTTTACCTATCTCTATCAGATCTCACTTTTGCAAGTAACCGTGAAGGGATTGACAACCCCTTTATCGCGTTGGGTGCAAGTTGTTTGATTGTTCGTGCAGGTGCTAGGTGATTTGTGCGTTGTCTCCTACTGGATTGATACCTTGGTTCTCTAACTGAGGGAAATACTTATCTCTACTTTGCTGCATCACCCTTTCCTCTTCAAGGGAAAAACCAACGCAAGCTCTAGAAGTAGCAGATACACATTTGGAAAATTAAGGTGCCATTCAAAATCAAGGTGTTCATGTGGTTTGTGGATAAGGGAGTAATTTTGACAAAGGATAACATGGCCAAGCGTAGTTGGGAAGGAAGTAAAGGATGCTGCTTTTGTGATCAGGATGAAACAATAGAACATCTTTTTATCCAATGTCCACTTGCTAAGTTACTGTGGAGAAACATTCACGTTGCTTTTAACGTTGTTCCGCCCGTCACAATCTCGCATTTATTTGGGACCTGGTTAACTGAGATAGAGCCTAAGACCGCGTCACATATTCAAGTTGGAGTGTGTGCATTAGTTTGGGCTATATGGAATTGTCGGAATGACGTTGCCTTTAACAGACAAACTATCACAATTTTTTTGCGGGTCATCTTCAGGGCGTCTACTTGGACCCGCATGTGGTCGTTACTCAGCCATGTGGACCACAGGGAGCATATGGATTTTGGGTGCAACCAATGGGAGATGGTTGCATGGGATACTTACAACCAGTTTGGATGGCGGTCCAATAATAGGATAGGTGTTTAGTCGTCTTACCCTATTTTCGTGGTTGTGGCAAATTTATTTTTGAATTTCGTACTACTATTTAGGACTTTGTTTTGGACCTGAATTTTTTATAAGATGGTTGTGTGCATCAAGAGATGCAGAGGGCGGGGGTAATCCTCTTTTTTGAAAAAATATGAGTTTTCCACTAAATCACATATTCGAGGATCATATCAGTTATAGCATAGAATATAAACTCTATAATTATGAATATGGGAATATAATAATACAAATATTATTGCCTCTAGGGCATATTTCCAACAATAATCTCGTATTGGTAGTACGTCTATGATATGTACACCGTTATCCAACTACTATACAACTAATACTCCACCCCAAGACCGCTATCCAGCATGCATCTCCAAGTATTAAGTTCATAGCAAACAGAGCATTGCAATAAGCATGATGACATAATGTAGACAGCGAAACTATCATCCAAGTGTGATGAAAAAGATAATTTTATCCTTAGTGGCAACAATACAAAACGTGTCTTGTCCCTTTGTTTCATTAGGATATAGATCACCACAAGATACGAACCCACTACAATTAACAACCCCCTCTGAAGAACTACCCATCAAACTTCACCAAAGAAGACAAATAGATAGGAGAGCATAGAAAGCTTTTCAATTATACAACAAAGAAACTTCAAAATATTCAATTGATTTAAATGAACAATTTGATCACAAGTGACAATTCATCATATCCCAACAAACACACCACCGATTACATCATATGGATTTCAATCATGTGAGTCAGTCCACATGAACTTTGTATCGAATCACAAAGGAGGGAGGATGTCTTGTATCTACTACTATGGAACCTAAGGTCCTAAAGGAACTACTCACACATGGTCAAGGAGGGAACAAGGTTGAAGAAGAAGCCTCGGGGTGATGGATTCCCCCTCCGACAGGGTGCCGGAATAGGCCTCCAGATTGGATCTCCGCACAACAGAAACTTTCGGCAGCGGAAACTATCGGATAAAATTGGCATGGAGGGTTTCGCAAAATATGGGATTTATAGGTAGAAGAATGGACATAAGGCGGTGGCCAGGGGGCCATCCGACCTGTCCACGCGGGTCGGGCCCTGGCTGCGTGGGGCCGGGGGGGGCAGGCACCTCCCGGTACTTTCTGGAACTATCTGGACTTAGGAAAAATCATATTAAATCCCGTGAAATTTTGACCTCTATAGATATGGATTTTCTGGAAAACCAAAAACATGCAGAAATAGCAACTGGCTCTGGCACTGAATTAATAGGTTAGTCTAGAAAAATAATATAAAATGCTATAGCAAGAAACAATGAAAAATATATATACGTTTGAGATGTATTAGAAGGCAGGAGACGATGACCAACCAATACATCCAGTCGAGGGGGCAGTGGCGAGCCAGAGAATTTGAGGACGATGGCGGAGAAAGAGGAGCACCCCCACTACAAGAAATATGTCAACTTGTGACCTTCTGTCAGTGACCCTGGAAGAATTGGTCATAAATCTATGACCATTTGTGACCAATTGGTCAAAAGCTGTTCGGGGGGCTCCAAACCCTAAACTATAACGACCATTTTGGTCAGAAAGGTCGTAATTTCCTTACACGAAATGGTCATAAAGCAGACAGCACTGGTCCGCTGCCTTATTTCTAGCTGATCACGACCAATATAGATGGTCATAACCTTGTAAATTATGGTGGATTGCTATGACTAGGCGCCACCTCATCAGTTTTGCCTATGTGTCATGTCCATGTGTCAATTTTTGCCCTAGGTTGTGAAGCAACCTATATTTCTGTCATTCCCAAAATTTCCAAAAAAATTGGGCATTCTTTACTATCCAAATCATTACCTCATGACAATATTCAACTCCATTTTCCTGGTAAATCTTCCTCGGCAAATTTCCAAAGTTTTTGTTCAGCTCAAACTGTTGTGAAGGAAGTACTAGCTAGGCATATCCTAATGAGCTGAATTTTTGCCACATCTTATATATTCCCAAATCATAGCTCTCCACAAAATTTGAGCCCCATCTAACAATACATGTGAGCTCAGCATCCAATCTTTGTTTCTGGTGATATTTTCAGTTTGTGAAGCAACTATATTTTATGTTAATTTATAATTGCTAAAAATTTACCACGACATGACCCTGCCCATAGAACCTCCCTCCCCCAAATTTTAGCTCATTTATTCTAGCCAATTTCCCTCAGCATTTTTCCCAATTTTCTGTTCAGTGGAGAGCACTGTGAAGGAAGTACCATTTTTATTTATCCAAATGGTATGAAAATTTTAAAGTGCCTTCATATGCCCAAATTATCATCCTCCTCCAAATTTTAGATCAATCCATTCATTAATTTGAGTCTAGCTTCAACATTCATATTTCTGTCCAGTGTGGTACGTTGCAAAGCAAGTGACACCTAGGCTCCTCCATTTGAGCTGCAAATTTTACAAGATAGTCTCCTTAGTAGATGATCATCCTCGGCCAAAACTCAGGCCCATTGGCCATGTGCATTTTCCCCACCACTAATCAAACACTTGGGTGCTAATTCATGTTTGAGCTCAGTTCAGTCTCCTCGTGAGATTCTTCTATTACCTTCTTCTTCCTGACACCTATCGGGGGAGTGCCCAACCCACTAGACATGCCTAGGCCACCTAGAATGCGTGGCAACACCACGGTCATGTGGTGACCATGCGGCGGGCATGCGAGTTTACGCGCTCTGGAGTTGCGGCCCTCGGCCACCATCCAAACCTTAACGTATCGCCACCAAACCATGTATTTCTGATTAAATAGATACTTATGTACCTATAAATGATTTTTGGAAAAAATAAAGAGCAAACTATGAGGCAGCTGCAGTTCAAATTTGACCGGCTTCCAACTGAATCAGTGGAAATTTGTCTTTTTCACCAGAGGTGTATAAATACTTTTGATGACCAACCATTTTGTCAATTGTACATTAAATATGGCCTAATATATTATAAAAATGACCTGGTCCCATTTTGCAACAAATATATGGTAGGTCCTTCACAAAAAAACTCATTTTGGGCACTCGAAAAATAGAAAATGAATTTTTCGTCCAAAGAAAATGAAAACTTCCTTAGGCAACATTGTTTGCCATCCCAAGATGCACCCTTGTGCACAATATGAGATCATTTGAACAAACTATGCCATGAATGTGGCCATAAGATTAATCATTTGGCTTGAAAGCCATGCACCTTCACACGTGATAGCTCGTTTCTGAGAACACTTTTTAAAAATAATTACCGTATTACAAGTTTAATATTTTTCCTAGTAACTTGGTCACATATGATAACACAATGCGAAGGTTTTCCAATTTTTTGATTTTTTTTGCAATTTTAATGCTCGTTTAAAATGCGGTCAAAACGGCGAGAACGACCGTTCCTAGCTAGTAGTTGAATCTTGGAATTTTTTTGGTGTTTCTCTGATTAAATAGATACTTATGTACCTAGAAATGATTTTTGGAAAAAATAAAGAGCAAACTATGAGGCAGGTGCAGTTCAAATTTGACCCGCTTCCTACTGAATTGGCGGAAATTTGTCTTTTTCACGAGAGGTGGATCAAATCTTTTGACACCCAACCATTTGGTCAATTGTGCATTAAATATGGCCGATTATTTTATAAAAATGATTTGGTCCAATATTGCAACAAATATATGGTAGGTCCTTCACAAAAAAAACTCATTTTGGGCACTCAAAAAATTGAAAATGAATTTTTCGTCCAAAGAAAATGAAAACTTACTTAGGCAACATTGTTTGCCATCCCAAGATGCACCCTTGTGCACAATATGAGATCATTTGAACAAACTATGCCATGAATGTGGCCATAAGATTGATCATTTGGCTTGAAAGCCATTGATCTCCGCACATGATAGCTCGTTTCTGATAACACTTTTTAAAAAAAATTACTGTATTACAAGTTTATTATTTTTCCTGGTAACTTGGCCACATATAATTACACAATGCGAAGGTTTTCCAATTTTTTGATTTTATTTTTATTTTTCATGCCTGTTTCAAAATGCGGTCAAAAAGGCGGGCACGACCGTTCCTAGCTAGTGGTTGAATCTTGGAAAACTTTTGGTGTTTCTCTGATTAAATAGATACTTATGTACCTAGAAATGATTTTTGGAAAAAATAAAGAGCAAACTATGAGGCAGGTGCAGTTCAAATTTGACCCGCTTCCTACTGAATCGGCAGAAATTTGTCTTTTTCACGAGAGGTGGATCAAATCTTTTGACACCCAACCATTTGGTCAATTGTGCATTAAATATGGCCTATTATTTTATAAAAATGATTTGGTCCAATACTGCAACAAATATGTGGTAGGTCCTTCACAAAAAAACTCATTTTGGGCACTCGAAAAATGGAAAATTGATTTTTCGTCCAAAGAAAATGAAAACTCCCTTAGGCAACATTGTTTGCCATTCCAAGATGCACCCTTGTGAACAATATGAGATCATTTGAACAAACTATGCCATGAATGTGGCCATAAGATTGATCATTTGGCTTGAAAGCCATGAATCTTCACACATGATAGCTCATTTCTGAGAACACTTTTTTAAAAGAATTGCCGTGTTATAAGTTTATTATTTTTCCTGGTAACTTGGTCACATGTAATGACACAATGCGAAGGTTTTCCAATTTTTTGATTTTTTTTGAATTTTTTATGCCCGTTTCAAAATGCGGTCAAAACGGCGGGAATGACCGTTCTGAGCTAGTGGTTGAATCTTGAAAAACTTTTAGTGTTTCTCTGATTAAATAGATACTTATGTACCTAAAAATGATTTTTGGAAAAAATAAAGAACAAAATATAAGGCATTTGCAGTTCAAATTTGATCCGTTTCCAACTAGATCAGCGGAAATTTGTCTTTTTCATGAGAGGTGAATCAAAACTTTTGACACCCAAGTATTTGGTCAATTATACATTAAATATGGCCTAATATTTTAGAAAATTGATTTGGTCCAATTTTGCAACAAATATATTGTAGGTCCTTCACAAAAAACTCATTTTGGGCACTTGAAAAATGGAAAATGAATTTTTAATCAACTACGACCAATTTTTTAGTCAACTATGACCAATTTAGATGGTCATGACATCGTACCCGTGTACTGCATTTTGATTGGTCCATGGGCGTTTCACGCGAATCGTGGATGGAACACCGTTGGATGCTCGCGGATCCAACGGCAGTCCTCACCCCAAGCCCACCTAAGCCGAAACCCTAGCTCTTTCCTCGTGGACATTTTCCATCCACCCCCCCGCCTCCTTTCTTTCTCTCCTCGCACTGCCAATTCCCCTCGCTCTCTTCTCCTTCCTCGCTCCGTCTGCGCACGCCATGGCCGCCCGCACGCCCCTTTGTCGCCGGCGTTGACCCGCAGTCCACCTTCCCCATCTTCCGCTCTCTCTCTCTCCACCCGTCGCGCTCTCGCGGCATCCCATCGATCCACGGCAAGATCCACCGCCCACCCCGACCCACTCCTTGTTCCACCCACCCCGATCCATCCCCCCCTAGTCTCCGCCGCCCCCACCCAGTTGCGCCGCAGCGAAGCCCATCCTCCGCGTCGTCGCTGTCTGCGGCTCCCTCCGCAGGGCCTCCTACAACTGCGGCCTCCTCCGCGCCGGTACTGACGCTCTCCCGCCCTGCCTCTTCTCCCCTTAGCACTCGCACTAGTCGTCTGCTGACCCGCCGTTGACTGGCCTTCGTTCGTCCTCTGCTTCCTCTGTGCCTTCCCCTGTTTCTTTCTGTTCCTCAGTCTTCTCCATCAGAGATGAATGCTTGGCCTGTTTGTTTCTCACACGCGATTCAAAATTGTGATTGTTGCAGGCGCTTGACAAGATCCGGTTTGAGAGCCTGACCGACAAGAGCAAGTTCGACGTGCAGCCGGAGCTCTTCATCCGCCTTGTCCTCGTCCCCGACACTCTCAATCATCGACAGCGGCGTCGGAATGACCAAGTCAGGTACTACATATGTGCGGATGATAGGCTGAAATGTTTACATGTGCCATCATAGCTAAGATTCTGTTCTACTTCGGTTCAGATGAATTAGGTTGTTTCTGAATGATAACATTAGAATGGTGTAGCTTCAGTCTAGCTTCCAGCAAGTTTTTCCTTCCCGTTGCTCATAACTGAATCTGTTGATAAAAATATATGCTTGATACAGTATATCTTTGCAACTAATTTCGTGTATCTTCTTGTGACAAGCCAGGAGATCTCAACACTCGCGGTTTCTCTGTTAACAAACGCACTGAAATTCTATGCTCCAGCAACTAGACAATATCTGGGGGAATGCACAGGCCATACAGGGTCCATCCATGAGATTGCCTTTTCAGCTCCGTCATCGCCGCAAGTGACACAAGGAGCTTCAAGCAGGTTTTTGTTTCCCTACTACGTCCTGATTGCTGAAAATTGATGCTGCTGAACATTAATGTATTACATGAATGTGCGTGATTGCAAAATTTTGTCAGTACCAGATTCACATCTACATAGTTCCTTCTTTAATATAAAGCAGGTTTTACTATATTCCAGCTCATCAGTATGTTTCTCAGTTTCTGCATTGTAGTTATTTGTATTCTCATAAAGGCGTGAGGCATTAATTGTTAATTCTTGGGATGCTTTGTTTGGATTGAGGTTGGCTCATAATTCATTAAGTTTGAATATGAGTTATTATATCTCATTGAGTTTCTCTCTGTTCTGCTCTGTTCACACTGGACAACTATTAATTTCTTTTCCTGTAAAATGAGATGACATGATGCAAAGCGCAACCTGTACAATGACATATGGAGTAGTGATTTTCTTACTAATTTTGGAATAGATCCATTGCATTTATATACTAATCCTAGCCAAATATGAATTCCTTCTACATTGACATAGAAATAACCCCAGTTCTGATTGTTGTTTTGTTTTACTGTGTCCTGCTGCCACTGGACATAATCTCTTCTACTTGATTCACTAGCATAGTTTTGATCTGGTATTTACATTCACTGTACTGTATAGGTAATTAGTGCTTCAGCTATTTCTAAATCAAAATATACTTGCATTTTTTGTATCCAACCATTCACTGTTCTCTAAATGTCTGCCAGATATCTTTGCTAAATGTTGGCCCCTCGCACAAAATGTTTAGCTTCTCCTTTGGTGGAACAAGTGGTAACCTACTTGCTGCTGGTTCTAGTTCCAAGGTAAGGGAACGGAGAGAGGGGAGCTACTCCTACTGTGTAAAGGACACCATGGTAGGTTCTTTTTTTGTTCTGTCTTTTTTCTCTTCCTAATCTGAACATGTTGAAGGCTCTATTTTGTGCAGGTTGCTCTCACGAGGAGAAGCTGCTGCTACAAGACGCCCTCCCCCCTCCTCCAACCCCTTGACATGGTGAGCTCCACCCCTCCTTCTACCCCTTGCAGATCTGATATGAAGTGGGCATCAGTTGCAATTGTTATGGCCACAACAGTACAGCAAGTATTGTTTCAGTTTTTATGTGATATTTGATTGTGAGTGTGCTGTTTGATGATGCTCGCCTCATCCATTTTTCATGTCTTGTATGAAATCTTTACCCTATTAGAAGATGCCACCATCAAGTTAATAATAACACTAATGATCATTTGATTCTAGTCTAGAGATACAACAACATTAGTTAGATCCATGGATGGATGGATGAACACACACAGCTAGCAGCTTAGCAGTGTTAGCAACCACAAAAATTAGCCTTGTGATTCATTCTGTTGACGCAAGCATGCTCTATTCGTTTTGGATCCCAGCCATGTATGTACTAATAAGCTAGCTCAAGCACACGCACATGCTGCTCGATTGATATCTGTAGTTATAGCAGCAGTACGTATGTGTCTCCTATACTAGATTAATTTCTAGACTTAGCTCAACAACACCAGCTCTTACTTGTTTGTTCGTTTTGGAGCAGCAGACATCCTCAGTGGACAATGATGACAACCAGGGCATCCACCGCCACGACGACGCTCCGCACATGGTCCAACTCGGCTACAACCTCCTCTACCGCGTATAGCGGTGGCGGTTGTCTGCGGCATCAAGTACAGCCTCCTCTTTGGTGAGCCCATCTCCTACCTCTAGCTCCCTCTTTTGTGCTGCTGTAGAAGTACCTTGCTCTGTTCCATGCCCATCATATTTTTTGTCATAAAATGCTCTAGTGAACTGGATTCATACATAAGTCTGCTACTTTTCCTCAAGTTATTTGTGCATTTATAAACCTATTTGAACTTTTCTATTTCTTGAATGCATCCATCCATAAATGTTTTATACAGATAGTTTTGGAATGCGTTTTTTTGTTAGCTTATGTCGTGCATCACAAATGGATCAAGTTCCAGTTTTAGTTTTGTTGTTATTAACCTCAACAATCCTGTCAGCATAATAAGTATGTGAATGAATCCGTTTGAGTATCTGAAACTAAATGTTTTGTTGCTCATAGTAATTAAAAACAGCGGCCAGTTTCCCATCACACACTGTTATTATCACTTCATGGCTTGATCTGTTGTGTCAGGCTGCTGTAGGTGCTGAACTGTGATTATTGCAAGGAGGAACCACTGTTTGGCTTCAGTCCTTCCCCATTTGATCATTTTTTATGGCCCGCATGCATGCTACGTGTTGGCTGACTTGGCATGACTTGCATGAAAACTTGAGGGCATTCATACTAAATAGGACTTAATTTTCATGCAGACTTGCTCTAGCTCTTCTTAATTTTCATGCATGTTTCTTTCCGTACTTGATCTTACTACTAAATAGCACCCCATCACTTGCTGTTGTTGTTATTCACCCTATCCTCGCTGTTCTGTTTTCTTGTTGGCAGATATTTTGCGTAAATTCAAGACGAAAGATGTTCAAAGAAGCGCCAAGACATTCTTATATAGCAAGTTATGTAATAATAGCTGGGTTATCTGGGCATTGAGAACTCTAGAATTTCATGTATCTTCTCTCTGTTTCTGAATGAAATGTTGTATGTTTCAGAATTACAATTTCTATTTCATATGAAATAGTAATTATGTACGTGATTCGAAAATGTGTGCAATGGAAACATGACTCATGCGACCCACTTATCAAAATAATTTGAGCACATTTGAAATTTCTGACGTGTGGGACCAGTGTATGATATTATGACATTTGGGACCAATATAAAATGGTGGAAAATAAAATGGCAAAAAATAAAAGATCATATGCTGTAAAAGGCCGCACCCAGAAATAAAAAGGCCGAATTGCTAGGCTAGGCCCATGTAGCTAGCGTAAATTGACAGGAAAAAATATATAAATGGGGTGAATTAATGGGCTCGGCCCATATAGACACCTAATCGGACCGGGCTGATTCTTGTTAATGACCTTTCCATTTGGTCGCAATTTTTCCACGTCAGCTCGCCACGTCGGATCCGACGTGGCCTGGGCAGACAGCTAGCGACCAAAACAAAAGCTCGTTGTACCAATGACCTTTTGCTTTGGTCGTTGCCTTCCACGACCTTATCCCGAAGAAGGTCGTTAATTTTAGTTTATGACGGCCAGCTTTTGACAATCTGTTTTTGGTCAAAAAAAGGTCGCAAATGGAAAACAATGACCATTCAGTGACCAATAGTGATGGTCGCAAATTGACGTATTTCTTGTAGTGCCCCTGTCGCGCTCATCCCAGAACAACGGTTGTAGGGTGCGACGCGTCGTGTATCCTACGGGAGTAGGTCCTTTGCCCATCAATGTTCCTGGATCCGACGACCTCTGGCCTCGTCATCGCTAGTGGTTGCTTGAGGGTGAGGAGCGGAGGTAGAGGGAGGGAGCCGCCACCACTAGATTGGAGGAAGAGGGGTCCCGGGGAAAGAGATAAGGGGAAAGAGTGGGTGGGGATCAGGAAAGAGATTTTTCTTAAGGTTCGAGAGAGATAGAGAGTGGGTTTGCTCAGTGTTGCGATAGGCTTTGGACCAAATCGTTTGGAGATGGCTTTGGGTTAAGAGCTACTTGCGAGTTGGGAATATTAGAGGTGGTTTTGTTCTTTTGGCCTGCCTCCGTGAATTCTTAGAAGAGGTGTCGGATTTCTAACTACCTCTGAAGCTTTGTATAACAAAAATATATCTCCGAGAGGGGGTATTATAGGCAACTTTGTCCTATTTGGTCACAACCGCTTTCGAGGGCGCTTTTAATGCATGTTTTGTACTAGTGAGGGGATCCTAGAGTAGATTAAGTTCAAAGATATCCAATTGGATTTGGCGACCAATTTAATACTTATGTTACCTGATTATTTAGGCTATGCCCTTTGCTCTGTTTTGGTCATGATCAAGGTCACCTGTGCCCAAGTCATTAGTTTTCTATTTTGTTCCTCTTTTATGAACTCTTTACCAACTCGCGTGTCAGCTATTTTTTTCTTCCCTGTGTCATTGATCACATGTAGTTCTTCTATATGGTTTGAAAGAAAATGAGGCAAACCATCAATCTTCTCATATTTGTTTTGGAAGTTTTTACACATAGAACCAATAGTATTTCAAAAAATTCACCAAATAGGTGTTGTCATGGTACAACTATGGCCGCTCTTGGGTGGGCTCTAAGAAATAATACTTTGAACAAGTACTTTAATTCCTGATTTGTCTTTCATCGACATATAATTTGGACTTGAATGACGGAAGCTAGCTCATTATTTCCTTAGTCTTGGTTACCCCCTTTAAATAGGAAATTGGACAAATCATAATCAATAAAGTACAACAACGCACACCTCTAAAAGTGTTGATTCATAGCATAAGATTAAAATGTGTAGATGATGTCAAGAGAGATCGGAGTAGACCAAACCTAACATGGGAGGAGTCTGTAAAGAAAGTCTGAAATATCACCGAAGAACTTATCATGGACAAGGTGCGTCTAAGTTAGCTATCGACGTGTTAGAATCATGACTAAGTTTTTGAGATCTTATGAGTTTTAACTTTAGCCTACCCAACTTATTGTTGTAAACCAACACATGCACAACTCTCTAAGATAACTAGAAGATGCCCTGCGTGTTGCTGTGGGAACCTTGCTAAAGGAAAAGCATAAAAGCTGCTATAAAAACATCTAAAACTAATGGGAAGCAAATGTAAGCTCAAAAGTAAGAAAATACAAATGGTATAAAAATGAATTGCAGTTAAAAAGGATGTCTAACAAAGTATGAATGGTGAACTAATTAGGTACTTCCTTCGGTCCTTTTACTTTGCTATAAGTCTCAACTCGGATACCAAGGATAGCCAACCACACAAAAAACTTCACTTTTACCCCGCAATCGTGTGCACTACATCCGTGAATATCTCGCTGAGTTGTAACTGCAGGCATTTTGATTGGTTGTCATTCCGCATGCCGCCTTGCCAACAACCACTATATGTGTCGGATTCAGGGCTCCGCAGACCCAAAGAAGGTTCGAACTCTGGGGCATGTGTGAAGAACTCAACCGATCCTGCCAACCAAACGCTCCGCCCTACAGCCTAGCTCGAAGAACAGGGAAGAAGATGGACACAGCAGTTTACCTAGGTTCGGGCCACCTTGTGGTGTAATACCATACTCCTGCTTTGTGGTGGATTAGCCTCACGAGGGGCTGAGGATGAACTAGTACAGAGGATGAAAAAGCTCGCGAGGCTTGCTTTGGTGAGAGTGAGTTGTTCCCGGTCCGATCCCCTTCCTATGGTGGTGGCTAACCTATATATAGTGGCCTCGGTTCTCTTCCCCGAAAACAAAGGCGGGAAGGGATTCCACAACGGCCAATTTGAAAGGGGACAAGTAGTACATCTTATCCTAACGAAAGGTGGTCTTCACCTGCAAAGCTTCTGGCCGTGACGCTGTGGTGGGCTCGGCGATGACATCCGTCCCGCCGTCCTGGCGGTCTTGGTCTCGTTGCACGGGAATGGAAATCTTTGGGTGATTCCTCGGGACCCCGTGCCTGCACTTGCCTCCTTAGCACCAAAGAGGAAACTTGCTACTCTGCACCCGCTGGCGCCCACCTGGCCTTGGTCGTCATGGCTTGCGTCACCTCCACCTCATGAGGTGGGCATCTGCATAGAAATCTCCGCTCCTCAGGAGCCAGCCTAAGGAGGCCGCTCCCTCCAGAGGTCTTGACATCGCCCGCCTCGCGAGGCTTGGCCCCTCGCGAGGGTCTTGCCTTGAAGGTATTGTAGATGGGCCGTACCAGGCCATTGATAGCGCCGCGCCATGGGCCGCAGGCAGGCAAGTCTGGGTACCCTGGTTCCCAGAACGCCGACAGTAGCACCCGGGCCTAAGGCGCGCTCGGACTTGGCTTTGAGGCGAAGCCAAAGGGCAAGGAAGAAGCACCGCGGGCCCAAATCGCCTGCGGACCGGGCTGACGCATGGCGCTTGATGGGATGCAAGCGTCTCCGCTTCCCCACGCCAGCTCGACAACTGGCCCAGGCTGACAAAAGACTGGCGCCCACACCGCACCATCATTGCCTTCTCTTCTCATTGCTCCAGATCCCCTTTCTCCCTGCCGAGAGCACCTCTAGATCTAGTCGAACTCCTCCTCCCTTCCGCGTCTCTTCTCCGAGCTCTTCGCAGATGGCATCTGGGAAGGCGAAGCCGGCCGCGCAGGCCGCGAGTTCCTCTTCTTCTCCCGCGCCGGCCCTCAGCACGTCTTCCATTATCGAGGAGAGGCACCTTGCCGCCGCGCTCCTGCTGACGGCGAGCAATGCCAATGAGTCGAAGGAGACGATGCTCCTGGTAGGCTCCGCTGACCAGAGGACCCTGGCGGGGACGTTCTATCCCTTCTTCTTTCACAGCGTATTCGCGGGGCTCATCCCGCCTTTCTCCAAGTTCTTCACCGCCGTCCTTGACCATTACCAGGTTCAGGCTTTGCATCTTCAGCCCAACTCCATCCCTCTCCTGTCGATCTTCGCCTTTTACTGCGATGCGTTCGTGGGCGTGAGGCCTTCCGTCGCGCTCCTCCGCCACTTCTTCTACTTTCGGACACATGACCTAACCCAGCGTTCGGGCTGCACCTCCTTTGCCGTGGCCCACAGTGGCAACATGCTCATGAAGGCCGGGAAGAAGGTGGAGAACTTCCGGCGCAAGTGGGTCTTCACGGATGCCAGGGGCCTCCACGCGCGGCTGGAGTTGCCAACCGAGCTGCCAAAGAAGCTTGACCGGTGGGGTCACGAGAAGCTCACCAACCCCCGAGCGGCGCCAATCTTGAAGAAGATGATGGCGGACATGGAGGCCGGGGTGCTGACGGGAGCCATGCTTGTCAAGGAATTCCTGACGCAGCGCTTGGCCCCGCTTCAGGCACACTCGCGCCCCATGTGGGAGTTCAAAGGAGCAGAGGACGACATCCGGCTACGCCCAGGGAGCTTGACGGGCGAGGAGCTAGACAGGGCCATGCATACCTTGCTTGAGAGGGATCCGGGCAACCTCCCGGCGGACTACATCCCGCTGTACCGCTGTGCCGACGGGACAGCGCTGGCCACCACCATGCCCGTCTTCAACGAGCTGGGGCTCATGCCGCCCGAGCTCCCGAACCCCCGGTGCTGGTGTCTTCCGGCGATGACACCGAGGAAGAGGGGAAGGAGGATTCGGAGGCGACCGTGGACGACGCGGCGGGGACCTCTCCTCGGCCCCAGAGTGAGCTTCTCCGCGGCCTCCCCGACGATGATGATGCCGCCGAGCCCCCGGTCGCGGAATCCCCGCGCCCCACCCGGGTCGTCACGAGGTCTGGGGCCACTCCCCCGGCCTCGCGGAGGCCGGGACGAGCGGTCCCGAAGAAGAGCGGGGCAGCGCCCCCTCCTCGAGGCGGCGCCCCTGCGTTGCTGCCTGCCGGTGCCACACCGAAGCCGACCATCGCGCACCCCATCAATCTCTAGGGCGCGGCCTAGACCGCGCCCAAGAAGGTCGAAGGTGCCCCGGTCTTGGTCAGGAAGAGGGCGTACATCGCCTCTGACGAGTAAGCATCTTGCCTTGTTTTCATTTGCTGCCGCTTGATACCGTACTCATAGCACCTCCCTCCTGGTGACCAGGGTGGACGCCGTGGTGAAGAAGAAGAAGGAGGACGCCGGGATCCCCGGGGCACCACCGCTCGCCAGGGCCATGGTGGCCCCAACGCAAGCTGAGGAGGTCGACTCGCACTCCCCTCCAACGAAGCAGGCCCCCAAAGGTACGATGGTGGTGCCTCAGGAGGAGCCTACTCCCGCAGGCCAGTAGGCTTCGGAGCCGCCCGTCCCAGTTGTGCCCGCGGGGGGTTCGGGGGCTCCAGAGCTTCAAGCTGGCCCTGCAGCTGTGACAACGCCAGTTCCCATGCCGACGCCGCCTCCTCCCCAGGCCCTTGCACTGGCAGACCGCAGCCCCCTTGTCGGGCCCGTGGCTCTGGAGGAGGCCTTCAACGCACTGGACCAGCTCCGGACCGATCTCCAGGACGTCGACAGGCGCGGGGCGAGGGAGCGCATGGGGCTGATCTCAGGATGGCTCCGGGCCGACGCGTCCGCCAGGGCGGCCTGGAGCCGGGCCGAGGCCACAGCCGCGGAGAGCAGGAAGGAGGCCGACGAGGCCGCGAGGGCTCGCGACGTGGTGCTGGTCGGCGCATCGTCTGCCGAGGGGCGCTGCAGCAAGGCGAAAACTAAGCTGAAAGCTCTCCGTGATGCGCAGGCCGCCCATACCCAACAACTCCATCAGCATGAGGAGGAGCTCAAGGCCCGCGAGGCAATGCTCGCTGACCGCAATGCCAAGCTAGCCCAGGCAGCCAAGGACAAGCCGCGGAGCGGGACCGCCTGGGCAAGCTGAAGAAGGAGGTGGATGAGGCGCGGGTGTCCCATGCCCAACTTGTCTCTGAGGCGACGGCCCAGCTGGAGGCCAAGGAGAAGGCCCTCGCCACTGCTGAGAAAATGGCGACCGCGGGACACGAAGCCTTGGTCTCCTCCGAACTCAGGTCTCACAAGGCGCTGCGCTCCCTTTATGGAGGAGGGTACGAGGAGCCCCTGGCGACTCCAGAGGATGGCCCTGCTGGGCTTCTCCCCAAGCTTGCGGAGGCGCTTGAGGGCGTCACCGCTGGGATGGATTCCGCGGTGGAGGGAGAGTGTCGCGCGCTCTTTACCTCGGCCACAACACGTGTCATCAGCCACCTCCACCTCCGGGACCCAAGCTTCGACCTCAGCACGTTGATCAAGCTGGTGGCCCTTGAATCCCGCATCGCTGCTGCCGAGGCCATGAAGGAGCAGGTGGAGGCCTTGTTGGGGAAGTTCCTCTGTGTCCCCGACCCCACAGGTGTGGCGACAGAAGCCGGCGACGAAGGTGGCGGGAGCATCATCGACGACGGGCTTCCCAAGGCGAGCGATGGCGGCCACCAAGGCGATGGCGGTGCTTCTTCCTAGTTGACCCTGCAACATTCATGGTGCCTCGCTCAGGCGTGAGAACTTCTGTTTGAACTCGTAGAACATTATGTTTTGTAATAGCTTGTTAGAACTCCGTGATTTCTCTTTCGTGCTTGGTCTCCTTTGTGTTTACCCCAACGTTCTGCGTCGGCAGGGCCCAGCCCCGCGCGTACATTGTCCGCTGTTGGGGCGTCCAGATCACCAGGACGAGACCAAGGGGCGAGGGGCTACGTGACTAGTGAGACCCCTGAGGCGCGATGCTCAGGGGTCCCCCTTGACGTACGAACAACCTCGATGTTCTACGTCGGCAGGGCCCATCCCCGCGCCTACCTCAACCTCCGTTGGGGTGTCTGGATCACCAGGATGAGACCAAGGGGCGAGGGACTATGTGACTAGTGAGGCCCCTAAGGCGGGATGCTCAGGGGTCCCCCTTGACGTACGAACAGCCTCGATGAAGGAGAAACAAACAGCCGCACAAGGTAATTTGGAGTCCTCCATACCTTCGCTCACCCGCTTTTGCCTAGGAGGGACGCGAGAAAATAGGTAAGGTGGCATGCACCAAGCATGGCCTGGGCATAGCCCCCGTGCCCAGCCCCCTCGCGCGGGCCTCTCTAGGGGAAAGCCGTGAGGTGTTGCCGGGCGAAGAGCCGAAAGGCTGTCCTGAGGTTGATGCGGCCACGGGGGCCACCCTCAGTTGTTTATTCACCAGCGCGGAGCATGGTGCTTCCACTTTGGCATGGCCATAGCCGCTCCTCAACCGTGTCGTCCACCGGCACGGAGCATGGGGCTTCCACTGGTGCGTGGGTGGGAGTTCCCTCTGAGGGGAGACTCCGGGGCGTGTACAGCCCCGTCCGGACACGTGGCTTGCACGGCTGGATTGGAGGAGGTGTATATGGGCACCCATGAGCCAGTGCGGGACTCACGGGGCCCTACCTCAAGGCGGGTTGCGCCTGAATTTTGTTACGGGGTGCCTGTAAAAATCACGAGAGATGTTGGGGTGGCCTGCGCCAAGTGAATCTCCAGAGAACATCGCATGAGAAGGCCAAGCACCAACGACCCCAGGAGGTGACGTGAACGGGACCGGCCCGCTAGACAGAGCTTAGCCGTTGGGTTTATTGACGCTGCAGGGACGGACCCGAGCACAGACGTCGTGCCCAGTCTTCTCATACAACAATCCTAAAGAAAAACAACCGGCGCGCGGCTCCTCGCGGGGACGAGGCACCGGGTTCGCGCACCCTAACTCATCCGCTCTCGATTAGCTCGTGCGAGAACAAGGCACCAAGGACCATGGGAGGTGACGTGCACGGGAGCTAGCCCACGAGACAGAGCTCAGCCACTTGGGTTTAGCGACGCTGCAGGGACGGACTCGAGCACAGACGCCGTGCCAGTCCTTAATCCTGAGGCGGTCGCGGGCGGGCTCATGAGGGCGCACAACACTCATGGTGGCGAAGCACCGGACATGCAGGTGATAATATTAAGCAATTCATGGAAGGGCGAAGCCAGTTCTGATGCATGTGCAAAATGATACATGCTGCAGGCGCGGGCCCTGGCAGCTTGAAGATAATGCAGCCCGAGGGGCGCCCTCAATTGAACAAACCAAAAAGTCACCTAGCACCGTCGTTGTAGAAGCGTTGGGGTAGCTGAAGATGTGCGCAGCGGAGGTCGTTCCTCATGAGCCGGCTGACTCCTGAGGCTCGGGAGGCTCTGGAGGCCCGGGAAGCTCGCGAGGGTCTGGCACCTCCTCTGTCGGGATCACCTGACACTGGGCATCGTGAGCCGCCAGGATGCCCTGCATGTAGCGCTGGTGCGAGGCAGCCATGTCCAGCAGGCCGAACGGCATGCAGATGTAGCTGGGGGGCAGCCCCCACTCCGTCCAACGCGGGACGCCCAGTAGAGCTCCTGAGAAGCGACCCTGTTGAGACCTGGGATGTTGACGCAGACGTGCAGCTCGCTACCCGCATCGGGGGCAGCAGCTGCACTGAGTGGCGTGGGGCGGGGCTCGCCGCGCATGGCTCGCGCCGCCTGAAGCTCTTCGGTTGCCTTGGTGATGAACTCCTGAGCGCCTGGCGCCTCGCACCCTACTCCCTGCTCACGGAAGCGCGCATTGAAGCACGCCTCCACATGGTGTCCAAACGCCTCCCTCGTGACGCTGGTCAGGTCAGAGGTCCTCCAAAGGAGAGCCCCCGAGCCCGTCCTGAGGGGGGCGCCGGGCGCGCCTTCCTATGCGAGGGGGAAGGGCGCCCTAGCAGCAGGCGCGGAGCCTGAGGCACGATCGTCAGATGCACCAGCCTCCTGGCGGCCCTTGGGGAGGAGCTTCTTCTTCTTCTTAGGAATGGCCTCAGGAGGCCGATCTGCACCCTCGTAGTCAGAGTTCTCGGCTGCCGCAGCCTGGTAGGCGCGCTCAAGGGAGCACACCGCTGCCTTCTCGTCACAGGCGACCGTGATGATACCGCCGCTTCCTGGCATCTTGAGGACATTGTAGCCGTGGTGAGTCGCCGCCATGAACTTGGCGAGGGCTGGATACTCTAGGATGGCATTGTACGGGAGGCGAATGTGGGCGACATCGAAGTCGATGAGCTCGGTGTGGTAGTTGTCTCGCTGGCCAAAGGTGACAGGAAGGCGAATCTGCCCTATGGGGGTGGTGGAGCCATCGGTCACCCCTGAGAAAGGCTTGGTAGGGAGGAGCTGGCCGTTTGGCACCTGGAGCGTCTCAAACATCTCGACGGAGAGAACGTTGAGCCCCGCGCCACCATCGATGAGTGTCTTGGTGACGAGGACATTGCTGATGGTTGGTGAGCAGAGCATTGGGAGCGCGCCAGCGGCAGCTGAGCACTTGAGCTGGTCTGTAGAGTCAAAGGTGACGGCGTACTTGGACCACCTGAGGCGGCGCGACGCCTCGAGTTTGGGGAGGGCCGCGTTCACCTCACGAGTGAACTTCTTGAAGATGCGATGGGAAGCGGGGGCCTGAGTGCCACCCAGGATGCAGGCAATGGCACGAGGCTCTTGGAAGCCCCGGGCCCCATCGTCTTGGCGGTGGTCGTCGTTTCTCCTTGGCGGCGGTGGAAGCGGAGGGAGACCGACGTTGCCCTGAGGACGATCCTCACGAGGCTGGTCCCTCCAGGGGCCGTCGCGAGGCTGGCCCTGCCAGCGGTCCTCACGAGGCTGATCTCGCCAGTCCTGACAGGTGTCGTGGTTGTCCCAGCGACCGCCCCCGCAGCCTCCTCCACGGCCGTAGCCACGGTCGTTGCGCTCAGTACGGTGGCCAAAGCGCCCGTCGCGGATTGCCCTAAGTTCTTGGCAGTCGTTGGTGTTGTGGCTGTGGACATTATGGAAGATGCAAAATGGATGGCTGCCCTTGGAGGACTCGGGGTGGTCGCAGTCGCGCTTCATCTCAGGTTCAGCCGCGAGCACAGCTAGGCCCTTGCGCTTCACGTCCTTAGCCTTGGCCTTCTTATCTTCAGGATCGACCTCCGGAAGCTCCAGGAGGGAGAGGCGACCTTCCTCCGCCCTCGCGCACTTGGTAGCCATGTTAAACATCTCCAGAGCCGAGCACAAATCCTCGTGCATGGCGAGCTCTTCCTTCATCTTGACATCCCGGACACCCTCAGAGAACGCCGTAATGATGGCCTCATCCGACACCTTTGGGATCTTGAGGCGAACGTTGGTGAAGCGCTGTATGTACTTGTTCAAGGTTTTGCCTGGCTGCTGCTTGATGAGTCGCAGGTCGCCTGCCCCGGGAGCGCGGTCGCGAGTGCCCTGGAAGTTGGCGATGAGGCGCTCGCGTAGCTCATCCCAGGAGGAGATCGACCCTACCGGAAGGTTCAGGAGCCAGGAGCGCGCGCCGTCCTTGAGGGCCATGGGGAACCAAATCGCCATGACCTTCTCGTTCTCGTTCGCCGCCTCGATGCTCAGCTCATAGAGCTGGAGGAACTCGGCGGGGTCAGGGCTGCCGTCGTAGCGTGGAGGCAGATCCGGCTTGAACTTGCCGGGCCAGACGACGCGGCGCAGCTCCGGGGTGAAAGCACGACACCCTGCCGCATTCATCGGGGCCATCCGCCGGGGAGACGCCTGATCTAGATGCCCGCGCGCGGCCGCCTCTAGCGGTGCGCGGTCTTGACGTGGCGGTGCTGGAAGCGTACGCGCTTCTCCTTGGGGCCGCTGCACCACCTGGCAGCTTTCTTCATCGCGCGCTGGCGCTCTGCGCGGCGGGTCGCGCTGGGGAGCTTCACGCCTCGGCTCGGGGCCCTTGCCGTGCAGCGGAGGGGGAGGAGGTGCGCCGCGGGCCGTGTTGCCTGCCTGGAAGAGCGGAGGGCGAAGCTAATGAGACGGTGCAGGGGCTTCGCCAGCGGCGTTGACAAGCTCAGCGATGCGAGCGAGCCAATCGTCGTAGAGGTCGTTGGCCGGACGATAGCGCAGAAGCTCGCGCGCCATCAGCAGCGCAGACTGCGCATTCGCCGGCCCACGACGGCCGTGATAAGACGACGCCGTGGCTGGAGTGGGTGACGGAGTCGCGGTGTGGCCGTCGCGCCGCACGGACGGTGGCAGGGACGAGTCCTGCTGCTCGCGGGCAGCAGGGTCGGTGGCGGCGTTAGCCACCGGGGAGGCAGAGCGACGAGGGACGCCGTCGCTCGCGGGCGCTGTCTGGGCGACACGAGCGGCCCGGCGCTCGGCACGAACACGGTGAGCGTCGGCCATAGGGACAGCGGAACCAGCAGCGGAGCGAACGACGGGAGAGAAGCTTCGACACGCCCCTACCTGGCGCGCCAAATGTCGGATTCAAGGCTCCGCAGACCCAAAGAAGGTTTGAACTCTGGGGCGTGTGCGAAGAACTCAACCGATCCTGCCAACCAAACGCGCCGCCCTACAGCCTAGCTCGAAGAACAGGGAAGAAGATGGACACGGCAGTTTACCCAGGTTCGGGCCACCTTGCGGTGTAATACCCTACTCCTGCTTTGTGGTGGATTAGCCTCACGAGGGGCTGAGGATGAACTAGTACAGAGGATGAACAAGCTCCCGAGGCTTGCTCTGGTGAGAGTGAGTTGTTCCCGGTCCGATCCCCTTCCTATGGTGGTGGCTAACCTATATATAGTGGCCTCGGTCCTCTTCCCCGAAAACGAAGGCGGGAAGGGATTCCACAACGACCAATTTGAAAGGGGACAAGTAGTACATCTTATCCTGACGAAAGGTGGTCTTCGCCTGCAAAGCTTCTGGCGTGACGCTGCGGTGGGCTCGGCGATGACATCCGTCCTGGCGGTCTTGGTCTCGTAGCACGAGAATGGAAACCTTTGGGTGATTCCTCGGGACCCCGTGCCTGCGCTTGCCTCCTTAGCGCCAAAGAGGAAACCTGCTGCTCTGCGCCCGCTGGCGCCCGCCTGGCCTTGGTCGTCATGACTTGCGTCACCTCCACCTCATGAGGTGGGCATCTGCATAGAAATCTTCGCTCCTCAGGAGCCAGCCTAAGGAGGCCGCTCCCTCCGGAGGTCTTGACGTCGCCAGCCTCGCGAGGCTTGGCCCCTCGCGAGGGTCTTGCCTTGAAGGTGTTGTAGATGGGTCGTACCAGGCCGTTGATGGCGCCGCGCCGTGGGCCGCAGGTAGGCAAGTCTGGATACCCTGATTCCGAGAACGCCGACAATATGCACGCGAGCTTTCCATCTCCCTCCTAAATTAAAGGGACGAAATTGAACAAGCAGGGGCATAGATGGAAAGATTGGCTGTGGAGGCGCGGAATATTGAGGAAAAATGGATTATTTTTATACGCGGAGTATTGAGGATCGGAGGGAATGTGCTGCAATTGTCCAACACATATATTGTCGATACAAATTCTAATGCAAAAAACAACTTATGACTAACATGTATGACTTGCTGATGTGGCGGTGTTGCATGCATAGAGTAGTGTAAAAACATGTACTCCCTCCATTCCAAAATATAGTGCACCCGCGCTTTCCGAAGTTCAACTTTTACCATAAATTTAACCAACGAGACCGACTGCGGCGGGAGAAAAAAAATTATATAATTGAAAACTTGTTTTGAATACGAATTCACTGATATAACTTTTGCTCCCGCCGCAATCGGTCTCATTGGTTCAATTTATGGTCAAAGTTGAAGCACGAGAATAGAGGAAGCACTATATTTTGGAACGGAGGGAGTATAATTTATGACTTGCATGCATGACTTACTTATGTGACAAGATTGCATGTCTAGAAAAATAGTCAGGTGGATTAACTCTATTTACTTATTTAGGGATAGAAGATTTTCTTAGAGCATCACTATCAACAACAACTAGAAAACCAAGATCCATCATTTTCATTTATTCCCAAAAGAAAAGGATCTCTCAAAAAAATAGAAAAGAGAAAAAGAGAAGATAAAAGGGAGGATGGGAAACGAAGAAAACAGAAACTGCCGGACGAAGCAAGCGATGTGTGTCGGCCTCTGAGTCGTCCGGTTAGCGTGCTGACACGTGGGACGGGGAGCAGATAGGGTGGCGCCCACGAATGATTTGCTATCCCGATGTGGGGGCGCTCGCGATTCCTTTGAAGGGATGGATGATGATGATATCGATTATGATTTGGTGCATGCAAGCGTGCACGTACGGGTGGATCCTCTGCGCTTCACAACTCTGCGTCTACGTCTGAGTCGTTTGTTCTTCAAGTTCTGAGCTACGTGAGAAATTCCCGGGCATAGTGCGCCAAATTAGAGTCTCCATTCAGCGGTAACACACAATACGTATTGAGGTGGTAGCATTTTAGAGACTAGAAGAAGAAATCACGTCCTGGAGCCATGTTTGAAGAGGAACAATTCAATCAGCACAGAGCTAACATAAACAACCACTCTCTCGTTTTTTCAGAATCGAAGGGGCCACACACACACACACGCGCGGACGCAAAAGCATTTCCTTTGGATGGATGCATCGAGTAACTCTGATTGCACTAGGGCCCAAGACACTGTAGTAATCATCATCATCTCACGGGAACAAGGACGCTAAGCCCCATTTCAGAACAAGACGACCGTGCCATCTTTGTCACGACAGAGAAGAATACCACGAAACAAGTCGACGGAGTGGCCGTGGCATGATTGTGCTTGACTAAGTATAACGGCCCCCCTCCAACAACCGACGTTGGCCGCCTGCCTGCTGCAGTAAACCTTCCCGTCGTGCCCTCCAAATCACCACACAGTCCCTCTCCAAAATCCGGACACCCCTCGCTCAGCTGGCTACTCAGCTACGACCACCTTTCTCCTCCTCTCCCCATAATAATAGTTTCTGATGACGCCCTAGAACCATAGATAGCTTGGGCACCAGGCAGCCTCCCTGTCGTCGACTAGTCGCGAGTTTCCTCTTTGCTAACGGCGCTGTGTGATCCCGCGGTGCCTGCACGCGTCATGGCGCACCGACTTTTCTTCTTTCTCGCGGAGTCCTCCATATATGGACTAATAATTATTCCCTGTCGGCCCAACTTGGCAAACGGGTCACTGTACGTGTGCAGTGCGTCTCATCCACTCTCCGGCTTCCGTGCGTCCTCATTGGCCGCGGCGCTGCCTTGCTCGCCCGTGTATGGCCATGATTTTCAGGGTACTGCCGTGCGTGATTGTGTCTAATTGTCACACGCACTATTGGCCAACTTTCGGGGGGAGAGACGTAGTTGGAGGGTTCTGGCCTCAAAAAAGAGTAGGTCGATCGTCCTACTCACTCACTCGCACGCATCCACTTATTTAGGAACAGTTAACTGGCTGGTTTTAGCACTTTTACGCACTGTGTGGTGGTTTTCTTTATCTTTCACAGGCGATTTCGTTTTCGGCCACTTGTGGTTTAGTCATGAATGTCCACTGTTCGTCACTTCCATAAAAGTTTTCTGCACAATCAGCTAGAAGAAAAGGTGAAAATATTGGCACCACGTATTGCTCCAGTGTCATCACATTTTCCTCGCAGAAAAATGTGTTGCCACATCTGCATAACAGGGACATGACACGCCTATTAGGCAATTCAGTCGATTGCTACTCCCTCGGTATCAAAATATAAGAAGTTTTTAGCACTGTCATAGTGCCAAAAAAACCAAAAGCGTCATGTCCCTGTTATAGTGGACTGGTGGCATTTGCTTTTGCTCTCATCCTCAATTTCTCATCACTTACCTCACTCAGTTGACATTCGTTGGTGCGGAGAGAACATGGAATTGCTTCCAACTCACTTCATAGATTTTCCATTGATTTTTGTGAGAAAGCTGTGACTTTTTCGCGCCCGTTTTCCTCTCACTTGCCAGAAATTTCAAGAACAAAAATGTATAATTAACTACATTACTTGCGCCAGTTCCATCCATAGATATCATTAGCTGAGCGGGCAAACTTTTAGCTTTAGCATAGAACGACGAGAAGATTTAATACTCCTACATGATAAACAAAGTCAAAACAGCGATAACACAAGATCTACTACTATATGTGAGCACGAGAGTTAAAGCTTTAAAGATGTAACACCGAGCTAAGAGTTGAGGATAATAGTAGAGCCAGCAACGGAAAATACGAAGGAGAACCTGGGTTCCAGCGCACCCTATATTCAAAACAAAAAAATAGTAATTCAAAAAAGTTCAAAAAATTCCAAATCTTTTTTGGTATCAAACATGATCAAGTATTGTAATCGTATAAAAAAATTCGTCGGAAAATGACTTTCATTGCATCCTGAGTCGAAGATTTGGCAAAAAACGCTATATACAAGTACTATACACGATATATTGTCGTCATAAACTTGTCTTTTTTGCCCTGAAGTCAATATCAATCATTTCTTGTCCAAACTTTTTATACAAGTACAATACCTGATCATCTTTGATTCCAAACAAGATTTGGAATTTTTTTAAACTTTTTTTGAATTACTAATTTTTTTTGCGCATATAGAATGCGCGGGTACCCGAGAGCACCAAGTTCCCGTCGAGCCAGCAACAGGTTATATAAAACTATCAAGTCACCAAGATCAAGCCTTATTAATTACTCCTATGTGCACAAATATAATATGTTCTGAACATTTTAATATAGAATACATATAAATTGAAATGACCGAACAAATATACTAAAATGTGCCTATATACATTTGATTCACAAAAATGTTATGGCATCTCCAGCGGCAACCCGCAAAAACCCTCCCACATCCATGCACGGACAGAGGGGACCAGTCCGCAGTCACGAATGTGGGATGACGCCATCCAATCGTAGCCGCATACTTTTTCACAACAACTTGAACCACCGGATGAAATTCGTTCAAACAAGTCCGAATTTCATATAAACACACCAGATTTCATATAAACATGACGGATTTCATTAAATACATCAAAGAGGTGCTAGGCGGGCCCTGGAGTATAATTAATACCTAACTAAATGATTGCCGACGCCTGTTCCCCGTGTTCGGCCATGAACCAAGAGAACGGAAGCTTCACCTTTTTCAGCTCCGCCTCGGCGCTCTCCAGCTCTGCCTTTGTAACCTATTCCTCCGGAGCCCCGTGAACTGAAGTTTTCTGCCTCCACGTCGCCGCCAAGCGACTAATCGGCCGAAGATGGTGAGCCCACCAAACTTGGCGTCGACGGGAGGGGAGGAGCGGTGGCCTTCCTGGGACATGAGCGGCAGTGACCTACCGTGCACTACTCTTCCTCGCTGCCGGCGGCGCCCGCGGACGTGCCAGCTTCTTCGTAGTCGTGGTGCCGAGGCGCGGCCTCCTCGTCGTGGGTGTTGCCAAACAACGCCTCGCCCGCCTCGTCGTCAACTCCTTCTCGGTCGCCGCCACCTCCGCCACCCGCTGCCGATACCGCCAGCGGGCGAGGCTGATCTCGCGAGCGGTGCGGTAGGACTCGAGCAGCGCCTCCTGCTCCACCAGGTCAGCGTCCGGTGCGACCAACCTGCCGGCAGCGGCCTGCTCCTCCGCCTGCATATGCTCCTGGAGGAGGTTGTGGTTGTAGTTGGCGCCGGCCTGCACCTCCCAGAACTGGTCTTCCCGCTCCTCTCACACCATGTCCATATAATGGGCACGAGCCTCATGGATGGTCATGGTGCAATGCACCGGCAATGATGGAGCGGAGGAGAAGGGTGCCGCGGAGGAAGAGGAGGGTGGCGCTGGCTCGTCGGAGGAGGCATCCCCCATTTGCATGCCATCGGAGGAGGCGTCCTCCGGCTACCTGTCGGACTGCCAGTTGGCAGCAATGGTGGCCATGGTCTTCTTCCGCTATGTCGTCAGCCCGTCCCATAGAGGTTTGGCTGCGGAGGGATCCATGGCGAGGAGTGGTGCAGAGAGGGTTGACTTGTGGCTATGGCACGGGCACCGGGGTAGCGGTTTATATAGCATCGGTGAGCGGCAGATGGACGGACGGGTGGCGCTGGAGGAAACGCCACGGCAACCGCGTGCCATCAATGCGGGCGGCAGACGGACGGACGGGCGGCCGTCATGTCATTTGAACGCGTGACAGTTGCCTGCACCGGGAAGGGGCACGGAAAGCACTCTCTCAGCCGGCGCGCGGCTTCAATGCTGGCGCCAGTGAGCGGTCGCTGCTACTTCTTGAGCTTGCATTGGTTTTTCCCTTGAAGAGCAAAGGGTGATGCAGCAAAGTAGAGTAAGTATTTCCCTCAGTTTTGAGAACCAAGGTATCAATCCAGTAGGAGACAACACACAAGTCACCGAATACCTGCACAAACAAACACCAAACTTGCACCCAACGCGATAAAGGGGTTGTCAATCCCTTCACGGTTATTTGCAAAAGTGAGATCTGATAGAGATAGGTAAAACTAAACAAAAGATAAAGTAAATATTTTTCGATTTTTTGGTTTATAGATCTGAAAATAAAAGATTGCAAAATAGTAGATCGGAAAGTAATATGATGGAAAATAGACCCGGGGGCCATAGGTTTCACTAGAGGCTTCTCTCAAGATAGAAAATAATACGGTGGGTGAACAAATTACTGCCGAGCAATTGATAGAAAAGCGCAAAGTTATGACGATATCTAAGGCAATGATCATGAATATAGGCATCACGTCCGTGTCAAGTAGACCGAAACGATTCTGCATCTAATACTATTACTCCACACATCGACCGACTCCTGCCTGCATCTAGAGTATTAAGTTCATGAAGAACAGAGTAACGCATTAAGAAAGATGACATGATGTAGAGGAATTAACTCAAGCAATATGATGAAAACCCCATCTTTTTATCCACGATGGCAACAATACAATACGTGCCTTGCTGCCTCTACTGTCACTGGGAAAGGACACCGCAAGATTGAACCCAAAGCTAAGCACTTCTCCCATTGCAAGAAAAACCAATCTAGTTGGCCAAACCAAATCGATAGTTCGAAGAGACTTGCAAAGATATCAAATCATGCATAAAAGAATTCAGGGAAGATTCAAATAATATTCATAGATAAGCTGATCATAAATCCACAATTCATCGGATCTCGGCAAACACACCGCAAAAAAGTATTACATCGAATAGATCTCCAAGAACATCGAGGAGAACGTGGTATTGAGAATCAAAGAGAGAGAACAAGCCATCTAGCTACTAGCTATGGACCCGTAGGTCTGAGGTAAACTACTCACGCTTCATCGGAAGGGTAATGGTGTTGATGTAGAAGCCCTCCGTGATCGAATCCCCCTTCGGCAGGACACCGGAAAAGGCCCCTAGATGGGATCTCACGGGTACAGGAGGTTGCGGCGGTGGAAAAGTCTTTTCGTGGATGCCTCTGGTGGTTTGCGCATATAAGAGTATATATAGGCGAAAGAATTAGGTCAGGAAGTGCACGAGGGGCCCACAAGGGTGGGGGGCGCGCTCTACCCCCTGGGCACGCCCTCCGTCCTTGTGGCCGCCTCGTGGCTTCCCTGACTTGCACTCCAAGTCCTCTGGTTTCCTTTTGGTCAAAGAAAGATCATCGCGAAAGTTTTATTCCGTTTGGACTCCGTTTGGTATTCCTTTTCTACGAAACTCAAAAACAGGGAAAAAACAGGAACTGGCACTGGGCTCTAGGTTAATAGGTTAGTCCCAAAAATAATATAAAATAGCATATTAATGCATATAAAACATCCAAAACAGATAATATAATAGCATGGAACAATCAAAAATTATAGATACGTTGGAGACGTATCAAGCATCCCCAAGCTTAATTCCTGCTCGTCCTCGAGTAGGTAAATGATAAAAACAGAATTCTTGATGTGGAATGCTACCTAACATATTTATCCATGTAATTTCTTTATTGTGGCATGAATGTTCAGATCCGTATGATTCAAAACAAAAGTTTAATATTGACATAAAAACAATAATACTTCAAGCATACTAACAAGATAATTATGTCTTCTAAAAATAACATGGCCAAAGAAAGCTTATCCCTACAAAATTATATAGTCTGGCTATGCTTCATCTTCATCACACAAAATACTCAAATCATGCACAACCCCGGTTTTAGCCAAGCAATTATTTCATACTTTAGTATTCTCAAAAAATTTCAACTTTCACGCAATACATGAGCGTGAGCCATGGACATAGCACTATAGGTGGAATAGAAGGTGGTTGTGGAGAAGACAAAAAGAGGGAGATAGTCTCACATCAACTAGGCGTATCAACGGGCTATGGAGACACCCATCAATAGATATCAATGTGAGTGAGTAGGGATTGCCATGCAACGGATGCTCTAGAGCTATAAGTTTATGAAAGCTCAAAAAGAAAACTAAGTGGGTGTGCATCCAACTTGCTTGCTCATGAAGACCTAGGGCAATTTGAGGAAGTCCGTCGTTGGAATATACAAGCCAAGTTCTATAATGAAAATTTCCCACTAGTATATGAAAGTGACAACATAGGAGACTCTCTATCATGAAGATCATGGTGCTACTTTGAAGCACAAGTATGGAAAAAAGATAGTAACATTTCCCCTTCTCTCTTTTTCTCTCTTTTTTTTCTTTTTTTTCTTTCTCTTTTCTTTCTTTCTTTCTTTCTCTTTTTTTTCTTTCTTTCTTTCTTTCTTTTTTCTTTATTTCCTCACATGGGACAATGCTCTAATATTGGAAATCATCATACTTCTATTTACTTACAACTCAAAAATTACAACTCGATACTCGAACAAAATATGACTCTATATGAATACCTCCGGCGGTGTACCGGGATGTGCAATGAATCAAGAGTGACATGTATGAAAGAATTATGAACGGTGGCTTTGCCACAAATACGATGTCAACTACATGATCATGCAAAGCAATATGACAATGATGATGCGTGTCATAATAAACGGAACAGTGGAAAGTTGCATGGCAATATATCTCGGAATGGCTATGAAAATGCCATAATAGGTAGGTATGGTGGTTGTTTTGAGGAAGATATATGGCCGGTTTATGGTACCGGCAAAAATTGCGCGGCACTAGAGAGGCTAGCAAAGGTGGAAGGGTGAGAGTGCGTATAATACATGGACTCAACATTAGTTATAAAGAACTCACATACTTATTGCAAAAATCTATTAGTTATCGAAACAAAGTACTAGAAGCATGCTCCTAGGGGAAGGGTTGGTAGGAGTTAACCATCGCGTGATCCCGACCTCCACACAAAGGATGACAATCAAAAAATATCTCATGCTCCGACTTAGTTACATAACAGTTCACCATACGTGCATGCTACGGTACTCACAAACCATAACACAAGTATTTCTCAAATTCGCAACTACTCACTACCATGACTATAATATCACCATCTTCATATCTCAAAACAATCATAAGGAATCAAACTTCTCATAGTATTCAATGCACTTTATATGAAAGTTTTTATTATATCCCTCTTGGATGCCTATCATATTAAGACTAAATTTATAACCAAAGCAAATTACCATGCTGTTTTAAAGACTCTCAAAATAATATAAGTGAAGCATGAGAGTTCATCAATTTCTATAAAATAAAACCACCGCCGTGCTCTAAAAAGATATAAGTGAAGCACTAGAGCAAAATTGCCAAGCTCAAAAGATATAAGTGAAGCACAAAGAGTATTCTAATAAATCACGATTCATGCGTGTCTCTCTCAAAAGGTGTGTACAGCAAGGATTATTGTGGCAAACTAAAAAGCAAAGACTCAAATCATACAAGACGCTCCAAGCAAAACACATATCATGTGGTGAATAAAAATATAGCCTCAAGTAAGGTTACCGATAGATGAAGACGAAAGAGGGGATGCCTTCTGGGGCATCCCCAAGCTTAGGCTCTTGGTTGTCCTTGAATATTACCTTGGGGTGCCTTGGGCATACCCAAGCTTAGGCTCTTGCCACTCTTTATTCCATAGTCCATCAAATCCTTACCCAAAACTTGAAAACTTCACAACACAAAACTCAACAGAAAATCTCATAAGCTCCATTAGTATAAGAAAATAAATCACCACTTTTGGTACTGTTGTGAACCCATTATTTATTTATATTGGTGTAATATCTAATGTATTCCAACTTTTCCATGGTTCATACCCCCCGATATTACCCATAGATTCATCAAAATAAGCAAACAACACATAGAAATCAGAATCTGTCAAAAAACAGAACAGTCTGTAGTAATCTAGAAATCTCGAATACTTCTGTAACTCCAAAAATTCTGAAAAATTAGGAAGACCTAATCAATTTGTTTATTAATCTTCTGCAAAAACAATCAACTCAAAATCACTCTTATGTGCATTATAGAAATTATTTTCCTGGGTGCAAAAGTTTCTGTTTTTCAGCAAGATCAAATCAACTATCACCGTAAGCTATCCCAAAGGTCTTACTTGGCACAAACACTAATTAAAACATAAAACCACATCTAACCAGAGGCTAGATGAATTATTTATTGCAAAACAGCAAGGAAAAATATTGGGTTGTCTCCCAACAAGCACTTTTCTTTAAAGCCTTTTAGTTAGGCATTGATAATTTCAATGATGCTCACATAAAAGAGAAGAATTGAAGCACAAAGAGAGCATCATAAAACACGTGACAAACACATCTAAGTCTAACATACTTCCTATGCATAGGCATTTTATAAGCAAACAAATTATCAAGGCAAGCAAAAACTAGCATATGCAAGGAAGAAGAAAGAGACGATAGCAATCTCAACATGAAGAGAGGTAATTTAGTAACATGAAAATTTCTACAACCATATTTTCCTCTCTCATAATAATTACATGTAGGATCATAAGAAAATTTAACAATATAGCTATCACATAACATATTCTCAACACGATCCACATGCATGCGAAGTTGACACTCTTCCAAAATAGTGGGATTAACATTAACTAAAGTCATGACCTCTCCAAACCCACTTTTATCAAAAATTTCATAAGATTGAATATTCTCCAAATATGTGGGATCTAAAGTTGACACTCTTCCAAACCCACTTTCAATATTATTGCAAACATTATTATCAATCTCATATTCATCATGGGGTTTAAATAAAATTTCAAGATCATAAGAAGAATCACCCCAATCATGATCATTGCAACAAGTAGTAGACATAGCAAAATTAGCATCCCCAAGCTTAGGGTTTTGCATATCATTAACACAATTAACATTAATGGAATTTATAATAACATCATTGCAATCATGCTTTTCATCCAAGGCACTATCGTGCACTTTAAAATTTTCTTCTTTCAACACTTCATAACACTTTTCAGATTCACGAATTTCAAGCAAAACCTCATAGAGATAATCTAGTGCACTCAATTCACTAGCAATTGGTTCATCATAATTGGATCTTTTAAAAAGATTAGCAGGTGGATGAGGATCCATAAACTTTTAGCAAGCGAAGATGCGAGCAAAAAGAAGGCACATGGTAACACAAGCAAACAAAAGATCGAACAGAAAGAAGGGCGAATAAAAAGGCAAAGAGAAGGGCGAATAAAAAAGGCAAATCTTTTCAAAAATCGTTTTAGAAGTGGGGGAGAGGAAAATGAGAGGCAAATGGCGAATAATGTAATGCAAGAGATGAGAGTTTATGATGGGTACTTGGTATGTCTTGACTTGGCGTAGATCTCCCCGGCAACGGTGCCAGAAATTCTTCCTGCTACTTCTTGAGCTTGCGTTGGTTTTTCCCTTGAAGAGGAAAGGGTGATGCAGCAAAGTAGAGTAAGTATTTCCCTCAGTTTTGAGAACCAAGGTATCAATCCAGTAGGAGACAACACACAGGTCACCGAATACCTGCACAAACAAACACCAAACTTGCACCCAACACGATAAAGGGGTTGTCAATCCCTTCACGGTTATTTGCAAAAGTGAGATCTGATAGAGATAGGTAAAACTAAACAAAAGATAAAGTAAATATTTTTGGGTTTTTTGGTTTATAGATCTGAAAATAAAAGATTGCAAAATAGTAGATCGGAAAGTAATATGATGGAAAATAGACCCGGGGCCCACAGGTTTCACTAGAGGCTTCTCTCAAGATAGAAAATAATACGGTGGGTGAACAAATTACTGCCGAGCAATTGATAGAAAAGCGCAAAGTTATGACGATATCTAAGGCAATGATCATGAATATAGGCATCACATCCATGTCAAGTAGACCGAAACGATTTTGCATCTACTACTATTACTCCACACATCGACCGACTCCTGCCTGCATCTAGAGTATTAAGTTCATGAAGAACAGAGTAACGCATTAAGAAAGATGACATGATGTAGAGGAATTAACTCAAGCAATATGATGAAAACCCCATCTTTTTATCCTCGATGGCGACAATACAATACGTGCCTTGCTGCCCCTACTGTCACTTGGAAAGGACACCGCAAGATTGAACCCAAAGCTAAGCACTTCTCCCATTGCAAGAAAAACCAATCTAGTTGGCCAAACCAAATCGATAGTTCGAAGAGACTTGCAAAGATATCAAATCATGCATAAAAGAATTCAGAGAAGATTCAAATAATATTCATAGATAAGCTGATCATAAATCCACAATTCATCGGATCTCGGCAAACACACCGCAAAAAAGTATTACATCGAATAGATCTCCAAGAACATCGAGGAGAACGTGGTATTGAGAATCAAAGAGAGAGAACAAGCCATCTAGCTACTAGCTATGGACCCGTAGGTCTGAGGTAAACTACTCACGCTTCATCGGAAGGGTAATGGTGTTGATGTAGAAGCCCTCCGTGATCGAATCCCCCTCCGGCAGGACGCTGGAAAAGGCCCCTAGATGGGATCTCACGGGTACAGGAGGTTGCGGCGGTGGAAAAGTCTTTTCGTGGATGCCTCTGGTGGTTTGGGCATATAAGAGTATATATAGGCGAAAGAATTAGGTCAGGAAGTGCACGAGGGGCCCGCAAGGGTGGGAGGCGCGCCCTACCCCCCTGGGCATGCCCTCCGTCCTTGTGGCCGCCTCGTGGCTTCCCTGACTTGCACTCCAAGTCCTCTGGTTTCCTTTTGGTCCAAGAAAGATCATCGCGGAAGTTTTATTCCGTTTGGACTCCGTTTGGTATTCCTTTTCTGTGAAACTCAAAAACAGGGAAAAACAGGAACTGGCACTGGGCTCTAGGTTAATAGGTTAGTCCAAAAAATAATATAAAATAGCATATTAATGCATATAAAACATTCAAAACAGATAATATAATAGCATGGAACAATCAAAAATTATAGATACGTTGGAGACGTATCAGTCGCGTCCGCTCTGGCCGGGCATGAATGCGAGCGCTGACACTCTGGAGCGGCGCTGACCGAAAACGCGCGGGAGGGGGATGGATTTTTGGTGGGCCAGGGCAGTGAGAAACGGGCTTGGTATCGGTCCAGACTCCCGCAACCTCCCCCACTTTTGTCTCTGGTTTGCGGGAGAAATTGTGTCCGGACCGTGCCGCAGACCGATACAGGTCGGCGTTGGATGGCTTCCGCGGTTCAGACCGTGCAGTCCAGACGATTGCGGGAGGTTTGCGGGTCGGCATTGAAGTTGCCCTTAGAACATCTTATATTTGTGAACGGAGGAAGTACTCATATACTCCCTTCGTTTCTTTATATAAGGTACATTTATTTTTTTGATAAAACTCCACAATGTAAGGTGCATTTCTTCTAATTCCTCACAATTTTGTTTTTAGCCCTCCAAAAAAAGGATAGTATATCTCCCTTGATTGCATGCATATCTCCTTATAGAGAAAATAAAGGAAAGCATCTCTCTCCTAATTGCGTATATCTCTTTCTTTCATAGGCTAAATGATTTATTTCTTGATAAGCAACTAATTAGCCAAGAGTAATTTCATCGTAGATTGTCTATAATTATGTGCCTTGGTCACCATGTCAAAAATAGTACACCTTACATAAAGGAATGAAGGGAGTAATAGAGTTGTCCATAAGGTTGGCTATTAAGAGAAACTCCAATAGTTTTCCTATAATTTAGAGGAAGTTGTCTAGGAGAACCTTTTGCCAGTTCCCCTGAACTTCTGCTCCTTAAAACGCAATTCTCATATTTTTCAATAAACATAAATACAAATGACACATGCATATGTATAATATCATCATAATAATTCAAAGGATACTACATCAAACTCTAATACTTGATAATAATTTCAAACCAACATTATATGCAATTTAGTTTGACATTCAAATTTAAATTCAAACATAGCCGATGGTTCAAAACAATGCAAAAAGAACATAGTACGAAGTTTATTTACCATGAAGTGCCAAGATGCTCAACTGGATCATCATAGAGTTGTTCATGACCAGCGTGGTGATGCATTTCAAGAAATTTTTGCAATCACCGTTCATCCTTCTCTGGCTGAACTGGTATGTAAATTTTGTTTCCCTCATTTTCATAGCAATAGTCAGGCGGTTGTTCACTCTCATCCTCTATGATCATGTTATGCAACATCACGTGGTCATGAAGTGCCACAAGTCTTTATGATGCCAAAAACGTGCAAGACCATGTTGCAAAACGAGCTTGGAGAACCCTAAATGCCTGCTTGACATCCTTCCTACATGCTTCTTGTTTCCTATCAAAGTGAGTATTCTTGTTACCTTGTGGGGTTGATATTGTCTTCAAAAAATTTCCCATGTCGGATATATTCCATTAGCAAGATAGTAGCCCATGTCAGATATATTTCATTTCAAAATTCACTGGAGGTGCCTCTTCAATTGAAAGACTTGAAAACATATGAGATCTTTGCAAAACATCCATATCATCGTTAGATCCTGACAATCCAAAATACGAATGCCAAATCCACATGTCATTTCATGCCATCGCTTCTAGAATTATATTTGCATCTTTACATTTTCCTTTGAATTCTCCATGCAATGTTGTAGGGAAAAGCTTCCACTTACAATGCATGCAATCGATCCAAGCATTTCTAGAAAGCCTTTTGATGCACCCATCTCAAGAAGTCTTGCAGTCTCCTCTTCATTTGGAGTTCGAAGATATTCTTCTCCATGTATCTCAATGATGGACTTCAAACTCTCAATGCATGTGCTCTCTGCCATCCCAGTCCAATTGTCAATAGAATTAGTTCGACATGTCGCATGCAAGCATTCTCATGGTCGCATTTTTTTCAAACTACTGTGACCTTGTTGACTAGCTGCATTTCTTTTTTGTCTAAAGAACATGCAGTGTTCTTCGACAGCACATGCAGTGCATAAGAACAACCTCATTGACATTCAGAATCTTCTCCTAGAAGCTTTTGCACCATATACCGGCTTCTCACGAAAGTAGTCATCCAGTAGCTTCACGTGACCGGCTTGGTTGTTCCGACGGAGTACCAAATGACCAGACACCGAACCTCTTCACTTTGGCTTCTTGTTTGGCATCATGTCTACATACATATACGTCACAAGATCAATCTCTTCATCCTCTTCCAAAGATGAGTCTTCGAAAAAAGATTGAACAAGATCGTTCATCTATAATCAATAAGAAAACTATGATCAAACACATTGTCATACAAAAAATTTCAAAACATAAAAAAAATGGGTGAACAACTTTTTTGAAAACCTTTATCGTGTCGGTTTCTTGAGCTAGGGCTTGGACACAGAGGCCAGAACGGGGCAGCATAGGAGGCAGCAGAGGGGATGAGGTGAGGCGGAGGAGGAGGAGACGTGCGGCAGGGGACAACGGCGCACCCGGGCCGCGACTGCAGCTAGGGGCAGCACACCAGGATTGCGACAAATGCCAGTGTCGCATTCAGCCTGTGGCAGTAACCGACAGCAACACAGGATCCTGGCATGGCCACATCGCCTCGGCGGCGCGACCAGGACACGATGGTAGGGGGTGTGACGTGCGTGGTAATTGCTGAAATTTTAGTCCGCCAATTTTTTTACAAGAAGATTATTTTCATGTTAACATGCGGGGAGAAAGGGTCAGTTTTACCGGACCCTTTAAAGTTATGGACACTTTACAGGAACTATTGGAGAGGCTATTTTGCCCCCCAACTTTCCGTAAACGGCAGCTATTTAGAGATATGGGAGCTGTTGGAGATGCTCTATGGCTGGTCACAATGGGAGTATCTGATGTCATGCAAGTGGACAGGGTTTAGTTATAGACTTTTCAAAATAATAGTATCGATCCCACAGGGAGCACAGGAATTAGACTTTGTCTCTCGTAGCGATTCATAATATCATGCCTGCAAGTTAGTTGCAACCTAAAGCAAAGCAGAAATGGAAGTTTACATTTTTGCGAGGTTGTTGTGAACACAGTAATAAAGTGCACTTTTTTGTTCTATATGATTTGTTTAGCTTTGATGATTAATATTTTTTTGTACTGAGTAATAAATTTTGGTCCTGTCACCTCAATATGTCTGGAATGAAAATGTCATCTCTAATAAAATTGCCGGTTGGGGCGGGGTGTGGGTTGGGGCGGTAGCCCTCCCTCCCAGCTCTGGTCATTCTCGACGGCTGGTGGTGGTTGTGTCTCGCAAAGTGGGGAGTAAGGAGTAAGCTGGGGCGGCGGCCCTGGGCTGTTGCCATGGCGTCTTGGTCGTGGTGGTGGCCAGGAATGGCTCATTCGATGGATCCCTGCCCGGTTGGAGTCCCGGCGTGTGCACTGGCATCTCACTCACAGCTTGAGGTGTTGTTGTGGATGCTGACGCGGTTGAGCTCAGTGGTCGATGACTGAGGGTGCATGGCACAGCGAGAATGGCTCCGACGATCTCCATGCTCACGGGTGGTCCAGATCCGCAGGCCTCGATAGGGATGCAAAATTTTTGGGCAAAAGCCTTGACCCGACTATGTTGGTGCCATCAACAGCGACGTTTTCAGGCATCGTTTCCCTCCTTGGAGGCATTGTCGTGGAACTCCTCTTCCTCTACGAGAGGCTTGGGCTCTTCAGGTGAAAACCTAAGCTCTGGGTGGTTTTTGGAGCGGCGACGGCGGTGTCTTCATCGTTTCCCTCCGTGGGGCGTTGCTTGGGAGAGCTTGCTTATGCTTAATGCTTACGGTTTTCTCCTGCGTCGGGTTTGGTCGACGCCGGAGCAGCGCCCCGGACGGCTGATGTGCGCTGAGGTGGTGGCCTCGAAAATCGATGCATGATGCGGCTCCATGGTGCGGGGCAGCGGCTTGGCCTTCGCTTCAGTGGCAATCTTGGACCACTTGGATGGCAGGTTTGCCGGCTCGGTCGACGCGCCCAGCGGGGGCGGTTGGATGGTACGTCGGGGCGGCAACCCCGAATGTGGTGCGACGTTCGTGGTCTACGTGCGGTTGTCCTGAGTAGCGTGGGTACGAGCATTCGGGTCATGCGTCGTTCCAGCTTGAGGGCGACCGGTGGCATGTCCGGGTGGCAGCCCCAGATGTGGTGCAGCGTTCGTGGTCTGCGTGCGTTGCCCTGAGCGGTGTGGGCTACAAGCATCCGGGTCGTCCGTCGTGGCAACTCGGGTGTGGGCGGTGGCATGTTGAGGCGGCGGCCCCGGAAGGTGGTGTTGGTGGGCTACGCAGGATGCGATGTGGCGGATGGAGGTCAGGGTAGCAGCCTCGATATTTGGACGCGTCGAGCGTGTTTGACGTCGTGTCGTGTGGGCAAGAAGGTTGCTCTCGACACTGGTGTTGGCATCAAGGCTTATGTGGCAACGATGAGGGGGGGGGGCAATGTCGAAGACGCGACAATGTTTGCGGTAGTGGGCTCTTCTCCGACGTGTTTGCGGGATTGCCTAAGCGGGTTTGTTGCTATGAAGTTGAAACTGCAATGGCAGGGCCAGGTGGCATACGATGATGCGCAACAGGTGGCTCATTCGGTGATATTTTCATCGCCATCCGTGCCTAGTTCTCCTTCCCAGTTCTTCGTTAGAGTCGGAATTGCACTGTCTAGTCGCAGGTGGTTGAGTCCTGACGCGGGCCATCATATAGCTCCACACGGCCTTTGTAGTGTGGGTTGAGTCGATGATCGCCTACGACGAAGTCGGAATCGTTTTCTCAGGGTTTAGAGATGACGATGATGTATGTGCGCTGTCTCGACGAGACCCTCTTCAGAGTGGTGTGAATGGGTTATTTGTGTGCGCCGCTCGGCGGTTGTGATATTTTTTCGCCTGGTTTTCCATAATTAATTGTGCAACCTGGTTTGGATCAATTTTTCATAATTAATGGAGCAGCTCTTTTCTTCTTAATGAATACAAGAAGCCTGTCATTTTGAGAAGAAAAAAATGGTTCCATGTACCTGAGATCGAAGGGCTGCGGAGCTCTGCGGAAGCTTGCCCTTCACAACAGACGGTCATTCAGCTGCACAGCTAGGTACAAAACACAAAGAAGTCCACGTCATGATGAGCGCGTCATGTTTTATGTTTGTACCATTCCTTCTGGGTCAGCGTCCAATCATGCGTCTGAGCGCTGGTTCTGTTCAGGCCAAGTTGCTTTGCTTCCCAGTCTCGCAGGTCACCAAACTGTCCTCGGCTCTCATTTTCATTTCGAAATAAACTGTTTTTCTTTTGAGGCAATCATTCACGGCCCTGCTTTGCCTACCTTGTACTCTAGTGCTGTTGCGCTCCAAGTCTCCGTCTATAGTTTTTCCTCTCCAAATCCATCTCTTTTTGTGGCATGTCGCCATATCTCATTTCTATGGTCAACATGCTTAATTATGATCTAATCCGACCCCAAGAGAAGCAACCCATCCCAATGGACGGGGCAAGACCAGACGAGAGGGTGACCGATTTGTGCCGTGCAATGATGGACCATTTGCCCCGTCCAAGGCTTCATGTGGCACCCCACTCAAAATTTGCCAGATCTTTGGCAATCAAGTTGTGGGGTCTGCCTAGAATCGATTGCGGAGATAAACCATGGATTAGGGGCCGATTTAAAAGCTAAATGGTTTGTTAGATAGCTAACCACTCATTGACAAAATCAGTTGCCAAGTTCCCTGCAAAAAGGAAAAAAAATCAGTTGCCAAGTTCAATACGTCAGATGTTATATATACTAGTAGAATGCCCGTGCGTTGCCACGGGCATTTTAAAAATCTTCGTGGTTCATTATGATCATGTTTTACTGGAAAAAAAATATGATATTCCTCGTTGCAAGTAATGTCACTAAATTTCTCGATCCATCAAACCATGAGTAAGCGCAAAAGTAAATGAATCCAAGTTGAGTGGAATAAGGAAGGATTAAATGAATGAAGAAAGGAAAGGATCAAATGGATGAACAAACAAATCACGCACACGCCGTTCATCAGTTCTTCTCCATCAGAAAATGGGACCCAATATGTTGTTGCTGCAGCATTGCATTGCTCCACGGAATCCATCAGCCTCCTCGCTAGCGCTAAGGAACCCCATTTGGCCATTTCTTCCGCCGCCGGCCTCAACATCGCCCCTGACATGTCTCAGCTAACTCTGCCACGATGCCATGTCCTCCATGTTTCACTTCATCCTACATTACTCCCCGTGTAACATAAGTACTATTCAAACATGCATACCAGTCGTTAGATCAAGCACATCCAAACGGTTGCGATCCACCCTTTTTCACCCTTGCCTCCTATCACGATACGTCTCCCGCACTGCGTCAAGAACGCTCCTCTCATGCACGCGTCCAGTGTGGGTCGTGGCCCCTCACGAGCCACCCTCACCGGCCACCGACCTCGCTGCAGGTCGCACCTTGCCACCCTCATCGTCGTCGCAACTCTTCCCTCTTCCTCCCTTCCTGTTGCATCATGTTGGCCATTTCAGATACGAAAAATGCCGATGAAGTCGTTGCAGCACGCACAGGAGAAATGCCCCCTCCCCCCGCCACCATAGAATCGCCGACGATGATTGTAGCTCCGTTCCATTGTCGCAACACCGTCAGTAGTGGTGGCAGCTCCTTCACCCGCGATCGCCGCGTGGATGCAGCAAAATCCTTTGCCAGTTCGAGCATCCAGAAAATATCTATGGTGGCAACTTCATCGGCAAAGGTTCCAACATTCCGCAACCTGGTTGCAGCTCAGGTAGTAGTCGGTTCTAGCAAAATCGTTTGTTGGTTCCAGCATCCGCATCACCATTCGCAACATTGCCCAGTTGTGGTCACCATCGGGCCTCTCATGTGCACGGGGTGTAGCAGCCACCAAACACGGTTCCAGCATGATAATTTCGCTGATGAAGTTACATGATAATTTATAAATCGTCACTTGATTTTGGAGTGATCTTCTTTTTCTTTCTTCTTTGCTCATGTTGAACCCTCCTCAGACCCACCCAAACCACATGTCGCCGCCCCGCCCTACCCAACAACTATGACGTGTTGATGCCACACCAGAGCCCATCCGCCTACCCCCCCCCCCCAACACACACACACTTCTTCTCCGGCGCCGACAACCCACCCAACACCCGGAACCATCAGGCCTCCACCTCGTCTCTGCTTGTCACGTTGTGGTCAGCCACTGAAGGAAATATGCCCTAGAGGCAATAATAAAGTTGTTATTTATATTTCCTTATATCATGATAAATGTTTATTATTCATGCTAGAATTGTATTAACCGGAAACTTAGTACATGTGTGAATACATAGACAAAACAGAGTGTCCCTAGTAAGCCTCTACTAGACTAGCTCGTTGATCAAAGATGGTTAAGTTTCCTAACCATAGACATGTGTTGTCATTTGATGAATGGGATCACATCATTAGGAGAATTATGTGATGGACAATACCCATCCGTTAGCTTAGCATAATGATCGTTAAGTTTTATTGCTATTGCTTTCTTCATGACTTATACATATTCCTCTGACTATGAGATTATGCAACTCCCGAATACCGGAGGAACACCTTGTGTGCTATCAAACGTCACAACGTAACTGGGTGATTATAAAGATGCTCTACAGGTGTCTCCGAAGGTGTTTGTTGGGTTGGCATAGATCGAGATTAGGATTTGTCACTCCGAGTATCGGAGAGGTATCTCTGGGCCCTCTCGGTAAAGCACATCATGATAAGCCTTGCAAGCAATGTGACTAATGAGTTAGTTACGGGATGATGCATTACGGAACGAGTAAAGAGACTTGCCGGTAACGAGAATGAACTAGGTATGAAGATACAAATGATCGAATCTCGGGCAAGTAACATACCGATGACAAAGGGAATAACGTATGTTGTCATTACGGTTTGACCAATAAAGATCTTCGTAGAATATGTAGGAACCAATATGAGCATCCAGGTTCCGCTGTTGGTTATTGATCAGAGATATGTCTCGGTCATGTCTACATAGTTCTCGAACCCGTAGGGTCCGCACGCTTAACGTTCGATGACGATTTGTGTTTTGGTGACCGAAGATTGTTCGGAGTCCCGGATGAGATCACGGACATGACGAGGAGTCTCGAAATGGTCGAGATGTAAAGATTGATATATTGGAAGGTTATATTCGGACACCGGAATGGTTCCAGAGTGGTTCGGGTATTTTTTGGAGTACCGAGGGGTTACCGGAACCCCCCGAGGAAATATTGGGCCAACATGGGCCTTATGGGAGAGGGGAGGCAGCCCACAAAGGGTGGCCGCGCCCCCCTCCCATAGGGAGTCCGAATTGGACTAGGGGAGGGGCGCGCCCCCCTTTCCTTCTCCTCTTCCCTCTCCCTTCCCGATTTCCCCCTCCGGAGAAAGGAAAAGTGGGGGGCCGAATCCTACTAGGAGTGGAGTCCTACTAGGACTCCCCCCCCCATGGTGCGCCCCTAGGGGGCCGGCCTCCTCCCTCTCCCTTCTTTATATACGGGGGCGGGGGGCGCCTCCAAGAAAAACAAAACATTGTTAGCCGTGTGCGGCGCCCCCTTCCACTGTTTACTCCTCTGGTCATATTGCCATAGTGCTTAGGCGAAGCCCTGCGCGGATCACATCACCATCACCATCACCACGCCGTCGTGCTGACGAAACTCTCCCTTGACCTTCTGCTGGATCAAGAGTTCGAGGGACGTCATCGAGCTGAACGTGTGCTGAACTCGGAGGTGCCGTACGTTCGGTACTTGATCGGTTGGATCGTGAAGACGTTCGACTACATCAACCGCGTTAACCTAACGCTTCCGCTTTCGGTCTACGAGGTTATGTGGACACACTCTCCCCTCTCGTTGCTATGCATCTCCTAGATAGATCTTGCGTGAGCGTAGGAATTTTTTTGAAATTGCACGCTACGTTACCCAACAGTGGTATCAAAGCCAGGTCTATGCGTAGATGATATGCACGAGTAGAACACAAAGAGTTGTGGGCGATGATAGTCATACTGCTTACCACCAACGTCTTATTTTGATTCGGCGGTATTGTTGGATGAAGCGGCCCGGACCAACCTTACATGACCACGTTCATGAGACCGGTTCCACCGACAGACATGCAACTTGTTTTGCATAACGGTGGCTGGCGGGTGTCTGTTTCTCCAACTTTAGTTTAATCGAATTTGACTACGGCCGGTCCTTGTTGAAGGTTAAAACAACAAACTTGACGAAACATCGTTGTGGTTTTGATGCGTAGGTAAGAACGGTTCTTGCTAGAAGCCCGTAGCAGCCACGTAAAACTTGCAACAACAAAGTAGAGGACGTCTAACTTGTTTTTGCAGGGCATGTTGCGATGTGATATGGTCAAGACATGATGTGATATACGTTATTGTATGAGATGATCATGTTTTGTAAAAGTTATCGGCAACTGGCAGGAGCCTTATGGTTGTCACTTTATTGTATGAAATGCAATCGCCATGTAATTGCTTTACTTTATCACTATGCGTTAGCGATAGTTGTAGAAGCAATAGTTGGCGAGACGACAAAGACGCTTCGATGGAGATCAAGGTGTCAAGCCGATGACGATGGAGATCATGACGGTGCTTTGGAGATGGAGATCAAAGGCACAAGATGATGATGGCCATATCATGTCACATATTTTGATTGCATGTGATGTTTATCTTTTATGCATCTTATTTTGCTTAGTTCGTCGGTAGCATTATTGTAGGGAAACGTAGCATACAATTTCAAAAAAAATCTACGCTCACTCAAGATCTATCTAAGAGATGCATAGCAACGAGAAGGGGAGAGTGTGTCTACGTACCCTCGTAGACCGAAAGCGGAAGCGTTTGACAATGCGGTTGATGTAGTCGAACTTCTTCTCGTTCCGACCGATCAAGCACCGAACGTACGGCACCTCCGAGTTCTGCACACGTTCAGCTCGATGACGCCCCTCGAACTCTTGATCCAGCAAAGTGTCGAGGGAGTAGATGAGTTCCGTCAGCACGACGGTGTGGTGACGGTGATGGTGAAGTGATCCGCGCAGGGCTTCGCCTAAGCACCGCGAGAATATGACCGAGGGTGTAATCTGTGGAGGGGGGCGCCGCACACGGCTAACAGATGTTGTTGTGTCCTTTTGGGGTGCCCCCTCTCCTCTATTTATATATGTGTAGGGGCTTGGAATAGAAGGAATAGTACCACATGAACAGTCTCCATGAATAGTACACACGTGGACTTGGACTCCAAGTCCAATCCTATTCCTACTAGGACACCTTCCCTTTTTGTCTTCCCTAGCCACATGGGCTCTTAAGGACTTAGTGCGCCTAGCCCAATAAGGCCAGGGCACTTCCCCTTAGCCCATGCCAGCCCTTGGGACGTGGTGGACCCACTTGTGGACTTCCGGAATCCTCCCGAAACCTTCTGGAAGCTTCACAGTACAATACCGAAAAAACTGCACTTTTTTTCGGAACCCAAAATATGACTTCCCATATATAAATCTTTACCTCTCGACCATTCCGAGAGTCCTCGTCTTGTCCATGATCTCATCCGGGACTCCGAACAACATTCGGTCACCAAATCACATAACTCATATAATACAATATCGTCATCGAATGTTAAGCGTGAGGACCCTACGGGTTCGAGAATTATGTAGACATGACCGAGACACCTCTCAGGTCAATAACCAATAGCGGAACCTGGATGCTCATATTGGCTCCCACATATTCTACGAAGATCTTTATCGGTCGAACCGTTATGACAACATACGTTATTCCCTTTGTCATCGGTATGTTACTGGCCCGATATTCGATCGTCGGTATCTTCATACCTAGTTCAATCTCGTTATCGGCAAGTCTCTTTACTCGTTTCGTAATACATCATCCCGCAACTAACTCATTAGTCACATTGCTTGCAAGGCTTATTATGATGTGTATTATCGAGAGGGCCCAGAGATACCTCTTCGATACTCGGAGTGACAAATCCTAATCTCGATCTATGCCAACCCAACAGACACCTTCGAAGATACCTGTAGAGCATCTTTATAACCACCCAGTTACGTTGTGACGTTTGATAGCACACAAGGCATTCATCCGGTATCCGGGAGTTGCATAATCTCATAGTCGAAGGAATATGTATTTGACATGAAGAAAGCAGTAGCAATAAAACTGAACGATCATTATGCTAAGCTAACGGATGGGTCTTGTCCATCACATCATTCTCCTAATGATGTGATCCCGTTATCAAATGACAACTCATGTCCATGGTTAGGAAACTTAACCATCTTTTATTAACGAGCTAGTCTAGTAGAGGCTTACTAGGGACACGGTGTTTTGTCTATGTATCCACACATGTATCAAGTTTCCGGTTAATACAATTCTAGCATGAATAATAAACATTTATCATGATATAAGGAAATATAAAATAACAACTTTATTATTGCCTCTAGGGCATATTTCCTTAAATTATAAGATGATCCCTCACTAAAATTTCAAGGTATAAGTGTTCTCCCTGAGTATGCACCGTTGCGACAGTTCGTCGTGCCGAGACACCACGTGATGATCGGGTGTGATAAGCTCTACGTTCACATACAACGGGTGCAAGACAGTTTTGCACGCGCGGAATACTCGGGTTAAACTTGAAGAGCCTAGCATATGCAGATATAGCCTCGGAACACTGAGACCGAAAGGTCGAACGTGAATCATATAGTAGATATGATCAACATAGAGATGTTCACCATTGAAAACTACTCCATCTCACGTGATGATAGGACATGGTTTAGTTGATATGGATCACGTGATCATTTAGATGACTCGAGGGATGTCTATCTAAGTGGGAGTTCTTAAGTAATATGATTAATTGAACTTAATTTATCATGAACTTAGTCCTGATAGTATTTGCATATCTATGTTGTAGATCAATGGCCCGTGCTACCGTTCCCTTGAATTTTAATGCGTTCCTAGAGAAAGCTAAGTTGAAAGATGATGGTAGCAACTACACGGACTGGGTCCGTAACTTGAGGATTATCCTCATTGCTACACAGAATAATTATGTCCTTGATGCACCGCTAGATGAAAGGCCTGCTGCAGGAGCAGATGCTGACGTTATGAACGTCTGGCAAGCTCGATCTGATGACTACTCGATAGTTCAGTGTGCCATGCTTTACGGCTTAGAATCGGGACTTCAAAGATGTTTTGAACATCATGGAGCATATGAGATGTTCCAGGAGTTGAAGTTAATATTTCAAACAAATGCCCAAGTTGAGAGATATGAAGTCTCCAACAAGTTCTATAGCTGCAAGATGGAGGAGAACAGTTCTGTCAGTGAACATATACTCAAAATGTCTGGGTATCATAACCACTTGACTCAGCTGGGAATTAATCTTCCGGATGATAGTGTCATTGACAGAGTTCTTCAATCACTGCCACCAAGCTATAAAGGCTTCGTGATGAACTATAATATGCAAGGGATGAACAAGACGATTCCCGAGCTCTTCGCAATGCTAAAGGCTGCGGAGGTAGAAATCAAGAAGGAGCATCAAGTGTTGATGGTTAACAAGACCACTAGTTTCAAGAAAAAGGGCAAAGGGAAGAAGGGGAACTTCAAGAAGAAAAGCAAGCAAGTTGCTACTCCCGGGAAGAAGCCCAAGTCTGGACCTAAGCCTGAAACTGAGTGCTTCTACTGCAAAGGGACTGGTCACTGGAAGCGGAACTGCCCCAAGTATTTGGCGGATAAGAAGCATGGCAAAGTGAACAAAGGTATATTTGATATACATGTTATTGATGTGTACCTTACTAATGTTCGTAGTAGCACCTGGGTATTTGATACTGGTTCTGTTGCTCATATTTGCAACTCGAAACAGGGGCTATGGATTAAACGAAGATTGGCTAAGGACGAGGTGACGATGTGCGTCGGGAATGGTTCCAAGGTCAATGTGATCGCTGTTGGCACGCTACCTCTACATCTACCTTCGGGATTAGTATTAGACCTGAATAATTGTTATTTGGTGCCAGCGTTGAGCATGAACATTATATCTAGATCTTGTTTGATGCGAGACGGTTATTCATTTAAATCAGAGAATAATGGTTGTTCTATTTATATGAGTAATATCTTTTATGGTCATGCACCCTTGAAGAGGGGTCTATTTTTGTTGAATCTCGATCATGGTGATACACATATTCATAATATTGATGCCAAAAGATGCAAAGTTGATAATGATAGTGCAACATATTTGTGGCGCTGCCGTTTAGGTCATATTGGTGTAAAGCGCATGAAGAAACTCCATGCTGATGGGCTTTTGGAATCACTTGATTATGAATCACTTGATGCTTGCGAACCATGCCTCATGGGCAAGATGACTAAGACTCTGTTCTCCGGAACAATGGAGCGAGCCACTAACTTATTGGAAATAATACATACTGATGTATGCGGTCCGATGAGTGTTGAGGCTCGCGGCGGGTATCGTTATTTTCTGACCTTCACAGATGATTTGAGCAGATATGGGTATATCTACTTAATGAAACATAAGTCTGAAACATTTGAAAAGTTCAAAGAATTTCAGAGTGAAGTGGAAAATCATCGTAACAAGAAAATAAAGTTTCTACGATCTGATCGCGGAGGCGAATATTTGAGTTACGAGTTTGGTCTTCATTTAAAACAATGTGGAATAGTTTCACAACTCACGCCACCTGGAACACCACAGCATAATGGTGTGTCCGAACGTCGTAATCGTACTTTATTAGATATGGTGCGATCTAAAGGAAATATGCCCTAGAGGCAATAATAAAGTTATTATTTATATTTCCTTATATCATGATAAATGTTTATTATTCATGCTAGAATTGTATTAATCGGAAACTTAGTACATGTGTGAATACATAGACAAAACAAAGTGTCCCTAGTATGCCTCTACTTGACTAGCTCATTAATCAAAGATGGTTAAGTTTCCTGACCATAGACATGTGTTGTCATTTGATGAACGGGATCACATCATTAGGAGAATTATGTGATGGACAAGACCCATCCGTTAGCTTAGCATAATGATCGTTAAGTTTTATTGCTATTGTTTTCTTCATGACTTATACATATTCCTCTGACTATGAGATTATGCAACTCCCGAATACCGGAGGAACACCTTGTGTGCTATCAAACATCACAACGTAACTGGGTGATTATAAAGATGCTCTACAGGTGTCTCCAAAGGTGTTTGTTGGGTTGGCATAGATCAAGATTAGGATTTGTCACTCCGAGTATCGAAGAGGTATCTCTGGGCCCTCTCGGTAATGCACATCATATGAAGCCTTGCAAGCAATGTGACTAATGAGCTAGTTACGGGATGATGCATTACGAAATGAGTAAAGAGACTTGCCAGTAATGAGATTGAACTAGGTATGATGATACCGACGATCGAATCTCGGGCAAGTAACATACCGATGACAAAGGGAATGACGTATGTTGTTGTGCGGTTTGACCGATAAAGATCTTCGTAGAATATGTAGGAGACAATATGAGCATCCAGGTTCCGCTATTGGTTATTGACCGGAGATGTGTCTCGGTCATGTCTACATAGTTCTCGAACCCGTAGGGTCCGCACGCTTAACGTTCGATGACGATTTGTATTATGAGTTATGTGTTTTGGTGACCGAAGATTGTTCGAAGTCCCGGATGAGATCACGGACATGACGAGGAGTCTCAAAATGGTCGAGAGGTAAAGATTGATATATTGGAAGGTTATGTTCGGACACAGGAATGGTTTCGGAAAGGTTCGGGCATTTTTCGAAGTACCGGGAGGTTACCGGAACCCCCCGGGGGACTAGTGGGCCTTCATGGGCCCTAGTGGATAGAGGAGGCAGGCGGCCAGGTGGTGGCGCGCGCCCCCCCAAGCCCAAACCGAATTGGACTAGGGGTGGGGGGCGCGGCCCCCCTTTCCTTCTTCTCCTCCACCTCTTTCCCCTTCCCCCCTTCTCTGGAAAGGAAAGGGGAATCCTACTAGGACTGGGAGTCCTAGTAGGACTCCCCCCCTTGGCGCGCCCCCTCATGGCCGGCCACCTCCTCCTCCCTCCTTTATATACGGGGGCGGGGGGCACCCCAAAGACACACCAAGATTTCTCTTAGCCGTGTGCAGTGCCCCCCTCCATAGTTTACTCCTCCGGTCATAGCGTCGTAGTGCTTAGGCGAAGCCCTGCGCGGATCACATCACCAACACCGTCGCCACGCCGTCGTGCTGACGGAACTCTCCCTCGACCCTCTGCTGGATCAAGAGTTCGAGGGACGTCATCGAGCTGAACATGTGCTGAACACGGAGGTGCCATGCGTTCGGTGCTTGGATCGGTTGGATCGTGAAGACGTTCGACTACATCAACCGCGTTAACCTAACGCTTCCGCTTTCGGTCTACGAGGGTACGTGGACACACTCTCCCCCTCTCGTTGCTATGCATCTCCTAGATAGATCTTGCGTGAGCGTAGGAGAATTTTGAAATTGCATGCTACATTCCCCAACAGTGGCATCAGATCCAGGTCTATGCGTAGATGATATGCACGAGTAGAACACAAAGAGTTGTGGGCGATAATAGTCATACTGCTTACCACCAATGTCTTACTTTGATTCGGCGGTATTGTTGGATGAAGCGGCCTGGACCGACATTACATGACCGCGTTCATGAGACTAGTTCTACCGAAGTGCTTTGCACACAGGTGGCTGGCGGGTGTCTGTTTCTCCAACTTTAGTTGAATTGAGTTTGACTACGGCCGGTCCTTGTTGAAGGTTAAAACAGCACACTTGACGAAAAATCGTTGTGGTTTTGATGCGTAGGTAAGAACGGTTATTGCTAGAAGCCCGTAGCAGCCAAGTAAAACTTGCAACAACAAAGTACAGGACGTCTAACTTGTTTTTGCAGGGCATGCTGTGATGTGATATGGTCAAGACATGATGTGATATACATTATTGTATGAGATGATCATGTTTTGTAAAAGTTATCGGCAACTGGCAGGAGCCTTATGGTTGTCGCTTTGTTGTATGAAATGCAATTGCCATGTAATTGCTTTACTTTATCACTATGCGGTAGCGATAGTCGTAGAAGCAATAGTTGGCGAGACGACAACGACGCTACGATGGAGATCAAGGTGTCAAGCCGGTGACGATGGAGATCATGACGGTGCTTTGGAGATGGAGATCAAAGGCACAAGATGATAATGGCCATATCATGTCACATATTTTTTTGATTGCATGTGATGTTTATCTTTTATGCATCTTATTTTGCTTAGTACGGCGATAGCATTATAAGATGATCCCTCACTAAATTTCAAGGTATAAGTGTTCTGCCTGAGTATGCACCGTTGCGACAGTTTGTCGTGCCGAGACACCACGTGATGATCGGGTGTGATAAGCTCTACGTTCACATACAACGGGTGCAAGCCAGTTTTGCACGTGTAGAATACTCGGGTTAAACTTGATGAGCCTATCATATGCAGATATGGCCTCGGAACACTGAGACCGAAAGGTCGAACGTGAATCATATAGTAGATATGATCAACATAGAGATGTTCACCATTGAAAACTACTGCATCTCACGTGATGATCGGACATGGTTTAGTTGATATGGATCACGTGATCATTTAGATGACTAGAGGGATGTCTATCTAAGTGGGAGTTCTTAAGTAATATGATTAATTGAACTTTAATTTATCATGAACTTAGTACCTGATAGTTTTTGCACATCTATGTTGTTGTAGATCAATGGCCCGTGCTACCGTTCCCTTGAATTTTAATGTGTTCCTAGAGAAAATAAGTTGAAATATGATAGTAGCAATGATGCGGACTGGGTCCGTGATCTAAGGTTTATCCTCATTGCTGCACAGAAGAATTATGTCCTTGATGCACCGCTAGGTGACCGACCTATTGCAGGAGTAGATGCCGACGTTATGAAATTTTGACAAGCTCGGTATGATGACTACTTGATAGTTTAGTGCGCCATGCTTTACGGCTTAGAACCGGGACTTCAAAAACATTTTGAACGCCACGGAGCATATGAGATGTTCCAAAGAGATGAAATTGGTATTTCAGACTCATGCCCGTGTCGAGAGGTATGAGACCTCTGACAAGTACTTTGCCTACAAGATGGAGGAGAATAGCTCAGCTAGTGAGCATGTGCTCAGAATGTCTGGGTACTACAATCGCTTGAATCAAGTGGGAGTTAATCTTCCAGATAAGATAGTGATTGACAGAGTTCTCTAGTCACTATCACCAAGTTACTAGAACTTCGTGATGAACTATAATATGCAAGGGATGACGAAAACGATTCCCGAGCTCTTCAGCGAAGGTAGAAATCAAGAAATAGCATCAAGTGTTGATGGTTGACAAGACCACTAGTTTCAAGAAAAAGGGCGAGGGCAAGAAAGGGAACTTCAAGAAGAATAGCAAGCAAGTTGCTACTCCCGGGAAGAAACCCAAGTCTAGACCTAAGCCTGAAACTAAGTGCTTCTACTGCAAAGGAAATGGTCACTGGAAGCGGAACTGCCCCAAATACTTGGCGGAGAAGAAGGATGGCAAAGTGAATAAAGGTATATTTGATATACATGTTATTGATGTGTATTTTACTAGTGTTCATAGTAGCCCCTGGGTATTTGATACCGGTTCAGTTGCTAACATTAGTAACTCAAAACAGGAGTTGCAAAATGAACAGAGACTAGTTAATGACGAGGTGACGATGTGTGTTGGAAGTGATTCCAAGGTTGATAAGATCACCATCGCACACTCCCTCTACCTTCGGGATTAGTGTTGGACCTAAATAAATGTTATTTGGTGTTTGCGTTGAGCATGAATATGATTGGATCATGTTTATTGCGATACGGTTATTCATTTAAGTCAGAGAATAATTGTTGTTCTGTTTACATGAATAAAACCTTCTATGGTCATACACTCAATATAAATGGTTTATTGAATCTCGATCGTAGTGATACACATATTCATAATATTGATGCCAAAAGATGCAAAGTTGATAATGATAGTGCAACATATTTGTGACACTGCCGTTTAGGTCATATTGGTGTAAAGCGCATGAAGAAACTCCATGCAGATGGGATTTTGGAATCACTTGATTATGAATCATTTGATACTTGCGAACCCTGCCTCATGGGCAAGATGACTAAAACTCCGTTCTCCGGAACAATGGAGCGAGCCAATGACTTATTGGAAATAATACATACCGATGTATGCGGTCCGATGAGTGTTGAGGCTCGCGGTGGGTATCGTTATTTTCTGACCTTCACTGATGATTTAAGCAGATATGGGTATATCTACTTAATGAAACACAAGTCTAAAACGTTTGAAAAGTTCAAAGAATTTCAGAGTGAAGTGGAAAATCATCGTAACAAGAAAATAAAGTTTCTACGATCTGATCGCGGAGGCGAATATTTGAGTTATGAGTTTGGCCTTCATTTAAAACAATGTGGAATAGTTTCGCAACTCACGCCACCTGGAACACCACAGCGTAATGGTGTGTCCGAATGTCGTAACCGTACTTTATTAGATATGGTGCGATCTATGATGTCTCTTACCGATTTACCACTATCGTTTTGGGGTTATGCATTAGAGACAGCTGCATTCATGTTAAATAGGGCACCATCTAAATCCGTTGAGATGACACCGTATGAACTGTGGTTTGTCAAGAAACCTAAGCTGTCGTTTCTTAAAGTTTGGGGCTACGATGCTTATGTGAAAAAGCTTCAACCTGATAAGCTTGAACCCAAATCGGAGAAATGCGTCGTCATAGGATACCCAAAGGAGACTGTAGGGTACACCTTCTATCACAGGTCCGAAGGCAAGATATTCGTTGCTAAGAATGGATCCTTTCTAGAGAAGGAGTTTCTCTCGAAAGAAGTGAGTGGGAGGAAAGTAGAACTTGATGAGGTAATTGTACCTTCTCCCGAATTAAAAAGTAATTCATCACAGAAATCAGTTCCAGTGATGCCTACACCAATTAGTGAGGAAGTTAATGATGATGATCATGAAACTTCAGATCAAGTTACTACCGAACCTCGTAGGTCAACCAGAGTACGTTCCGCACTAGAGTGGTGTTGGAGAACGTAGTAGTAAATCAAAAAATTTCCTACGTATCACCAAGATCAATCTAGGAGAAGCTTGCAACAAGAGAGAGGGAGTGCATCTTCATACCCTTGAAGATCGCTAAGCGGAAGCGTTACAAGGAACGCGGATGATGGAGTCGTACTCGCGGCGATTCAAATCGCGGAAGATCCGATCTAGCGCCAAACGGACGGCGCCTCCGCGTTCAACATATGTACAGCCCGGGGACGTCTCCTCCTTCTTGATCCAGCAAGGGAAGAGGAGAAGTTGAGGAAGAGCTCCGGCAGCACGACGGCGTGGTGGTGGAGCTTGTGGTTCTCCGACAGGGCTTCGCCAAGCACCACGGAGGAGGAGGAGGTGTTGGAGAGGGGAGGGCTGCGCCAGGGAAGAGGCCCTGCTGCCCTCCCACCCCCCCTCTATTTATAGGGAGAAGGGGAGAGGGGGCCGGCCCCCTTAGATCCCATCTAAGGGGAGGGGCGGCGGCCAGGGGGGGAAACTTACCCCCCAAGCAAGGTGGGAGGCGCCCCCACCCCCTAGGGTTTCCAACCCTAGGCGCCTTGGGCCCCTTGGGAGGGCGCACCAGCCCACCAGGGGCTGGTTCCCTCCCTTGCTCAGCCCACTCGGCCCACCGGGGCAGGTGGCCCCATCCGGTGGACCCCCGGACACCTTCCGGTGGTCCCGGTACAATACCGATAACCCCCGAAACCATTCCGGTGACTGAAACTGGACTTCCCATATATAATTCTTCACCTCCGGACCATTACGGAACTCCTCGTGACGTCCGGGATCTCATACGGGACTCTAAACAACCTTCGGTAACCACATACAATTTCCCATAACAACTCTAGCATCACCGAACCTTAAGTGTGTAGACCCTACGGGTTCGGGAACCATGCAGACATGACCGAGACATCTCTCCGGCCAATAACCAACAGCGGGATCTGGATACCCATGTTGGTTCCCACATGTTCCACGATGATCTCATCGGATGAACCACGATGTCGAGGATTCAATCAATCCAGTACGCAATTCCCTTTGTCCATCGGTATGTTACTTGCCCGAGATTCGATCGTCGGTATCCTTATACCTTGTTCGATCTCGTTACTGGCAAGTCTCTTTACTCATTCCGTAACGCATGATCCCGTGGCTAACTCCTTAGTCACATTTGAGATCATTACGATGATGCATTACCGAGTGGGCCCAGAGATACCTCTCCGTCATACGGAGTGACAAATCACAGTCTCGATTCGTGCCAACCCAACAGACACTTTCGGAGATACCTGTAGTGCACCTTTATAGTCACCCAGTTACGTTGTGATGTTTGATACACCCAAAGCATTCCTACGGTATCCGGGAGTTGCACAATCTCATGGTCTAAGGAAATGATACTTGACATTAGAAAAGCTCTAGCGAACGAACTATACGATCTTGTGCTATGCTTAGGATTGGGTCTTGTCCATCACATCATTCTCCTAATGATGTGATCCCGTTATCAACGACATCCAATGTCCATGGTCAGGAAACCACAACCATCTATTGATCAACGAGCTAGTCAACTAGAGGCTCACTAGGGACATGCTGTGGTCTATGTATTCACACATGTATTACGGTTTCCGGTTAATACAATTTTAGCATGAACAATAGACAATTATCATGAACAAAGAAATATAATAATAACCATTTTATTATTGCCTCTAGGGCATATTTCCAACAAGTGGTACGGTAATCCTGTTCTGGAAGTCATGTTACTAGACCATGACGAACCTATGAACTATGAGGAAGCGATGATGAGCCCAGATTCCGCGAAATGGCTTGAGGCCATGAAATCTGAGATGGGATCCATGTATGAGAACAAAGTATGGACTTTGGTTGACTTGCCCGATGACCGGCAAGCCATTGAGAATAAATGGATCTTCAAGAAGACTGACGCTGACGGTAATGTTACTGTCTACAAAGCTCGACTTGTTGCGAAAGGTTTTCGACAAGTTCAAGGAGTTGACTACGATGAGACCTCCTCACCCGTAGCGATGCTTAAGTCTGTCCGAATCATGTTAGCAATTGCCACATTTTATGATTATGAAATCTGGCAAATGGATGTCAAAACTGCATTCCTTAATGGATTTCTCAAAGAAGAGTTGTATATGATGCAACCAGAAGGTTTTGTCGATCCTAAGGGTGCTAACAAAGTGTGCAAGCTCCAGCGATCCATTTATGGACTGGTGCAAGCCTCTCGGAGTTGGAATATACACTTAGATAATGTGATCAAAGCATATGGTTTTATACAGACTTATGGAGAAGCCTGTATTTACAAGAAAGTGAGTGGGAGCTCTGTAGCATTTCTGATATTATATGTGGATGACATATTGTTGATTGGAAATGATACGGAATTTCTGGATAGCATAAAAGGATACTTGAATAAGAATTTTTCAATGAAAGAACTCGGTGAAGCTGCTTATATATTGGGCATCAAGATCTATAGGGATAGATCGAGACGCTTAATAGGACTTTCACAAAGCACATACCTTGATAAAGTTTTGAAAAAGTTCGAAATGGATCAGTCAAAGAAAGGGTTCTTGCCTGTGTTGCAAGGTGTGAAGTTGAGTAAGACTCTATGCCCGGCCACTACAGAAGATAGAGAGAAAATGAAAGTCATTCCCAATGCCTCATCCATAGGTTCTATCATGTATGCTATGATGTGTACCAGACCTGATGTGTGCCTTGCTATAAGTTTAGCAGGGAGGTACCAAAGTAATCCAGGAGTGGATCACTGGACAGCGGTCAAGAACATCCTGAAATACCTGAAAAGGACTAAGGAGATGTTTCTCGTTTATGGAGGTGACAAAGAGCTTTTCGTAAATGGTTACGTCGATGCAAGATTTGACACTGATCTGGATGACTCTAAGTCACAAACCGGATACGTATTTATATTGAATGGTGGAGCTGTCAGTTGGTGCAGTTCCAAGCAGAGCGTCGTGGCGGGATCTACGTGTGAAGCGGAGTACATAGCTGCTTCGGAAATAGCAAATGAAGGAGTCTGGATGAAGGAGTTCATGTCCGATCTAGGTGTAATACCTAGTGCATCGGATCCAATGAAAATCTTTTGTGACAATATTGGAGCAATTGCCTTAGCGAAGGAATCCAGATTTCACAAAAGAACCAAACACATCAAAAGACGCTTCAACTCCATCCACGATCAAGTCAAGGAGGGAGACATAGAGATTTGCAAAATACCTACGGATCTGAATGTTGCAGATCCGTTGACTAAGCCTCTTCCATGAGCAAAACATGATCAGCACCAAGACTCCATGGGTGTTAGAATCATTACTATGTAATCTAGATTATTGACTCTAGTGCAATTGAGAGACTGAAGGAAATATGCCCTAGAGGCAATAATAAAGTTGTTATTTATATTTCCTTATATCATGATAAATGTTTATTATTCATGCTAGAATTGTATTAACCGAAAACTTAGTACATGTGTGAATACATAGACAAAACAAAGTGTCCCTTGTATGCCTCTACTTAACTAGCTCGTTAATCAAAGATGGTTAAGTTTCCTGACCATAGACATGTGTTGTCATTTGATGAACGGGATCTCATCATTAGGAGAATGATGTGATGGACAAGACCCATCCGTTAGCTTAGCATAATGATCGTTAAGTTTTATTGCTATTGCTTTCTTCATGACTTATACATATTCCTCTGACTATGAGATTATGCAACTCCCGAATACCGGAGGAACACCTTGTGTGCTATCAAACGTCACAACGTAACTGGGTGATTATAAAGATGCTCTACAGGTGTCTCCGAAGGTGTTTGTTGGGTTGGCATAGATCAGGATTAGGATTTGTCACTCCGAATATCGGAGAGGTATCTCTGGGCCCTCTCGGTAATGCACATCATATGAAGCCTTGCAAGCAATGTGACTAATGAGTTAGTTACGGGATGATGCATTACGGAACGAGTAAAGAGACTTGCCGGTAACGAGATTGAACTAGGTATGATGATACCGACGATCGAATCTCGGGCAAGTAACATACCGATGACAAAGGGAATGACGTATGTTGTTGTGCGGTTTGACCGATAAAGATCTTCGTAGAATATGTAGGAGCCAATATGAGCATCCAGGTTCCGCTATTGGTTATTGACCGGAGATGTGTCTCGGTCATGTCTACATAGTTCTCGAACCCGTAGGGTCCGCACGCTTAATGTTCGATGATGATTTGTATTATGAGTTATGTGTTTTGGTGACCGAAGATTGTTCGGTGTCCCAGATGAGATCACGGACATGACGAGGAGTCTCGAAATGGTCGAGAGGTAAAGATTGATATATTGGAAGGTTATGTTCGGACACCGGAATGGTTTCGAAAAGGTTCGGGCATTTTTCGGAGTACCGGGAGGTTACCGGAACCCCCCGGGGGACTAGTGGGCCTTCATGGGCCCTAGTGGATAGAGGAGGCAGGCGGCCAGGTGGTGGTGCGCGCCCCCCCAAGCCCAAACCGAATTGGACTAGGGGTGGGGGGCGTGGCCCCCTTTCCTTCTTCTCCTCCACCTCTTTCCCCTTCCCCCCTTCTCCGGAAAGGAAAGGGGAATCCTACTAGGACTGGGAGTCCTAGTAGGACTCCCCCCCTTGGCGCGTCCCCTCATGGCCGGCCACCTCCTCCTCCCTCCTTTATATACGGGGGCGGGAGGGGGGCACCCCAAAGACACACCATGATTTCTCTTAGCCGTGTGCGGTGCCCCCCTCCACAGTTTACTCCTCCGGTCATAGCGTTGTAGTGCTTAGGCGAAGCCCTGCGCGGATCACATCACCAACACCATCGCCACGCCGTCGTGCTGACGAAACTCTCCCTCGACCCTCTGCTAGATCAAGAGTTCGAGGGACGTCATTGAGCTGAACGTGTGCTGAACACGGAGGTGCCCTATGTTCGGTGCTTGGATCGGTTGGATCGTGAAGACGTTCGACTACATCAACCGCGTTAACCTAACGCTTCCGCTTTCGGTCTACGAGGGTACGTGGACACACTCTCCCCCTCTCGTTGCTATGCATCTCCTAGATAGATCTTGCGTGAGCGTAGGAAAATTTTGAAATTGCATGCTACGTTCCCCAACACGATCTATGATGTCTCTTACCGATTTACCACTATCGTTTTGGGGTTATGCATTAGAGACAGCTACATTCACGTTAAATAGGGCACCATCTAAATCCGTTGAGATGACACCGTATGAACTGTTGTTTGGCAAGAAACCTAAGCTATCGTTTCTTAAAGTTTGGGGTTGCGATGCTTATGTGAAAAAAACTTCAGCCTGATAAGCTCGAACCCAAATCGGAGAAGTGCGTCTTCATAGGATACCCAAAAGAAACTGTTGGGTACACCTTCTATCACAGATCCGAAGGCAAGATTTTGTTGTTAAGAATGGATCCTTTCTAGAGAAGGAGTTTCTCTCGAAAGAAGTGAGTGGGAGGGAAGTAGAACTTGATGAGGTAATTGTACCTTCTCTCGAATTGGAGAATAGCTCATCACAGAAAATAGTTCCCGTGATGCCTACACAAATTAGTGAGGAAACTAATGATGATGATCATGAAACTTCAGATCAAGTTGCTACCGAACCTCGTAGGTCAGCCAGAGTACGTTCTGCACCAGAGTGGTACGGTAATCCTGTTCTGGAAGTCATGTTACTAGACCAAGACGAACCTACGAACTATGAGGAAGCGATGATGAGCCCAGATTCCGCGAAATGGCTTGAGGCCTTGAAATCTGAGATGGGATCCATGTATGAGAACAAAGTGTGGACTTTGGTTGACTTGCCCGATGATCGGCAAGCCATAGAGAATAAATGGATCTTCAAGAAGAAGACTGACGCTGACGGTAATGTTACTGTCTACAAAGCTCGACTTGTTGCGAAAGGTTTTCGACAAGTTCAAGGGGTTGACTACGATGAGACCTTCTCACCCGTAGCGATGCTTAAGTCTGTCCGAATCATGTTAGCAATTGCCGCATTTTATGATTATGAAATCTGGCAAATGGAGGTCAAAACTGCGTTCCTTAATGGATTTCTCAAAGAAGAGTTGTATATGATGCAACCAGAAGGTTTTGTCGATCCTAAAGGTGCTAACAAAGTGTGCAAGCTCCAGCGATCCATTTATGGACTGGTGCAAGCCTCTCGGAGTTGGAATATACGTTTTGATAGTGTGATCAAAGCATGTGGTTTTATACAGACTTTTGGAGAAGCCTGTATTTACAAGAAAGTGAGTGGGAGCTCTGTAGCATTTCTAATATTATATGTGGATGACATATTGTTGATTGGAAATGATATAGAATTTCTGGATAGCATAAAAGGATACTTGAATAAGAATTTTTCAATGAAAGACCTCGGTGAAGCTGCTTATATATTGGGCATCAAGATCTATAGGGATAGATCGAGACGCTTAATAGGACTTTCACAAAGCACATACCTTGATAAAGTTTTGAAGAAGTTCAAAATGGATCAGTCAAAGAAAGGGTTCTTGCCTGTGTTGCAAGGTGTGAAGTTGAGTAAGACTCAATGCCCGACCACTGCAGAAGATAGAGAGAAAATGAAAGTCATTCCCTATGCCTCAGCCATAGGTTCTATCATGTATGCTATGCTGTGTACCAGACCTGATGTGTGCCTTGCCATAAGTTTGGCAGGGAGGTACCAAAGTAATCCAGGAGTGGATCACTGGACAGCGGTCAAGAACATCCTGAAATACCTGAAAAGGACTAAGGATATGTTTCTCGTTTATGGAGGTGACAAAGAGCTCGTCGTAAATGGTTACATTGATGCTAGCTTTGACACTGATCCGGATGACTCTAAGTCACAAACCGGATACGTATTTATATTGAATTGTGGAGTTGTCAGTTGGTGCAGTTTCAAGCAAAGCGTCGTGGCGGGATCTACGTGTGAAGCGGAGTACATAGCTACTTCAGAAGCAGGAAATGAAGGAGTCTGGATGAAGGAGTTCATATCCGATCTAGGTGTAATACCTAGTGCATCGGGTCCAATGAAAATCTTTTGTGACAATACTGGAGCAATTGCCTTAGCGAAGGAATCCAGATTTCACAAGAGAACCAAACACATCAAGAGACGCTTCAACTCCATCCACGATCAAGTCAAGGAGGGAGACATAGAGATTTGCAAAATACATACGGATCTGAATGTTGCAGACCCGTTGACTAAGCCTCTTCCACGAGCAAAACATGATCAGCACCAAGACTCCATGGGTGTTAGAATCATTATTATTGACTCTAGTGCAAGTGGGAGACTGAAGGAAATATGCCCTAGAGGAAATAATAAAGTTGTTATTTATATTTCCTTATATCATGATAAATGTTTATTATTCATGCTAGAATTGTATTAACCGAAAACTTAGTACATGTGTGAATACATAGACAAAACAGAGTGTTCCTAGTAAGACTCTACTAGACTAGCTCCTTGATCAAAGATGGTTAAGTTTCCTAACCATAGACATGTGTTGTCATTCGATGAACGGGATCACATCATTAGGAGAATGATGTGATGGACAAGACCCATCCATTAGCTTAGCATAATGATCGTTAAGTTTTATTGCTATTGCTTTCTTCATGACTTATACATATTCCTCTGACTATGAGATTATGCAACTCCCGCATACCGGAGGAACACCTTGTGTGCTATCAAACGTCACAATGTAACTGGGTGATTATAAAGATGCTCTATAGGTGTCTCCGAAGGTGTTTGTTGGGTTGGCATAGATCGAGATTAGGATTTGTCACTCCGAGTATCGGAGAGGTATCTCTGGGCCCTCTCGGTAATGCACATCATATGAAGCCTTGCAAGCAATGTGACTAATGAGTTAGTTACGGGATGATGCATTACGAAACGAGTAAAGAGACTTGCCGGTAACGAGAATGAACTAGGTATGAAGATACCGACGATCGAATCTCGGGCAAGTAACATACCGATGACAAAGGGAATAACGTATGTTGTAATTACGGTTTGACCGATAAAGATCTTCGTAGAATATGTAGGAACCAATATGAGCATCCAGGTTCCGTTGTTGGTTATTGATCGGAGATATGTCTCGGTCATGTCTACATATTTCTTGAACCCGTAGGGTCCGCACGCTTAACGTTCGATGACGATTTGTATTATGAGTTATGGGTTTTGTTGACCGAAGATTGTTCGGAGTCCCGGATGAGATCACGGACATGACGAGGAGTCTTGAAATGGTCGAGAGGTAAAGATTGATATATTGGAAGGTTATATTCGGACACCGGAATGGTTCCATAATGGTTCGGGTATTTTTCGGGGTACCGAGGGGTTACCGGAACCCCCCGGGGAAATATTGGGCCAACATGGGCCTTAGGGGAGAGGGGAGGCAGCCCACAAAGGGTGGCCGCGCCCCCCTCCCATAGGGAGTCCGAATTGGACTAGGGGAGGGGGCGTGCCCCCCTTTCCTTCTCCTCTTCCCTCTCCCTTCCCGATTTCCCCCTCCGGAGAAAGGAAAAGTGGGGGGGCCGAATCCTACTAGGAGTGGAGTCCTAGTAGGACTCCCCCCCCATGGCACGCCCCTAGGGGGCCGGCCTCCTCCCTCTCCCTCCTTTATATACGGGGGTGGGGGCGCCTCCAAGAAAAACAAAACATTGTTAGCCGTGTGCAACGCCCCCCTCCACCGTTTACTCCTCCGGTCATACTGTCGTAGTGCTTAGGCGAAGCCCTGCGCGGATCACATCACCATCACCGTCACCACACCGTCGTGCTGACGAAACTCTCCCTCGACCTTCTGCTGGATCAAGAGTTCGAAGGACGTCATCGAGCTGAATGTGTGCTGAACTCGGAGGTGCCGTACGTTCGGTACTTGATCGGTTGGATCGTGAAGACGTTCGACTACATCAACCGCATTGACCTAACGCTTCCACTTTCGGTCTACGAGGGTACGTGGACACACTCTCCCCTCTCGTTGCTATGCATCTCCTAGATAGATCTTGCGTGAGCGTAGGAATTTTTTTGAAATTGCATGCTACGTTACCCAACAACCACTTCATCGCCTGCTCTAGCTCGTTCTTGATGATCCCTCATCAGGATGTCGGGGCCAACCATGGCCTTCCCATCTCAAGCTCGGTACTCTACTCCTCATCTATTTATCTCTAGAAGAATGCCCGTGCGTTGCTACGGGCTACAATGCATATACATGAATCAAACAAATGATAAAGGTGATTTCCAAGGTCATTGCTATGGGCATGTTCGGATATCAAACGGGCGCTCAGCGAGCTCCCCAAAATTCAACCGTCTGGACAGTCTGGGCTCCCCCAAATCCAGCCCATATGGTGGAGAAATGTGGTTGTCCGGACTATCCGTCATGTTGTCTGTCACACGCGGTCCCAACACAAAAACCCCACCCCACGACGCACCCTTCCCTTTTTATGCCGGACCCTCCTTTTCTGGCTCGGTATCCCGCTGTAGCAGGACATTTCTCGCTGGAGTCCTCTCCTTTAAAATCAGGGCACGCCCACCTCACCTTCGCCATGACACCCTCTCTCCTTCACACCGTACTTCCCCATGGATCGCCAAGGAGGAGTCCCCGCCAACCACCCCGCTCTGATCCCTCCCCCCATGTTCGTGCCGATCCACCACCGCCATCAAAGGGGGAGGAGGCGTGCACCGCCCGTGACACCTCCGGAGCTAAGAAGGCGAATCCGATGTCTCCTGAGTCATTGCACGTGTGTTGCAACACATAAATATTCAAGTGGTTCAACACTGATCATGTTAAACATGTACCTTGATATTCCTCATGCCGCTCGTGCATATTACACCGCCTTCATTGTATCTCAGCCTCCCTACACCACAAGAGATCAAGGCATCATATACACCCGCCCCGTCCCTCGGCCATGTTGTGGGCGTGATATTGCTCTAACCTCTTGTCTCTCTTATCTACCTCGTATATTAAAATTAGAAAATATTTATCAGATGATTTTTGTAGTGGATTTTAATCCTGGTCAGTAATATTTTCCTACAAAGACAGTTCTGGATATAGGAACAAAGCTACATACAAATTACTTTGGTACGCTTCCAGTTCTATATGATTACTGTGATCCATTTTTCAAATGAGGACATGTGACACCACCGCCACTGCTGTCCACCAACTCCCATTCATAATATAGCTAGTAAATATTCCATAAATTGTCGTCCTAGCAAAAGGAGAACCGGGAACAGTGAAAGAGCAAACTTATATAGACGAAAATAAGCTTGTGCTAGCAATTGGTTCAATGTGCTAATGAAAAATGGGATAACAAGCCAGCACCTTAAAATTTTCTTTTAGACGTGAGTTGTTGTACAATATGCTAACCTAACCCCCAATTATAATAAGACTATGAAATTGGTTGACAAATCCTCCAACTGCCCGACCTTATTTGCCAATGTACTCTACCACACATGCACAAGAATTTACAATTTCCGAAACAAACTACCATAACATTTCATACTTGAGTTGTCCCAGCATCACCGAAGTCTCGGTGAGGAATTTGACAGCGACCTCATGAGGACAGACTGGCCCCTACCCAGCAAGGCAGCAAGAAGCTAGGACAGGCAGAAGTCCAACATCTCCTCCGAGAAGCTCCCACCCTCCGCCTCAAGAAACTCCGTCACCGTGTCCTTGTCCCTCTTTCCCTCCATCTCCTCCTTCACCCCACTCTTCTCTCCTCTCTCATCCAACCTCTTCCTTACCATGTTCCTCGGCGCTCCATCCACCTTCTTCCTTGCCTAAAGCAATTCGGATAATAGTAAATTATGGTAATTGTGCATCAACATCACAATAGCTGTCCAACTAAGTCCAACAAGATTCCCAAAACTGGAACATATTGCATCATACAAATAGATGCATAAACAATACAAATTGCAGGCACCTGTAAAAACAAGACTCTGAGAAATTAACAGTGCCAATACAGGTTGTGATAACTACTACATGAATTCAACTTAAACTTGCAAGACAGGAATGCAGGCTATACACCGAACCTTTATCATCCTATCGGCATAACCAGTACATAGCCATTCATTCCCAGATCAAATTTGTAGATCACACCCATCCCAAGTGACAACTAATGATCTGCATACATATAGGAATACCATCAATAGATATCTGGAAAATAAATATTGTATTTTATGAGAATTAAGATGCTCTAATGGACCAGTCTATTTCCAAGCAAACATGCAGAAGAATATTGAAGGTTTAAATTTTTTAGCGAGTATAAAATTTCAGCATATGGATAGTAGAATTGCATGCATGCTCAAAACAAATAATTTTGTCAATCAGAAATATAATATATTTAATTCTTGACATTCTTTAAAAAAACAAAATCTTGACATTTAAGTTTGTCCATGCCAATTATTATATCTGTAACGCTTAGTTCAAAACTTGAAATTAACATATGCTTTTCTTCAAACAGAATTAATCATAACAAATGGAGCAACACAAATACCGTACTACCAGACCAAAAGTTTTCTTTTATACATATTGGCATATTGACATGTTCTGTTATAATGGATGAACAAATAAGATTTTTATTGTTGCTGGTATGCAAATAATATTCTAACCCACTGACCTAACTCAACTTAAGACAGGACAACATCAGAGAGAAGGAATATCAACAATACTCAAGTAACAAGTACTCGTATTATGTTATGCATCCATCAGTACACAAAGTTATGATTTACCTGTTATTAACACAATTACGTGAAGAAAAGAACATGCTTAAGTTCTATGCATGTGGGTGTGTGGAGAAACTAACCAAATTTAAATGTGTATTTCTGAACAAATATACACACATCACAAATCGTTCCATCCAAGTGCGTGAATTCCATCCTTTCAATTAGAAGAAGATCAAACCTGAGATAAGAGAAATTGAAAAGGAGAAGAACACATGTCACTTGCATCCAATTAGTGTATAGAACATCACGAATATCACTACATAACCTTTGTGGGACCTTGATCAATGCTTCGTTCTTAAACATTACGGCAAAAACAAATGCATATGAAAGCTAGAAATTGTTCTACTTTTTTTTCATGATAGGGACTACTAGGCAAATTCTTTGAGATGTGGGACGGTAAGAATTGGAGCAGAGCAACGTTGATGTAGTTGGTGCTAAGCCATGTTGTAACACCTGGAAACAAATATCTACCCTAGCTAAGCAATAAAAAAAACAAGGGAAACATAACAAACTAAAAATATCTACCCTAGCAGGTAACTCTAGAAATATTCACCTGGCATACGTTATCTCATTCCAACAAATATTGGAGTTACCTGTTACTGTATTTGGCAAGCAATTTCACTTTTAAGGAACTGTAACGTCTTGTTTTTCAGATGATCCATTCATAGACTTTTTTCCTCAGAAGGAGGCCCACTTCAGTAAGGTTCAAGAATAGATATTTTTGAAAGTCTATGAAACACCTGAGCTAGACTCAAATAAGGAATTGAAACTGTAATCGTCAAGACCAAGCTGCCAATTTCTTTTTGTTCTCATTCCAGCCATTTCAACTCTCATCTTCTAAAACTCAGCCTACATCCTACAAATAAAGATGTTCAATAAATAATGGTGCAAGATAAAGCATTCTGTTACTACAATGAAAACAACTCCAATCATAATTTTTACATTTTCTGTGATATTATACCTGACCTGATCATCATATTAGCATTTTTATCACCTAAACTTCGAGCTATTAATTGAAAACTGATTCTTTGATATCTTATGAATTAAATGGTACCTCCAAGGAAGATATCTTGCTTTCTGCCTCTCTTTGGCTTTGCCGCGCTCGCTCAACTCCCCCCTGCCATGCATGTATCTGCTTAACAAAAGCACAACAGTACAGCGCATGTGTAGATAAATAAATACAGATAGGCATTAGTAGATACGGTCAAGTTCCCTCACGAGGGTCTGTCAGACTCGACGAGGAGATGGCTTCAGCACCAGAAGGAGCTTGTCAACCAAGTCCTGAAGGCAACAATGGCCATCAATGCTAATGTTCTCATGGAGATGGATGTTCCAGAAGCTTACATGGAGACTCTGCCTAAGGTGATCCATAAGAACACAAGGACGTTATTATACAACAATTACATTTACCTTGCTTGACTACATTACTGTGATCTCACATGACAACATCGGTCGATTCGTCCCAACCCACTGACCCTGAATCCGCCTTGAAGCTTGAAAGACAGAGCAACCAGATCGAATCTGATGAGTGCTCACTCCACCAAGACGTGTCCAATGAATCCACAGGCAGGACGGATCGACGGCACCGTACCTTTCCTCTCCATCCATCCATCCACCCACCCGCCAGCCTCGCGACAGAGCATAGCGCTGCAAGGAGAGGAGAATACAGGCGCTGGGATCTCACCTTGGGCAGGCGACGTCGGCGGCGGTGGCGGCAACCCCGGCGAAGATCTCCCTGGGGTCATGCCCCTCTCGGACCTCGATGGCGGCGATGGTGGACCTCGGCAGCGGTGTCCCGACGGCGACCTGGAGGTCCGCAATGAAGGCGGCGGCGACTCCTCTAGGACCTCGGCAGTGGCTCCTCTAGCACCTCGGCGCCGGCAAAGGGATCCGTGATGGCGGCTAGGGCGTGGTTTCCATCGAGGTAGCAAATAGATAGGGGGCCTCGCTCCCTAGTTCGTGCGAGGGGGCCTCACTCCGTCCGAAGGGATCCGCGATGGCGGCCGCCGGGATCCCGTACGTCGGCGGCAGTGAGATCGCGGGAGCGAGAGACGTCAATCCCGGACATCGGCGGCAGCATCTTCTCTGGGGCGGCGGCGACGGCGGCGTCTCCTCTGGGAGATCGAGAGGAGCGGAGTTGATCGGGGTTTTCTTCGTTTCGTGCGGGGTGGTTTTTTTTTTTTGCCTGCGTAGGGGGACGAAACAAACCAGACGAATAAAAACCGGACGAAAGTGGTGGGATGAAAAAAACCTGAACACAATCTATCAACTGCTTCATTAGGAGTAGAGATTGTACTCCCTCCAATCCATAATAAGTGTCGCTTTTGCGGATAGTTCTTTTGTACGTGACGTTGAATTAATACACCAGTTTATAACTTAGATAGACTACTGATATGTAGTTACAAAAAATTTAATATTACCGCCAAATGATAAATAGAGCAATAGATAGATACGAACAACATAACTCTCATCGATAGCTAGGTCGGGGACTTGCCCTGCAGTTTTAACACATCATATGGATTTTCTAGTATGCATTTTGTTAAGCTTCATACACTAGCCAATGTAACCAAAAATCCGAACTGATGAAAAGGGCTAGACAATCAACATATACACTTCAACACATATCCCTTTTCAAAAAAAAAACATGTAAATTAAATTGGGAGCGATGCTCCTTAATTAAATAAGTTCTCTAAAATGTATATGGATGGAGAAAAACTGAATCTGAATTTCCATCATGTTGGGCATCGATCGAGCAGATCGAATAAAGCTCCCAAAACTGATCGATCAGCAACCTGCAATATCCTGAGATGACGATATGAGTGAGAGCTCCAGTGCTACTGTCTTGTAAGGATCTCCGACTAGTAGCTCAAATTATTGATGGTGCATGCATGCATGCATGACCTCACCAGTCACCACTATATTCTCTTCCAGAACAAATAGAAAATGGAATACATTGCGTTTGTGTGTGCCCTCCATGATTCTCTTCACCAATTGCGCACCAATCATGCTGTACGCAAGCTCTTTCCGTCTCATGCAAGATCCAAGTGTTTCAATATCTGCTGAGCCATCTGCATGTCTATATTGCTGTTGCTTTGTCTTTGTCCATTCTCATGATTGATTGAAGATCAGCTGATATAGCTGCTCAACTAATCTTCCATTGTTAATTATGTTCATCGGCTATTGTTGTCATGAACCTAGCTAGCTTGATTATCCAACCACTAAACAAACATGTTTAGTACTGCACCCATACCAGTCATATATATCTTGTCATGGTTGTTGATGCATCGGTTGTGCTGCCTAACCTGTCCCTTTTCTTGATTTAGCAAGGTGACCAATCATCATTTCTTCAGATAATCATTTTCCTGTTCCATCTACGCCTATCGAGAGCGTTGTATTCACCGATGCTTCTCTAGGAAAAGTTGATCATGTAACAGCATTCCCCCAATACGGTTCTTATCTGGTTCTATCCTAGTCACAAGTTGCTGTCGACTATTCGGTTTGCCCAAGTAAACAAAAGCATGGCCAATGATGTGATTATTTTCGAGCAAGAGAAAGTCTCCATGTGTAGTTGACACAAAGGTGAATGTTGTACCTGGATCATTGAGGAAATCTACTCATGCGTGTGAACTAAATTCTTCCCGGCTCAAGAATGATTCCAAGTGATAAGGCATCAGGATAGATTTTTTTTCCCATGTGCCTAAAGTGTGTTCAGATTACCTGCAGTGCTGCCGAAAATGCAGCCAAGGGTCATCCTGAGGAATCCTATGCTGATGAATAATTTCGGACAGCATGACGAGCACAACGAAATTCTGATTAATGATGTATCGAGGAAAAGTACCACTCTAGCTTCTGCCTGTCCTACAAAATATCCTCCAAGAAAAGTCTGAAAATACTTTTCTGGACTTTGCAACAAAAGCAAAAAATTATAATAATGTTTTGAAACTTCATTTTTGATATCGCGGCAAAATCATGTCCTCAGCGCTGAAGTATATTGCCTGTCTCTCTTCATCAGTTCGTACTTTGGAGTAACTGGTTGAGAATGAAGTCAATACTTAGATATGAACAAACCTACCGGTTATTAGTTCCAGGGAACTCTTTAGTTTTGTAGTTTAGAGATTCTTGGTGTCCTGCAGGAAGTAAACAGGCAAATGATTGATAATAGCAACCTGAGATCACGTCCATATCTTTTGTTTGCTTTCTGTCTGCTTGAATTGGCCTATCTGAGAGGCTAGGCCAAACCACCCCCCTCCATTAGCGCAATAACAAACGAACAGGCCAATCATTTGGTCATGTAAAGTAGTGGTTATATCTTAATGAGCCATATGGCTGCCATCTGAAAGGGACTTACGGATAACGCTCTCCTGTTTGTTTGGACTTAAATTGTTAGGTCAAAGACGGTACTGGCCATTATACAACGGACACAAAGCAGCAGCAATGCACAAGCCAGCCAGGGTAGATCTCATGCGCATATTTTAGACATTTCGTGGTGATGCATCCATAGGTCAAACGTCAAGTGCTTATCACAGTTAGCAGCCTTCGGCTCGGCTGCAAGCCTTTTTGAAAAGGCTGGCGTTTGACTAGCTGTTATGAGGTGGAGATCATTAGTAATGCATGGGACGATGTTCTCAGTCACTCACTGATTAGGATGAACCCTGGCCGGTCGATTGCGTAATGCGTGAAGAGGGAAACAAAAAGGGGGTGGGCTAAAATAAGCGATCCTCGCCAGAGATAATTTTGTCAAATCATGGGATATGCATATGTGGCCACTTCAGGAAACGTCTATGAAGGAGGAGGATCAAGACGCTGAGAACAAAAAGAATTTACTTGACATGAGATCACAAGATTTTACCTGCTCCCATATGAAGCCAATATCCTTTTCTTTTCAAAAGGAAAAATTAAAACGTGCAGCTAGCCAGGATGGTACTGGAAGGCCTGAATGTTTCGTGCTCTGAAAAAATCAAGAGTCCACTAGGCGTGAAATGTTTGTTTGTTTGTTCGGATATGATAGGAAGTTGAAGCTGACCTGCTGCCTTGTGCGTGTCGACCAAGCTGGAATTCCCCGCCCGGTGTGCTCGATCGTCAGCTTTGACAATCGGGTACTCACAAGGACATTCCATAATATCTTGGAAAGTATATGATGGTGTCCAGAGAAGGTTAATCGATCATAGTCAGCAACCACCAATCATCGCTGCCAATCATTTCCTCCTTGCGTTAGTCCAACCCGTTCTGACCGTGAAAAGCCTCTCAACAGTCCTCTTCCCTGAAGAACTTTGTCCAACAGAACGCCTCTTTTTCTTTTTTTGAGTGGAAAACAAAACGCCTCTTGTTGCATAGTAATTGGCCCTAGTGTTTGTAACAGATTAACTGGTCACATATAGACTACGTAACAGCTATCTAATCTAATCTTTAGAAAACAATATGTCTAATCTTCAAGACACCAAGCACGAGTTGAGAACTCACAACCGCGAGCGTGCATGGGTCGCGTACAGATTACTACTCATCACGAAAATGATCAGATTACTACCCATACACGCCGTGCCAAAAGAAAATGATCAGACATACTACTCATCACGAAAGAAAAATGGTGAAGAACAAGGGAAAAAAAAGGGGGAGAAGGTCAAAGGCATCATCTCCATCCTTCCATGGCGGCATACAAGACACAGCAGTGAAAGCAAGAATGGCCCCGGCGCTATCATGACGCACCGGAAGGCGCAGAGATAACGATCTTCGCGCAACGACCGAGCAATACGACATGCATGCAGTACGCACTCCGGAAGCAAGCCGATCGATCGATGTCAAAGGCGGCGACAGATGCGTGCGTGCGTGCGTGCGTCGCCGAACGGCCATTCGACCGCGGCGGGAGTTGAAAATTACGGCCTGGCGAACCGGATAAAGGGCGAGCGCAGCAAGTAATCGTGCGCTGCATTGCATGGCGAGGTCCGAGGTGATCATCGATCAACCACCGCGTGGCGGCAGTTCCGGCTAATTATTATCTTTGCCGTCGCCGTGCGGGATGACGAGGGTGCGGCGCTTTTTGGCCAAGCTGTGTCGGCCGGGGAGAGGAGGAGGGGGAGACAGGGATATGAATGAGTAACAGTCGGGCCAGCGTCGTTGTTTTTGCCGTGCTGGGCATTGACGGATGGATTGACCGGCCGAAGGATGCTGATGCTGTGTGTGTACCGGCCGGCGGCTTGAGCACTGTTGCTGCTGGTGGTGATGGCCGCCCCGGGTGAGCCGTGAGTGTGTCTCCATCCGGCCCTCAGGTTGAGGTTGGGGAGTCGATTCCTTCATAATTGGGTACAGCGGCCTGATTGCCTACGGTTGTGCGTCTTGTCTGTGATGACGCGCGCCGTGGAGTTTGGTCGGCCGCCGGCGCCGGTGGCAAAAGTCTAGGAGAACTCGTGGGCGGCTGCTGCCATAGCGTAAAGGATTTCGTTTTTTTTTTTAGGATTGCGTAAAAGGATTCGTGGGAGCGAACGTCGCCTCGCCGCCCAGGAATGTTTGCCTTTCCCAAAAATTGTTCGGCAATTTAAAAAAAAAATCAGAATGTTTCTGTTCAAAATGTTCACAACTTCTCGGAAAATGTATTCATTTCAAATATTGTTCGCAAATTTCAAAAAATGTTCGTGCTTTCAAATTTTGGTCCGGAGTTTAAAAAATGTTCCTGTTTCCAAAAAATGTTCACATTTTTTAAAAAAAAATCTCGTATTCAATTTATTTTTGGGAGTTTCAAAAATTGTTCACAAAATTCAAAAATGCTTGTGTTTCAAAAATTGTTCGCACATTTCATATAATGTTCACTTTCCAAAAATTGTTCATGTTTCAAAATTTCTTTTTGGAAATTCCAAAATTGTTCCTGTTTTGAAAAAAATCTTTGCGTTTTCAAAAAAATAGGAGTTTCAAAAAATGTTAGCGTTTCAAAAAATTGTTCATGATTTTGAAAAAATGTTTCCATTTTTAAAAATGTTTGAGTTTTTTTATTTGTTCACACATTTGAAAAGTGTTCACGTTTCATAAAACAATCGTGTTTTTTTCAAAAAAGTGTATTGCGTCATGGATATAATTCTGACAATACCATGGGGGTGTGAATACAGATGCAATCGTATCTACTGTACATTACAGATGGGAGTACGCTCAAGGAATTATACATGTTTGAACCCTCGACGGTGGAGGTAACACCCTACTCATGTGTGGTGTTCTTTTGGCGTAGATTACAATACTAGAGAGTTCAACCATCAGCCTGGTGCCCTCCTCCGCTTTATATAGAGTGCGCTAAGAGTAAGAGGTGTGTCATAAGAGGCTGATAATAAATACTACTGTTGATGAACAGGCTGATAATAAATACTATTGATGGTCCAAGGCACGACCGACTGCTCGTGGTCATTACTACCATTAATTGTCGTATTTAACTAAATAATGTTGTCCTTGAGTAACCATAGCATTGTTGGCATTATGGGAGCGACTGCTCCTGTTTTCGTATGGACCGACTGTTGGTGCTTGTTCAATATGGAGTGTAGGTTCCGATTTTAGGGACTTGTACGACGATGACGAACCCCCCGGTCTTTAATCTTCGGTTGTAACGTTGTTGGGCTTGATGCAGAGGCCATTGGCCCATTGTTGTCTGGGGCGTATCCTATATGGTCCTAGGCCTTTGGGTGGGATATACGTATCCATGGGCCTACCTCAGTCGGTATTCCCCATTAGTAGCCCCCGAGTGCATCGAGGTCTCGTGCGAGGTAACCGACTGTTCGAATGAAGAAGGTTTCGACTGGTCGCCGAACTCAAAGTGTCACTGGTTGGTTGGCTGAGACCTTGGCGGACTCAAATGTTCATGCCTACGGGAGGCGTAGAGTGAGCATTTTTTTTTAAAACTTGATGATACCGATTCTATCTCTGCTGGAGAGGATGGGTCGTGGCCCGACTGTGGGCGTATCATCGAATTCTGAGTGTTTGTCTGAGACGACTAGGCTTGGTATTATTGACGGAGTAGAAAGTCGTCAGTATCCTCGGTACGGTGGCGAACGTGGCCGAAAATACCAGAATGGAGACTATGCTAAGTGTACTCAGGTTCGGGACTCCGAGAAGGAGTAATACACTACGTCTTGCTCTGTTTTTTATTATGGTAGGATACCTCGTGTGAGGGAGTATAATGGGAGATATGCACTTTTTTAAGAATTGCGTGAAGAGATTCGTGGGAGCGAACATCGCCTTGTCGCGCAGTAGGGGGGGCGCGCCTATACCTCGCCTAATGCGAGTTGGAGCAACCGCTCACGTCAAGACTTTACAAATTGGCCAGCCCATGTCGGTTCCGGGTAAGTTTGGCTTTTCTCCTCTTTTTTCCTTTAATCATTTTTTGTTTTTTCTTATATTCTTATTTTCAAATATTGTAACTACATGTATTTCAAAACATAACAGCTAATAAATATTATTTTGAATAAATGCTAACACAATGTAAAAAAATGTGTTAGGTTAATTCAAAAAATCCTGATAGCATATTAAAAAAATGTTTGTTACGTTTTAAAAATGTTGACCTGTTTCAAAAAATATATGTGAAATTATAACAAATATTAGTCATATATTTTTCAAAATGCTAAATGTATATAAAATATATGTTTAAAATGTATATGACAAATGTTGATCACATAAAAATATGTGATATTTGAAAAAAATTAAAAATTATACGTTTCAAAAAAAAAATCTATGTGACATTATAGAAATAATAATAATCATGTATTTTCAAAAGTTAAAGTTATATCAAATAATATTTTATATGTATATGAAAAATATACAATTTTTATGAAAAAAAGTAGATATCAAACATGTATTTGAAAGAAATGTTAATCAATGTATTTTAAAAGGCTAATCAGTATTAAAAATGTTAAACATGTATAGAAAATGTTTTTGATGATACGAAAATACAGATATAAAATAATTATTGATTAATTAGTTTTGTGTTTTAAAATTATATAACATGTTAATTTGCACAATAACATGGAAAATATACATAGAAAAATGATACAAACCGTACATAGAAAACAGAAAAGGTGAATACAAAGGGTTCTAAAAACCGAAGAAAAATCGATACAAACCATAAAATGAAAGAAAGAAACAAAGAAATTTGGTGAAAAGGAATGTGAAATGAAGAAAACCAAAAATAATCAATTAAAACCCAAGAAAAACGAATAAAAAAAGAAATACCAGTGAAAACAAAGGAAAAGAAAGAAAAATAGTGAAAAGCAAAGAAAATATGAGTTATGACAAGAAAATTAAAAACAAAATGATGCCAAAGAAAAATCAATAGAAAATAAAAAAATTGAAAAAAGGGAAGAAAACCGGAGCAGAGCGTACCTACAGCGAGTGAATCTTACGCTAATGGGCCAGCCAGCTTGTGCTGCGACTGACGCGAGAGAAGCTAGTGTCTCGCTTTAAGCGAGATATAGATGATAATTGGTTTGATGCCAACATTTGGCATTGCTCATACTACTTGGCAAGCAAACAATTGGCAATATAAAAATTTGGTAAAAATTGGCAACTTCTTGTGAGGTTGACAAGTAAACATGGTAACTAATCAAGCACTAGCCAATATCTGGAAATTTGCCAAATGCTGGCATGCCAATTTTTGGCATCAAACCAATCATGCTCATAGCTCTCATGTCTTTGAAAATTCTTGTTTGACGCTTGTCTGAAAAAATGTCGGGATGAGGCCCATTAACTGTCTCCAGAGTGGTACTGTACAACACATTCTTCGGTAATGTTTAATTGTGCATTTACTTTGAAGAGTGTGCTTCAAATATAGATGCTGATAGGTTAGCCTCATTTTCGAATTCTCTTGATCAGGGAAGACATGTTTGTTATTGCAACCACATGACCCCTTTTCTATCCCTCTCCCTTTGCAGTTTGAATAATAAAGCTTGGTGATACCCCCAAAACCACATTCTTGGGTGGGTTTTTTCCGTCATTAATTTTTGTTAGGCTGGTTCTTTTGGTTTTCTTGTTTTTTGTTTTTCCTTTCTTTTGTTTTTCCTTTTTTGTTTTCTAAATTGTTTTTTCTTTTTATTTCTTATTTTTCTTTTAAGTTTATTTTTTTTTAATTCATGAATATTTATTTAAATTAGTGACATTTAGAAATACATGTTTTTTTAAAAATTCATGAATACTTGTAGAAAATTACATATATTTTTTAAATGTAAGACCATTGTATTAAATACAGCATAAATATTTAACAAATTTAAAACATTTTTAATTCATGGAAATTTTATAGGTCCTGATTCGACCGTGGGCATCTTGCGAATATTTTGGCTATGGAATGAACGAGAAGAGCTGATGAACATAGGGCGACCCAAACTTTTGAGTTCATCATACAAACACATGCAAGCGTTTGTGCCAATGTCATTTTTTGGCTAGGTAGATCAGGGCTCCAATCCACACACAGACCATATGGGCCTCGCACTTTAAAATTAGTTCTCCCTTTCTTTTCTTTTTTTCCTTCTGTTTTCACTTTTTTGGATTTCTTTTTGACTTCTTATCATTTGCCTTTTTTTTACATATATGAACATATGTTTTGCGCCACTGGAAGGACGACGACGGTGGTGGCTCGGACAGGGACGGCAACGCGGACGATAACGGAGGTGTCGGCGGCCTCAGAGGCCATGCCTACGAGGTCACCGTTCGATACCTCGTGTAGTTTATACTAGTTTTTTAAAATGTCATTCGGTTTAGTTGAAATCCTGTTAAATTTGATCCTTTTGGTTGTAATATATCAAAATTTAACAATATCATCCGGTCTACTTGAAATTTAGACCGCTTTTGTTAAATATTCATTCAAATTTGGCCGGACAATTTGGTGACTCTGGTTGGATGGTGTCCACCCCTATGGCTGTCCGCGGACATTTGATGTATCCGTTTTGGTGATCCGCTTTGGAGTTGCCCTTACCAAAAGATGCTAAAAGAGGAACCTAGGAATTGATGATTTTGTCGTCCGGTGAGCAGTATAAGGAGGATAGTCGCACAAACCCTCTACTTATTGGGTACTATACAACAGGCACCACTGGCACCCTCCCAGCCCCGCTTACTGCTGACTTGGACCTAGGAGAAAGGAGGTCGCGACCGCTACCCTACGCCGCCTACAGGACAACGACTGTCGCGTCGTCGTTGCCGCCACAGGCCCACCCCGCCACCCCGACCCGCCTCGGCCCAGATTAGCGGCCCAAGCATGGGACCAACGACCACCATCGTTGTTAGCCACCACCGCCGGAAGGCAAGGCAGTAGCAGCCTAGCAGGGCCGGGCCGACAAAATATGGTGCCATGTGCCAAACTCTAAAACAAGGCCTACCGCACTAGAAAATAGACCTATAATAGTAATATATAGGCTTTCATGTGTTACATAGGAATATGACATATGAAGAATCACACTTATTCATTGAAAAACTTGTTTTCAGCTTAAACTACTTTCCTACCGCGCAGCAGGGGCGGTAAGAAATCTTCAAATCTGTAACACCCCATGTCATTAGCCACAGTGATCACCTTTTGATAATGACAAGTCAGCATGATTAACAGTGCCTAATCATCATTTGCATCATATTGCATTTCAACTCCTAGCTCAAAATTCAAATTAAATTAAAAGTGGGAAATAAAAGTTGTTCAAATCAGAAACTAAAATGTTCAGTAAATAACAAATATTCCAGAGACTATTCTAAAATTGTGACCAATATTTAATAAATTACTTAAGTAACTCAAACATCCCCTAACAGTGGCTGAAAATAATATTTAATAGCCTTTTATTTGGTCTAAATTAAATATGAAATTATGTTTTGCACAAACTAGTTTTTGGTGTTAGGATACAATTCACTGTGATTTATGGGCTAGGTCACACTTTTTACAAAATTCATTTAGGGCCCAAACAATTAGCAAAACAGAAAAGAAAAGAAAACAGAAAAAGGAAAATAGAAAACGGCCTAAAGCGCTACTGTGCACTTAGGCCTGCTGGCTACAGCGTGGCCTAGCCCACCTGGCACCGTCCTCTACCTCACTGCTCACCCGCACCCTCGCTGTCGAACGCGCACGCGCGCGCGCACCCGGCCCCCCCCCCCCTCGCCTACGCTCGACAGCGCGTTGCCGCTCGCGCTGGAGGATAAGAGCAACCCCCTGACGAACCCTAGCCGCTCCGCTCGCTCTCTCTCTCGCTCCCCCACTCCACCCGAGCGCCGCCATGATCGGCCTTCGTTGAAGCTCGCGGCCACCGCCTCTGCCTCGCCACCGCGACGTGTCCACGAGCTCCGCCGCGTCGAGCCCGTCCTCCTGAACCACGAGCCCGAGCCCCGGGAGCCCTGCATCGCCCCACGCCGCCGTCTTCTTCCTCGGATCGCCGCCACACGTCGTCGACGATTCCGGCGACCCCGAGCTTCCCCGAGCCCTCTGCCAGTTCCCTACAGCACCACGGTGAGCAGCCGCGCCGGAACCCCCCTCCTTCCTGTCCTTCCCCGTAGCCGTAGCTAGCCGCAGCGTTGCCGTGCTCCGACCACCGCCATTACCGCTGCCCGCGCACCGTACGTGCTCCCGAGCCCCCGCGCGAGCCACTGGCGCGCTCCAGAGCGTGAGTTGCGTCGAACCCGGCCCCCAGCTAACCCACTAGCTCGCTCCCGCCTCGTTTCCAAATGGGGCCGAACGCCGGCGCCCACCGCGGTCGATGCCGCCGCCATTCCGGCCACCCCCGAGACCAACCACCACCACCACGCGATGCGGCTCGCCGCGCCCGTTCGAAAGAGCCCAGCCACGCCCCCGGAGATGCCCTGAGGGCGAATCCCAAGCCTCGCCGGCGCGCTCCGCCGCGTTGGAGCTCGCCGGAGTGCCCTCCGGCCGGCGTCCGACGTGGCGCCTGGGGCCCACCCCCAGGGTCACTGACCAGCGGGCCCCCTGGCCCCCATTGACCCCGTTGACTCGGGTCAACTGCTGACGTGGCCTCCCTATGTCTATGACATATGGGTCCCACCCCATTAAATGAATTAATTAAAAATGATAATTAGTTAATTAACTCACTAATTAGTCGCTGACTACTGGGGCCCACCCGCTAACTAACCTAATTTAGTTAGTCTAACCCCTCTGTTAGTGCCCCTGTCAATGACATGTGGGTCCCACTGGACCCACCTGTCTGGTTTGACTGGTCAACCGACCAGTTGACCTGCTGACATCACCCCTGCATCACGCTGACGTCATCGGGCACTGTTTTGGATAATGTTGGATTAAATAAATAATTAAATTCAGAAAATCAATTAAAACTTTAGAAAATCATATAAATTAAACCGTAACTTCGATGAAAATAATTTATATATGAAAGTCGCTCAGAATTTCGATACGAATCTGAATACGCCCTCCGTATTCCTGTCAGATGCCCCTAGCTAGATGAACATGGAACTTTTAGACCGATTTCAGTAAATGAATAGTGCCCAACTTTAATTAAATAAATCCGGATAAATTCCTAAATTGACTAAATCATTTAGTTCGGCAGTAGAACACCCCGGCATATCATTTAGGCATGTCATACATACTGATTGCATTTTTGCCGTGAATTTATTGTTTATCTCCCCCTCCTTCTCTCTCGATAGACGCCGAGACCGACGACGCTGTAGCTGGGTACGACTACGCTACAGACGAGCAGCCCGTTGACGACCCCTCTCTCTTGCCAGAGCAACCAGGCAAGCCCCCCCCCCCCTTGAGCATCCAGATCTCGCCCATTCCATTTCTCCTGCTTGCATTAGATTTTGCTACTGTTAATGTTTGCTCCTATTCTGATGCATAGCCTGCTCTTGTAACCTGTTTATTGCTACCTTATCTGCCTATGTTAAACTGCTTAGTATAGGTTGGTAGTGAACCATCAGTGACCCCACCACCTTACCCTTGTTGCTCCTGCTTGATCATCGACGACTCGATCAATGTGATCGTCGACCAGAGACCGACACATCACTTCACCCCCCTTAGTTGTACGACTCTGCATAGTTACTATCGAGTGCCGAGGGTGATACCTCGTAACACACTCCTGATGAACACTCAGCAGTGTAGCTGTTCTGTCGTGGTCATCGAGGGTGATTCCTCCTTCTCCACTTCCGATACGACTCTGTCGTGCAACCCCTCAGTGTGAACCTCGAGGGTGATGCCTCATACGTTCACCCTGATGATTTTATCGAGTGGAATTCACCGAGGGTGATTCCTCGGGTTTCCCCCTTGATGTTGTGACCACACGGTTACTTTGACCTTGTTACAGGCGGGTTGACCCTGATGGGTACCCGCAGGGGAATCTATGTTTTCGGGTGTGCCGGAAGGGCACTCGAGTGAGATATTGTGGCGGAGCTTCAGAAACTCTGATTGTCTCCGCGTGTTACTAAATGAGCCTATTGGATTTGGGTGTTTGATCTGAGTGGGTCGACGTGCCCTATACGCACTACCACCACGCGGGATTATGGTTTATGGGGCCCTCTACGTCGTACGTTCCTCCCGAAAGCTCATCAGGCGTCACGTTTCACCGTGCGGGCTGATCGTCGGGAATGGGCTGGATACTTTACTGACGAGTTCAGTGTCGCGCCTGCACCCCGGCCAGCCACGCAACGCGCAGGGTGCCCAGGGCGATGGCCCAAGACCTGTGGGTGCATAGGTTAGTCCGGCGTGCTGACCTCTCTGCTGAGCCTAGGTAGGGCGCTGCTTCGTGTTGATCTTCCGAGGCCGGGCATTACCCAGCAAGTGTGTCCGACCAGAGTTGATCGAGCATGTTGGGTAACAGTAGTGCACCCCTGCAGGGATGAATAATCTATCGATAGCCGGTCCTACGGTAAAGGACGCTCAGTTTGTATATCCCGATCTACTACTTGAACTGGATACTTGTTACTTAATTGAAGCTTCGGGATCGCTTTCTCGCTGGGAGTCGAGGAAGGATCTTTAACCTGTACTTCAACATGTTTGCTTAATAAAATGCTATTCTACTCTCTTCTATTGCTGCAAGATGGTGGCTTGTGAAGATGTTTGAAGATGCTAGTCTTTGATAGGACTTGGCCTTCTCTCTATTCTGGCATTTCTGCAGCCCAGTCCACATATACAGCCTTTCCCCTTTGATAATGTTGCATATGTAGCGTAGATCCTTGCTTGCTGAGTACTTCGGATGAGTACTCACGGTTGCTTTGTACTTCTTTTTCCCCATATCCCACTTTGATGATACAATAGACGATGGAGCCCCGGAGCCAGATGCCACCTCAGGAGCTTACTACCAGGAGGGTCCCGACGGCACGTACTACTGGATCGAGCCAGCCGACCAGGAGTAGGATCGGAGGTTCCCAGGCAGGAGGCCTTCGCCTTACGATCTAGAGTCGTTGTTTGTGCTAGCCTTCTTAAGGCAAAACTTGTCTAACTATGTCTGTACTCAGATAATATTTGTATGACTGACTTATGTATTCGGATCCTCGTGATCCCTGGTCTGTAATATTGTGGATCTCCGTTTATTTATGTTAGAGTTGTGTTGTGGTATCTTCCCGTGAGTCCCTGTGCTTGATCGTGCATATTTGCGTGTATGATTAGTGCACGATTGAGTCGGGGGCGCCACAAGTTGGTATCAGAGCCGACTGCCTGTAGGAAGCCCCCTACCAATTCCTTGGCCGAAGTTGAGTCTAGACATCAAAAAACTAATTTACTAACTTGGCTGTGTGGTTTACGGGCCCACGTCGCCAACTGGGTGGTATTAGGATCTTTTATTCCTCGTCTATACTCTGGGACTCTGATCTCTCTTCTATTCGGATTAAAATAAATTTTACTAACGCCGACACTTAGGATCTCGTAAATCCCGTCTACCCGGAGAGCTGGATATCTGTGCGATTTCCTTGTCATTGATCTGATTAGTCTGATAATCATTTTCCTTTCCATTGTTTTGTTTAACCTTTCTCTCCGAGTTGTATTAAACTTCTCGTGGTCGTGGTCGTGCCCCTGAACGGCCACCACCTCTAGACTATATGGCAGCTATGATGCAACAATTCGAGCTCAACCGTCAGTTCATGACCGGAATCATGGCTTAGTTTCCGCATCAGAACAACCAGAACCAGAACCCTGCTTCAATAACTTTGACAGAGTTTATGCGACTCAACCCCACTCAGTTCCACAACTCTGACAAGCCACTGGATGCTGATGATTGGCTCCGCGACATCACGCACGAGATGGAGTCTGCTAATGTCGCCCCTGCCAACTTCGTCACCTTCGCGGCCTTTTTCTTAAAGGGCCCCGCTGCTCAGTGGTGGGACACACACAAGCGTACACTGCCTGTTGGAACAGTGGTTACCTGGTATGAGTTCCAGGCTGCTTTCCGTGCCCGTTATATCCCTCAGGCAATTATGGAACGGATGAAGACCCAGTTCCGCAACCTCACTCAGGGCAACAAGACAGTCGAAGCTTATCAGCGGGAATTTCTTGACCTCTCCCGCTATGCTGAAGAAGACATCGCCACAGATGCCCGTAGACAGGAGAAGTTCCGTAATGGACTACACCCAGACCTCGAGCTTGCCCTTGCTGCTCAAGACTTCAACGATTCTTCAACTCTTGTGAACAAGGTTATTGTGGTTGAGACCGCTCAGATGAAGCATAAGGACTCGCAGAAGCGCTATCGTGATGCTGGCTCATCTTCGGGCTCAGCACAGAAGCGTCGAGTCTGGATTCCCAACAACGTGTTCCGTCCCAATGCCCCTGCGCCAAAGAACAACTATGCTGCACCACGTCTGCCTCCTCCCCCACCGAGGCAGCCAAGAGCTCAAGCTATTCAACACAATGCTCCTCTTCGTCCTGAAGATGGTCTGTGCTTCAAGTGTCGCAAACCAGGTCACAATGCTAAGGACTGCCGCTAGACTCAGAATCAGTTGGCTTTTCCTCGTACTGGCCATGGCAATGGTCGTGGCAACAATCAGGCCCGTAACTATAATACTAGGTCTGCTGCACATGGTCGTGGACACGCTTACAACATTGATATTGAAGAAGTCCAGGATCAACCTGCTACTGTGATGGGTACCCTTCTCGTTAACTCAGTACCCGCTTCTGTATTATTTGATTCAGGAGCATCGCATTCATTCATGTCGGAAGCATTTGCATTATCACATGACATTGCATTTCAAAAGATGAATCTGCCAGTAGTAATCCGCACCCCTGGAGGTCAGTGTCAAACCACTATGATGGCACACAATGTTCCCGTTGAAATTAAGGGATTGGAATTCCTTGTTTCACCCATTATCCTGAAGTCTTCCACCATAGACCTCATACTCGGAATGGATTGGTTGAAAGCTCACATTGCTTCGATCAATTGTGCCACTAAAGTTATCCAACTTCTTCACCCCTCCGATGAGATAGTGAACTACACCGCCCAAATTACTAGAAATGCTGAAGCTCAGATATATGCTCTGAATGCTTTAAACGCCTCACCTTTGGAAGGAATCGAGAACGTTCCTGTCGTTCAAGATTTTCCGGACGTCTTCCCAGAAGAACTTCCAGGAATACCCCTGGTTAGGGCTGTCGAGTTTCTCATTGACTTGAAGCCTGGCACTGTCCCTATTGTGAAGCGTCCTTATAAGATGCCTCTGCACCACCTTCTCGAGCTTAAGGAAGAAATTGACAAGTCACTTAAGAAAGGTTTCATCCGCCCTAGTTCCTCTGCTTGGGGAGCACCTTCACTCTTCGTTAAGAAGAAGGATGGAACTAACCGATTGGTTTAGGATTACCGGCCCATTAACCAAGCCACAATCCAGAATAAATACCCACTGCCCCGGATCAATGATCTTTATGATCAGCTTGCTGGATCCTCTGTCTTCTCGAAACTTGACTTGAGGTTGGGTTATCATCAGATCCGTGTTCGCGAAGAGGATATCCCGAAGACTGCCTGTGTTACTCGATATGGCTCTTATGAGTACACCGTCATGTCTTTCGGCTTAACAAATGCTCCAGCAACCTTCTCCCGGTTGATGAACTATATCTTCATGGATTACCTCGACAAATTCGTCGTAGTTTATCTGGATGATATCCTTATATATTCCAAGAATGAAGAAGAACATGCTGAACATCTTCGGCTTGTATTCGAGAAGCTACGAGAACATCAGTTGTATGCTAAATTCTCCAAGTGTGAATTCTGGTTATCCGAAGTGACCTATCTTGGTCATGTGATTTCCAAGGATGGAATTGCTGTTAACCCCGAACGAGTTCAGGCTATTCTTGATTGGACTCCCCCGAAGAATGTCAAGCAAGTCAGAAGTTTTCTCGGACTCGCTAGTTATTGCCGTCGATTCATTGAAAACTTTTCCAAGATTGCAAAGCACTTACGAACCTACTCCACAAAGGTGTTAAATTTGAGTGGACAGAAAAATGTCAAGAAAGCTTTCAGACACTTAAAGATAAGTTAACATCTGCCCCAGTGCTAGCACCCCCAGATTCCCAAAAGGATTTCATGATATACTGTGATGCATCTCGTCAAGGATTAGGCTGTGTCCTAATGCAAGAGCGTAAGGTGATTGCTTATGCCTCTCGACAATTGCGTCCTCATGAAGAAAATTATCCAGTGCATGATCTTGAACTTTCTGTGGTTATTTATGCTCTGAAGCTATGGCGACATTACCTTCTCGGTAACCGTTGCGAGATATACACGGATCATCAGAGTTTGAAGTATCTATATACTCAACCAGATCTGAACCTTCGTCAACAAGGATGGCTCGAAACAATTGCCGATTATGATATGAATATCTCATATACCCCTGGCAAGGCTAATGTAATGGTCGATGCTTTGAGTCGCAAGGCTTATTGCAACAATCTTATGGTTCAGAAAGCACAACCTGTTCTTTATGAAGAGCTTCGCAAATTGAACCTCCACATTGTTCCACAGGGTTATCTCAATACCCTGGTTGTTGAACCAGATTTAGAACACAGAGTTAAGACTATGCGACGGTATGACTCTGAAGTTGAAAGGATTATGCAATACCTCGAAAGAGGAAAGCCGTTGGAATTCCATCTTGATAATGATGGGATCCTATTCTTCCAACACCGTCTTTTCGTACCCAAGTTCAAGGATGAGAGGGAACACATTATGAAAGAAGCTCATGACACTCCTCTGTCAATTCATCCTGGTAGCACAAAGATGTACCGTGACATTTGTCAGAGGTACTGGTGGCCTAATATGAAATGAGACATTGCTCGTAATGTTTCTGAGTGTGACGTTTGCCGCTGTATTAAGGCAGAACATCAAAGGCCCGCTGGAACTCTGCAACCCCTTGCAATTCCTGAATGGAAATGGGACAAGGTCCAAATGGATTTCATTACTGGATTTCCCAGATCTCGGAAGGGTCATGATGCTATTTTCATCGTCATTGACCGCTTCTCAAAGGTTGCTCACTTTCAGCCAGTCAAGGAGACAATCACTGCTAGTCAGTTAGCAGACTTGTATGTTTCCCGAATTGTGTCACTCCACGGTGTTCCGTTGGAGATCAGTTCGGATCGTGGCAGCCTCTTCACCTCCAGATTCTGGAAAGGTTTCCAAGAAGCTATGGGAACTCATCTGTCGTTCAGTACCGCCTTTCACCCTCAGTCACAGGGTCAAGTCGAACGAGTTAATCAAGTGCTCGAAGATATGCTTTGAGCTTGCGTTATCTCCTTCGGTAAGAAATGGGAGGAATCTCTCCCGTATGCCGAATTCTCTTACAACAATAGCTATCAAGCTAGTCTGAAGATGGCACCATTTAAAGTTCTATACAGTCGTAAGTGTCGAACCCCTCTGAATTGGTCAGAAACTGGGGAACGCTCACTCGTCGGACCGGACATTATCCAACAAGCTGAAGAACAAGTCCGCATTGTCCGTGAACATTTGAAAACTGCTCAGTCTCGTTAGAAGAGCAACTATGACCGAAAGCACCAGGAAATGGTCTATCAACCTAGCGAGCAAGCTTACCTCCGCGTCACTCCGTTGAAAGGCCCTCATCGGTTCGGAATCAAAGGCAAGTTAGCTCCTCGCTACATTGGCCCGTCCCGCATTCTTGCCCGTCGAGGAGAAGTGGCATATCAATTGCAATTGCCGCCAAATCTTTCTCAGGTGCATGATGTCTTTCATGTATCCCAACTCCGTCGCTGCTTCAAGGATCCTATTCGAGCTGTGGATCATGAAATGCTTGAATTGCGGGAAGATCTGTCTTATCCAAAATATCCCATCCGTATTCTTGATCAAGCTGAACGCCGGATTCGTCAAAAGTCAATCAAATTTCTCAAAGTTCAGTGGTTGAATCATTCTGAAGATGAAGCCACTTGGGAACGCGAGGATCGTCTTCGCGAAGAATACCCCACTTTCTTTCAGTCTTCCTCTTAATTCTCGGGACGAGAATTCTTGATAGATGACGAGAATTGTAACACCCCATGTCATTAGCCACAGTGATCACCTTTTGATAATGACAAGTCAGCATGATTAACAGTGCCTAATCATCATTTGCATCATATTGCATTTCAACTCCTAGCTCAAAATTCAAATTAAATTAAAAGTGGGAAATAAAAGTTGTTCAAATCAGAAACTAAAATGTTCAGTAAATAACAAATATTCCAGAGACTATTCTAAAATTGTGACCAACTTTAATAAATTATTTAAGTAACTCAAACATCCCCTAACAGTGGCTGAAAACAATATTTAATAGCCTTTTATTTGGTCTAAATTAAATATGAAATTATGTTTTGCACAAACTAGTTTTTGGTGTTAGAATACAATTTACTGTGATTTATGGGCTAGGTCACACTTTTTACAAAATTCATTTAGGGCCCAAACAATTAGCAAAACAGAAAAAAAAAAAACAAAAAAAGGAAAATAGAAAACGGCCTAAAGCGCTACTGTGCACTTAGGCCTGCTGGCTACAGCGCGGCCCAGCCCACCTGGCACCGTCCTCTACCTCACTGCTCACCCGCACCCTTGCTGTCAAACGCGCACGCGCGCGCGCACCCGGACCCCCCTCGCCTATGCTCGACAGCGCGTCGCCGCTCACGCTGGAGGATAAGAGCAACCCCCTGACGAACCCTAGCCGCTCCGCTCGCTCTCTCTCTCGCTCCCCCACTCCACCCGAGCGCCGCCATGATCGACCTTCATTGAAGCTCGCGGCCACCGCCTCTGCCTCGCACCGCAACGTGTCCACGAGCTCCGCCGCGTCGAGCCCGTCCTCCTCGACCACGAGCCCGAGCCCCGGGAGCCCTGCATCGCCCCACGCCGCCGTCTTCTTCCTCGGAACTCTGCCACACGCCGTCGACGATTCCGGCGACCCCGAGCTTCCCCGAGCCCTCTGCCAGTTCCCTACAGCACCACGGTGAGTAGCCGCACCGGAACCCCCCTCCTTCCTGTCCTTCCCCGTAGCCGTAGCTAGCCGCCGCGTTGCCGTGCTCCTACCATCGCCATTGCCACTGCCCGCGCGCCGTACGTGCTCCTGAGCCCCCGCGCGAGCCACTGGCGCGCTCCAGTGCGTGAGTTGCGTCGAACCCGGCCCCCAGCTAACCCCCTAGCTCGCTCCCGCCTCGTTTCCAAATGGGGCCGAACGCCGGTGCCCGCCGCGGTCGATGTCACCGCCGTTCCGGCCACCCCCAAGACCAACCACCACCACCACGCGATGCGGCTCGCCGTGCCCGTTCGAAAGAGCCCAGCCACGCCCCCGGAGATGCCCTGAGGGCGAATCCCGAGCCTCTCCGGCGCGCTCCGCCGCGTTGGAGCTCGCCGGAGTGCCCTCCGGTCGGCGTCCGACGTGGCACCTGGGGCCCACCCCCAGGGTCACTGACCAGCGGGCTCCCTGGCCCCCGTTGACTCGGGTCAACAGCTGACGTGGCCTCCCTGTGTCTATGACATATGGGTCCCACCCCATTAAACGAATTAATTAAAAAGGATAATTAGTTAATTAACTCACTAATTAGTCACTCACTACTGGGGCCCACCCGCTAACTAACCTAATTTAGTTAGTCTAACCCCTCTGTTAGTGCCCCTGTCAATGACATGTGGGCCCACTGGACCCACCTGTCTGGTTTGACTGGTCAACCGACCAGTTGACCTGCTGATGTCACCTCTGCGTCACGCTGACATCATCGGGCACTGTTTTGGATAATGTTGGATTAAATAAATAATTAAATTCAGAAAATCAATTAAAACTTTAGAAAATCATATAAATTAAACCGTAACTCCGATGAAAATAATTTATATATGAAAGTCGCTCAGAATTTCGATACGAATCTGAATACGCCCTTCGTATTCCTGTCAGATGCCCCTAGCTAGATGAACATGGAACTTTTAGACCGATTTTAGTAAATAAATAGTGCCCAACTTTAATTAAATAAATCCGGATAAATTCCTAAATTGACTAAATCATTTAGTTCGGCAGTAGAACACCCCGGCATATCATTTAGGCATGTCATACATACTGATTGCATTTTTGCCGTGAATTTATTGTTTATCTCCCCCTCCTTCTCTCTCGATAGACGCCGAGACCGACGACGCTGTAGCTGGGTACGACTATGCTACAGACGAGCAGCCCGTTGACGACCCCTCTCTCTTGCCAGAGCAACCAGGCAAGCCCCCCCCCTTGAGCATCTAGATCTCGCCCATTCCATTTCTCCTGCTTGCATTAGATTTTGCTACTGTTAATGTTTGCTCCTATTCTGATGCATAGCCTGCTCTTGTAACCTGTTTATTGCTACCTTACCTGCCTATGTTAAACTGCTTAGTATAGGTTGGTAGTGAACCATCAGTGACCCCACCACCTTACCCTTGTTGCTCCTGCTTGATCATCGACGACTCGATCAATGTGATCGTCGACCAGAGACTGACACATCACTTCACCCCCCTTAGTTGTACGACTCTGCATAGTTACTATCGAGTGCCGAGGGTGATACCTCGTAACGCACTCCTGATGAACACTCAGCAGTGTAGCTATTCTGTCGTGGTCATCGAGGGTGATTCCTCCTTCTCCACTTCCGATACGACTCTGTCGTGCAACCCCTCAGTGTGAACCTCGAGGGTGATGCCTCATACATTCACCCTGATGATTTCATCGAGTGGAATTCACTGAGGGTGATTCCTCGGGTTTCCCCCTTGATGTTGTGACCACATGGTTACTTTGACCTTGTTACAGGCGGGTTGACCCTGATGGGTACTCGCAGGGGGATCTATGTTTTCGGGTGTGCCGGAAGGGCACTCGAGTGAGATATTGTGGCGGAGCTTCAGAAACTCTGATTGCCTCCGCGTGTTACTAAATGAGCCTATTGGATTTGGGTGTTTGATCTGAGTGGGTCGACGTGCCCTATACGCACTACCACCACGCGGGATTATGGTTTATGGGGCCCTCTACGTCGTACATTCCTCCCGAAAGCTCATCAGACGTCACGTTTCACCGTGCGGGCTGATCGCCGGGAATGGGCTGGATACTTCACTGACGAGTTCAGTGTCGCTCCTGCACCCCGTCCAGCCACGCAACGCGCAGGGTGCCCAGGGCGATGGCCCAAGACCTCTGGGTGCATAGGTTAGTCAGGCGTGCTGACCTCTCTGCTGAGCCTAGGTAGGGCGCTGCTTCGTGTTGATCTTCCGAGGCCGGGCATTACCCAGCAAGTGTGTCCAACTAGAGTTGATCGAGCGTGTTGGGTAACAGTAGTGCACCCCTGCAGGGATGAGTAATCTATCGATAGCCGGTCCTACGGTAAAGGACGCTCAGTTTGTATATCCCGATCTACTACTTGAACTGGATACTTGTTACTTAATTGAAGCTTCGGGATCGCTTTCTCACTGGGAGTCGAGGAAGGATCTTTAAGCTGTACTTCAACATGTTTGCTTAATAAAATGCTATTCTACTCTCTTCTATTGCTGCAAGATGGTGGCTTGTGAAGATGTTTGAAGATGCTAGTCTTCGATAGGACTAGGCCTTCTCTCTATTCTGGCATTTCTGCAGCCCAGTCCACATATACAGCCTTTCCCCTTTGATAATGTTGCATATGTAGCGTAGATCCTTGCTTGCTGAGTACTTCGGATGAGTACTCACGGTTGCTTTGTACTTCTTTTTCCCCATATCCCACTTTGATGATACAACAGAAGATGGAGCCCCGGAGCCAGATGCCACCTCAGGAGCTTACTACCAGGAGGGTCCCGACGGCACGTACTACTGGATCGAGCCAGCCGACCAGGAGTAGGATCGAAGGCTCCCAGGCAGGAGGCCTTCGCCTTTTGATCTAGAGTCGTTGTTTGTGTTAGCGTTCTTAAGGCAAAACTTGTCTAACTATGTCTGTACTCAGATAATATTTGTATGACTGACTTATGTATTCGGATCCTCGTGATCCCTGGTCTGTAATATTGTGGATCTCCGTTTATTTGTGTTAGAGTTGTGTTGTGGTATCTTCCCGTGAGTCCCTGTGCTTGATCATGCATGTTTGTGTGTATGATTAGTGCACGATTGAGTCGGGGGCGCCACAAAATCAATGTTAAAACAAAGCTTAACTACTTTTCCAGATGAAATCTTAGCACACAAACAACACGAATTATGGCATGAAATTGAAACAAAATAACCCGAAGGATTGAGTTAGGCGTGCGATCCCCTTGCTGACTTTGCCCTTGGACCACTCTGCTGCTAGGAAATCCCCTTGCCTTTGGACGCCAAGATCTCCCTTTTCCCTTCAAGTTTATGGAGAATAGGGTTATAAGAAGACTATGGAGTCAAATTGACTGAAGAAAAATAGATTAACCCAGGGATTATAGAAAGAGGATTTTACCTATCATTGAAACTTGAGGAGAAATTTTTTGGGAATTAGCAAATCGTGATCTCCTCCTCTTGTTGGAACAGTCACGGTCGACGATCGATTCGACGATCCCGTTTTCAATCCAGCGGTGGCCTGAGGAGCATCGCCGACGATGCGACGATCCCGTTTCCTGTAGGCTGTAGCGACGCAGACGCGAGTGCTTTTGCGATTTTGCCGCGATCGATCCGAGTACTCCCGATGATCCCGTTTCCTCTTTTTTAGGGAACCTACGATCCTATTTCCGATCGATCGATCGGGAGCTTTGCGGACGCGCCAGCGGGAGAGGCCCCGCACCGTGAGAGGCCCAGCGTCCAGGAACCGTTTTTACTGGAGAAACAAAGACGAGAACGTGCATCAACCCCTATGCATAGATTACCCCAATGTCACCTCGGGAATCCACGAGTTGAGTGCCAAAACACACATCAAGTGAATCAATATGATACCCCATTGTCACCACGGGTATTCATAGCAAGACATACATCAAGTGCTCTCAAATCCATAAAAGTATTCAATCCGACAAAACGAAATCTCAAAGGGAAAACTCAATTCATCACAACAAGATAGAGAGGGGAAAACACCATATGATCCAACTATATTAACAAAGCTCGCGATACATCAAGATCGTGCCAAATCAAGAACACGAGAGAGAGAGAGAGAGTATAAACACATAGCTACTGGTACAAACCCTCAGCTCTGAGGGTGGACTACTCCCTCCTCATCATGGTGGCCGTAGGGATGATGAAGATGGCCACTGGTGATGATTTCTCCCACCGGCAGGGTGCTGGAACGGGGTCTAGATTGGTTTTTCATGGCTACAGAGGCTTGCGGTGGCGGAACTTCTGATCTAGGGTTATTTCTAATGGTTTCTCTATTTATAGGATTTTTCAGCGTTGGAATCACGCGAAGATGGGCCTCGACGTGAGCACAACCCACCTGGGCGCGCCTAGGCCTCCTGGAGCGCCCAGGTGTCTGGTGCTCACCTCCTTCACCTTCTGATCCTCCCACAAAGCTTCTAGTGCCTCTTTTGTTCCAAAAAATCATCAAAAAATTTTATTGCATTTGGAGAACTTTTATTTCTGCAAAAAAAACAACACCATGGTAGTTCTACTGAAAACAGCGTCAGTCCGGATTAGTTCCTCTCAAATCATACCAAAACCATATAAAATTGTTGTAAACATGGCATGAATACTTCATAAATTATAGATACGTTGGAGACGTATCAGCATCCCCAAGCTTAATTCCTACTCGTCCTCGAGTAGGTAAATGATAAAAGAAATAATTTATGAAGTGTGAATGCTAGCAAAGTGCATAAGTTTGATCAAAGACAATTTCAGTCACTTCTCCTAGCATCATAACAGCAACTCTTTCTCATAAAACTCATCATGACAAAGTAGCAATCAATTCACATATTACGGTTCAAACAATGCCTTCTCTTGAAACTTAACAACCTATGTTCTCAGTCACCAAGCAATTGCAATTCAACTTATTCAACAAAGTCTAAGTCAGAGCTCCACATACTCAATCATCATATAGTCTTCCATGATTGCTAGTACTCAAAGCATATTCTTAGAACAAATGGCATCCATCGAACACAGAGAAAGGTAGGGGCTTAATATTTTGCCTCCCAACTCATTTATCATAGAGATAATTGTCAACAATAATAATTCATGATCAAATATATTTGATTGGTCATATGTGCCTAGGTCTTTCCCCACCATATGATGCTTGCCAACTAGAGAATAGTTGAGGTTGAAATGAGAATTCATACTATTAACTCTTTGCATAAAAGTAAATACTGAAAATAAAAAGATAGGCCCTTCGCAGAGGGAAGCAGAGGTTGTCATGCGCTTTTTATTTTTGGATGCCCAAACTCTTAATGCAAAGGAACGCCACGTTATATTGCCCCTTATGATAGCAACCTTTATTATGCAGTCCATCGCTTTTATTACTTTGCCATCACAAGTTCGTACAACGCTCAGTTTTCCCTTACAATAAAAGATCAAACATATTTAGGAGCAACTTTTATTGCTTTATTGCACCGATGACAACTTACTTGAAGGATCTTACTCAATCCATAGGTAGGTACGGTGGACACTCATGGCAAGAAAGTGGGTTTAAGGGTTTTTGGATGCACAAGTAGTATCTCTACTTAGTATGAATTTTTGGCTAGCAAAAGATCCTAGGCAAACACCACATGTTGGAGGATCCATAACACTATAACTTCTATGCAAATATACCCAAACATAACTCATTACGTTGTCTTCCTTGTCCAACTTCAACTAATTTGCTCAAGTTTGAAAATAATTAATGGGTATTCATAATCATAGAAGATGTCCAAGATAATATATTTGTATGTGAAAGTTCTCTTCCTTATACTAATCATTCATGAATTGCTTGTATGGCCAATATTGTGATTGTCAAGCTTCAAAAGATTTCACGTTCTAAACCCAATGTGAAGCTACTACTAGGTATCATATGAACATATAATTTAAACTTCATGATATTCAATTCATTCAACAATTTACTCATAGGATATATGTGAAGCACAAGAGTAAATGACAAACTACTCCAAAAAGATATAACTGAAGATCAAGCGAGTAGTTAACTAAAGGGGTAGCTAATTGAGGACTCTCTCTTATTTAAAAACTTTCAGATCTAAGTATTTTATTAAAACAGCAAGAAAAACAAAAAAATGACATTCCAAGAATAGCACAACTCATGTGAAGAAGCAAAAACTTAGGCTCAACCGATACTAACCGATAATTGTTGAAGAAGAAAGGTGGGATGCCTACCGGGGCATCCCCAAGCTTAGATGCTTGAGGCTTCTTGAAATATTATCTTGGGATGCCTTGGGCATCCCCAAGCTTGAGCTTTTGTGTCTCCTTAATTCCTTTTATATCACGGTTTCCCTAAATCTTAAAAACTTCATCCACACAAAACTCAACAAGAACTCGTGAAATAAGTTAGTATAAATCAATGCAAAAACTTATCATTCTCTACTGTAGCAAATCACTAAACTTATTTAACATTGCATACTAAATGCCTCTACATATTTAATACTCCTATCCTCAAATAGAATCATTAAACAAGCAAACATATGCAAACAATGCAAACATAACATCAATCTGTCAAAACAGTATAGTCTGTAAAGAATGCAAGAAGATTCATACTTCTGTAACTCCAAAAATTCTGAAAAATTACCACACTGTAGACAATTTGTTGTAGCTTAGTTTGTAAAAATTTCAAGATTTTATCATGTTCTGACATTTTTAACAATTCAGATGATGATAGAAAACTTTCTGTTTTCAAAACAGCAACATATAGACTTGCAAAATAAGCATGGTAAAGGCTATCCTTGACATTTTTATTGAAATGAAAGATGCAAAACATTATTCTAAATAGCATCAAGCAAATACAAATAAAGAAAATGACGCTCCAAGCAAAACACATATCATGTGACGAATGAAAATATAGCTCCAAGTAAGGTTACCGATAATGTTGGAGACGAAAGAGGGGATGCCTTCCGGGGCATCCCCAATCTTAGTTGCTTGGATCTTCCTTGAATATTACCTTGGGGGTGCCTTGGGCATCCCCAAGCTTAGGGTCTTATCACTCCTTATTCTCCTCATATCGATATCCTACCCAAAACTTGAAAACTTCAATCACATAAAACTTAACGAAACTTCGTGAGATAGGTTAGTATGATAAAGACAAATCATTCACTTTGGTACTGTCAAAGACAAGATTCATAATTGTTCTCATACAATGCCTACTGTACCTTATCATTTCCACAATTTATATTTAGCAATATAAGCCATAGAAACTAGAAAACAAGCAAACTATGCATTGAAAATAGAATCTGTCAAAAACAGAAAGTCTATAATGATCTGGACAATGACCATACTTCTGTAAATCCAAAAATTCTAAAAAGTTAGGACAACATGGGAAATTTGTATATCAATCGTCTGTAAAAGAATTCAGAATTTTATCACATTCCAGTGAATTTAAACAATTTTGTTACTGGAAGCAAAAGTTTCTGTTTTTGCACAAAATCAAGTCAACTATCATCCATACTATCCCAAAGGCTTTACTTGGCACTTTATTGAAACAAAAGCTATAAAACATGATTACTGCAGTAGATTAATCATGTGAACACACAAAAACAGTAGGTAAAAGTGTTGGGTTGTCTCCCAACAAGCGCTTTTCTTTAATGCCTTTTTAGCTAGGCATGATGATTTCAATGATGCTTGCATAAAAGTAAACAATTGAAACATAAAGAGAGCATCATGAATCACATGACAAGCACATTTAAGCCTAACCCACTTCCTATGCATAGGAATTTTGTGAGCAAACAACTTATGGGAGCAAGAATCAACTAGCATAGGAAGGCAAAACAAGCATGTCTTCAAAACTTTCAACACATAGAGAGGAAACTTGATATTATTGAGATATGTACAAGCATAAGTTCCTCCCTCATAGTAATTTTCAGTAGCATCATGAATGAATTCAACAATATAACTATCACATAAATCATTATTTTCATGATCCATAAGCATAGAAATTTTACTACTCTCCACATAAGCAGATTTATTCTCATGAATAGTAGTGGGAGCAAACTCAACAAAACAATTATCATGAGATACTTGATTGGCATAATCAAATTGAACATTAAAATTATGATGACAAGTTTCATGGTTATCAGTATTGTTTATAGCATACATGTCATCACCATAATCATCAAAGATAGCAACTTTGTTGTCATAGTCAATTGGAACCTCTTCCAAAATAGTGGATTCATCATTAAATAAAGTCATGACCTCTCCAAATCCACTTTCATAAATATTACAATAAGATTCAACACACTCCAAAATAGTGGGATCATTAGTACCTAGAGTTGACACTCTTCCAAACCCACTTTCCTCACTATAATCATCATAAATAGGAGGCATGCAATCATCATAATAAATTTTCTCATCAAAACTTGGGGGACTAAAAATATCATCTTCATCAAATATAGCATCCCCAAGCTTATGGCTTTGCATATCGTTAGCATCATGGATATTCAAAGAGTTCATACCAACAACATTGCAATCATGCTCATCATTCAAAGATTTTTTATCAAACATTTTATAGAATTCTTCTTCTATCAATTGAGCACAATTCTCTTTTCCATCATTTTCAAGAAAGACATGATAAAGACGAATAATATGAGGCCACCTCAATTCCATTTTTTGCAGTTTTCTTTTAAAAACCAAACTAGTGATAAAAAAACAAGAAACTAAAAGATTCAATTGCAAGATCTAAAAATATACCTTCAAGCACTCACCTCCCCGGCAACGGCGCCAGAAAAGAGCTTGATGTCTACTACACAACTTGTTCTTGTAGACTCGTGTTGGGCCTCCAAGCGCAGAGTTTTGTAGGATAGTAGCAAATTTCCCTCAAGTGGATGACCTAAGGTTTATCGATCTGTGGGAGGCGTAGGATGAAGATGGTCTCTCTCAAACAACCCTGCAACCAAATAATAAAAAGTCTCTTGTGTCCCCAACACACCAAATACAATGGTAAATTGTATAGGTGCACTAGTTCGGCGAAGAGATGGTGATACAAGCATAGTAATTATAGTAGATATTGATTTTTGTAATAGGAACAATAAAAAACAGCAAGGTAGCAATTGATAAAACGGAGCACAAACGGTATTGCAATGCTTGAAAATGAGGCCTAGGGTCCGTACTTTCACTAGTGCAATCTCTCAACAATGCTAATATAATTGGATCATATAACCATCCCTCAACATGCGATGAAAAATCACTCCAAAGTTCTTATCTAGCAGAGAACATAAGAAGAAATTGCTTATAGGGTATGAAACCACCTCAAAGTTATTCTTTCCAATCAATCTTTCCAAGAGTTCGTACTAAAATAACACCAACTTATCCTTTTCAATCGATCTATCCAAGAGTTCGTACTAAAATAACACCATATGATACACATCAACCAACTCTAATGTCACCTAGATACTCCAATGTCACCACGAGTATCCGTGAGTTGATTATACGATATGCATCAAACAATTTCAGATTCATAATACTCAATTCAACACAAAGAACCTCAAAGAGTGCCCCAAGATTTCTACCACAGAAACAAAGACGAGAACGTGCATCAACCCCTATGCATAGATTACCCAAATGTCACCTCGGGAATCCGCGAGTTGAGTGCCAAAACACATATCAAGTGAATCAATATGATACCCCATTGTCACCAAGGGTATTCATAGCAAGACATACATCAAGTGTTCTCAAATCCATAAAAGTATTCAATCCGACAAGAACGAAATCTCAAAGGGAAAACTCAACTCATCACAACAAGATAGAGAGGGGAAAACACCATATGATCCAACTATATTAACAAAGCTCGCGATACATCAAGATCGTGCCAACTCAAGAACAAGAGAGAGAGAGAGAGATTAAACACATAGCTACTGGTACAAACCCTCAGCCCCGAGGATGGACTACTCCCTACTCATCATGGTGGCCGCCGGGATGATGAAGATGACCACTAGTGATGATTTCCCCCTCTAGCGGGGTGCTGGAACGGGGTCTATATTGGTTTTTCGTGGCTACGGAGGCTTGCGGCGGCAGAACTTCTGATCTAGGGTTATTTCTGGGGGTTTCTGTATTTATAGGATTTTTTGGCATTGGTTTCACATGAAGATGGGCCTCGAGGTGAGCATAACCCACCTGGGCACGCCTGGGCCTCCTGGCGCGCACAGGTGTCTTGTGCTCACCTCCTTCACCTTCTGGTCCTTGTTGACATCAGATTTTGGCACGTCATAAAAAGAAAATGAGATGGTCTCGAGTGAAAGGGTTTTCAGCGTGAAAAGTTTCACGTCGCAGAGTAGAACAACTTTGATATTTAGGTTATTATCATCCAACCCTATCTTAGGGGCCGAAACTATGCTCCGAGTGGCAGAATTTAGTGTTCCGAGTGCTTTTCGGCCGGTTACGCCTTCAAGACGACCTTGGATGAAGGAGCACTCTACATGGATTGTCTTCATCTCATCGAGGCGATCAATTTTCATATATAAATCATCTCAATCCGAGTTCGTATGCAAAAGTTAGAGACAATACACTGCAGACTGAACCTAAACGGAAATATGGCGCGAGGTACCAAACACCCTGTCTGATGGGTCACGCGAGTCATTTGGCCATTAAGATGGCCTTTAATCGAAAAACCTTCAACACGAGAAAGCTTCGTCTCGTCGAGCCGATTGATTTTCATATATAAATCGTCTCCATCCAAGGTCGTATGCGACCTGGAGAGGCAAATCAAGATCAGGCTATATTTTCAGTCGAGAAATCCGAGTAAAAAGCTTGCCAGCAAAAGGAAAAGCTTGCCGGTGTGGAATCTTGCCGGTGTGGAAGCTTGCTGGGATGGAAATCTTGCCGGTGTGAAAGCTTGCTGGCGTGGAAATCTTGCCGGTGTGAAAGCTTGCCGGCGTGGAAGCTTGCCGATGTGAAAGCTTGCCGGGGTAGAAACCTTGCCGGGGTAGAAAGCTTGCCGGGGTGGAAACCTTGCCGGTGTGGAAAGCTTGCCGGGGTGGAAACCTTGCCGGCGTGGAAAGCTTGCCGGGAAAGTGGAAGCTGTCAAAGTCAATCCGAACAGAAGTTGGAGATGGGCTCGAAAGATTATTCAGATGACCTCGGATAGAAAAGTGTTCTACACAGAAGTTGTGCGTATCATCGAAACGGTCAACTTTGCTTTTGGAGTCATCATCATCGGAGATAGTATACGGCCTGCAAAGTTGTTACAAGACTCGAATAGTTCAGAAAACTGCATAATTGAATCCGACCCATAGTTAAAGATGGGCCCTAAAAGTCATAAAGACGACCTTAAAAGGAGAAGTGGCTCGTGCTATATTATGTAGATTATTGAGGTGAACAAGTTTGATGTTGAACTCGACTCCATCTGAGTTAGTATGCGATTTCTACAGCCCACGCAAGAAGCGGGACAGAAGTATGGGACAGATTCGGGCTGAATCCGAGTTGGACTGAAACTAAACTGTAGGACGTGAATTGATGTAATTTTCTTGTAAGGAAAGCCTAGATGAATCATTTACTTGTACGAGAAGTCCAGCCGCCTCTTATATATGTTAGGGGTGACGACCGATTGAAAACAACACACAATCAAACAAATCAATATACTATTTTTTCAGTCTACGTTTTATCCCTCCATCGTTTTTTTCTCTCATTCTTCGCTGTTCCTCGAGTTTGAGAGCTGCGAATCCTGAGGCTCTAGGGGCGAGCGAATCAACCTAGGGTAGCCCATAGCCGCCACACTCCCTGACGGGGTCCCTCCCGGGCGTGTGGGGTTTCGGGTCTCAAAAGCGCCCGCCGACTGTCTTGCGTATCGCGCTGTCGGTAGGGTCTCCTTCGACGTGAGCTGCGGTGCATCACCCCCGGCGTCGAGGGTACACGTGACGTGTTCGTGTGTCAACACACTTTTTGGCGACTCCGCTGGGGACTGAAGATCAATCATCATCATCCACCATGTCCGATCTTTCCAAGCCATCTGAGGTAGACGCCGATAACATCATTAAGCCCAGTCTTGATGAGATATCGGCCGATCATCGCCAAGTCTATGAGGAGTACAAGAAGGCGCGCGAGGAGAAGGACTTGCAGGAGTTCCTTGCAAAGTTCAAGAAGGATCGCCAAGGCAACATCACTCCGATTGAAGAAATCAAGTTCCCTCCTCTTCAAGCTGAGCGGGTTAAACCCTCTGTAAGTACTGCCTTTTCTCCCGAGCAGTGGGTTGAGATTGAGAGTCGTATTGCTGATGGTAACAATCTGGTTTATCAAACTTTCCTAGAATATACTAATGCTCAGAAGAATATATCTCAATCACCTAGTGGTAATGGTGGTATAGCTGCTAGTGTGCAAAACCCTAATTTGGCTTTACCTATTTCATCGGCGCCTCCCGTGCCGATGACTTATTATCCTACCCAAACCAATCAGATTGTGGCTGCACCCATTAATCCTATCATGAGCATGCCAGGTTCGGTGGCAACGCCGAACCAAACCCTACCTACAGGTACAACCACTCGGCCACTACCGAACTATGGTTCGGCATACATGCCACAATTCCTACCTACAGCTAGTAGTCCTACTCCTCCTATGCCACTGCAACAAGCTTCATCGTCTACTACATACGATGCCCTAGCTAATTTTAGAGAGGAGATGGCTAAGATGCTTAGAGAGAATTTTGGAGTTGAGTTGCCTCGGAATCGGATTTACCAAAAGCCGTACCCCGAGTACTTTGATGCCATCTAGTGCCCTCCGGGATATAAAATTCCAGATTTTGTTAAGTTTAACGGAGAAGGCACAAAAACCACATGGGAGCATGTTAGTCAATATTTAGCACAATTAGGTGAGGCAGGCTCGCTAAATGAATTGAAAGTGTGTTTGTTTCCTTTATCATTAACTGGTACTGCATTTTCATGGTTTTCTTCTTTACCACATGGTTCCATTCGGGTTTGGTCGCAGCTAGAGCAGAAATTTCATGATCACTTTTATAGCGGCGACAATGAACTCAAGTTGTCACATCTAACATCAGTTAAACAGAAGCATGATGAATCGGTCTCCGATTACGTCAAGAGATTTAGAGAAACAAAAAACCGGTGTTATAGTTTGGTGATAACTGAGAGAGACTTGGCAGACCTAGTGTTGAATGGTTTGAGAACTCCCATTAGAGAAAAGCTAGAAGGCTATGAGTTCTTAAATATCAACCAAGTCTTACAAAGGGCTTTGGCTCATGAAAGCCGAAGCAAAAATCTCAAAGAAGTGCATAGATATAAAGCTGATCGTCCTAAGATGAACATGGTTGAATATGATAGTGATCACTCGGACGATGAGGGTGATATCTATGCTACTGAATTTGTTTGGCCATCTAAGGCCAAACCCTTTACTTGCAATGATCTAAAACCGATTCATAAGAATCGTGATGAGGAGATGAAGTTTACTTTTAACATTGCCAAGTGTGATAAAATATTTGATGCTTTGCTGCAAGCCAGAATTATTAGAATATCTCATACTTTACCGCCGTTTGAAGAGCTGAAACGGCGCGCTTATTGCAAGTATCATAATTCTTTTTCTCATGCTACTAACGATTGTAATGTTTTTCGACGACAGATACAATCGGCCATTAATGACGGACGATTGAACTTTTCTGAGATGCAAGTTGATAAACAGCCCTTTCCAATGAATACCATGGAGTTGGAGGGGAAGAAGCTACTCATTCGGCCGGAGGTAGCCGAATCTGCTAATAAAGCTAATGTCATTGTTGGTGAGCCCAAGAAAGACAAGGAGGGCGACAAGGTCTTGGGGAGACAGGTTGTGCTTGATAAGCAACCTGATGGCAAGGAGGTGATCAAAATCACCATCAAGAATCCTGCACTCGGGGGGCAACCGCAAGTGCAAGAAAATACTCGTGTTAAATTTGTTAAGCCCAAGAGTCCAGAGGTTGGCAAGTGGAAGACGAATGAAGCTAAAGTGCAGCGCAAGAAAATCAAGCCAACTTTTGATATGTTGTTGTCCAAGTATGCCAGTCAAGCAGCCGGTTCTAGCTCTAACCGGTCATCAAATTTGAAGCGCTCAAGGTCACCTCCTCGGGAAGAATTTCAGCATCATGCAAGGCCATATGGGTCGTGGACACCGGGACCATGGATGCCGCCACCCCCCTATGCGCTATACTACATGGGAGACTTCAATGGAGGATGGTGGCAGCCCCCAATGGCCCCTTATGCTTTTCATCCGGGTTGGGCAAAACCAAGGAGGCCCGTTCATGAGAGACTTTCTTATCCCACACGAGGCCGTTTGAACAATGGTGTCAATCGGCCAATGCAAGATAATCAAAAAAGGGTTGGCAAGCAAGTGTGGCATGCTAAATCACCAAGTGCAGAAATTTCAGAGCCTAGCAAGCAAAAGGAGAAGAATACTAGTGCTGGAACTATTATGATAGGCACTAAAGAATTGACAATCAAAGAGCCGATTATTGTTGAAAAACCGGCTGATTCCAATAAAGATGTGGCTGTTGTCCAGCAAGGTCCCATGGCTAATGATCATGAAGCTAGCACAAGCAAGGCCAAGTCGAGGGATCCAAAATATACTCAGCCTAAGTGGTGTCCCTCCGGTTTGACCAAGGCACAAAAAAAGGAGACTGCAGCGCATGAGGAGTCAAGAGATGGCAGAACAGGAGGCCGAGAAGCAAAGAGATAAATTGTTCAATGACATTCGGCCCATGGTACCTACAAAACAAATATGGATGCCTAAACAAATGCAAGGTGCAGTGGCTTCTACATTTGTCACAACAGCACCTACACCAACAAAGGAGGACGATGCCACCACTATTACATCGTCCGCAACACCTATTGATTCCACTTCGCTCGGACAGATTTCAGAACCGATGAACACATCCGAGGAGGAAGATGATATGTTGGATTATGAGCCTACACCGGTCCGCGATGGTATGGATATCAATATGGTGTATTACTTACCCGCTGAATTTCGTGCTATAGATGAAGAAGGGGAAGTGGCTCAGCTAGATTTTGGTCCTAAAAATGCTATATTCGAGAAGCCAAAAGAACCGGTGACACCCTTGAAGCCATTGTTCCTTAAAGGTCATATTAATGGATCGCCTGTTGCTAGAATGCTTGTCGATGGTGGTGCTGTGGTGAATCTTATGCCATATTCGGTCTTAAAAAAAATTGGGGCTGCATGACGAAGAGTTAACAAAGACCAACATGGTGCTTAATGGATTTGAAGGCAAAGAGAAAACTGAAGCCAAAGGTGTAATGTATGTGGAGCTTACGGTGGGAAGCAAAACTTTGGCTACCGCATTCTTTGTCGTCGAGGTGCAAGGTAACTACAATGTGATATTAGGCCGCAATTGGGTTCATGCAAACCAATGTGTGCCGTCTACTATGCACCAGTTTTTGATTCAATGGGTGGATGATGAAGTGGAGGTCATTCATGCGGATAATTCGGCTTGTGTTGCTTTGGCCGATGCATCGGTGGATTGGCAACATCCCAATGCTACTTGCTTGACGGGATGCGACTTATCAGAATTTGATTTTCTTAGCGCCACAAAAAGTGGTTTCGTGCCCGTTTCTTTAAAGCCGGTTGGTGGTAATCGGCTCCAAGGTATGATGTATTTAAATGGATTCTAACTCAGATTGGTTGCAAAAGTGTCTTGTTGAATATCGGTCCAATGAGAACGATATGTATGAATCTATAGAGGAGTTAGATGATATGGATAAATTAGGACAAGGTTTTACGTTGGCCGATCCATTAGAAGAGATAGACATAGGAGATGGTTCAATTCCTAGGCCGACATTTGTAAACAAAAATTTAAGAACCGATCATAAAGCTAAGTTGATCGAGCTTTTGAAAGAATATGTTTGTTGCTTTGCATGGGAATATCATGAGATGCCAGGTTTAAGCCGAGATTTAGTGGAGCATCGGTTACCTATAAAGGCTGGTTTTAGACCGTACAAGCAATCGGCCAGAAAGTTTAATCCAAAAACATATGACCGGATCAAGGAAGAGATCGGTCATTTGCTGAAAGCTAATTTTATTAGACCTTGCAGGTATGCCGAGTGGATTTCTAACATTGTACCAGTAGAGAAGAAAGGCTCCGGCAAGTTGAGGGTGTGCATTGATTTCAGAGATTTGAATAGAGCTACACCTAAAGATGAGTATCCCATGCCAATAGCCGATATGCTTATTAATGATGCTTCTGGACATAAGGTCATTAGCTTTCTTGATGGTAATGCGGGGTATAACCAGATTTTTATGGCCGAAGAGGACATGTCCAAAACGGCTTTTCGATGTCCTGGTTTCCTTGGTTTATTTGAGTGGACAGTGATGACCTTTGGATTAAAAAATGCCGGTGCCACGTATCAAAGGGCTATGAATTTAATTTTTCATGATTTACTTGGTGTTATACTTGAAGTTTATATTGATGATATTGTTGTCAAATCGGATGCTTTCGAATCTCATCTAGCCGATTTGCGTTTAGCTTTTGAAAGAATGAAAAAATATGGACTGAAGATGAATCCTTTGAAGTGTGCATTCGGCGTGTCGGCTGGAAAGTTTTTGGGTTTTATTATTCATGAAGATGTCATAGAGATTGATCCCAAAAAGATAGAGGCCATACAGAAAGTGGAGGCTCCAACATGCAAGAGAGATATGCAAAAGTTCCTTGGCAAGGTCAATTATTTGAGAAGGTTCATAGCTAATCTGTCAGGGAAAGTTGATGCATTTACTCCTATCCTTCGGTTAAAGAACGATGTTGATTTCACTTCGGGGGCAAAACAGCAAGAAGCATTTGATATGATCAAGAACTATTTGTGCACTCCTCCGGTGATGAAAGCGCCCAAGCATAGGGAACCCTTTAAGCTTTACATTGCAGCAGAAGAAGGTGTTATTGGTGCTGTTTTGACTCAAGAAACCGAAGGAAAAGAGCATGCTATTACATATTTGAGCAGGCGTTTATTGGACGCCGAGACAAGGTATACATTTATTGAAAAACTATGACTATGCTTATATTATGCTTGCACAAAATTGAGACATTACTTAGTACCGAGTGCTTGCATAGTAGCTTGTCAAACCGATGTCATTAAATACATGTTGCATAGGCCAATTCTTAGTGGTAGAATTGGCAAGTGGTCTTATGCTTTGATTGAATATGATTTGGCTTATGAATCTCTAAAATCCATGAAAGGCCAAATCGTTGCTAATTTTATTGTTGAGCATCGGATTAATGACAAGCATGATGTTGATATAAACCTTGTTTCATTAGTACCTTGGAGATTATATTTTGATGGTTCAGTTTGTAGCAATGGCCAAGGTGTTGGTATTGTTTATATATCTCCTCATGGTGATGTTTTTGAAGCCTCATGCCGTTTAGAATATTTTTGCACAAATAATCAAGACGAATATGAAGCATTATTATTCGGCTTAGAGATGTTGCTTGCCATAGGTGCTACACATATTGAGGCTTTTGGTGATTCGTTATTAGTAGTGCAACAAATATCCAAAGTCTTTCAATGTTTTGACGAATCACTTAATGTTTATCTTGATAAATGTCTAGATATAATTTCTACTTTGGATTATTTTAGCATTGCTCATATATCTAGACATGACAATTGGAGAGCAAATGAGTTGGCACAACAAGCATTCGGCTATCATGTTGATCATGGCATGTTTCATATTTCTGAAAGGCCGATGTCTAGTCTTGCCAACATAGGGGAGGCCGAACCGGAGCCCACCGTTTCGGCCACTAATGAAATATTTAATGCAGGAGAAAATCAAAACTGGAGGAAACCCATCATTGATTATTTGTGTGATCCTAGTAGAAGGGTGGACAGGGCTGTTCGGCGTATGGCCTTTAAATATACGATGAGGGATGATGACCTTTATCGCCGAACAGTTGACGATGTTCTTTTAAAGTGCTTGGACGAGGACCAAGCAAGAGTTGCTATGGGAGAGGTACATGAAGGCATTTGTGGCACTCATCAGTCGGCTCCCAAGATGAAGTGGTTATTGCGACGTGCTGGGTTTTATTAGCCGACTATGATTAATGATTGCTTCAGATATTACAAGGGGTGTGAAGCTTGTCAAAAATTTGGTGATATTCAGTTGGCTCCTGCTGCTATGTTACATCCTATTATCAAGCCGTGGCCTTTCAGAGGATGGGGTTTAGACTTTATTGGAGAAATTCATCCATCTTCCTCAAAGGGGCATCGGTTCGTATTGGTGGCAACCGATTATTTCACTAAATGGTCTGAGGCAGTACCTCTCAAGAACATGACACATACAGAGGTAATCCAATTCATAACTGAGCACATTATTCATAGATTCGGCATTCCCCAAACATTAACTACAGATCAAGGTTCATCTTTCATGTCACATCAAGTCAGAGAATTTGCCAAATCTTATAACATAAAGTTGCTCAATTCCTCTCTGTATTATGCCCAAACTAATGGACAAGCTGAGTCCAGCAATAAAATTTTAATCAAGCTTATCAAGAAGAAGATTGAGGATAATCCGAGGAGATGGCATGAGTTGTTGTCTGAAGCTTTGTGGGCACATAGGATCTCAAGGCATGGTGCTACGAAGGTGACTCCATATGAGCTAGTATATGGTCAAGAGGTTGTTTTACCGGTGGAAGTAAATTTGAATGCTTTGAGAATAGCCAAACAAAATGATTTATCGGCAATAGACTTTTATAACTTGATGATGGACAATATTGATGAGGTTGCCGATAAACGTTTGGCTGTTTTAAAGGCCATAGAGAGAGACAAGTTGAGGGTGGCAAGAGCTTACAATAAGAAAGTTAAGTTGAAGAATTTTCAAATTGGCGATCTCGTCTGGAAAGTGATTCTACCGATTGGTTTAAGAGATAGAAAATTCGAGAAGTGGTCTCCTAGTTGGGAAGGTCCTTTTAGGATTACAAGAGTAGTTCCTGGAAACTCTTCTTTGGTGGAATCTGTACAAGGGGCATTGTTACCTAGAGCTCTCAATGGCAAGTACTTGAAGAAATACCACCCAAGTGTGTGGCAAGAAGCCTAAGTAGGCAATGGCCGATATATGATTATTGCCCTTAGCACAAACATGGCCGATACATAATTATCGCCCTGAGATATATAAATGGCCGATGGAGTGTTGACATCGTCCTTAGAACAAATACCGTGCATATTATTTTTCAGCATGCAAGCTTTGCCGAAAAACAGGGGGGCATGTGTTGACATCAGATTTTGGCACGGCATAAAAAGAAAATGAGATGATCTCGAGTGAAAGGGTTTTCAGCGTGAAAATTTTCACGTCGCCGAGTGGAACAACTTTGATGTTTAGGTTATTATCATCCAACCCTATCTTAGGGGCCGAAACTGTGCTCCGAGTGGCAGAATTTAGTGTTCCGAGTGCTTTTCATCCGGTTACACCTTCAAGACGACTCGGATGAAGGAGCACTCTACATGGATTGTCTTCGTCTCGTCGAGGCGATCGATTTTCATATATAAATCATCTCAATCCGAGTTCGTATGCAAAAGTTAGAGACAATACACTGCAGACTGAACCTAAACGGAAATATGGCGCGAGGTACCAAACACCCTGTCTGATGGGTCGCGCGAGTCATTTGGCAATCAAGATGTCCTTGAATCGAAAAAACTTCAACATGAGAAAGCTTCATCTCGTTGAGCCGATTGATTTTCATATATAAATCGTCTCAATCCAAGGTCGTATGCGACCTGGAGAGGCAAATCAAGATCAGGCTATATTTTTAGTCGAGAAATCCGAGTAAAAAGCTTGCAAAGTTGTTATTTTTAGTCAACTTTGCTTTTGGAGTCATCATCATCGGAGATAGTATACGGCCTGCAAAGTTGTTACAAGACTCGAACAGTTCAGAAAACTACATAATTGAATCCGACCCACAGTTAAAGATGGGCCCTGAAAGTCATAAAGACGGCCTTAAAATGAGAAGTGGCTCGTGCTGTATTATGCAGATTATCGAGCCGAACAAGTTTGATGTTGAACTCGACTCCATCCGAGTTAGTATGCGATTTCTACAGCCCACGCAAGAAGCGGGACAGAAGTATGGGACAGATTCAGGCTGAATCCGAGTTGGACTGAAACTAGAACTGTAGGACGTGAATTGATGTAATGTTCTTGTAAGGAAAGCCTAGATGAATCCTTTACTTGTACGGGAAGTCCAGCCGCCTCTTATATATGTTAGGGGTGACGGCCGATTGAAAACAACACACAATCGAACAAATCAATATACTATTTTTTTAGTCTACGTTTTATCCCTCCATCGTTTTTTTCTCTCGTTCTTCGCTGTTCCTCGAGTTTGAGAGCTACGAATCCCGAGGCTCTAGGGGCGAGCGAATTGACCTAGGGTAGCCCATAGCCGCCACACTCCCTGACGGGGTCCCTCCCGGGCGTGTGGGGTTTCGGGTCTCAAAAGCGCCCGCCGACTGTCTTGCGTATCGCGCTATCGGTCGGGTCTCCTTCGACGTGAGCTGCGGTGCATCACCCCCGGCGTCGAGGGTACACGTGACGTGTTCGTGTGTCAACAGTCCTCCCACAAAGCTTCTAGTACCTCTTTTATTCCAAAAAAAATCGTCAAAAAGTTTCATTGCATTTGGAGAACTTTTACTTCTGCACAAAAAACAACACCACGGTAGTTCTGCTGAAAACAGCATCAGTCCGGGTTAGTTGCATGCAAATCATACCAAAACCATATAAAATTATTGTAAACATGGCATGAATACTTCATAAATTATAGATACGTTGGAGACGTATCAGGCTTATATAAAAAATTGGGGCCCCCGAAATTTATGGGCCCTGTGCGGACCGCACAGTTTGTACAACTATGGGCCCAGCCCTGGGCAGTAGCCTCTGACCCAAGCCGCCGTCAGGCCAAATCTGGCCAAGCACCACCGCCATAGCCTCATGCCGCACGCCGTCACCATCCCACCAGGCACGCACTACCTCCATGCCGCCGTCACCTCCCAACGCCGGCGTGCCGCCCGCTGCAACACCCCCCGCCAGCGCCACATCTCGGCAACTGCATCACCGGCCTGCGCCTGTACTGTTGTGCGAGGAGACGAAGGTACCCCGTCACCGACCTAGCTACGCCCAACCACGCCCTCTAGTGGCAACGAGGGAGGAGAGGAGAGGCGGAGGGGGGTCCCGACAGGGTGGCTAGGGTTGCCATCCCCATCGCACACGGGCGCGACGCAGGAGTTTTTTTTTTGCTTTCTAGTTCTTCCTCTCTAGAAGTTTCTTTTTCCCGTATCATTCTATATGGCTCCCAATTCTTCAAGCATTGCTACTTCCAATTTAGATTTCGCTTTGCTTCCAGTCCCAAAGGACATGTATAGATGAGGATAAAGATGTCACAAAATCTATATACTTCAACATTGTGGGTAGTTTGCCAAATGGTTGTTCATTCAACATGCCCTAAAATGAAAGGATTCTCCATAAAAGGCGCCAGTGGATCCAAATTTGTTACTGTAGGTAGTGTGGTTGTCAAAGTTATTATTTCATATCATTGCTCAAATGTTGGCTATTCTGATTAACCGCATCAAGCAGGACAGTCAAATTGCAGGAGTAGTGCCACACCTTGTGGATGATGGCCTCTCTATTCTGCAATATACCGATGATACAATTTTTTATGGAACATGACCTGCATATGGCTGAAAGCATGAAATTATGGCTTCAACGTTTGAGCAGACGGCAAGCCTTCAAATTAACTTTAATAATGAATTGTTTTACTTTGGAGAGGCCAGTGAGGCGGAGCCTGAGTATGTTGACCTATTTGGTTGTGCGCAAGGCCAATTCTCGATTAAATATTCGGGCATTCTGATTCATTATCGGTGTCTCACTAATGCGAAGTGGAAATGTCACGACCCGTTCCCTAGATGGAGCCCAAATCTCTACGTTTACTATGTCACTCCATGGGTCAATAGCTGACACGCACAGTCGGCGATGAAATACCGAGAATACACCATGTGTCAAGTATTACATCGCAGATCCAGTGCTTTAGAATACACACCTGCTTAGCTCATAGGCCAGTTTACAGTACAGACATGCAGCGGAGATATCATTCTAGTCTTGTGGCGTCCATGCACTCACAGGCAGAAGTTGAGTATAGCGTTGTAACCCTACCTCGTACCTGTCACTCGATACAGTAAACCTACAACATGATACGTTGCAGCCACAAGGGTCAGTACATCGAATGTATTGGCAAGCTTCGCTAGGATTGGCTCGTTTGAAAGGTAAACATGCAAGTGGTGCGGCTGGTTTTTCTTTGCGCGAAAGTAGTTTCCCTATCTTCTATAGTAGTGGTCTACTCTAATAATAGTTGGACATACGGCATCACACAGTAGTCCTAGACAGATCGTATCACGCGATCATCCAGTAATATAGCATTTGAGCATATGGGTTCCCATATCATGCGGTAGCCCCAACCATCCCAGATGACACTGCCAGTATCACGTCGGGAACCTGGGTTGGTCCACACTCCCCTTCAGTTCAAACCATTCATTTTGTTCAGAACAGGTGATGAGATCAAGCTGACGGTCCTTCGGTGAGTTGCTCAAGGTTGTCCGTAACCGGCGACACGGCTAATCATGATCAGTTTTCTACAACTGTGCAGAGGTTTGTGTACTTTACCCGTGATTCCCGATCACACCTTCAAGCCACTAAACTTCACTTGTGAAGTTGCCAGGTAGACCAAGACGAGACTTTTAGGAAGCAGTAGCCCTCTCAGACATGGCTGACCATTCTACATGCAATCTACATCTGCTGGTCAGCCTAGGAGGATTCCCACAACTTACTTGGTCCAGACAGAGCCCACATTGTCTCACGGTTACACATGGAGCTACTCAACATTGAACTCATACAATCCCTTTGATACCTGGGTGGCATTCCCCACCAAAGACTACACTCCGATGACCCAATCAAAGCCAGTCCACCCAGATCAATTCATTAATTAAGTTGTAGTTAAGTAGTAAACCATGTGGTTGTATGGTGGAATAATATAGGTGTTTTCCCAATCCACGGTATAGCAGCTAAGCAACTACTCGTTGGTTACAAGGTCAGGGTATAGATGGACCATATCATTCTACTGGGTTCTGTCAGGCATAAAGTAAAAATCCTATATGGAATTTCCTAGTTGAAACATCTACAATGCATGAAAACATAGGTTATGATCAAAGGTTCCACTTGCATATATTGATGATTCTTCAATCTCACAATCTTGATCATGTTACTCTTCGCTCTCCGTACAATCTAACATAAACACATAGCAATCATAAACAACCATTCAAAACATTCAAACATACAGAAGGTGTTGTGCATGGTGTTTGTGACTTATGCTGTGAGATCGTGTGTCAGGGTTAACTCATAAGAGTTTGGAAAACAATGTAGTGGCTATTATTGGACTACATATGACATATGGGTTCACATGCAAGTATCAATAAACATTCATCACATAAGAAGTATGTGATGTCAAGTTGTGGTTGCCAGATTCTAGAAAAGAATCTAATAACAGAGTCATGGTCTTATGAAACTTAGATAACCAAGTTCATCTTCAAGTTTGAATGACAATTCAAACTTGTTTACCTTTCATGAGCTTGAATACACTAAGGTCTAGAAACGATAACTTGGTCTGGCTTCCAATCCAAGTTGGGTGTGGATTAGGGTTCATCTCATTTGGATTGAATTGAATTGAGTTCATAATTTGAGTTGGTTTCACTAAGTTAAATTGAATTATGAATACTTTCATAATTAAATAAGTTGGTTCAATAATCAAATGCTTCCCCTAAATCCAAATGCAAATCCAATATAATTACTAGTGTTTATTTATTAATTCAGGTTTAACCTAAGCCAATTGTGACATGTTCATTTACTTAATTTGAACTGAATCAAATATAAATTCAATGTTGCCCACTAAGGTTTATTTGTTTGATCAACAGTTTTCCTAAAGTCAACTGTGAATCCAAATGAATCACTAAGTGCAAATAGTTTTCAAATTACATTTGAATTAATTTGAGCTCATCTTTCCCTATAGTCATAAGTTAGCTCCAACATTAGTTCACTAGGCTTAATTCATTTCACTACACCATATTGCATTAGTTTTATTTGAATTGATCCTAGGGTTTTAATTAGTATTCAAGCTATGTTTGAATTAATTCAAATGTTATTTGAATTACTTAAGGTCAAATAATAATTCAAAAATAATTACTAGGTTCATATTATAGTTTCTCAACTCTTTTGTATCCTAATTGTTTTATTAAACAATTTTTTTATTTCAAATTTCAACCTATTTAGGTTTAGTTTCTATTTGAATTCTTGCTTCTATTGCAATATGTCCAAAATATATTTTTAAATTATTTAAATTTGAACTAAAGTGTTCTGATATGAAAGTATATCTCACTAGCTTCAATTTGCAAAAAGAATCACTTAATTTGGATCGAAATGCAAGTTATGCCTATTTTAAGTTTGAATTCATTTTGTTTGAATTTGAATTTTAAACTATTCAAATTTGAAATGTTTCTGAATGGGGTGAAACTAGATTTCATAAGGTTCATTTTGCAAAATGATTCACTCAATTTGGACTTGGAGATAATTAGTTATGATCATTCTAAGTTTAGGGGCTTTTCTACAAAATTGCATTTTTAATTCAATTTACAGAAAATCCGAGTGGATAAGGTTGAACACGCGGTGATATGTGGTTGGCTAAGAGGTGTTCACTGCGAGTGCTAAGGAGCAAACAGCCGAAACTTAGAAAAAAAACATTTCAGGGTTTTAAGTGATCTAACGTGGGCCGTTGATCTGGAATGGACGGATGCGATTAGAAGAGGGGGTGCTCACTGGACTTACGTCACCTGAGGGCTCGGGGACGGCGGCGTGCGGCTCGGGAGTGGAGGTTGCCAGCATTCCAGAGGGTTCTGGTGATGGCGGAGGGCACAGACGGGCGTGGGACGGAGAGTTGGAGCTCCTGGTGGACTCGGTGGTCGTCGAGGACGACGGAGATGGGTGGCGCAAGCTCGCCGGAGGTGTGCGCGAGGGCGGGGCTTTCGGTCGAGGTCGAGGTACTCCAAATCAAGCGCCTGGAGATGAGTGGATAGGGTCAGAAGGTGCGCGTGATCACCACGAACGCGATGGACAAGAAGAAAGGCTCGGACGCGGGCTCACCTCGCCGGAGACACCGATGGGGCGGCAGAGGGCTTCGTCCAATAGTGGAGTTGGGCGTCCAGGTGGTCTTGGGCACGACGAAGATGTCCAGGGGGTGCGCACGAGCTCGGGGAGTCGAGTAGTGGTGGCTCACCGGGGCAGGAGCTATGCTTGCTGGAATCGAGTAGAGGGGGTCTAGGTCAGTGGTGGAGCTCGAGGGTCAGCGGTGGAGCAACCTGCCGGCGTCGGGCTCGATTGAGTGGGGCAAAAAGAATAGGGGGTCGAGGGCTTCTTATAGGCACAGTGGCCGGGGCTGGGGTGCGGTCGGAGCACGTGGACGTGGGAGACGTCGGCGTGGGCGTGCACGGCGGTTGCGAGCGACGTGCGTGCGTGGGTGCGCGAGGTTGGGGGAGGGGCTAACGGGTGGGTTTGGCCTGACAGTGAGTGAGATAGAGAGGTGGGCGCGGGGCTGGCCTACTGGGCTGGCTAGCTGGGCCTCGGCTCGGCTGGCTGGTCCAGTTGGGCCTTGGGGTTTTCTTTTTTATTTTTGATTTTGTTTTCTGTTTTCCTTTCTGTTTTTGTTTTGTTCTTTTTCAAAAGAATTTGAATTTGAATTTTTTGCCAACAGAGAGCATATTCTAAACTCCAAATGGAATATTTAGAAATGTTTGAACATTTTGTTTGAGCAAAATGCACTTACAATTTCTGCACTTGCATTTTTGTTTTGAATTAGAATTTGGTTCCAATACCAAATGTGTTTCAAATTCATTTTAGAAAAATGGCAGAGGGTCAAGAATATTATTTGGACTTGGGGAATTCATTTTCCTGCCAAATGAAATGCAAAACCATTTTTGAATAATCCCCTTTGGCCTTTGAATTGATTTCAATATAAAACCAACTCAAATTCTTTTGGGAATATCAGTTGGCTTTGAATTTTACTTGGGACTTATTTAGAAAGCTTTTGCCCAATTGATATTTTCAAATGATTGGGTTTCTACTAAGGCTAGCTAGGGCTTCACTGGTTGCATTTGGATTTCCATCCTTCTAGGCATACAATCAAGCAAATCCAAGTAATTCACAAACATTCCTAGGCAGTGATGGTTATTTCTTAGGAAAATTGTAATTCCCTGTGAAATATTTAACATACCAGATTTGGGAAAAATCTGGGATGTGACATGAAACATGTAGAGGAATGCTTAGAGAAACGGTTGAGCAGTTGGAAAGGTAAGTTGCTCTCTGTTGGAGGACGACTGGTCTTGATCATATCTATCCTCACAAACATGGTTCTTTATATGTTTTCTTTTTTCCAACTCCCAAAAGGGGTCTTGCAAAGGCTGGATTATTTCAGATCCAGATTATTTTGGCAAGGGGACAATGAACTGAAAAAGTACATGCTAGCCAATGGCATTCATGACCTACACATCAAGAATGGCGGACTACTTAGTAAATGGTAATTCAAACTACTTATTGAGGATGGCGTTTGGCAAACCCTGCCACGCAATAAGTATCTAGGCCAAAAGCCGTGGCACATGACTATTGACCTGGTGATTCACACTTTTGCGATGGTCTAAGGGCAGCGAAGAAACATCTTTTCCGCTTTGGATCTTTCACGATAAAAGATGAGCCGGAGATTCGTTTCTTGGAAGACAAATTGCTAGGCAATGCCAGCCTTCGAGAATAATATCCACCTTTGTACCACATTGTTTGCGATAAGAATGATACTCTGGAGCAGGTGCTCAGTTCATTCTCGCTGAATATTTCTTTTAGATGGGATTTGATTGACACCGTCACAAAATATGATACCCCGATTGGAGTAGATTAACCTGACACAAGGACGGGACATGTTTCACTAGAACCTCATGATACGTCTCCAACGTATCTATACTTTTTTATTGTTCCATGCCATTATATTATCCATCTTGGATGTTTTATATGCATTATTATGCTATTATATCATTTTTTGGGAGTAACCTATTAACTTAGTGCCCAGTGCCACTTGCTGTTTTTTCCTAGTTTTTGCCTTTTACAGAAAATCAATACCAAACGGAGTCCAAATGAAACAAAACATTTTGATGATTTTTCTTGGACAAGAAGACACCCACGAAGCTTCGGGAGGAGGCCAGAGGAGCCACGAGAGGGCCACAAGCTCATAGGGCGCGCCCCCCAAGCTTGTGGGCCCCTCGGGACCCCCCTAACCCTAATCTCAGCTCCGTAAATACCCAAATATTCCCCGTATACTAGAGGGCATATTTTTCTGCCGCCGCAAGCTTCTGTTCTCGTGAGATCCCATCTTGGGGCCTTTTCTGGTACTCCACCGGAGGGGAATTCGATCATGGAGGGCCTCTACACCAACCTTGCTGCCCTTTCGATGATGTGTGAATAGTTTACCACAGACCTATGGGTCCATAGCTAGTAGCTAGATGGCTTCTTCTCTCTCTTTGATCTTCAATACAATGTTCTCCTCGATGTTCTTGGAGTTCTATTCGATGTAATCTTCTTTTGCGGTGCGTTTGTTGAGATCCGATGAATTGTGGAATTATGATCAGATTATCTATGAATATTATTTGAGTCTTCTTTGAACTCTTTTATGCATGATTAAGATAGCTTTGTATTTCTCTCCGATATATTGATTTGGTTTGTCCAACTAGATTGATCTATCTTGTAATGGGTGAGGTGCTTTGTTTTGGGTTCAATCTTGCGATGTCCTCACCCAGTGACAAAAGGGGTAGCGAGGCACGTATTTGTATTGTTTCCATTAAGGATAAAAAGATGGGGGGTTTTACCATATTGATTGGATCTATCCCTCTACATCATGTCATCTTGCTTAAGGCGTTATTCCGTTCTTGTTAACTTAATACACTAGATGCATGCTGGATAGTGGTCGATGTGTGGAGTAATAGTGGTAGATGCAGGCAGGAGTCGGTCTACTTGTCACGGACGTGATGCCTATATTCATGATCATTGCCTTAGATATCGTCATAACTATGCGCTTTTCTATCAATTGCTCAACAGTAATTTGTTTACCCACCGTATGCTTTCTTTCAAGAGAGAAGCCTCTAGTGAAAACTATGGCCCCCGGGTCTATTTTTATCATATTATTTTCAGATCTATGAAACCAAAAACCCAAAAATACCTTGCTGCAATTTATTTACTTTTATTTAGTTTTGCACTTTTGTTTATCTTCTATACCTATCTCTATTAAATCTCATCCTTGCAAATAACCGTGAAGGGATTGACAACCCCTTTATCGCGTTGGGTGCAAGTATTTGTTTGTTTGTGTAGGTGCTATCATTGGAGACTTATGTGTTCCTCCTACTAGATTGATACCTTGGTTCTCAAACTGAGGGAAATACTTATCTCTACTTTGCTGCATCACCCTTTCCTCTTCAAGGGAAAAACCAACGCAAGCTCAAGAAGTAGTAGGAAGAATTTCTGGCGCCGTTGCCGGGGAGGATCTACATCAAGCCTACCAAGTACCCATCATAAACTCTCATCTCTTGCATTTACATTATTCACCATTTGCCTCTAGTTTTCCTCTCCCCACTTCTAAAACATTTTTAGAAAAACACAAAAATATTTGCCTTTTTATTTGCCTTCTTTCCATTCGCCTTTCCGTTTGCCTTTATGTCTTACTTGGTTTGTTTGCTTGTTCGCTTGGCATAATTGCATATTTATTCCAAATCAGAAAACAAAAGCTTATGGATCCTCATCCACTTGCTAATCTTTTTAAAAGATCCAATTATTATGAACCAATTGCTAGTGAATTGGGTGCACTAGATTATCTTTATGAAGTTTTTCTTGAAATTCGTGAATCTGAAAATTGTGATGAAGTGCTAAAAGAAAAAATTTATAAAGTGATTCACGATAGCTTCTTGAATGAAAAACATGATTGCAATGATGTTATTATAAATTCTATTAATGTCAATTGTGCTAATAATATGCAAAACCCCAAGCTTGGGGATGCTAATTTTGCTATGTCCACTACTTATTGCAATGATCATGATTGGGGTGATAATGCTTCATACACTACTGCAGGATGCTGCTAACGCGACACTACGATCAGAGACCCTTTAATGAAACTGTGTGCGATGCATTAATCGCAAATGGTGATGTAAAAAAACCATCAAAAAAGATGCAAAACGTTTGCGATGAAGGATACATCAAACACGGTTCCGATTTTAGTTGCGTGTGCGATGCGGGGCATACGGTTGATCCATACGAACTATTTGCGATGAGACAAAACAACAGAAACGGGCAGCCAGATCAAGGTCTGTGCGATATACGGCATACAGTTCGCTCCGATGAACCGTTTGCGATGATCGAGTTGAACACAAACGATTCGGCGTAACAAGATGTGTGTGATACCCGGAAAACAGGTCAGTAATAAGAATTGTGTGCGATCATTATAGACGGCCCATACGGTCTTTTTTGTGAATTGTGTGCTCGTCAGGGCACACAGTTCAAGAAACCAACCTGTGGGCGATAATGTAGAAGATCTCTGTCGAATACGTATTACTAACCGTCTGCGATGAGATTGACAGGATAAACAGAGATAACGAATTAATATGAGCGAACGGAAACAGAGATATATACAGTCTGCTTAATTTAGTCCTTCTTCTTGTTATTGTTGTTGTTGGATGGCCCCGCGACATCGTCTTGGCGAGGACGCTTCTTGCCGCTGACCGTTGGCTTTTCATCGCTGTCGCCGTCGTCATCGTCACCATCGTCGTTGCTGTCGTCGTCCTCCTCCTCCTTGTTCGACCGTTCCTCCTCATCATCATCGTCATCCTCCGACAGCTCCTCGTCTGTCTGGTTGTCGTCTGACGACTCCGGAGGCGGCAGCCCTTCCATGATCCGGATATAATCGAGGTCTGGGCTCGACGCCGGACTCATGGAAGGCGAGCGGGATGATTCTGATGTTGACCTATCATCGGGCGCCAGACTGCTGACCAAACTGTTGTCCTCGCTGTCACTCGACATGGCTGCGGTCGTATAAAAACCGCGAGAAAGCGAGATTGCAGAGTGTGTGCAAGTGTGTAGTGCGGCCTGCCGGGGACGATGAAGATGGTGGACACTTAAGTGGGGTATGTAGAGAAGAGGAATGCCAATTGAAGTGGGGGTTAACGTATTATCTAACCGCTGATATAATCAACCGCAATTATTTATACCCAGTCGCTCCAAATTCCCAGGGTTGCGCAGTTCTCAATGTGATAATTAATTACGCACACGCGTTGGAGCGTCCAAATATGAAACAAACATTTTTCGTAGTACTTCTACTCCCTCCGTACTGGCGACCTAGGTGGGGGAAAACGAGAGAACTTGACGATTACTCCCTCCGTCCCAAAATAAGTGACTCAACATTGCACTAACTTTAGTACAAAGTTGAGTCACTTATTTTGGGACGGAGGGAGTATTTGGTAATCAATATCATTGCGTGCAAAGAATTGACCATTGCATGCATGTTATGCTAAGTAGTCTGAAGTCATTGAATGCATACTAGCCACAGGTCTCCTATTGGCTGATTTCTTTTTTCTGGACAAAAACAAGGAACGAGTTTTGGGATTATGCACGGGTACCGGTACGAATGGAGTAGGACAGCTGGCAAGCAATACATTGAGCTCTTCTTATTAATGAAGCCAGTAATAATCAAACTACAAAGGAAAAGAAAAAAAAAGACAAAGGAAAATATCTGCACGAATCTTCGCGTAACATCAATGGCATAGGACCTAGATGTGCATTACTTAGAGCACATCTAGATGTGCTTTAGCAAAACTATCAAACAAAAACCCTAATCATCATTGCAAACAGCGCATAGAACATGGCTAATGCGACAACCACAACTACACATGCTAGTTTCTTCTTGTCTCTTGCTTTCATCTGTTGCCTGTGATTGATTCTTTCTTGCTTCATCGTACTGATTGTACATTCCAGATCAGCCAGTTTCTTCTTCAGCTTTACATTATCTTCTGTGAGCTTGGTGATAACACTCCGAGCCCTGCCATGCCATTCTTCATCCAGCCAGTTAACAAAGGCACAAGCCTCATATCCCTGCCAATGTTAAATAGTATTCAAGATGAGCGGTAGCATTAACGCAAGTAAAATGATGAACTTAGCACTAACCTCTAAGGGGCAACTGAGAAACCGCCTGCCAATGTCGAATCCCTCCGTGCATACACGTCGAGCGGGAGTGTGCTCGTGCACACAACTCAGCTTTTGGTACTTCTCCGTGGCGCAAAACTCAGAGTCGAACTCGTGTTGCGGGAGTCTGGAGTCATGCTCCGGATCCGGCGGCAGATCGCTTTCCTGGGGGGGGGGGGTCATTCAGGACGGATTCAACAAGGAGCTACTTTGGACATGCTAAAAAAGATCGGGATAGATTGGAACCTGACAGGACGATTCGGATCCGTAGTACACATGCCTTCTGATGACCTTAGGCAAGTGCTCGGCGGCGACCGCCGTCGTGGCGGCGCTGCCGAGAGCGGCGATACGAGCAGGAGCAGCCGCACCGAAACCATCAGCACCACTTGTTCGCATTCCCCCAATGTCAGCGCCACGCGAGGGAATTTGGAGGCTATCTAGGGATTTGGGGGAAATGGGGAAACTGTGGGGATAAGCTAACGGTCGGGAACTACTTATGGCACTATATGTTGCATATGGCACACTGTTTATACATGTCGTTTGTGTTAGGTATTACAACTTCACACATGATTTCCACACCAAACTGTGTGAGAAGACAACGTAGGTGAGACACGGGTGCCGTGACATAACCGTATGTGATGTACTACCATGTACATATAATTGAGTTATAGTGATACCGTGTAAATAGCCGCTCTACGGATATCCATAAAAAAAACAGCTGCTCTGCAGATAGAGATGGCCGCGGGGGTGGCCTAGGCAGCGGCTACCGGATAAGAGGTCAATCCTCGGTCGGTGGGCGGTGGCGGCGTCATAGGAGGTCAATCCTCGGTCTGTGGTGGTAGATAAGAGGAGCTCAACCATCGAGGTCGGCACGGCGTGATTGGAGCACATCCATCGCGGTCGATGGCGGGATAGAGGAGGTCGAACTTCAGGTGACAGCCGCACTAAGCTTTGCTCCTCGACCCTGCTGTCTCGGCGTGCCACTGCATCGCGTTCCTCTGTTTGCTGGGCGGAGGTCGCCGCGCGGCTAATTAATTAAGGTATTTTTTCGTGAGTGGCTTAATTAAGGTATTCAATTCCTAAGGGTAGTGTTGTAGTACTCTGCGTGTAAATTGACTGGCCATTAATTTTTGTCATTGCACGTCTGGATAACAATATGGAGCGCCCTCAGTAATTATGAAAATAAAACCTTGTGATTTATGCACGCATCTTTGGGCATCAGTTAATCCGTGTATTAATGTTGTTGTTTTGTTTTTAATTACCATTCGTGTGGTGCAGATGGAACGATCTGAATGGATGAAGAATTGGAGAACCACAGATTTTATCAGTGACGTGACAGAGTTCATGAATTTGGCTGAAAATATAAAGAGGAGAATTGGTGATGCGGATTACATCCTGTGTCCATGTACTCATTGTGCCAATATAGAGTCACGTGAAGTTGCAGATGTCCAGTGGCACTTACTCTCTCGGGGATTCATGGATGGATATACACGTTGGACCAGACACGGTGAAGAGCAGGTCATGGATGAATATACCCAGGGCTGCGAGATGCCAAACCCCGTTCAGTGTCACATGGATGTTGAATCTAACATCGGGGCAGAGGCGTCAAGCTACCAATGGAACACCGGAAAGCCAAAACGCCCACTGGAAAACCAAGACGACGACGCAGATGACGACGATCTTGATATGCCAGATTTTGCTGCCATGATTGTAGATTTCAAGGGCCCAAAAAAGGATATGATTGGGTACAAGGATCTGCCAACCATTGATGCGGACTCCAAGAAAGAATTATATCCAGGTCGCAAAAAGAAATATTCCAAGTTGAGTGCCACCCTGGCGCTTCTCAGATTTAAAGCAGCAAACGGTCTATCAAACAAGGGCTTCACAGAGATGTTAGGTCTTTTCAAAGAAATTCTTCCGGAAGATAATGTGCTCCCCAGAAGCACGAACGAAGCGAAGAAAATTGTTTGCCCATTGGAACTTGAAGTACAGAAGATACACGCTTGTGTGAATGATTGTATATTGTACCGTGGTGAGTACAAAGATTTGCGTGCATGTCCCACATGCAAGCATGCACGATACAAGCACAGGAGAGCAAAGGACAAGTACAATTTGGACGATGAGATCAAGACAGGAATCCCGTTCAAGGTTGTTTGGTACTTGCCTTTAATTCCAAGGTTGAGGCATTTGTTTGCAAACCCTAGAGAGGCAAAGTGGTTGTGGTGGCCTCATGATCAGCGAACTGCGGATAAATATATGAGGCACCCGAAAGATGGGGGTCAGTGGGAATTAATCGACAACAAGTTTGAAGACTTTGCCAAGGATCCTAGAAGTATAAGGCTCGGGGAGTGTACTGATGGGATGAATCCTTTTGGCGATATGAGCACCAATCATAGCACATGGCCGGTGCTTCTGTGCATATATAACCTAGCTCCTTGGTTGTGTATGAAGAAAAAATACATTATGATGTCAATGATTATCCAAGGCCCGAAGCAACCTGAAAATGACATCGACATTTACTTTCAGCTACTGGTAGAAGAACTGCTGACAGTGTGGATAGATGTGCCTGCTGTAAAATATTATGATGCTTACAAAAAGGAGATTTTTGATCTACAAGCGATGCTGCTGCACACCATTCAAGATATGTCGGCATTAGGCAACACATCGGGGCAGAAAACAAAGGGAGATGCAGGGTGTGTCACATGCATGGATAGGACAGCTAGCAGATTTCTTCCCAACTCGTGCAAAACCATGTATTTGCGTCATCGTAGGTTCTTACGGAGAAATCACCCATACCGAAAATTGAAAGCTGAATTTGATGGTACGACAGAGGTAGATGTGGGCCCAAGACCCTATGCTGGGGAGGTGGTCCACAACATGGCTAAACAAATTAATGTTGTGTTTGGCAAGAAGCACGCTTTGACGGTGAAACAAACACCCAAGGGTCAAGTGTTTAAGAAGAAATCGGTGTTCTGGAAATTACCTTACTGGGAGATTCTACGTGTATGTCACTGCATCGATGTCATGCACGTAGAGAAGAACGTATGTGAAAGCATCCTTGGTACTCTACTCAAGATTAAAGGTAAAACAAATGATGGTGATGGTGCACGGCTCGATATGCTTGCTGATCAATCAAAACGCAAGAGTGAAGTAGAAGATGATAACAAATTCATCAACGCTCGCCAGAGTTACAATTTCAGTACAAAAGAAGCAACAGAGTTCTTCACCTATTTGTTGTCAGTTAAGACACCCTCTTCCTACTCCGCAAACATCAGAAGTCTGGTGGATGTGAGCTCAGGTAAAATGAAGTTGGGACATATGAAGTCACATGATTGCCACGTAATGTTGACACAAATCCTCCCGGTGGCCATCAGGAATCTGATGGACAAAGATATAAGAAACACACTCATTGAGCTCTGTGATTTCTTCAAACAACTATGGCAGAAAGTTGTAGATCCTGAAGAGTTGGATCATATGCAAGAGGATATTGCAAGAATATTGTCCAACCTAGAGATGTTTTTCCCACCGTCATTCTTTGATGTCATGGTCCATCTCACTGTGCACCTTGTCGACGAGATAATGTATTGTGGTCCTGTGTTTCTTCGCAACATGTATCCCTTCGAGCGGTTCATGGGAATACTGAAGCGCTATTGTCGGAACCAAAACCATCCATAGGCAAGCATCCTAAAAGGTTATACCGTGGAGGAGGTGGTTGAGTTTTGCACCGAATACATGAAACAAAGACATATAGGTTTGCCCCTCTCTCGCCACGAGGGAAGGCTGAAAGGTAAGCCGGTCCTTGCTAGCACGCAAAAGGCTGCACTCAGAGAATTGGCAGAGAAAACCCATTTGACGGTACTGCTTAACAGCCCAGTTCTCAGCGCTTATGCCGAGGAACACTTGGCGGAGATACGCCAAAGCTTCTTACCAATGGTGTATCCATCAGATGTGGAGATGAAGGAGCACACTAAGAACTACGCCGAATGGCTGAAGAATCGTTTGGCACAAGGATCCATCGATGACATTGCTACGTGGTTGGCACAAAAGCCATCACCTACGGTGTTGACGTACCAAGCATATGACATAAATGGCTACACGTTCTACACTAAGGAACGTGATGAGAAGACCTCATATCAGAACAGCTCTGTTCGAATAGAATGCATGACTGTAAATGAAGCTAATAAAAGGGTATACTATGGAACCATCAAAGAGTTTTGGGAGCTTAACTATGTGAAAGTTAAGGTGGCATTATTCAGGTGCACATGGATCCCTCTTGGTCAGGTAAAGGTTGATGATTACAGGAAGACCTGTGTTAACAGGACAACGATGACATATCACGCAGACCCGTTCATTCTTGCCAACGATGCTACCCAGATTTTCTATGCGGAAGACCCCTTGCATAAGAACTGACATGTAGTGATGCATGGGAAGAGGAGGGTACTGGGTGTCGAGGATGTTGCCGATGAGGACGAGTACGATGAATTTGCTGAGTTGCCAGCCAAGGGATCACGCACCCCTCTAACAGAGAAGCGTAAAATCATCAGAAAACCCAAGTTCATTCGGGGTCAATGTAACGATCCCAGTTCCCCCATGTACATGGGAATTAAGCTGTAAGACTAGTCTTTATGCCTACCATGTAACTTAATTTATTCAATTTAGAACTATCGCGTGTACTGAATTTGTGAGTTATGCCCGGTTTTCTATTGATGTAAGAACCATTAATATGTTGACCATGATATGCTGTCAGCTCAGACAATGAATATGAAGTGTTTATTATTATTATTATTATTATACCATAGAGGTAGCACACTCAATTGATCTCACTCCAGTATGCATGAACAGAAGATATGCAATCTAGTTTGCGAATAGCACACGGTTCGTTCATGAAAGCCGTGTGCCTACCAAACCGCGCGCGCGATCTGAGTCGTGCGTTCTGATTGGCCAGAACCCAAACCCCACGGATCGTACGTCTGCACCGTTGGATGCTCCCAGATCGAACGGCAATCCTCATCCCTTTCGACAGCAAATGCAGTTCCGGTTGTAATTTTATTTATATGCACAAAATGCACGTTAAACTCAAAAAATGTCTTAAATATAGCAAATGGTACCTGAAATGCGCCAGAAAATCAAACCCGTGGTATAATGTTGATTGCGTACCGTGGAAATTTTTATGAGGAAGTCACCGGCCACTGGAGTTTGAATTGACACGTCTCCTTTTGGAAACCATGATCCTTCTTGTGAGATGCTCCGGTTTAGAAGGAGCGATCATCAAAACTTGTGCCAAACTTTACCAAAATTTTTTCCACGGGGTCGTGAGAGCACGCCACGGGAACACATCGATTTTGATGACGTCTGTAATCCATCTGAATTTCCTGTAATTAAAATACCAACTAGGCCTACGCCGGTGGCCACACCTCGCAGCCGAAATGTTTGAAACTTCTCCCCGCTTCTCGGACAAACGGATGAAAACTCGCAAAGCGACGCACAAATGATTTGTACACCTTCTTTGCTAAGACTACCCACAGTGAGAGTAACATAGGTGGTAACATCACACATCTCTAGGCAAAACAGATGATGTGGCGAGTAATTAATGAGGAAATAGGGGCATGTGGTAACATAGCTAGTTACTGTAACATCACACATACCAAGACAAGATGAGTCTACAACCTAATAAATGAAGTATTGCATGACACCACACATATGTTACTCCCCACTATAGAGGTAGTAACATAGACTAGTAACATATGCATGTTACTAGTCTAAGTTACTACCCATTTGTGACTAGTCTAACTAACACCCACATGTAGTTGTAGTAGGGTTTTGACTTTATATGCACTAAATGCAAGGTAAGTGCAAAAAAAATGACTTAAATATAGCAGACGAGACCTGAAATGGGCCAGAAAATCAAATCAAGGGTATATCCGTGATTGTTTACCATGATTTTTTTTCGAGGCGGAACGATGTAGTCACTGACGATTTGGAGTCCGAAGTGTCGCGTCTCCTTTTGAAAACTATGATCCTTCTTGTGAGATGCTCCGGTATGGAAGGTGCGAGCACCAAAACTTGTGCCAAACTTTACCAAATTTTTCCATGCGATCGTGAGAGCACGCCACGGTGACACAATGATTTTCGTTATTTTCGGACTCTATATGCATTTCCTGTAATTAAAATATCAACAAGGCCTACGCCTCTGGCCGCACCCTGCGGCCGAACTGTTTGAATTTTTTTCTTGTTTCTCGGACAAAGAATGAAAACTCGCAAAGCGACACACAAATGATCTTGCTAACACCCACGTGTAGTTGCGACTATATATATATAGGGTTGGACTATTGTGTTACTAGTAACAGAATATTATTCTATTACTATCTCGCCCTATATAGACTGCATCCTGTTTTTTACATCAGCTGATCAACCCGAACCGGTACTGAATGAAAAAAATCCCACACCCTCCCTCCCGACCAACCCCCATCTCACCTTCTCCTGGTCGGCGCCGCCCGCCCACCACCTCCTCCCCGGCTCCCGGCGCCGTCCGCCACCCACCTGCCCCCGGCTCCCGGCGCCGCCCGCCCCCACCTTCCCCCAGCTCCCGGCACCGTCCGCCCCTACCTCCTCCCCGGATCCCGGCACCGCCCTGCCCCCACCTCCTCCCTCGCTCCCAGCGCCGCCCCCTGCTTCCACCCAACGGCGGCGCCGCCCCTGCTTCGACCCGCTGCCGGCGCCGCCCTCCTCCCCGCTTCCCCCCTGCCGGCGTGCCTCCCTGCTTCCAAACGCCACCGTTGCCCCCTGCTTCCACGCGCAGCTGGTGGCCTCCCTGTTTCCACGCGCCACCGGCGGCCCCCTGCATCCAGTTGCAGCCATTGGGATCCATCCTAGCGCCACCAATCGCCGCGACCAGCCGTCCCTACCACCGTCTTGGCGACCCTCCCCCACCCGCGTCGCTGCATCCCGCGGCCACTGCGCGCCATCCAACTTGATAGTCCAACTGCTTGCTCCATGCTCGGTCGCTCAAGAAGCTGCGTGCAGGTCACCCCGCGCTCCACCTTCCGGACACGCGACCCCGTCGCCGTGCTCCTGTAGCCACCTCCGGGCGGTGTGCCTGGCCTTCTCTCTCCTCCTGCCACCTCCTAGCACCGCGCGCCGCGCCAAGCACACCCCCGGCTGCCTCCTCCTCTTGCTTACTCCCGCATGAGGCACGCTGCGCCGAGCACGCACCCAGGGGACAATTGACGATAACCCCCCTTGTTGGCAAATCCTGGCAAATCCTTGATCATATGCCCCCCTAAAAAAAAGTTCTCTCCATCTCTGTATCTTGCGTGAACTGATAGCTGAGACTCGATGAACACTGTCCATTTCGACTCTTGAACTGATGGCTGATGGTTTTATGAACTAGTAAAAAAGTTTTTGTTTCATCTTTGACTCTTGTTCTCTGTTCTTTCACTCTCAAAATGACTTGCATGTGCAGATGCTACTTGCTGATTGCTACATGACGCAACCATTTTTGTCTTGATTTTGCATTTTTATGACATGAATTTGCTATGAGAAAAAACAAGGACAAAACAGAAAACAAAAATTAGTACCTTTCTGCTTGCTAGGTGTTTGTTTATGTCTCTTAAGAACCAAACAAAACTAGTAACATCCCTATATAGGGCCGTGATTATGCTTTTAGGTTTGTTGATATGTCTCAAGGAAAAAAATGCATCCTTTTCAGCTAAAGCGCCTCCTCAAGCTCTTCGACGATAACTGGGCGCCCATCGAGGACGAGAGCTACAGCATCCTTGTTGACACCATACTGGATGGCAAAAGCAATGAACCAATACCTACCACTATCCGTCATGTAAAAAATGCTACTTTCGTTTGTTTGGTAGCCTTCCTTAATTACCACTTGATGCTCAGCCCTCGCCGCCTCCTGTGCAGTACAATGCTGCCCTTGTACAAGGTTCAAAGACCTTATACTGAGAAGGAAAGGAGATGCTACGGTCAGCAGCTTCCTCGTGCCATCGCAGTATGGTGTGTCCCCCTTGTTCATCCTCTGCCATTCATTTTAGTAACTAGCACCAGCATAACCCCACCTGCACATTTTTTCGTAAGTTCTACAAAATTTAGAGCTTCAGTCCAACTATGTTGCTTCTGCGATTATCCGTACGTAGAAAATCACACTAAAGATTGTTTTATTCTCTGAACCTAAACACATTTTTTCTTTGAGCTTAAATGCATTTATTCTCTGAACATAAATGGGATGGTTCTCTGAACTTAAGTGTGTGTGTTCTGTGTGTATTCTGTGAGTGTTAGAGAACAATGAGTGTTGCCTGTCAACTACTGGTTTGGCCAGTTTCAAATTTTGGCCTGGTTGAACTTTTGATAGAGCATCGGTTTGTTGTCAGTTCTAGTGCACTCAAGCATAAGGAGGGTTTGACCTGTTATCGATGGATCACTATAACGTAACTTATCATGTCAGTTCTAGTGCAGCGCTAGCGAAGGTACAAATGTACTGAATGTTCACACCTTTAATCTTTTCATTTTGTGAACAAACATCAATTCAGTAGGAAAAAGGAACATAATAAGTCAACTTTGCAAGTGCATCAGTTCACCTTGAACAAAATACAGAAGTGCACCATCAAGTTTTCCATCAGTTCGCTTATAAAAAACAGGAAATTGGTTGTGTAAAGAAAACCGGAGAACCAATGTCAGCTTAGAAGTTCAGTAGGTAACTCCACGCAAGTGCACTCCTTAGAAAAGTTTGGGTTTCCTATATTTTATAGACTGCAGAAATTTTGAGTTTTCTATGTTTGCATTACTTAACGTGTATGTATGATGTATTAAATTCCAGTGCGAAATTAGTTAAGTTCGGTACAATTGGTACTATAAAATACAGTACAACAAGCAATTCTTTTGAGTGTTTTTACACAACCAATGATGTTGGTATTTCACTTCCAAGGATGCAGTACTGTGGTATAGCAATTCAGTAACTAGAAAGAAGATACATTAGTTCAAAGATACTTGTCATAAGTAGTTAAGAGTTTATTTCTGGTGGTTAGCAATTCAGTAGCTAGAAAAAGGATACATCAGTTCAAATATACTTGCCATAAGTATTTAAGATTTTATTTGTGGTGGTTAAAAATGAAGGTACTTTGTTCTGAGGACAAGAACTACTAGAAGTTCAAATGCTGATGTGTTAAAAAAACTCTAGCTACTTTGTTTAAGCTTTTGATGTCTTAATTTCTGCACTTCTATATAGAATTTGGTGGCTCACTTTTGCTAATTTTCTGTAGTTCTCAGGTTAGAAAAGGTATCAGTTCGCTTTGCAAAAACTCTACGGGTGTACAAGTTCTTTTGTTTATTGCTGCAATTCAGTGCATATTACAGAAGAAAAAACAAAACAGGTGATGATGTGTCTGATGAAGAAAAATGAACAGAAGTTCACTGATTTTCGGAGTTGCCGCTCATGAACTAGATAAATCCACATGATTTTGGGAGTTTTTACGTTATACCTGTAATGTTTGATGAATAAAAATTTCGTTCAATTTTAGTTCAATTTCAAATTCTAGTTCAGTTTCATTTCTTATTTTAATTTAGTCTAGTTTCTTATTTTAGTTTAGTTCAATATCTAATTTTTGTTCTGTTCAGTTCTTATTTTAGAAAAAAATTGAATTGTTTCTTTATTAACATTCTTCTATTCAACATCAGGGAGAAGGTGCCTCATGGTAAAAGCATGTCAAGATTTTCTAAGTAGCCCGAGACCCAACCTGTCCTCTATACAGATTGAGAGATTAACATATCAATGGAAGTTTGTTCTCAAAACTGAAATTGTTCCGCATGTACTGATAGATTAGTTGTTAATTATTGGAGTGTTTCGTTCTTGCAGAATAAAAATATTATGTACGCATTGCTTCTTGGCCCAGCTGAGAGAACCCTCATGTTAAAAAGTATAAAAGCTGTTTTGAAGCAATTCCCAGTGTCTTAGAAGCATTCATGGTTAAAAAGCAACGACTACCTCCTCTGTTCGAGTTGAGCACTGGTCATCGTCCAAGTTGAGCACTAGGTGTTGTCCAAGTTCAAAGAGGGTTGCATGCAAGTACAAAAGTTTGTTTTAGTGAGAAAATGCGGCGTTTTGACAATATTCTGTATGATTCATTTGTTCAACCTTAGAACTTGGCGATTTTCAGTCTATTTTTCTATGATGAAGGCACACATGAAGTGATGCGCAATGGTTATACCCCTAGTGTTTCAAAGATTCGTATTTTGTTTCTTCAAATGTGTTGTGCGCCTGTTTGATGAGGTAAAACAAAGTAAAATAGTGAAAATGTCATTAAAGACACTTGGAAGTAAAAATAAATAAGTTTTGATTCTCGTCAGGTAGGAAGTTTGGAGAAGAAAACATAAGTTTTTAAAAGAAGGGAATGGTAAAAATGTAATTCCGTTCAACTATATAAACCATAAAGGTATGATGGTGATGACACCGTTAGTAAGGATAAGGATGAGAAAGAAAATTAAAAACTAAAACTAAAAGAACATCGAGTGATTATTTTTTGAGAAGTACAAACTCTCTAGTACCATAAGTACCATAAAATTAAAATAAAAAATTGCATCAGTTCTTACTCAAGGGACAATAAATTTGTAAAAAAATTGTACCAGTAAAAGTTCGGAGGAAAAAAAGCAACTTAATAAATGGAAAAAACGACAAGTTCACAACTACAAAAGTTGTATGTTCAAACATGACATCTCAGATAAGTTTGGGAAAAAGCTCAAACAAAAGAAAAACCCACGGAAATTCAAATGGTAAAAGTTCAAGTCATAAAACGCGAGAAGTCCAAAACATCATTGCAAAAAAAATGAGTTCAAAAAAATAAACACACAAAACATTTTCTTTAAAAAAAAATCATTCAGCTCAATGATATAAACCATGCAAGTTCGAGGACTATGATACCGTAAACCATTGAAAAATTGCGAGGAAAAGCCGTACCAAAAAAAAAGAGTAAAGTCTAGTCTGCGAAAACACGCTCAGCACAAACACATACGGACATCAGTTCAAGTACTTTTTTCGGAACCATTCAAAATTACTCTGTGAAAAATACCTCCTCAGTACAAACACACACAGAGATCAGTAGGAGTACTCTGTTTTTTCTGACGGGAAAACAACACGAAGGGTCTCACCGTATTTCAAATTAGTCTTCACCAGTTGCAAATTTGAGAAAACGTTCAACATGATTAAGTTTCACATTTTCGATAGCTTTGCGTAGACGTTGAACTGAAATCTTTGGCCTTTTTGAAACTTTCGCATTTGACAATTCTTTGTGAAATTTTGTTGCACACCTACCGCGAAAGTTTCCCAAAATATGAGCTGCCATTTTATAGCTCGTATGGTGCTCAGTCTCATGTCAAATACAGTAGTAAGTAACTATCGTTAGCCCCTGATCAAATACTACTATAGTAGCTCCACCAGCAACAACATAGTGCAGGATAATTAATTAGCGACGAAATCTCCTCAGCTCCCAGTCAAGGATGGGCACATGGGCAACATGGCTACAATTGCCGGCGACTGAGGTGAACCTGGACGGACGGTGGTGGTGGTGGCCACCGCCCCCTCCCACTCCGGCGCGACCCACCACCGCCCTCTGCCCTTCCCTTCCCAAGATGGTAAGGCAAACGAAATCAGTGGAGTGGTCACTCAATCCTTTCGACCACATCACAGCTCGGCGCCTTGCCACTAGTACAAAGGGGAAAGAGGTGGAGGCCCGCCCCGCTCCCCTCCTCCTCCCTCCCCGAACACGGCGACTCCACCACCACCTCGACCCGACCCTCGGCTAGAAATGGCGGCCTCCCCCTGCGCCCTCGCGCTCTCCCCCACCACGCGGGTAAGCCATCCTTGTGCCTTCGCTTGAGTTCTCTCCGCTGATTTCTCGCTTGGTGCTGCTTGCAGGTGGTAGCTGCTCCGTCCGTGCTGCTGGCGCTGAGGCGGACGCCGGCGCCGCGCGGCGCCGTCTCCTCCGGCCAGCTCCGCGCGTGCTCTTGGGGCGCGCTGCGCCCTCTACGGCCGGAGCTCGCCGCGGCCCCTCCTCGCCCCGACGCCGCCCGCTGCAGGGCGCCTCTGCTCCGGCCTCGCGCATGTACGCACCCACGCCACACTTCTCTCCACCATACGAGCTCCAGCAGCAGCACCGCCGCCATTGCCCACGCCCCAGCGCCCATCACCGCACCTAGGGTAGGGCCTGGGTTGCCGGGAGGGAGGCGGGCGGGTGGAGGGATCGGCCACAAGTAGCTCGGTCGACGGCTGGAGTGGCCGGCTGAACGGGGAGAGAGCGAGAGGGCACTCTTATTTGCTCTTTTAATAAAAAATAATTAGTTCAACGAAATGACAGAATCAGTACAACCACTCGAATTCATCAGTTCAATAATAGTAACCGAATAATATTCTGTTACGCGAAATAGAATAGTCCAGATGTGTGTGTGTATATATATATATGCAAAAAATGACTCAAATATAGCAAACGAGATCTCAAATGCACCAGAAAATCGAACCATAGGGTACAATCGTGATTTCTTACCGTGGAAAAAATTTGAGGCGAAACGATGAACTCATGTTTTCATTCAAACAAAAATATGCTCTTAGTTCATGTAAATGTTTTCAAATAGCACATGGGTCACTCACGAAAGCCGTGTGCCTACTAAACCGTGGCCGATGCCCCTCTGCCGCGCGCGCGATCTGAGTCGTGCGTTTTGATTGGCCAGAACCCAAACCCCACTGATCGTACGTCTGCACCGTTGGATTCTCCTTGATCGAACGGCAATCCTCATCCCTTTCGACAGCACATGCAGTTTCGGTTGTGATTTTATTTATATCCACAAATTGCACATTAAATTCAAAAAATATCTTAAATTAGCAAACGATACCTGAAATGCGTTAGAAAATCAAACCCGTGATATAATGGTAATTGCGTACCGTGAAATTTTTTATGAGGCCAAACGATGAAGTCACCGGCCACTGGAGTTTGAATCGACACGTCTCCTTTTGGAAATCATGATCCTTCTTGTGAGATGCTTCGGTTTGCAAGGAGCGATCATCAAAACTTGTGCCAAATTTCACCAATTTTTTCCACGGGGTCGTGAGAGCACGCCACAGGCACACGCCGATTTTGATGATGTCTGGACTCCATCTGAATTTCCCGTAATTAAAATACCAACTAGGCCTACGCCGGTGGCCGCACCTCGCGGCTGAAATGTTTGAAACTTCTTCCCATTTCTCGGACAATGGATGAAAACTCGCAAAGTGACACACAAATGATTTGTACACCTTCTTTGCTAACTAACACCCAGATGTAGTTGTAGTACGGTTTTGATTTTATATGCACTAAATGCAAGGTAAATACAAAAAAATGACTTAAATATAGCAGACGGGACCTGAAATGGGCCAGAAAATCAAACCTAGGGTATATACGTGATTGTTTACCGTGAATTTTTTTTGAGGCGGAACGATGTAGTCACCGACGATTGGAGTCCGAAGTGCCACGTCTCCTTTTGGAAATTATGATCCTTCTTGTGAGATGCTCCGATTTGGAAGGTGTGAGCATCAAAACTTTTGCCAAACTTTACCAAATTTTTTCCATGGGATCCCGAGAGCACGCCACGGTGACACACCGATTTTCGTTATTTCCGGACTCTATATGCATTTCCTGTAATTAAAATACCAACAAGGCCTACGCCTCTGGCCGCACCCTGCGGCCGAACTGTTTGAATTTTTTTCCCGTTTCTCGAACAATGATTGAAAACTCCCAAAGCGACACACAAATGATCTTGCTAGCACCCACGTGCAGTTGCGACTATAGCAAACGACTCAAATATAGCAAACGCTACCTCAAATGCACCAGAAAATCGAACCATAGGGTACAATGGTGATTTCTTACCGTGCAAAAAAATTTGGAGGCGAAACGATGAGCTCATGTTTTCATTCAAACGAAAATATGTTGTTAGTTCATGTAAATGTTTTCAAATAGCACACGGTTCACTCACGAAAGCCGTGTGCCTACCAAACCGTGGCCGATGCCCCCTGCTGCGCGCGCGATCTGAGTCGTGCGTTCTGATTGGCCAGAACCCAAACCCCACGGATCGTACGTCTGCACCGTTGGATGCTCCCAGATCGAACGGCAATCCTCATCCCTTTCATCAGCACATGCAGTTTCGGCTAGGATTTGATTTATATGCCAAAATGCACGGTAAATGCCAAAAATGTCTTAAATATAGCACACGAGACCTGAAATGCGCCAGCAAATGAAACCTGTGGTATAATGATGATTGCTTACCGTGGGAAAAAATTAGAGGCGAAACGATGAACTCACGTCTTCATTTCAAAATTAGCACATCTTCATTTCAAACGAAATTATGTTGTTTGTGCACACGAGGGCTTAGAGGCAACCGTTTGCATAGGCCTTTCCACGCAGCGACCGGGGATATTATTTCACCCTTTTCACCTAGGCCGCCAACACCCCCCCCCCACCGCCCGCCCGCGTTTCACTCAATTAGTCCACCCAAATCTCCATCGCCAGCTCCCCCCTCCCCCAGATCCACAGCAGACCCCTCTCCGGCGTCGGCGTGCTCACCCCGGCCATGTGCCCGCTCTTCGGCGTCAACCCTTCCTCCACTGCCGTTCCCAACACGCGGCTGCCCACGCCTCGCCGTCTTCGTTTGCTCGCCAGCCACCCTCGAGCATATCGATCTTGTAACCCTCGCCTCTCCTGTGGTCCTGCCGGGTTTGCATTAAGAAACCTGTTAGTCACTGCTCTCCATCACGGTGAGGCATATTTCCTCGCAATCCCTCTTCCTATTTTGTTCTGTATGTTCCCAAATTGGCTATAAAATAACGGAGAGCGTATATATGTTCATTATCTACCTTCCTAACTAGTACATATAAGCTGTATTTGTTCCAATAAGTTACTGCCGATTTACAGATCGTGGGCGCCTGAGTCACACAAACTTAACAAATAAGCCGTACATTTTCTAAATTATTGCATGACATGTTTAGACAGCTTGATACCAAGTTGTTAGCTTTATGCTTATCCTCCTTTCCTAAGTTTTGCATGTGTTCTCTGTAGATGCCGAGTAGCAGCGACATCACTCATGCTTCAAGCCATGATCTTCATCTGATTCCGACAACCCTAGGTCTTCAGCAGATGGTGAGGGATCAAGTAATCTGGAACGGGATAGAGCTGCAGCAATTACCCTTCCGGTCAGGACACGGAGGAACGCTCCAAGGAAGCCCACACACCAGCCTAAAGGTGTATATGAAGTAACCGAGATCGATTTAAAGTCTTGGGCTCCAACTAAACAAGATAAAGCACACACAAGGTTCAGGAGTGTGTGTGGATTTGTTGGCAGGGCAAGGCTCAACATTAATCTGGCGGGGTTTTGGAAGGCTGACACAGAAACACGGCAAAGGATAGTCTGGGAGATCATGGATCACTTCAATGTTCCATTGCAGTGGAGAATTGCTACTTCTTGAGCTTGCGTTGGTTTTCCCTTGAAGAGGAAAGGGTGATGCAGCAAAGTAGAGATAAGTATTTCCCTCAGTTAAGAACCAAGGTATCAAATCCAGTAGGAGATACAAGCAAGTCCCCAATCTATGCACCTGCACAAATAATCAAACACTTGCACCCAACGCGATAGAGGGGTTGTCAATCCCTTCACGGTCACTTGCAAAGGTGAGATCTGATAGAGATAGATATAAAAGATTACTAAAACGTAAAACAAAGTAAAAGTAAATAAAATGTAGCAAGGTATTTTTGGGTTTTTTGGTTTATAGATCTGAAAATATATGATGGAAAATAGACCCGGGGGCCATAGGTTTCACTAGAGGCTTCTCTCTTGAAGGCAAATAATACGGTAGGTGAACAAATTACTGTCGAGCAATTGATAGAAAAGCGCAAAGTTATGACGATATCCAAGGCAATGATTATGCATATAGGCATCACGTCCATGTCAAGTAGACCGAAACGATTCTGCATCTACTACTACTACACACATCGACCGCTATCCAGCATGCATCTAGAGTATTAAGTTCATAAAGAATGGAGTAACGCCTTAAGTAAGATGACATGATATAGAGGGATAAACTCAAGCAATATGATGAAAACCCCATCTTTTTACCCTTGATGGCAACAATACAAATACGTGCCTTGCTACCCCTACTTTGTCACTGGGTGAGGACACCGCAAGATTGAACCCAAAACTAAGCACCTCTCCCATTGCTAGAAGAACCAATCTAGTTGGCCAAACCAAACCGATAATTCGAAGAGAAATACAAAGATATCAACTCATGCATATAAGAATTCAGAGAAGGTTCAAATAATATTCATAGATAATCAATCATAAATCCACAATTCATCGGACGACAAACACACCGCAAAAGAATATTACATCGGATAGATCTCCAAGAACATCGAGGAGAACATGGTATTGAGAATCAAAGAGAAAGAAGAAGCCATCTAGCTACTAGCTATGGACCCGTAGGTTTGTGGTAAACTACTCACGCTTCATCGGAAGGGCAATAGAGTTGATATAGAAGCCCTCCGTGATCGAATCCCCCTCCGGCAGTATGCCGGAAAAGGCCCCAAGATGGGATCTCACGGGTACAGAAGGTTACGGCGGCGGAAAAGTATTTTGGTGGACGCTTCCGTTGGTTTGGGAATATTTCTGAATTTATAGGCCAAAGATTAGGGTTGGACGACTCCCGTGGGGCCCACAAGCCAGGCCCCCCCCCCCTAGGGCGCGCCCTGAGGGCTTGTGGAGCCCTTGGGACTCTTCTGCCTTCCTCTCCAAGTCCTACGTGTGTCTTTTGGTTCAAGAAAAATCACCGTAAAGTTTTATTCCGTTTGGACTTCGTTTGATATTCCTTTTCTGTAAAACTCAAAAACAAGGAAAAAAAACAGAAACTGGCACTGGGATCTAGGTTAATAAGTTAGTCCCAAAAATAATATAAAATAGCATATTAATGTATATAAAACATCCAAAACAGATAATATAATAGCATGGAACAATAAAAAATTATAGATACATTGGAGACGTATCAAGCATCCCCAAGCTTAATTCTTGCTCGTCCTCGAGTAGGTAAATGATAAAAACAGAATTTTTGATGTGGAATGCTACCTAACATATTTATCCATGTAATTTTCTTTATTGTGGCATGAATATTCAGATCCATAAGATTCAAAACAAAAGTTTAATATTGACATAAAAACAATAATACTTCAAGCATACTAATAAAGCAATCATGTCTTCTCAAAATAACATGGCCAAAGAAAGTTATCCCTACAAAATCATATAGTCTGGCTATGCTCCATCTTCATGACACAAAGTATTAAATCATGCACAACCCTGATGACAAGCCAAGCAATTGTTTCATACTTTTGATGTTCTCAAACTTTTTCAACTTTCACACAATACATGAGCGTGAGCCATGGATATAGCACTATAGGTGGAATAGAATATGGTGGTTGTGGAGAAGACAGAAAGAAGGAGATAGTCTCACATCAACTAGGTGTATCAACGGGCTATGGAGATGCCCATCAATAGATATCAATGTGAGTGAGTAGGGATTGCCATGCAATGGATGCACTAGAGCTATAAGTTTATGAAAGCTCAAAAGAAACTAAGTGGGTGTGCATCCAACTCGCTTGCTCACGAAGACCTAGGGCAATTTGAGGAAGCCCATCATTGGAATATACAAGCCAAGTTCTATAATGAAAAATTCCCACTAGCATATGAAAGTGACAACATAGGAGACTCTCTATCATGAAGATCATGGTGCTACTTTGAAGCACAAGTGTGGTAAAAGGATAGTAGCATTACCCCTTCTCTCTTTTCTCTTATTTTTTTATTTTCTCTTTTTTTTATTTGGGCTTCTTTGGCCTCTTTTATTTTTTGTAAAGTCCGGAGACTCATCCCAACTTGTGAGGGAATCATAGCTTCCATCATCCTTTCCTCACATGGGACAATGCTCTAATAATGATAATCATCACACTTTTATTTACTTACAACTCAAGAATTACAACTCGATACTTAGAAGAAAAATTGAAGGAAATATGCCCTAGAGGCAATAATAAAGTTGGTATTTTATATTTCCTTATTTCATGATAAAGGTTTATTATTCATGCTAGAATTGTATTGATCGGAAACTTAAATACATGTGTGAATACATAAACAGATACCGTGTCCCTAGTAAGCCTCTACTAGACTAGCTCGTTGATCAAAGATGGTTAAGGTTTCCTAACCATAGACATGTGTTGTCATTTGATAACGGGATCACATCATTATGAGAATGATGTGATGGACAAGACCCATCCGTTAGCTTAGCATATTGATCGTTCAGTTTATTGCTATTGCTTTCTTGATGACAAATACATATTCCTTCGACTATGAGATTATGCAACTCCCGGATACCGGAGGAATACCTTGTGTGCTATCAAACGTCAAAATGTAACTGGGTGATCATAAAGATGCTCTATAGGTATCTCCGAAGGTGTTTGTTGAGTTGGCATAGATCGAGATTAGGATTTGTCACTAAGTATCGGAGAGGTATCTCTCGGCCCTCTCGGTAATACACATCATAAGAAGCCTTGCAAGCAAAGTGTCTAAGATGTTAGTTGCAAGATAATGTATTACGAAACGAGTAAAGAGACTTGCCGATAACGAGATTAAACTAGGTATGAAGATACCGGCGATCGAATCTCGGGCAAGTAACATACCGATGGACAAAGGGAATTACGTATGTTGTCATAAGGTTCGACCGATAAAGATCTTCGTAGAATATGTAGGAGCCAACATGGGCATCCAGGTTCCGCTATTGGTTATTGACCAGAGAGGTGTCTCGGTCATGTCTACATAGTTCTCGAACCCGTAGCGTCCGCACTCTTAACGTTCATTGGCGATATAGTGTTATATGAGTTATATGATTTGGTGACCGAATATTGTTCGGAGTCTCGGATGAGATCACCGACATGATGAGGAGTCTTGAAATGGTCAAGAGGTAAAGATTGATATATAGGACGATGGTATTCGGACACCAGAAGTGTTTCGGAATGTACCGGGTAGTCATCGAAATACCGGAGGGGGTACCGGACACCCCCAGGAGGGTAATGGGCCTATTGGGCCATTAGAGGGGAACACACCATCCCACAAGGGGCTGGCGCACCACCTATGGCAGCCGCCCAAGTGGGGGAAAGGAAAGGGGGGATTCGGCCTCCCCCTTCCGTCCCTCTTCCCCCTTTCCTTCCCCCTTCCGGCAAATATGGTAAGGGGGGCGCCACTTGGGAAGGACCCCAAGTAGGATTCAGCCTACTTGGGGGCACCTCCTGGCTACTCCCTCCTCCCTCCCCTATATATATGTGGGAGGGGGTGCCTAGCACAACCACAACAATTGCTTAGCCGTGTGCGGCGCCCCCCTCCACCGTTTACACCCTCAGTCATATTTTCGTAGTGCTTAGGCGAAGCCCTGCGGAGATAGCTTCACCATTACCGTCACCACGCTGTCGTGCTGCCGGAACTCATCCACTACCTCGCTGTCTTGCTGGATTAAGAAGGCGGAGGACGTCTCTGAGCTGAACGTGTGCTGAACGCGGAGGTGCCGTACGTTCGGTACTTGATCGGTTGGAGTGCGAAGAAGTTCGACTACATCAACCATGTTACTAAACGCTTCCGCTTACGGTCTACGAGGGTACGTAGACACACTCTCCCCTCTCGTTGCTATGCATCTCCATGGATAGATCTTGCATGTGCGTATAATTTTTTTTTGTTTCCCATGCAACATTTCCTAACAGTGGCATCTGAGCCAGGTCTATGCGTAGATGATATGCACGAGTAGAACACAAAGAGTTGTGGGCGGTGATAGTCATACTGCTTACCACCAACGTCTTATTTTGATTCAGCGGTATTGTGGAATGAAGCGGCCCGGACCAACCTTACATGTCCACGCACATGAGACCGGTTCCACCGACAGACATGCAAATAGTTTTGCATAAAGGTGGCTGGCGGGTGTCTCTCCTACTTTAGTTGAATCGAATTTGACTACGGACGGTCCTTGAAGAAGGTTAAAACAACAAACTTGATGAATCACCGTTGTGGTTTTTGCGTAGGTAAGAACGGTTCTTGCTAGAAGCCCGTAGTAGCCACGTAAAACTTGCAACAACAAAGTAGAGGACGTCTAACTTGTTTTTGCAGGGCATGTTGTGATGTGATATGGTCAAGATATGATGTGATATATGTTGATGTATGAGATGATCATGTTTTGTAATATCGACAACCAGCAGGAGCCTTAGGGTTGTCTCTTTATTGTATGAAGTGCAAGCGCCATGTAATTGCTTTACTATATCGCTATGCGTTAGCAATAGTTGTAGAAGCAATAGTTGGCGAGACGACCCCGACACAACGATGGAGATCAAGGTGTCGAGCCAGTGACGATGGAGATCATGACGATGCTTTGGAGATGGAGATCAAAAGCACAAGATGATGATGGCCATATCATGTCACATATTTTGATTGCATGTGATGTTTATCCTTTATGCATCTTATTTTGCTTAGAACGGCGGTAGCATTATAAGATGATCCCTTCACTAAATTTCAAGATAAAAGTGTTCTCCCCGAGTATGCGCCGTTGCCAAAGTTCATCGTTTCAAAGCACCTCGTGATGATCGGGTGTGATAGACACTACATTCACATACAACGGGTGTAAGACAGTTTTGCACATGCAGAATACTTGGGTTAAACTTGACGAGCCTAGCATGTACAGACATGGTCTCGGAACAATGGAGAACGAAAGGTTGAATGTGAGTCATATAGTAGATATGATCAACATAGAGATGTTCACCATTGATGACTACCCCATCTAACGTGATGATCAGACATGGGTTAGTTGATTTGGATCATCTATCACTTAGATAACTTGAGGGATGTTTATTTAAGTGGGAGTTCATTAGTAATTTGATTAATAGAACTTAATTTATCATGAACTTAGTCTTAATAGTTTTGCATATCTGTGTCGTAGATCAATAGCTCGCGATATAGCTCCCCTATATTTTTTATATGTTCCTAGAGAAAACTAATTTGAAAGATGATGGTAGCAATAATGCGGACTGGGTCCGTGATCTGAGGATTATCCTCATTGCTGCATAGAAGAATTATGTCCTTGATGCATCGCTAGGTGACAGACCTGTTGCAGGAGCTGATGCAGACGTTATGAACGTTTGACAAGCTCGATATGATGACTACTTGATAGTTTAGTGCACCATGCTTTACGGCTTAGAATCGGGGCTTCAAAGACATTTTGAACGCCATGGAACATATGAGATGTTCCAAGAGCTGAAATTGGTATTTCAGACTTATGCCCGTGTTGAGAGGTATGAGACCTCTAACAAGTACTTTGCCTACAAAATGGAGGAGAATAGCTCAGCCAGTGAGCATGTACTCAGAATGTCTGGGTACTACAATCGCTTGAATCAAGTGGGAGTTAATCTTCCAGATAAGATAGTGATTGACATAGTTCTCTAGTCACTATCACCAAGCTACTAGAACTTCATGATGAACTATAATATGCAAGGGATGATGAAAATGATTCCCGAGCTCTTCGCGATGCTAAAATCGGCGAAGGTAGAAATCAATAAAAAGCATCAAGTGTTGATGGTTAACAAGACCACTAGTTTCAAGAAAAAGGGCGAGGGAAAGAAAGGGAACTTCAAGAAGAATGGCAAGCAAGTTGCCACTCCCGTGAAGAATCCCAAAGTTGGACCCAAGCCTGAAACTGAGTGCTACTACTGCGAAGGAAATGGTCATTGGAAGTGGAACCGCCCCAAATACTTGGCGGATAAGAAGGATGGCAAAGTGAACAAAGGTATATTTGATATACATGTTATTGATGTGTACTTTACTAGTGTTCGTAGTAACCCCTGGGTATTTGATACCAGTTCAGTTGCTAAGATTAGTAACTTGAAACAGGAGTTCCAGAGACTAGTTAAAAGCAAGGTGACGTTGTGTGTTGGAAGTGATTCCAGGGTTGATATGATCACCATCGCACACTCCCTCTACCTTCGGGATTAGTGTTGAACCTAAATAAATGTTATTTGGTGTTTGCGTTGAGCATGAATATGATTAGATCATGTTTATTGCAATACGGTTATTCATTTAAGTCAGAGAATAATTGTTGTTCTGTTTACATGAATAAAACCTTCTATGGTCATACACCCAATGTGAATGGTTTATTGAATCTCGATCGTAGTGATACACATATTCATAATATTGATGCCAAATGATACAAAGTTGATAATGATAGTGTAACATACTTGTGGCACTGCCGCTTAGGTCATATTGGTGTAAAGCGCATGAAGAAACTCCATGCGGATGGACTTTTGGAATCACTTGATTATGAATCATTTGATACTTGCGAACCATGCCTCATGGGCAAGATGACTAAAAATCCGTTCTCCGGAACAATGGAGCGAGCTAATAACTTATTGGAAATAATAAATACCGATGTATGTGATCCGATGAGTGTTGAAGCACGCGATGGGTATCGTTATTTTCTCACCTTCACAGATGATTTGAGTAGGTATGGGTATATCTACTTGATGAAACTCAAGTCTGAAACGTTTGAAAAGTTTAAAGAATTTCAGAGTGAAGTGGAGAATCATCGTAACAAGAAAATAAAGTTTCTACGATCTAATCGCGGAGGCGAATATTTGAGTTACGAGTTTGGCCTTCATTTAAAACAATGTGGAATAGTTTCACAACTCACGCCACCTGGAACACCACATCGTAATGGTGTGTCCGAACGTCGTAACCGTACTTTATTAGATATGGTGCATTCTATGATGTCTCTTACCGATTTTCCACTATCGTTTTGGGGTTATGCATTAGAGACAACCGCATTCACATTAAATAGGGCATCGTCTAAATCCGTTGAGATGACACCGTATGAACTGTGGTTTGGCAAGGAACCTAAGCTATCGTTTCTTAAAAGTTTGGGGATGCAATGCTTATGTCAAAAGGCTTCAGCCTGATAAGCTCGAACCCAAAGCAGAGAAGTGCATCTTCATAGGATACCCGAAAGAAACTATTGGGTATACCTTCTACCACAGATCCGAAGGAAAAATCTTTGTTGCTAAGAATGGGTCCTTTCTAGAGAAGGAGTTTCTCTCGAAAGAAGTGAGTGGGAGGAAAGTAGAACTTGATGAGGTAATTGTACCTCTCTCGAATTGGAAAGTAGTACATCAGAGAAAGCCGTTCCCATGATGCCTACACCAACTTGAGAGGAAGCAAATGATAATGATCATGAAACTTCAGATCAAGTTACAACTGAACCTCGTAGGTCGACCAGAGCACGATCCGCACCTGAGTGGTACGGTAATCCTATCCTGGAAGTTATGTTATTAGACCATGGCGAACCCACGAACTATGAAGAACCTATGATGAGCCCAGATTCCGATAAATGGCTTGAGGCCATGATGATAGGATCCATGTATGAGAACAAAGTATGGACTTTGGTGGATTTGCCCGATGATCCGCAAGCCATAGAGAATAAATGGATCTTCAAGAAGAAGACTGACGCTGATGGCAATGTTACTATCTACAAAGCTTGACTTGTCACAAAAGGTTTTCGACAAGTTCAAGGGGTTGACTACGATGAGACTTTCTCACCCGTAGCGATGCTTAAGTTTGTCCGAATCATGTTAGCAATTGCCGCATTTTATAATTATGAAATCTGGCAAATGGACGTCAAAACTGCATTCCTTAATGGATTTCTTAAAGAAGAAGTTGTATATGATGCAACCAGAAGGTTTTGTCGATCCTAAAGGTGCTAACAAAGTGTGCAAGCTTCAGCGATCCATCTATAAACTGGTGCAAGTATCTCGGAATTGGAATATACGCTTTGATGAGGTGATCAAAGCATATGGTTTTATACAGACTTACGGTGAAGCCTGTATTTACAAGAAAGTGAGTGGGACCTCTGTAGCATTTCTAATATTATATGTGGATGACATATTATTGATTGGAAATGATATATAATTTCTGGATAGCATAAAAGGATACTTGAATAAGAATTTTTCAATTAAAAACCTCGGTGAAGCTACTTACATATTGGGCATCAAGATCTATAGGGATAGATCGAGACACCTAATAGGACTTTCACAAAGCACATATCTTGACAATGTTTTTGAAGAAGTTCAAAATGGATAAGTCAAAGAAAGGGTTCTCGCCTGTGTTGCAAGGTGTGAAGTTGAGTAAGACTCAAAGCCCGACCACGGCACAAGATAGAGAGAGAATGAAAGTCATTCCCTATGCCTCAGTCATAGGTTCTATAAAGTATGCCATGCTGTGTACCAGACCTTTTGTGTGCCTTGCCATGAGTTTGGCAAGGGGCTACAATAGTGATCCAGGTGTAGATCACTGGACAGTGGTCAAAATTATCCTTAGTTACCTAAGAGGACTAAGGAAATATTTCTTGGTTATGGAGGTGATAAAGAGTTCGTCATAAAGGGTTACGTCGATGCAAAGCTTTGACACCGATTCGGATGACTCTGAGTCTCAATCTGGATACGTATTGAAAGTGGGAGCAATTAGCTAGAGTAGTTCCATACAGAGCATTGTAGACATAGATATTTGCAAAATACATACGGATCTGAATGTAACAGACCCGTTGACTAAACTTCTCTCACAAGCAAAACATGATCACACCTTAGTAATCTTTGGGTGTTAATCACATGGCGATGTGAACTAGATTATATTTCCTTATTTCACGATAAAGGTTTATTATTCATGCTAGAATTGTATTGATCGGAAACTTAAATACATGTGTGAATACATAAACAGATACCGTGTCCCTAGTAAGCCTCTACTAGACTAGCTCGTTGATCAAAGATGGTTAAGGTTTCCTAACCATAGACATGTGTTGTCATTTGATAACGGGATCACATCATTAGGAGAATGATGTGATGGACAAGACCCATCCGTTAGCTTAGCATATTGATCGTTCAGTTTATTGCTATTGCTTTCTTGATGACAAATACATATTCCTTCGACTATGAGATTATGCAACTCCCGGATACCGGAGGAATGCCTTGTGTGCTATCAAATGTCACAACATAACTGGGTGATCATAAAGATGCTCTACAGGTATCTCCGAAGGTGTTTGTTGAGTTGGCATAGATCGAGATTAGGATTGGTCACTCTAAGTATCGGAGAGGTATCTTTGGGCCCTCTCGATAATACACATCATAAGAAGCCTTGCAAGCAAAGTGACTAAGATGTTAGTTGCAAGATAATGTATTACGGATCGAGTAAAGAGACTTGCCGGTAACGAGATTAAACTAGGTATGAAGATACCGACGATCGAATCTCGAGCAAGTAACATACCGATGGACAAAGGGAATTACGTATGTTGCCATAAGGTTCGGCCGATAAAGATCTTCGTAGAATATGTAGGAGCCAATATGGGCATCTAGGTTCCGCTATTGGTTATTGACCAGAGAGGTGTCTCGGTCATGTCTACATAGTTCTCGAACCCATAGGGTCCGCACGCTTAACGTTCGTTGGCGATATATTGTTATATGAGTTATATGATTTGGTGACCGAATGTTGTTCGGAGTCCCAGATGAGATCACGGACATGACGAGAAGTCTCAAAATGGTCGAGAGGTAAAGATTGATATATAAGATGATGGTATTCGGACACCGGAAGTGTTTCGGAGTGTACCGGGTAGTCATCGAAATACCGGAGGGGGTACCGGACACCCCCGGGAGGGTAATGGACCTATTGGGCCATTAGAGGGGAGCACACCAGCCCACCAAGGGCTGTCGCACCCCCTATGGCAGCCGCCCAAGTGGGGGAAAGGAAAGGGGGGGATTTGGCCTCCCCCTTCCTTCCCTCTTCCCCCTTTCCTTCCCCCTTCCGGCAAATATGGTAAGGGGGGCGCCACTTGGGAAGGACCCCAAGTAGGATTCGGCCTACTTGGGGGCACCTCCTGGCTGCTCCCTCCTTCCCCCACCTATATATATGTGAGAGGGGGCGCCTAGCACAACTATAACAATTGCTTAGCCGTGTGTGGCGCCCCCCTCCACCGTTTACACCCTCGGTCATATTTTCGTAGTGCGTAGGCGAAGCCCTGCGGAGATAGCTTCACCATTACCGTCACCACGCCGTCGTGCTGCCGGAACTCATCCACTACCTCGCCGTCTTGCTGGATCAAGAAGGCGGAGGACGTCACCAAGCTGAACGTGTGCTGAACGCGGAGGTGTCATACGTTCGGTACTTGATCGGTTGGAGCGCGAAGAAGTTCAACTACATCAACCGCGTTACTAAACTCTTCCGCTTACGGTCTATGAGGGTACGTATACACACTCCCCCCTCTTGTTGTATGCATCTCCATGGATAGATCTTGTGTGTGCGTAGAATTTTTTTTGTTTTCCATGCAACGTTTCCTAACAAAAATATGACTCTATATGAATGCCTCCGGCGGTGTACCGGTATGTGCAACGATCTAGCATAGCAATGACATCAAAAAACAGACAAGCCATAAAAACATCATGCAAAGCAATATGACAATGATGGAGCGTGTCATAATAAAACGGAACGGTGGAAGTTGCATGGCAATATATCTCGGAATGGCTATGGAAATGCCATAATAGGTAGGTATGGTGGCTGTTTTGAGGAAGGGTATATGGTGGGTGTAGTGCACCGGCGAAAGTTGCGCGGTACTAGAGAGGCTAGCAATGGTGGAAGGGTGAGAGTGCGTATAATCCATGGACTCAACATTAGTCATAAAGAACTGACATACTTATTGCAAAAGTCTATTAGCTATCGAAACAAAGTACTACACGCATGTTCCTAGGGGGATAGATTGGTAGGAAAAGACCATCGCTCGTCCCCGACCGCCACTCATAAGGAAGACAATCAATAAATAAATCATGCTCCGACTTCATCACATAACGGTTCACCATACGTGTATGCTACGGGAATCACAAACTTTAACACAAGTATTTCTACCAATCCACAATTACTCACTAGCATGACTCTAATATCACCATCTTTATATCTCAAAACAATCATAAGGAATCAAACTTCTCATAGTATTTAATGCTCTTTATATGAAAGTTTTTATTATATCCCTCTTGGATGCCCATCATATTAGAACTAAATTCATAACCTATGAAAATTACCATGCTGTTTAGAGAGACTCTCAAAATAATATAAGTGAAGCAAGAGAGTTCAACAATTTCTATAAAATAAAGCCACCGCCGTGCTCTAAAAAGATATAAGTGAAGCACTAGAGCAAAATTGCCTAGCTCAAAAGATATAAGTGAAGCACATAGAGTATACTAATAAATTCATGATTCATGAGTGTCCCTCTCAAAAGGTGTGTACAGCAAGGATGATTGTGGCAAACTAAAAAGCAAAGACTCATATCATACAAGACGCTCCAAGCAAAACACATATCATGTGGTGAATAAAAATATAGCCTCAAGTAAATTTACCGATAGACGAAGACGAAGGAGGGGATGCCATCCGGGTAATCCCCAAGCTTAGATGCTTGGTTGTCCTTGAATATTACCTTGGGGTGCCTTGGGCATCCCCAAGCTTAGGCTCTTGCCACTCCTTATTCCATAGTCCATCAAATCATTACCCAAAACTGGAAAACTTCACAACAGAAAACTCATGAGATCCATTAGTATAAGAAAATAAATCACCACTTTTTGGTACTGTTGTGAACTCATTATTTATTTATATTGGTGTAATATCTACTGTATTCCAACTTTTCTATGGTTCATACCCCCCGATACTACCCATAGATTCATCAAAATAGGCAAACAACACATAGAAAACAGAATCTGTCAAAAACAGAATAGTCTGTGAAGATCCGAATATTTCGTATACTTATGTAACCGAAAAAATTCTAAAAAATTAGGAAAACATAGGAAATTTATATATAAAACTTGTGTAAAAAAACTCAGAGTTTTTCGTCGCTTTCTTGAATTATTAAAATTCTGCAACTGGATGTAAAAGTTTCTGTTTTTCAGCAGGATCAAATCAACTATCACCGTAAGCCATCCCAAAGGTCTTACTTGGCTCAAACACTAATTAAAACACCAAAACACAATTACTACAGAGGTAATCATGTGTATTTATTGCAAAACAGAACCAAAAACATAAAACATAAAAATAAAATTGGGTTGCCTCCCAACAAGTGCTATTGTTTAACGCCCCTAGCTAGGCATAAAACATAGATGTAGGTATTGTCATCTTTGGTATGCAATCCATAAGTAGCTCTCATAATAGATTCATATGGCAACTTAATTTTCTTTCTTGGAAAGTGTTGCATGCCCTTCCTTAACAGAAATTGAAATCTAATGTTTCCTTCTTTCATATCAATAATTGCACCAATCGTTCTAAGGAAAGGTCTACCAAGAATAATAGGACATATAGGATTGCAATCTATATCAAGCACAATGAAATCTACGGGCACATAATTTCTATTTGCAACAATAAGAACATCATTAATTCTTCCCATGGGTTTCTTAATAGTGGAATCCGCGAGATGCAAATTTAAAGAACAATCATCAAATTCACGAAAACCTAGCACATCACATAAAGTTTTTGGAATTGTGGAAACGCTAGCACCCAAATCACACAAAGCATGGCACTCATAATCTTTAATTTTAATCTTAATAGTAGGTTCCCACTCATCATAAAGCTTTCTAGGCATAAAAACTTCCAACTCAAGTTTTTCTTCAAAAGATTTCATCATAGCATCAACGATATGTTTAGTAAAAGCTTTATTTTGATTATAAGCATGAGGAGAATTCAACATGGATTGCAACAAGGAAATCCAATCTATCAAAGAACAATTATCATAATTAAAATCCTTGAAATCCAAAAGAGTGGGTTCATCACTACTTAAAGTTTTGACCTCTCCAATCCCACGTTTATCAATTTTTGCATTAAGATCTAAAAACTCCGAATCATTGGGACGCCTTCTAACTAAAGTTGACTCATCTCCAGTCCCATCTTTATCAAGATTTATATTAGAAAACAAAGATTCAATAGTAGTCACACCAATAACTTTAAGATCTTCATCATTATTTTCACAAGATTCCGGTTTAGCGGCCATCTTATTTACCAAAGTGGTTTGTTTATCGGAAATTTAGCCTACTAAATTTTCAGGTTGAGCAAATTGAGATTTAAGACCATAAAATTCTTTGGACATGTCATCAAGCTCTCTATTAATGTACTCCATCATAGTTTTTTTGTTCTTTAAGCTCATTCCTAAAGAAACTATTATGCTCAAATTGTAAAGACATGAAGCTCTTAGCAATTTTTTCAATTTCTTCCAACTTCCTATAGTAAGGATCAAAGCTCTTGGGTTGAGCCATAAGGGCAAACAAGCAATCTAGCAAACGAGTAAATAAAAAGCAAATGAAAAGGCGAACAGAAGAAGGGCGAATAAAAAGGCAAATCTTTTTGTATTTTTCTGAAGATCGTTTTAGAAGTGGGGGAGAGGAAAACGAGAGGCAAATGGCAAATAATGTAATGCAAGAGATGAGAGTTTATGGTGGGACTTGGTAGGATTGATGTAGATCTCCCCGGCAACGGCGCCAAAAATTCTTCCTGCTACTTCTTGAGCTTGCGTTGGTTTTTCCCTTGAAGAGGAAAGGGTGATGCAGCAAAGTAGAGATAAGTATTTCCCTCAGTTAAGAACCAAGGTATCAAATCCAATAGGAGATACAAGCAAGTCCCCAATCTATGCACCTGCACAAACAATCAAACACTTTCACCCAACGCGATAAAGGGGTTGTCAATCCCTTCACAGTCACTTGCAAAGGTGAGATCTGATAGAGATAGATATAAAAGATTACTAAAACGTAAAACAAAGTAAAAGTAAATAAAACGCAGTGAGGTATTTTTGGGTTTTTTGGTTTATAGATCTGAAAATATATGATGGAAAATAGACCCAGGGGCCATAGGTTTCACTAGAGGCTTCTCTCTTGAAGGCAAATAATACGGTGGGTGAACAAATTACTGTCGAGCAATTAATAGAAAAGCGCAAAGTTATGACGATATCCAAGGCAATGATTATGCATATAGGCATCACGTCCGTGTCAAGTAGACCGAAATGATTCTGCATCTACTACTATTACTCCACACATCGACCGCTATCCAGCATGCATCTAGAGTATTAAGTTCATAAAGAACGGAGTAACGCCTTAAGTAAGATGACATGATGTAGAGGGATAAACTCAAGCAATATGATGAAAACCCCATCTTCTTACCCTTGATGGCAACAATACAAATATGTGTCTCGCTACCCCTACTTTGTCACTGGGTGAGGACATCGCAAGATTGAACCCAAAACTAAGCACCTCTCCCATTGCAAGAAGAACCAATCTAGTTGGCCAAACCAAACCAATAATTCGAAGAGAAATACAAAGATATCAACTCATGCATATAAGAATTCAGAGAAGGTTCAAATAATATTCATAGATAATCTGATCATAAATCCACAATTCATCGGACGACAAACACACCGCAAAAGAATATTACATCGGATAGATCTCCAAGAACATCGAGGAGAACATGGTATTGAGAATCAAAGAGAAAGAAGAAGCCATCTAGCTACTAGCTATGGACCCGTAGGTCTGTGGTAAACTACTCACGCTTCATCGGAAGGGCAATAGAGTTGATGTAGAAGCCCTCCGTGATCGAATCCCCCTTCGGCAGGATGCCGGAAAAAGCCCCAAGATGGGATCTCACGGGTACAGAAGGTTACGGCGGCGGAAAAGTATTTTGGTGGACGCTTCTGTTGGTTTGGGAATATTTCTGAATTTATAGGCCAAAGATTAGGGTTGGAGGACTCCCGTGGGGCCCACAAGCTAGGGGGCACCCCCCTAGGGCGCGCCCTGAGGGCTTGTGGAGCCCTCGGGACTCTTCTGCCTTCCTCTCCAAGTCCTACGTGTGTCTTTTGGTCCAAGAAAAATCATCGTAAAATTTTATTCCGTTTGGACTCCGTTTGATATTCCTTTTCTGTAAAACTCAAAAACAAGGAAAAACAAAAACTGGCAATGGGCTCTAGGTTAATAAGTTAGTCCTAAAAATAATATAAAATAGCATATTAATGCATATAAAACATCCAAAACAGATAATATAATAGCATGGAACAATCAAAAATTATAGATACATTGGAGACGTATCAAGAATGCAGGTGGAACACGCTGCACTGAAGAAGGCTAGGGATGCTTGGAGAAACTGGAAGCACGTGTTGTAGAAGAAGTACTTGAGTGAAGGCAAGGACCCAATCCCCGCATACCCCAAAATTACAAAGGCAGACTGGGCAGAATTCAAAAGGGTCAGGGAAACTACAGAGTTTGCTACGAAGAGTGCTAAGCAGTCGGAACTTCAGAAGAGGAACACACACCCCCATCGTATGGATATGGCAAGATACTATGGCATGAAACCGATATGGGACCAGGAGGACAAAGAAGCAATAGATGCGGGTGGGAAACCGGCCATTAGTGAAATCAGGGGCGAACGCGCTAGATACATCTTGCAGGCACGTGCAAGGAGGCATGATGACGAAACTTATTACTTTGAAAACTGATACGTCCATTTTGCATCATGCTTTTATATCAATATTTATTGCATTATGGGCTGTTATTACACATTATGGCACAATACTTATGCCTTTTCTCTCTTATTTTACATGGTTTACATGAAGAGGGAGAATGTCGGCAGCTGGAATTCTGGGCTGGAAAAGGAGCAAATATTAGAGACCTATTATGCACAACTCCAAAAGTCCTGAAACTTCACGGAGAGTCATTTTGGATTTAGTAAAAAATATTGGGTGAAGAAAGTACCAGAGGGGGGCCACCTGCCATCCACTAGGGTGGAGGGCGCGCCCCTCGTCCTTGTGGGCCACCTGGCAGGCCCCCGACGCCCATCTTCTGCTATATGGTGTGTTTTGACCTGGAAAAAATCATAAGGAAGTTTTTGGGACGAAGCGCCGCCGTCTCGAGGTGGAACCTGGGCAGAACCAATCTAGGGCTTCGGCGGAGCTGTTCTGCCGGGGTAACATCCCTCCGGGAGGGGGAAATCATCGCCATCGTCATCACCATCGATCCTCTCATCGAGAGGGGGTCAATCTCCATCAACATCTTCACCAACACCATCTCCTCTCAAACCCTAGTTCATCTCTTGTACCCGATCTTTGTCTCAAAACCTCAGATTGGTACCTGTGGGTTGCTAGTAGTGTTGATTACTCCTTGTAGTTGATGCTAGTTGGTTTATTCGGTGGAAGATTATATGTTCAGATCCTTAATGACAATTAATACTCCTCTGATTATGAACATGAATATGCTTTGTGAGTAGTTACGTTTGTTCCTGAGGACATGGGAGAAGTCTTGTTATAAGTAATCATGTGAATTTGGTATTCGTTCGATATTTTGATAAGATGTATGTTGTCTTTCCTCTAGTGGTGTTATGTGAACGTCAACTACAGAACACTTCACCATGATTTGGGCCTGGGGGAAGGCATTGGGAAGTAATAAGTAGATGATGGGTTGCTAGAGTGACAGAAGCTTAAACCCTAGTTTATGCGTTGCTTCGTAAGGGGCTGATTTGGATCCATATGTTTCATGCTATGGTTAGGTTTACCGTAATTCTTTTTTCGTAGTTGTGGATGCTTGCGAGAAGGGTTAATCATAAGTGGGAGCCTTGTCCAAGGAAGGACAGCACCCAAGCACCGGTCCACCCACATATCAAATTATCAAAGTAACGAACGCGAATCATATGAGCATGATGAAAACTAACTTGACAACAATTCCCATGTGTCCTCGGGAGCGCTTTGCTTTATATAAGAGTTCGTCCAGGCTTGTCCTTTGCTACAAAAAGGATTGGGCCACCTTGCTGCACCTTGTTTACTTTTGTTACTTGTTACCCGTTACGAATTATCTCATCATACAACTATCTGTCACCGATAATTTCAGTGCTTGCAGAGAATACCTTGCTGAAAACCGCTTGTCATTTCCTTCTGCTCCTAGTTGGGTTCGACACTCTTACTTATCGAAAGGACAACGATAGATCCCCTATACTTGTGGGTCATCAAAAACTCACATGACGAAAAACTGTATCGCGTGATGTTAAAGGCTTCCCAGATCCCTGGAAGGTTCTACAGGAACTCAGGGCCATGTGACATTCTGTACGATGCTCTGGAAACAAGAGAGCCCCCTGGCCGTGCAAGGGGTATAGGTGTTAATGTCCCGCACAAGAGGGCTTTCACACTCAGCAAAGAAGAGAGGCTCAGCATGAAAAAAGCGAGGAGTGAAATGAAGCAGAATGAATTGTATGAAAGGTTGAGGAAGGACATATATCCGGCTGTTCGAAAGGATATTGAGGAGTCAATGATGATGCAGAAGACTCTAACACTGACAGATAGCCAGCAGATGGGAGGGGAGGCAGGCATGAAGGATGTTGGTTATTGTGCGACAACACCGCACAAGAGTAGTTGTGCATCAGCTGACCCCAGCGACACTGAGACTGCAGCTGCTCATGATGATGCTATATCTGATCTATCTGGAATGAAAGACAGGCTGAAGGGCGTGCTTACACATTATGAAGGTACATTAAAATGTGCAACAGCCTGGGTTTGCCCACCCTTCTTGGAAGAGGGCCTCTTGTTGGACAATGTGCCATTGAAGCCAGGCTATGTGAAGTGCTACGTGACTGAAGTAAAGCCTGGATTCAATGAATTTGCCTTGAAGAATGTCCTAGGAGACTTTGATGAGCAAAGGACCTTGGGAGAAACATTGTTACATCACATCCAGTGGCCACGAAAGGAAATAGAGTTCATGGATGAGATCCCTGAAGCCCCGCCAAGAGCAACCAATGTTGCCCCTCAACCGGTGATGCTCTCCTTGCCATAGCAGCTCTCGCGTGCTTCCCCCAAAGAACCTAATACTCGTAATCCGACGGCTGATGCATCAACCTGTGATCAGCCGGCCCGACTTTGTGCCGTACAGGCCATGTCATCGTCTGCCCCAGAGCAGTCAGTGGCAAGGCCTACAATTGCTGAAGACGCACCACCCGTTCAGATGCCGGCCGCTGAAGCAGCGGGGGAGACCCAGCTGCAGCACATGCTCAGCAGACCAACCTGGTGGAACGGACTGCTAAGCAGTCTGATGCTTCGGAACTGCCTGCTAAGCAGTCTGTAGGTCCAGAACCGACTGCTCATTAGTCTGTTGGTCCGCAGCCGCGTGATCAGCATACCAATGCGTCAGCACTTCCTGCTCAGCAAACCAACGCGTTGGCACGGCCTCCTCAGCACACCGACAAGTTGGCACCACCTACGCAGAAACCCGACATAGCTTCAACGCATGGTCAGCAGTCCGATGCCTCTACTCCTACAGCCCAATAGTCCGTCACAGCAGCACCGCCAGCTCAGCGGTCCGGCATAGCTAAACTGTCTGCTAAGCAGTCTGTCAAAGCTTCACCGTCTGCTCGGCAGTCTACCTTTCAGCCAACCAGACCTTGTATCAGAAGTGCTTCAAGTACCAAGAAGGAAGCGAGCAAAAAGGCTGCACCCGTGAGGAAGCGCGCCCTGAGATCGAAGAGGAAAGAGAACGATTGCCTCTTACTTAAAGCACTCATCGCCCAGAACCAAATTAACAGCAAGTTGTTCGAATCGGGGAGTAATATTATTTCTGACGGCATGGATGATGAAGAAATAGCTTTGCTGCTTGCTAAAAATAAAGCAGACGTACTTGAAGCACGCAATTACGTCCATGGCCAGCCATTTCTTGTTGGCACATACTTTGATGAGTGCAGCTCCAGTTGCCACGAGTTACATAAATATTGCATGGATCAAATGTTAGCATGTCATCATGTTCTGCTAGTCCACTACAACAGAGATCATTTCCGATACGATGCTGGTTCCATTAGTGTGAGTTTCGAGGACTTACATCTCTTCTTCAACTTCAACGAGCTCGATGCCACTCTTGTTAGATGCCTGATTTTGTAAGTACTTAACAAACTCTGATCAACTTCTCCATACAAGGTTGTAAATGATAAACAACTAACTGCATTTTATTTCTCTCAGGGGATTGAACGCGAAGAGAAGAAAAAGGGAGAGTGTGTATTTCATAGATCCTGCATTAGCAAATGGCACAACATTAGATGGTAAGGATCAACGGGAGTGGGCCATTAACACGGTCGTCCGTATCTTCGAAAACACGTCCCATGCAGAATCATTTCTCTGGCCATATCATGAACGGTAAGTCAAGTAAACAACCATGCATACACTGATTATCTTTCAGATTTTGACATAATTCGTAAGTTCATGGCTTTCTTGATATGTAGCAATCACTGGATATTGGTATTCACTGTTCCAAACAAGAACACAGTTTACTACATGGATTCTCTCAGAGAGTCAACAAACGCTCAGGATCTGACGCATCTTCAGCAATTCATGGATAGGTATTCAATTCTATGATGTTGAAATTAATTTGCATTCATATCTGGTTCAATAATTGATGTTGTCAAAATTGATCTTCATTTGCAGTGTGCTCGTATTGTGGAAAACTAAACCAGGGAACCTGTTCAAGAGGGAACTACCTCTGCAGCACGAGATCGTTTCTCCAGTAACACACCGAAATCCGTTATTTTCGGAAAATGTATCCAATAGTCTGCAAATACCTTTTCTTACGCTAGTCAAATGTTCAAGCTTCTAAATAAACCTCTTTCTATTTCTGTCCAAAGAAAAAAATACATCTAACACCGGTTAGGTTGTTCCTAACAGGATAAATACATGACTAATTATGTACAAAAAAATTCAGTGTCCTCAGCAACAAGCAGGGACCAACCTTTGTGGATATTATGTTTGCAGACACATGATCTCCATCTGCAAATCTGCTGATAGTTGTGAAGATACTCGCGAATTAGTACCAGTAAGTCTATCTTAATTAATATCTTCTACTCCACTCATATGGCACATTCTGATCTTAAAAATACAGCAGCTCATCTTAGAACCGAGGACCCCTGAACCGCTCCCTGCTGGTGAATTGCTGATGGTTCGGAGATTTATCAGCGACTTCTTCCTGAATCACTACATCAATCCCACTGGTGATAATGAAGATTTCAGCATGCGTTCTCCTGAAACATTGAGTAAGGGTTAGCCGCTAAACATATACGCATGGATCCATTGTTTTCCATCTGATGAGGTCTTCGTATTTCGTACACTATGATTAATTATGTAATGCATATATATGTCGACAAATCATTGGAATTTAGCTACCATTTGTTCAATTGCAATTGTTGCGAAATCTGATGAATGTTCTTCCTGTGGACACTATTTGTTCAATTGAATATTGTGGCGAATTTGCTTTTTGCATGCCGATTCAAATGGGATATTTTTTTTAACCTGGCAATTGCTCCGCACACGGTTCAACTAAATGAGTGTGTGCGATCCACATCAGAAAGCATACGTCAATCGTAGCGGAACCGTCGGTGATACACAGCAGATCACAGACGATTCGCAGCACTACTATGTGTGCGTAGGGGCTCCGGAACCATTTGTGATATCACATTATCGCACACGAGAGCTCGGAGTAAACCGTGCCCAATGTAAAATACAATCCCAGTCGTAAATTTTTTAGGAAACGTGTGGGATCCCAAACGAAAAGCACACGTCACTCTTACCGCAAATGTCGGTGATACACAACAAATCACAAACGGTCTGCAGCACTTGTATGTGTGCGAAGGGGCTCCTGAACCATTTGTGATAGAACATTATCGCACACGGTAATTGTTGGGAAACGTGTGCGATGGAGTCTTGCATGGAAGACGAGTTCCGCAGAAAACTCGTGTGCGATGGGGCACATATCGCACACAGTTCATATGTTGGCCCGTGTGCCTTACATACTATTTCCCAAACGGTTCATTACGACACACCGTTTGGTTTCACTGTGTCATTAGTGTTGGGGAACGTAGCATGCAATTTCAAAAAATTTCCTATGCTCACGCAAGATCTATCTAGGAGATGCATAGCAACGAGAGGGGGAGAGTGTATCTACGTACCCTCGTAGACCGAAAGCAGAAGCGTTTGACAACGCGGTTGATGTAGTCGAACTTCTTCTTGTTCCGACCGATCAAGCACCGAACGTACGACACCTCCGAGTTCTGCACACGTTCAGCTCGATGACGTCCCTCGAACTCTTGATCCAGCAAAGTGTCGAGGAAGTAGATGAGTTCCGTCAGCACAACGGCGTGGTGGCGGTGATGGTGAAGTGAACCGCGCAGGGCTTCGCCTAAGCACTACGAAGATATGACCGGAGGCGTAAACTGTGGAGGAGGGCGCCGCACACGGCTAGGAATCAATGTTGTATGTTCTAGCGGTGCCCCCCCCCCCCCCACATATATATAGGTGGGAGAGGGAGGGGAGCAGCAAGGGGCGCCCCAAGTAGGAGTAATCCTACTTGGGCGCCTCCTCCAAGTTGGCCTCCCCCCTTCCATAAGTATCGGAGGGGGAAGGAAAGAGAGGGGGGAGGGAAGGAAAGGGGGAGGCCGAATCCTCCCCTTTCCTTCTCCCTTCCCTCCTTTCCTTCTCCTCCTATTTCAGCCTATATGGGGGTGCACCAGCCCCTTAGGGGCTGGTCTGTCCCTCTCTTGGCCCACTAGGCCCAAATCTTTGCCGGGGGGGGGGGGGGGGGTGCCCGGAACCCCTTCCGGTGACCCGATATGTACCCGGTACCCTCCGGAACACTTCCGGTGTTCGAATACCATCGTCCTATATATCAATCTTTACCTCTCGACCATTTCGAGACTCCTCGTCATGTCCGTGATCTCATCCGGGACTCCGAACAACATTCGGTCACCAAATCACATAACTCATATAATACAAAATCGTCATTGAACGTTAAGCGTGCGGACCCTACGGGTTCGAGAACTATGTAGACATGACCGAGACACTTCTCCGGTCAATAACCAATAGCGGAACCAGGATGCTCATATTGGCTCCCACATATTCTATGAAGATCTTTATCGGTCAAACCGTTATGACAACATACGTTATTCCCTTTGTCATCGGTATGTTACTTGCCCGAGATTCGATCGTCGGTATCTTCATACCTAGTTCAATCTCGTTATCGGCAAGTCTCTTTACTCATTCTGTAATGTATCATCCCGCAACTAACTCATTAGTCACATTGCTTGCAAGGCTTCTTATGATGTGCATTACCGAGAGGGCCTAGAGATACCTCTCCGATACTCAGAGTGACAAATCCTAATCACGATCTATGCCAACCCAACAAACACCTTCAGAGATACCTGTAGAGCATCTTTATAATCACCCAGTTAAGTTGTGATGTTTGATAGCACACAAGGCATTCCTCCGGTATCCGGGAGTTGCATAATCTCATAGTCGAAGGAATATGTATTTGACATGAAGAAAGCACTGAACGATCATTATGCTAAGCTAACGGATGGGTCATGTCCATCACATCATTCTCCTAATGATGTGATCCCGTTCATCAAATGACAACACATGCCTATGGTTAGGAAACTTAACCATCTTTGATTAACGAGCTAGTCTAGTAGAGGCTTACTAGGGACACGGTGTTTTGTCTATGTACCCACACATGTATCAAGTTTCCGGTTAATACAATTCTAGCATGGATAATAAACATTTATCATGAATAAGGAAATATAAAATAACAACTGTATTATTGCCTCTAGGGAATATTTCCTTCAGTCTCCCACTTGCACTAGAGTCAATAATCTAGATTACATTGTAATGATTCTAACACCCATGGAGTCTTGGGGCTGATCATGTTTTGCTCGTGGAAGAGGCTTAGACAACGGGTCTGCCACATTCAGATCCGTATGTATTTTGCAAATCTCTATGTCTCCCTCCTTGACTTGATCACGGATGGAGTTGAAGCGTCTCTTGATGTGTTTGGTTCTTTTGTGAAATCTGGATTCCTTCGCCAAGGCAATTGCTCCAGTATTGTCACAAAAGATTTTCATTGGACCCGATGCACTAGGTATTACACCTAGATCGGATATGAACTCCTTCATCCAGACTCCTTCATTTGCTGCTTCCGAAGTAGCTATGTACTCCGCTTCACACGTAGATCCCGCCACGACGCTCTGCTTGGAACTGCACCAACTGACAGCTCCACCATTCAATATAAATACGTATCTAGTTTGTGACTTAGAGTCATCTGGATCAGTGTCAAAACTAGCATCGACGTAACCATTTACGACGAGCTCTTTGTCACCTCCATAAACGAGAAACATATCCTTAGTCCTTTTCAGGTACTTCAGGATGTTCTTGACCGCTGTCCAGTGATCCACTCCTGGATTACTTTGGTACCTCCCTGCCAAACTTATGGCAAGGCGCACATCAGGTATGGTACACAGCATAGCATACATGATAGAACCTATGGCTGAAGCATAGGGAATGACTTTCATTTTTTCTCTATCTTCTGCAGTGGTCGGGCATTGAGTCTTACTCAACTTCACACCTTGCAACACAGGCAAGAACCCTTTCTTTGACTGATCCATTTTGAACTTCTTCAAAACTTTATCAAGGTATGTGCTTTGTGAAAGTCCTATTAAGCGTCTCGATCTATCCCTATAGATCTTGATGCCCAATATATAAGCAGCTTCACCGAGGTCTTTCATTGAAAAACTCTTATTCAAGTATCCTTTTATGCTATCCAGAAATTCTACATCATTTCCAATCAACAATATGTCATCCACATATAATATTAGAAATGCTACAGAGCTCCCACTCACTTTCTTGTAAATACAGGCTTCTCCGAAAGTCTGTATAAAACCATATGCTTTGATCACCTCATCAAAGCGTATATTCCAACTCTGAGATGCTTGCACCAGTCCATAGATGGATCGCTGGAGCTTGCACACTTTGTTAGCACCTTTAGGATCGACAAAACCTTCTGGTTGCATCATATACAACTCTTCTTTAAGAAATCCATTAAGGAATGCAGTTTTGACGTCCATTTGCCAGATTTCATAATCATAAAATGCGGCAATTGCTAACATGATTTGGACGGACTTAAGCATCGCTACGGGTGAGAAAGTCTCATCGTAGTCAACTCCTTGAACTTGTCAAAAACCTTTTGCGACAAGTCGAGCTTTGTAGATAGTAACATTACCATCGGCGTCGGTCTTCTTCTTGAAGATCCATTTATTCTCTATGGCTCGCCGATCATCGGGCAAGTCCACCAAAGTCCATACTTTGTTCTCATACATGGATCCTATCTCAGATTTCATGGCCTCAAGCCATCTATCAGAATTTGGGCTCATCATAGCTTCTTCATAGTTCGTAGGTTCGCCTTGGTCTAGTAAAATGACTTCTAGTACAGGATTCCTGTACCACTCTGGTGCGGATCGTGTTCTGGTTGACCTACGAGGTTCTGTAGTAAATTGATCCGAAGTTTCATGATCATCATCATTAGCTTCCTCTCTAGTTGGTGTAGGCATCACGGGAACGGTTTTCTCTGATGAACTACTTTCCAATTCGAGAGAAGGTACAATTACCTCATCAAGTTCTACTTTCCTCCCACTCACTTCTTTCGAGAGAAACTCCTTCTCTAGAAAGGATCCATTCTTAGCAACAAAGATCTTGCCTTCGGATCTGTGGTAGAAGGTGTACCCAACAGTTTCTTTTGGGTATCCTATGAAGACGCACTTCTCTGATTTGGGTTCGAGCTTATCAGGTTGAAGCTTTTTCACATAAGCATCGCAACCCCAAACTTTAAGAAACGACAGCTTAGGTTTCTTGCCAAACCATAGTTCATATGGTGTCGTCTCAACGGATTTAGATGGTGCCCTATTTAACATGAATGCAGCTATCTCTAATGCATAACCCCAAAACGATAGTGGTAAATCGGTAAGAGACATCATAGATCGCACCATATCTAATAAAGTACGGTTACGACGTTCAGACACACCATTACGCTGTGGTGTTCCAGGTGGCGTGAGTTGTGAAACTATTCCACATTGTTTTAAATGAAGGCCAAACTCGTAACTCAAATATTCGCCTCCACGATCAGATCGTAGAAACTTTATTTTCTTGTTACGGTGATTTTCTACTTCACTCTGAAATTCTTTGAACTTTTCAAATGTTTCAGACTTATGTTTCATCAAGTAGATATACCCATATCTGCTCAAATCATCTGTGAAGGTCAGAAAATAACGATACCCGCCGCGAGCCTCAACACTCATCGGACCGCATACATAGGTATGTATTATTTCCAATAAGTCATTGGCTCGCTCCATTGTTCCGGAGAACGGAGTTTTAGTCATCTTGCCCATGAGGCATGGTTCGCAAGTATCAAATGATTCATAATCAAGTGATTCCAAAAGCCCATCTGCATGGAGTTTCTTCATGTGCTTTACACCAATATGACCTAAACAGCAGTGCCACAAATATGTTGCACTATCATTATCAACTTTGCATCTTTTGGCATCAATATTATGAATATGTGTATCACCACGATCGAGATTAAATAAAAATAGACCACTCTTTAAGGGTGCATGACCATAAAAGATATTACTCATATAAATAGAACAACCATTATCCTCTGATTTAAATGAATAACCGTCTCGCACTAAACAAGATCCAGATATAATGTTCATGCTCAACGCTGGCACCAAATAACAAGTATTCAGGTCTAAAACTAATCCCGAAGGTAGATGTAGAGGTAGCGTGCCGACGGCGATCACATCGACCTTGGAACCATTCCCGACGCGCATCGTCACCTCGTCCTTAGCCAATCTTCGTTTAATCCGTAGCTCCTGTTTCGAGTTACAAATATGAGCAACCGAACCAGTATCAAATACCCAGGTGCTACCACGAGCATTAGTAAGGTACACATCAATAACATGTATATCAAATATACCTTTGTTCACTTTGCCATCCTTCTTATCCGCCAAATACTTGGGGTAGTTCCGCTTCAAGTGACCAGTTCCTTTGCAGTAGAAGCACTCAGTTTCAGGCTTGGGTCCAGCTTTGGGCTTCTTCCCGGGAGTGGCAACTTGCTTGCCATTCTTCTTGAAGTTCCCTTTCTTTCCCTTGCCCTTTTTCTTGAAACTAGTGGTCTTTTTAACCATCAACACTTGATGCTCCTTCTTGATTTCTACCTCCGCAGCTTTGAGCATTGTGAAGAGCTCGGGAATTGTCTTCTCCATCCCTTGCATATTATAGTTCATCACGAAGCCTTTGTAGCTTGGTGGCAGTGATTGAAGAACTCTGTCAATAACACTATCATCTGGAAGATTAACTCCCAGCTGAGTCAAGTGATTATGATATACAGACATTCTGAGTATGTGTTCACTGACAGAACTATTCTCCTCCATCTTGCAGCTATAGAACTTGTTGGAGACTTCATATCTCTCAACTCGGGCATTTGCTTGAAATATTAACTTCAACTCTTGGAACATCTCGTATGCTCCATGACGTTCAAAACATCTTTGAAGTCCCGATTCTAAGCCGTAAAGCATGGCACACTGAACTATCGAGTAGTCATCGGATCGAGCTTGCCAGACGTTCAAAACATCAGCATCTGCTCCTGCAGTAGGCCTTTCACCTAGCGGTGCATCAAGGACATAATTCTTCTGTGCAGCAATGAGGATAATCCTCAAGTTACGGACCCAGTCCGTGTAGTTGCTACCATCATCTTTCAACTTAGCTTTTTCTAGGAACGCATTAAAATTCAAGGGAATGGTAGCACGGGCCATTGATCTACAACATAGATATGCAAATACTATCAGGACTAAGTTCATGATAAATTAAGTTCAATTAATCAAATTACTAATGAACTCCCACTTAAATAGACATCCCTCAAGTCATCTAAGTGATACATGATCCAAATCAACTAAACCATGTCCGATCATCACGTGAGATGGAGTAGTCATCAATGGTGAACATCTTTATGTTGATCATATCTACTATATGATTCACGTTCGACCTTTCGGTCTCCAGTGTTCCGAGGCCATGTCTGTACATGCTAGGCTCGTCAAGTTTAACCCGAGTATTCCGCATGTGCAAAACTGTCTTGCACCCGTTGTATTTGAACGTAGAGTCTATCACACCCGATCATCACGTGGTGTCTCAACACGACTAACTGTCGCAACGGTGCATACTCAGGGAGAACACTTATACCTTGAAATTTAGTGAAGGGATCATCTTATAATGCTACCACCGTACTAAGCAAAATAAGATGCATAAAAGATAAACATCACATGCAATCAAAATATGTGACATGATATGGCCATCATCATCTTGTGCCTTTGATCTCCATATCCAAAGCACCGTCATGATCTCCATCGTCACTGGCTTGACACCTTGATCTCCATCGTAGCGTTGTGGTCGTCTCGCCAACTATTGCTTCTACAACCATCGCTAACGCATAGTGATAAAGTAAAGCAATTACATGGCGTTTGCATTTCATACAATAAAGCGACAACCATAAGGCTCCTGCCAGTTGCCGATAACTTTTACAAAACATGATCATCTCATACAACAACGTATATCACATCATGTCTTGACCATATCACATCACAACAAGCCCTGTAAAAACAAGTTAGACGTCCTCTACTTTGTTGTTGCAAGTTTTACGTGGCTGCTACGGGCTTCTAGCAAGAACCGTTCTTACCTACGCATCAAAACCACAACGGTGTTTCGTCAAGTTTGCTGTTTTAAACTTCAACAAGGACCGGCCGTAGTCAAATTCGATTCAACTAAAGTTGGAGAAACAGACACCCGCCAGCCACCTTTATGCAAAACTAGTTGCATGTCTGTCGGTGGAACCAGTCTCATGAACGTGGTCATGTAAGGTTGGTCCGGGCCGCTTCATCCAACAATACCGCCGAATCAAAATAAGACGTTGGTGGTAAGCAGTATGACTATCACTGCCCACAACTCTTTGTGGTCTACTCGTGCATATCATCTATGCATAGACCTGGCTCGGATGCCACTGTTGGGGAACGTAGCATGCAATTTCAAAAAAATTCCTACGCTCACGCAAGATCTATCTAGGAGATGCATAGCAACGAGAGGGGGAGAGTGTATCTACGTACCCTCATAGACCGAAAGCGGAAGCGTTTGACAACGCGGTTGATGTAGTCAAACTTCTTCTCGTTCCGACCGATCAAGCACCGAACGTACGGCACCTCCGAGTTCTGCACACGTTCAGCTCGATGACGTCCCTCGAACTTTAGCTAAAAATAAACCCACATATTTGGAGAGCGTTCAATCTTACGAATTTTTTGAAAAAAAATGGGTTTGAAGACGTCAGGACTTTAGTTGATGTTAATCCCACTATCTTGGAAGATTATAAAACTTTTATGCATGTGGATCATGAAGAGAAAATTTTATATGATAGCTATATTATTGAATTTGATTATGATCCAACATGTAATTATTATGAGAGAGGAAAATATGTTTGTAGAAATTTTCATGTTACTAAATTACCTCTAGTTATGTTGAGATTGCTATTGTTTCTTCCTTCTTCCTTGCACATGCTAGTTTTTGCTTGTCTTGATAAATCTTTTCCCTATAAAATGCCTATGCATAGGAAGTATGTTAGACTTAAACTTGTTTTTCACATGTTATATGATGCTCTCTTTGTGCTTCAATTTTTTGTCTTTCATGTGAGCATCATTAAAATTATCAACGCCTGGCTAAAAGGCTTTAAAGAAAAGCGCTTGTTGGGAGACAACCCAATATTTTTATTTTCTGTTTTTATGAGTTTATGCAATATTACTTCTGTAATAATTTTGTTTTAGTGTTTTAATTAGTGTTTGTTCCAAGTAAGACCTTTGCGATGATTTGGGTGATAGTTGATTTGATTTTGCTGAAAAACAGGAACTTTTGCGTCCAGTAGCAGAATTGTTAAAATTCACTGGAGCATGATAAAATTCTGAATGTTTTACAACAGATTGGTACACAAATTTCCTCTGTTTTCCAAATTTTTCAGAATTTTTGGAGTTACAGAATTTTGGCTAAAGTCCAGATTACTACAGACTGTTCTGTTTTTGACAGATTCTGTTTTCATTGTGTTGTTTGCTTATTTTGATGAATCTATGGGTAGTATTGGGGAGTATGAACCATGGAGAAGTTAGAATACAGTAGATTTAACACCAACATAAAATTGGAATGGGTTTACAACAATACCTAAAAGTGGTTATTTGCTTTGTTTCACTAACGGATCTCACGAGTTTTCTGTTGAGTTTTCTGTTGTGAAGTTTTCAAGTTTTGGGTGAAGTTTCGATGGACTACGGAATAAGGAGTGGCAAGAGCCTAAGCTTGGGGATGCCCAAGGTAATATTAATGGACAACCAAGCATCTAAGCTTGGGGATGCCCCGGATGGCATCCCCTGTTTTGTCTTCAATCCATCGGTAAAATTACTTGAGGCTATATTTTTATTCACCACATGATATGTGTTTTGCTTGGAGCGTCTTGTATTATATGAGTCTTTTCTTTTTAGTTTTCCACAATCATCCTTGCTGTACACACCTTTTGAGAGGGACACACATTAATCATGAATTTATTAGAATACTCTATGTGCTTCACTTATATCTTTTGAGCTAGGCAGTTGCTCTAGTGCTTCACTTATATCTTTTTAGAGCACGGCGATGGTTTTATTCTGAAGAAATTGATGAACTCTCATGCTTCACTTATATTATTTTGAGTCTTATAAATAGTATGGCAATTTTCTTAGGTTATGAATTTAGTCCTAATATGATGGGTATTCAAGAGGGACATAATAAAAAAATTCATGAAGATCATTGAATATATGAGAAGTTTGATTCCTTGCATTTGTTTTGAGATATAAAGATGGTAATATTAGAGTCATGCTAGAGAGTAAATGTGGATTAGTAAGAATATTTGTGTTAAGGTTTGTGATTCCCGAAGCATACACGTATGGTCTCTCGTTATGTGATGAAGTTGGAGCATGATTTATATTTTATTGTCTTCCTTATGAGTGGCGGTCGGGGACGGGCGATGGTCTTTTCCTACCAATCTATCCCGCTAGGAGCATGCGTATTAGTACTGTGTTTTCATGGCTAATAAACTTTTGCAATAAGTATGTGAGTTCTTTATGACTAATGTTGAGTCCATGGATTATACGCACTCTCACCCTTCCACCATTGCTAGCCTCTTCGGTACCGTGCATTGCCCTTTCTCACCTTGAGAGTTGGTGCAAACTTCGCCGGTGCATCCAAACCCCATGATATGATACGCTCTTTCACACATAAGCCACCTTATATCTTCCTCAAAACAGCCACTATACCTACCTATTATGTCATTTTCATAGCCATTCCGAGATATATTGCCATGCAACTTCCACCGTTCCGTTTTATTATGACACACACCATCATTGTCATATTGCTTTGCGTGATCATGTAGTTGGCAAAGTATTTGTGGCTTGGCCATCGTTCATATTTTTTATACATGTCACGCTAGATCATTGCACATCCCGGTACATCGTCGGAGGCATTCATATAGTCATATTTTTGTTCTAGCATCGAGTTGTAGTTCTTGAGTTGTAAGTAAATAAAAGTGTGATGATCATCATTATTAGAGCATTGTCCCATGTGAGGAAAGGATGATGGAAACTATGATTCCCCCACAAGTCGGGATGAGACTCCAGACTTAAAATAAAAAGAGGCCAAAGAGCCCAAAATATATATATAAATAGAGGCCAAAGAGCCCAAAATAAAAAAAGGAGAGAAAGAAAAAGAAAAAAATGAGAGAAAAAGAGAGAAGGGACAATGTTACTATCCTTTTTCCAGAATTGTGCTTCAAAGTAGCACCATGTTCTTCATATAGAGAGTCTCCTGTTTTGTCACTTTCATATATTACTAGTGGGAATTTTTCATTATAGAACTTGGCTTGTATATTGCAATGATGGGCTTCCTCAAATTGCCCTAGGTCTTCGTAAGAAAGCAAGTTGGATGCACACCCACTTAGTTTTCTTTTGAGCTTTCATACACTTATAGCTCTAGTGCATCTGTTGCATGGGAATCCCTACTCCTTTCATTGACATCAATTGATGGGCATCTTCATAGCCCATTGATTAGCCTCGTCAATGTGAGACTTTCTCCTTTTTTGTCTTCTCCACAAAACCTCCACCATCATACTCTATTCCACCTATAGTGTTATATCCATGGCTCACGCTCATGTATTGCGTGAAAGTTGAAGAAGCTTGAGAACACTAAAAGTATGAAACAATTGCTTGGCTTGTCATCGGGGTTGTGCATGATAAATACTTTGTGTGATGAAGATAGAGCATGACAACATTATATGATTTTGTAGGGATAACTTTCTTTAGCCATAATATTTTGAGAAGACATGATTGCTTTATTAGTATGCTTAAAGTATTATTATTTTATGTCAATATTAAACTTTTGTTTTGAATCTTATGGATCTGAATATTCATGCCACAATAAAGAAAGATTACTTGATAAACATGTTAGGTAGCATGCCACATCAAAAATTTTGTTTTTATCATTTACCTACTCGAGGACGAGCAGGAGCGGATGCTTGATACGTCTCCAACGTATCTATAATTTTTTATTGTTCCATGCTATTATATTATCCATCTTGGATGTTTTATATGCATTATTATGCTATTATATCATTTTTTGGGACTAACCTATTAACTTAGTGCCCAGTGCCAGTTGTTTTTTCCTTGTTTTTGTCATTTACAGAAAATCAATACCAAATGGAACGAAACTTTTTGATGATTTTTCTTGGACAAGAAGACACCCACAAAGCTTCAGGAGGAGGCCACATGAGCCACGAGAGGATCACAAGCTCATAGGGCGCGCCCCCCAAGCTTGTGGCCCCTCGGGACCCCCCTAACCCTAATCTTAGCTCCATAAATACCCAAATATTCCCCGTATACCAGAGGGCACACCAAAAATACTTTTCTGCCGCCGCAAGCTTCTGTTCTCGTGAGATCCCATCTTGGGGCCTTTTCTGGTACTCTATCGGAGGGGAATTTGATCATGGGGGGCCTCTACACCAACCTTGCTGCCCTTCCGATGATGTGTGAGTAGTTTACCACAGACCTACGGGTCCATAGCTAGTAGCTAGATGGCTTCTTCTCTCTCTTTGATCTTCAATACAATGTTCTCCTTGATGTTCTTGGAGTTCTATTCGATGTAATCTTCTTTTGCGGTGCGTTTGTTGAGATCCGATGAATTGTGGATTTATGATCAGATTATCTATGAATATTATTTGAGTCTTCTCTGAACTCTTTTATGCATGATTAAGATAGCTTTGTATTTCTCTCCAATCTATTGATTTGGTTTGGCCAACTAGATTGATCTATCTTGCAATGGGAGAGGTGCTTTGTTTTGGGTTCAATCTTGCGGTGTCCTCACCCAGTGACAAAAGGGGTAGCGAGGCACGTATTTGTATTGTTGCCATTAAGGATAAAAAGATGGGGGTTTTACCATATTGATTGGATCTATCCCTCTACATCATGTCATCTTGCTTAAGGCGTTACTCCGTTCTTGTTAACTTAATGCACTAGATGCATGCTGGATAGCGGTCGATGTGTGGAGTAATAGTAGTAGATGCAGGCAGGAGTCGGTCTACTTGTCACGGACGTGATGCCTATATTCATGATCATTGCCTTATATATCGTCATAACTATGCGCTTTTCTATCAATTGCTCAACAGTAATTTGTTTACCCACCGTATGCTTTCTTTCAAGAGAGAAGCCTCTAGTGAAAACTATGTCCCCCGGGTCTATCTTTGTCATATTATTTTCAAATCTATAAAACCAAAAACCCAAAAATACCTTGCTGCAATTTATTTAATTTTGCACTTTTATTTATCTTTTATACCTATCTCTATCAGATCTCATCCTTACAAATAACCGTGAAGGAATTGACAACCCATTTATCGCGTTGCAAGTATTTGTTTGTTTGTGTAGGTGCTATCATTGGAGACTTGTGTGGTCCTCCTACTGGATTGATACCTTGGTTTTCAAGCTGAGGGAAATACTTATCTCTACTTTACTGCATCACCCTTTCCTCTTCAAGGGAAAAACAACGCAAGCTCAAGAAGTAGCACCTCACTACATCTGGGACTCTATGCACCGTGCGCTGACACATTCAGAAGTCCCAGTGGATAATCTCTACTACTTAAAAAGAACGTAAGGTTCTCATTTCACCTTTCTTCCCACCACCCATTCGTCCAACCTTCCATGTATATGATAATCAATCACCTTAATTTACTTACCTTCTGAACCAATTCCACTTTAATTTACTTACCAAACTTCTAATGAAAATGTAAGGTAATCCATGGTCAGAATTTGATGAACATTTATTTACACAATCGCATTATTATTGACAGGTAAATCACAAGCCAACGTACTAGAATATTTATACACCGTTGCAACGCAAGGGCATTGTTCTAGTAACAAGAAAGTTTGGATGTCGAAGATTCCACTAAAAGTTAAAATCTTCGTGTGGTATCTTCGAAGGGGAGTTGTGCTAAGCAAAGACAATCTCTCCCGTCGCAATTGACAAGGAAGCAAGAAGTGTAGTTTTTGTACTCATGACGAGACAATCAAAAATCTTTTTTTCATTACAAGTTTGCACGTTCTACTTGGTCAGTCATCCAAATAGCGTCTAATTTGTATCCGCCCACAAGTGTTGCCAATATTTATGATCATTGGTTGGACGAAAATCCAAATAAGGTCAAAACACTAATATGAGTGGGAGCATATGCCTTATTATGGGTGCTTTGACTATGTAGAAATGATTTGATTTTTGAGGAAAAAAATACCTCTCTTTTGCAGGTTATTTTCCGCTATACGCACTCGCTTTCTATGTGGTCTACACTACACCGAACAGAGTACCAACCACTTTCAAGGCGGTCGAGGAGGTCTTTACCCAACATGGGTGGCAGCATAATCTCCGGATTGGTCCAACACCTCCTTCGACATACGCATAGTGTCGATCCTATATGACTCTACAGTTATTGTTATATCAACTTTTTTATATTCTTTTAGTTTGTTAGTGTTTGACTATGTGCATCCTAGTTATGTAGATGCCGGGTGTTGCTCATCATGCTTCGTATCCGCTTGATGCTGCATTTTGAGTCAATAAAAATGCCTTATCGAGAAAGTTTGCTGGATGAGTTCGTGAAGCCTTTCTCCGAACAATAGGAACATGCAAGTCCTCACTAACTATTTGAGTAGGATCATGTTACCGAGTGAGGTGTGTTGGCTCTCGGCATCCATGAAGGCCGATTTTTTTTTGAAAAATTCAAACTTTCAGTTAAAAAAACCTATTTTTTACAAGTAAACAAGGATGTTATGCGTATGTGTGTAAAATTTCATGATGAAATACATTGAAATGCGATCTGTACAAAAAAACTAATTCATGGCCTTGAAGGATGAATAGTATCATGTTAAAAAGCCCCAGACTTTTTTTTTTTGCACAACCCTCATTTTAACGGATTTCGTCCTGAAAATTTACAAACTTGTGCATTATCCCTCCATGTATATCCATTTTTTTTCAGATTTTTTGAAATATGAAAATATGAATTTTGGTGAATTTTGAATTTTTCATTGGAGCTTGGCCTTCAAAAGGGATTTTGGCATGTTAGATCATCTCTAGCAGATCCCGTATACCCGTCCCACAAAAATCGGTTTAAGGGATACCGCAAAACATTTTTTCGCATTTTTACGGTATGATTTTTGTTCTGGCAGAACAGATCCTGTAAAATATTTTATGGTCCCGGTAAAATTGAACAAACTCCCCTAAAAAGCGTCTGTTAAATTACAATTGGATCCGCGCGTCTTGCCGGTGACAACGCCGCTGTGGAGCAAGACGAGGACCACGGGGACGGACGGGACGAGCAGGCAGCAGCAGCTAGCTAGCTCGCGGCGGCGGCGGTGGCTAGCTAGCTCGCTCGCGGCGGCGGCGCAGTGGCTGCTAGCTAGCTAGCTCGCTCGCGGTAGCAACAGCAGCAGTAGCTCGAGGGCAGCGGTAGCTGCGGCGGCGGTGAGTTTTGGCCAGAATCGAGCTCGGGAAGTCATGGCGCCGACTGCGAGGAAAGCAATTAGCCCTGAAATTTCCCTCCCGCCAAAGGAAAAGGGATCCTCCAAAACAAGGCGAAATCCCATAGATATAGAGAAATTAGGCTCGCGGATGCGGGATCCCACAAAAAAAGTACGGGACAGCTGAATTTGAAGTATCTGTTCGGGTCGGGTTTATAGGATGGATCCCGCAAACCGGCGGTTATTATAATGGACCGGTTTGTGGGATCTGCTAGAGATGCTCTTACCTCTCTAATTAGTTTCCCTGGGCATGCCTGTGTCCTCGATACATGGCTCTTCCACATGAGGCAGCATCAACATCTTCCTGCCTTAGAAAGTACAGGCCATTTTTATATACACTGTAACTTAGCTCATTCACTGCCGAACAAACAGAAATAGGTTTACTGGAAATGCTGGCACATGCAAACACTCCTTGCGTGTCTAGTCTGCAGCAGCTAAAAACTGCCGCGGAACGAGGAGCAGCTCATGCTCGAAGCCTGCACCAAGTCATGTCTACCTGCTTCAATTTATCAAGATTTTCTGACTGCAGGTTAGAAGCTTTGCAATCTGATTGAATTTCCCCCTACAAGAGCATTTAGTTCTCTGTAATGTCAAACTATACCTGGAAGCAGGTGATGCTGTCTTATTTTGAATATTGCTTACTGTGATGCACTGTATGTAGCTTAACTGATCAATATCATACATGGTAGGTTGATGGTGCTGATCCTGTTTGATGAAAGCATTTGAGATCGACAAGAGGAAGATGATCAAAACAACCCTGATTTATACAAGCTGGGCATAAGGCCATTCGAGTTCCCCCCACCCCCCACCCTACTCCCCACCGTGTGTGTGTGCCGCCACTTCTGACAAAACATGTAATGCCAGTTTGGGACTTCTTCAAGCCTTGAGCTCCAGCTTATGTATCCGAGATATGCACATTAGTGAAGAAGTATGGCTACCGGCGCTTCAGCCTCCGCTCAAGCACCTTTGGTATTTGTTTTGCCCAAGACTTTGAAGGAAATCGGTGAATATGTGTTCATAGCCAGGCATTTTCCCATATCCTGCAGGAAAAATGGAAACAGAATTACTTCGTACGGAATCAAGAATTGCTGCTGCGAGGAAATTACCATGCTGTGAAATCGGCAAGAGTCAAGACCATGAAGTTTTTGCCCTCAAAAAAAGACCATGAAGTTTTTGCTGTAATTTTACATGCAAGACTTGCCCATTTAACCGAACAAAACAAAAGCAACTTATGTGGTAGCCTGTATTGCTGTCTCCGTAGAAACTGATCTGACAGCATCACTGGAACTACACGTCATTAAAATGTCTTCCACGATTTACATGCCATATTCCTAACAATCTTCACCTGGGATGAAGTTACCTGTAATGGTTAAGAACAATCTGCACCCGGATGAACAACACAATATTAGCAAGACTACGCATGCCCCAGCCAAGCCAACCTTGGGTAGTGGAGAACATACCCCCCTACTCGAACAGTGTTAAATTGGGCCTAGACAGGCAGAGACATGTCACGATGATACATTCCTTTTCCCCTCAGCTGGGATAAAATTTTCGGCCTAGCAAGTTCTTCATGAACACATAGACAGAAGAAAAGAAATGCAAAGCCATGTGACAGATAAAATAACCACACACCTGGGAAGTAGTTGATATCAATTATATAGTACCGGTCACTAGCTCCAAGCTCTCTAATCATATCTATGTTGAACAATCTTAGACCCTGCAAATTTTAACATGTCAGGTGAGGCAACAAATATAATAGCTACACATAGTTGAGAACCAGTGCTGGTCATACCAGCCGACCACGAAGCTCCCTGCCTAGTTTCTCTAGAAGTGGTCTCGGAGGAAGCTCTGTTCAGTAATGTAAACTGTTCATTCGGTGCAGTAAAAAGCTTTTGGCAAACATAATGCATTACAAGGCATCTATTTTTTATTGAACGGTTTTCTCCTCAACTTTGAAATTATAATAAAATTATTAGCTTCACTTTCTTCATACCAAACACAATTCTGTGTTAGTATGGAATTTGAACAGAATCAATTCAAAAAAAAAAATTTTAAACCAAAGATAAATTGAAAACACTGCAGAAGACCCACCTGCAATACGAGGATCAAGGTCTGCATGATCTGCACTAGCTGCAGCGCATGAAACTCTTGGAAGTCGATAGATGCCAACATTGTTTAGTAAGCCATAGGTATTAACATCAGGAAGAGAAAACCTGCGGACAACCTGTATAGCTTCACCAATGATGTACACCTTAAAGAGGATCCCACCTGTAGATGTAATAAATCAGATACCACGATTCAACCATTCCAGAGCAAAGAAGCATATGGACAGATAAAAGAATCAGGACTTACCATGATTCACAAATTCCTGGAGTACCAGAGGAGGATCAAGCATGGTCAAGGACGCCTCGTCGTATGCCAGAGATAGCTCATGAGATTTAGATGTTCCATCAACAACCAACGGCTTGGCAACTGCAACAAACAACGTCCCATCAGCAATGAATATTAGTATAAGTGTCTATCTCCCCCAAATGCAGTACTGGCCAACCCTACTTGCTTTATGTCCTCATTCAAACTAGTGTGAATTCAACAAATGTGGGAGGCAAGTTGCAGGACACGTTTCCACATAGCATGCACATAGAATCAGGTAACATATAAATCACCAAACTAAATAATCATAAGAGGATCTCTGCAACATAATGTCAGTATATATCATTCCATCATTCCCTTTCTTGTTTGACATACAGTGCATGCCTGTTTATATTGTAATCGTTCAGTAATGAGTGAAGCATATGTTTCACATAACAGAACGGAAGCATAGTTGTAGCTAGGTGTACAGTGTCATGACTTGTGATATTGCAGCTAGTGCAAATCATATGATGCCCATAGCTGATATCTAAACTCTCATATAACAACTAAAGTGAAGTGTGTCTTGAAAGGAGCAAGAAAAACAAATCGAGATTCAAGAAGCATGCAACCTAGCATAGCTACGATATAGAACTAAATAATTTAGAAGAACAGTAGGGCCACAAAACCATGACCTACCTAAGGTACCATGTATATATAGAACTAAAAGAACATAGCAGAACAATCCCCTCGTGTTCCTGCTCGTCTACAACACCCTATTGGAAGTAGATAAATACAGCAATGTTCCTCATACACCGCAGAATTGATTAGAACGGTCTAATTTCAGGAACAGAGAATAACTCAATATTGTAGTACATGATAATGGTCGCAGTTATAACATATTCACTGACTTTTTCCAGAACCACGACAACTGCATGGAGAATACTAACCACAGGGAAAGCATGTATACTCCAATCTAAGCATAAAAAGCAAAAAATGAACAATCAAATAGATCCTGAGAAGCTAAAGCAATGTGGTGGATCTGATTAATTCAAACGAATCACTCAGAGCATTGTTCAAAATCATTTATCCAAAAGAACTGATAGTTTCAGATTTGAACAAATTACCCAATGGCAAGGTTAGCCCAGCCATGGCAACTGCAGTTGGTATAGAGGACGGATCTTTCATAATGACCAGTTGGCGTGGAGTGCAAACTTCTTCTGCGATGGTCCAAAATTCAAACCATATAAAAATATATTATATACTATTGTAAACAAATCAAGTCCTTAGTCCTTATTAGCAAAAAAACATATTAAGCCCTTCACAGAAGTAAGCTGAGGATGCACTTTCAGCAGCCTGCATGTCAATATGCTACGTGTTCACGATAAATCAGAAAGATACTCCTGTCCAATTGAACAGAATTTGTCACTGGACTCACACAGCAGAAGACAAGTAAAACAGGAAATTTTACCCAGAGTTCCGGCAATTTTCAGTAGCGGAGTTAATTTAGTGCTCTCTTAAGTTTGAAGATGATTTACATAGCAACCTTAACTGGAAACACAGATGGTTCAAAAGGATAGAAATAAGATTGTCAGCCCCCATTGTGAACAGGAAGATCTTGTTGGTGCCTTTCTATTGAAAGCAATTCTTTTCTAGGGCTGCAGTTACACGAGAATTAGGTGAGAATATGATGTGGCAATGTATTTAGTGATGAAACACATATTAACTCACAAGATATAAACATCCGGAGAAACCTTTTTTTACGAAACAGGCAGGCACTCTGCCATTTCATTACGAGAGGGAAAGCAATGCACAAAGAAAATATTAAATTGCAGTGTCTATTTTTATGAGTGAACTTTGTGCTTGTGTGGGTGAGTGCTTCCACTCTTTCACTCAATATGCCTTCAGATCTATGCACATTCTAAAACCACAATACTAACATGAGGTGAGAAAATGTACAGCACTTGCCCAAACAATTCAAATGGGCATATTTTCATAGCACAAATATCAATATTAGACGTATTACGCATCTGCAATATTACCATAGAAACTGGACAGGTTCAAATCTGCCACTTCTTCAAGCATCGATTGTCGATTGTTCAGATGCTCGATGGCATTGGGTGGGTCGAGGACAGTGACTTCTGGATGCACTTCATGATAATCCTTCACAGAATGAAGTATTTTAAATGTAAAAATCAACAGAGAAGGGGAATTCCTGATTTAGAAGCTAAGAGCAAAGTGTTGCAATTATGATAAGCTTTTCATAGGGAGCTACAGTAGACAATTACGATATTTTTTTCCATTAGATAATTAAGTACTGTCATCACCATCAGACAGGATAAACACTAAATCTTACTACCAAGGTTCCAAAACACATGACTTCCTAGAATTCATTAAGTTTAAGTTTTCTATCTTTGATCCCAATATATGAAAAAGCATTTGGGTTGATTAGAGGAAAATAATATCATTGGGACTTTACAGGAATCCCATTTTCATAACAGATTCTTTTTCCAAAGATGTTTGTTGGCGACTATCAATATCTGAAACACTATCTATTTCTGGACAGAGGGGCTATCTGACTACTGATTTCCCCGGACATGGTACCAAGTATACAAGATAAATTAGATAAATGCATGTCGATCGTGCGTATTGTATCAGTATGGTACGCATGCATTTGCAGATCATCAGGTTTCTACACCTGTAGTCTAGCAAATATTCATTGCATAATGGGGTCATTCGATATAGAGGAAGAGTAGTATTACCTCCAGAAACCGCTGCCACTCCTTGCTAGTTTTCTGCAGAAGGAAGCAAGAAACGTGTCATGACATGATATTTTAAAAATATTAAGCAGAAGTCACTTCTTTCAATATTCAAACCGTATAAACACAACAATTGGAGAAAATATGTAAGACAATCTTAGTTTTGAGACCTATGCATCCACAGACTTTCAAAACATACTTTAGAAAGTATTTAACTAACCTTGTGCAAGATGATATCAAATGGGCCTTGTTCTGAGAGAGGGCGAGTCTCATCAATTGATATGAAACTAATTCCTTTCTTCCTGACAAAGCAAAATGCACATGTTTAAGAAGATGTCAAGCAGCACTAAAATAAAATCTTGGCAACTAGTCAGCATACAAAGCCAGTGATTATAAACTTATAATACGTGAGTAGACAGTAGACAAAATCATCCAAGTCAAATTCAAGCTCTTTGCTGAACTTCAAAAAAAAAGTGCATCGCCAACTCAGCTTGGGGTTAATATGTTTTTAGAGACACTTGAATACTCAATCAAATGCAAACCAGAATATGTCACAAGGGTACCTCGCAAAGGATAAAAAGGAATTATACGGAAACCAGCATCATGTCAGAACATTCATATATTGAGTTACTCAACAGTAGGGATACATGAACAAACTAAAAAAAATTAATCAACTTCAGATATACAAATTGACCGAGCAAAATTTGTTCAATTCCTGAAAAGAACATTTCCCTTGTAAATTTGTTTCTGTTCCTTGCTTATGTTTTTCTACCAGAAGCCTTACTTATGTTGTTTAGCCTGTGAAGCCACTCACAAGGGTAAAGTGCACATTTGTTTTTATAAGTTATTAAACAATAAAAATACATGAATAAAAAACTGAGCCATTTGTCTTTTTTGTACAGGAAACATTTTATCATAATCTTGCATGATTCTTTGCAGACCCACATGCTCTAACATGGTACGCATCTATGAATGTTGAGAATTTTCTAATATATCGCAAGTATATAAACCTTAAACTCAAGCACCCACCCTCGAGTGTAATTTACTTTTTTTCTAAAATCAAAACATATATCAGTCTCAGGATGTAAATTTTAATTTGCAAGGAAGAGTTCCTTGTTATTTCATCTTCCCTTATTTTTCGACATCCTTTTATTATGTTCATAGACTGAGAAGCAACCAGCAAATAATTGAATAAATTTAGCTCTTAATTCAGGTAACTAACAAGATAGCCAGCTCAAAGATTGTTTGTCAGTAGTATTTTCAAGAAAAATACTCCCTCCGTCCCATAATATAAGAGCGTTTTTGACACTAGTATAGTGTAAAGAACGCTCTTATATTATGGGACAGAGGGAGTAACTGTTTGTCAGTGGTCCATGTTGCCATCAAATCTAGCGACGCATTCACTAAAGTGGAAATGATCCCAGGAAAGATATTGCCATCAACAAGTTGTCATAATCCATGTGATGTGCTTATCCATGGGAATATTCCAACTAGAATCCCAGATGCCAGGCAATAAGGCAACAAGGATTAGCATACCACAAAGCATTTAGTCAAGTGGACATGATAATATAAAATTATAGACCATGGACATCCCCTCGTGCAGTGTAACTGCCAACATTGGCCCGCGTATAAGGCATCTAACGGCGCTACTGGAATTTCTAATCTAGAACCCAGCATGCTTCACTGAGAAGCCACTCTCACTAGCCGCTCTCGCTAACTTTACTCCAGTCGATATCTGATTATATCACTGATTAACAAGTGCTATAAGGAATGGAATAGCATTCCATTCCACCCCCATACTGCAGAATTATAATGGTTTGAACATCAATTACTAGCTCATTACTACCCCTTTGTCACCTCTGCCTGTTCAAGTAAAGTACTAATGATGTTCAAAAACTGATCCAAGAACAGCATTTTTCCTCCAAGAGCAACACCCTTAAGTCCTCAACACCTCTGTACCAGAAAAAAAAATCTTATGTTTCCATGTTTTGTGAAATTACTCCCCACTCAGCAAACAAGAAACATATCCCCTTTCTCTGAAAAACATCCACCACCTGCATCCCCCATGAATCAACCAATCAATGGAGTCCATCTCTATAAAAGGTGATCCAGGCTTTTACCTCGCCAGCAAGAGCAGCTTGGGCTGGAGGAAGCTCTTGACCTTCTTCTTCGTGAGGGCGTAGCCCACCACCAGCCTCGACGCAGCCGCCGCCGCCGCACCGGCGGGTGGCGATGCCGACGACAGCAGTGCCGGATCCATCACCGCACCCTCCTCTTCATCATCCGACACATCCCCATGCAGCCTCATCCCCGCGAGCCCTATCCCGAGCTGCCGCCACAGATGGCCGATAAACCCAAAATGGTGGGAAATTCGGGGGGAATCAAATGTCCAGGCAAAGGGGGGATCCAGCAGAGCCGATACTTCGCGCGCGCGTGAGAGTTTGCTGAGGTGTGGCAGGGGCTATATCTGGAGGATTTGGGAGAGGAAAATTGTTTTCTGGAGCTTTAATTAATGGCGAGACGAGTGGAAGAGGGAGCTCGAGAACAGAGCGGCCGGGTATTTGTAGACGACGAAGCGAGGAGAAGGTGAGTGAGTGGGTGATTCTCGGTCGCAATATTATCTGCCGCACATCTACGGTCGTAGAGAACCGTGTTACCTTCTCCGTGCAATATGAATCGGGGGAGGCTCCCCTCTCCCTCCTCCCTCCCCTCCCCGCCTCCCCTCTCTTGAGAGTCCCCTTCTTTTTCTCGGCTCCACTTTTCTCCTTCTCCGGCGACCTAGTAGAGGCAGTCAGACCTGATCAGTGTAGTATCCGAGCAGTAGTATCTATGTATGAACAGTTTGTATGAGAATAAATCAAGGGGAATGGCCGAATTGGGAGGCATCAACAGTATTTCGGAGTATATATTTAGAGTTTCATCGCCCATAGGCTAGAAATTGGGAAAAGACAACATAACATATCACAGCCACATCCTGGCTCATTTATAGGCACAGTAACTACCATAGTGCGGTAAAACTAACTAACCAATGGTGCTTTGAGTGGAATGATCCCAACCGTCGAGCAAGAGTCCCAAGCGAGTACATCAGTCTGATTCACAATAACTCTTGCCGGATGCTAAACAGGTACTGAAACTGAACAGTTAGAATCGACGTGTCCTCGTGGCGTTGTTGGCTGTGATGTTCTCTACACCGCGATGGTCGACTTGAAGAACGTTGGGAGCGTGTATTTGATGAAATCTGCGTCCTCCCATGCAGCATCCTCCTGCGCTAGGTTCTACCACTGCCACTGAACCACAGGAATATTGCAACGGGCGACTTGCCGTACCTGAAGAACTAGTGCTAGTGCAGTCTTGAGTGTACCATCCTCATTCACAGTCGGCAGGTTCGGGCTAGGAATAGCTTTTGGGCCTAGGCACTTTTTGAGTTGACTGACATGGAACACAACATGAATTTTGATGTGATCAGATAACTGGAGTTTGTAGGCCACTTTACCCACTCGTTGTGTAATCAGGTCGGGGCCATAGTACTTGTGTTGCAGTTTAAGTGAGCCTTTGAATCCAAAAGTTGAGAGCCTGTAAGGAGTCATCTTTAGATAGACCAAGTCTTCTTCGGCAATAGTTATTTCCACTCTTTTCATGTCTACTTACTTTTTCATTCTTTGTTGTGCTTGCGTCAAGTTCTGCTTGAGCTGATCCAATATAGCATGTTTGTTCTCTAGAAATTCTCTTGCTTCTAAATCTTCGAGGCTGGGATAGCCATCTCACCGATCAATGGAGGGGGTAACCCATACATAGCTTGGAATGGGGACATTTGAAGGGTTGTAAGGTAAGTAGTGTTGTACCAATACTCAGCTAATGCCAACCATGAATGCCACTTTTTTGGTTCATTGGAAGTCATACACCTTGATACGTCCATTTTGCATCATATTTTCCTACTGTTATTTATAATATTTTGGGTCAATATTTCACTTCACGAGGCAATTATAGTGACTTCTCTCTCTCTTATTTTGCAAGTTTCACATGAAGAGGGTAAATTGCCGGCAACTGGAATTCTGGACCTAAAAAGGCTACAGCAGATATAGCTATTCTCCGCAGCTCCAAATGACCTGAAAATTTATGGAGATTTATTTTGGAATAAATAAAAAATACTGAAAGAATAATCACCAGGAGGGGCCCCACCAGTGAGCCACAAGCTTAGGTGCCCTTCCCCGGGGGGCGCACCATGTGAGCTTGTGGGCCCACCAGTAGGCCTCTATGGCCCTTCTTCTCCTATATGATGCCATTTGCCCTAGATAAATCAAGATAAGACTTTCGGGACGAAGCGCCGCCGTCTCAAGGCGGAACCTGGGCAGGAGCACTTTTGCTCTCCGGCGGAGCGATTCCGCGGGGATACTTCCCTCTGGAAGGGGGAAATCGAAGCCATCGATATCACCAACGATCCTCTCATCGTGGGAGGACCAATCTTCATCAACATCTTCACCAGCACCATCTTCTCTCAAACCCTAGTTCATCTTTTGTATTCAATATTTGTCTCAAAACCTCAGATTGGTACCTATGGGTTACTAGTAGTGTTTTTTTTACTTCGTTACTAGTAGTGTTGATTACATCTTGTAGTTGATGATAGTTGGTTTATTTAGTGGAAGATTATATGTTCAGATCCTTAATCATACACAATACCCATCTGATCTTGAACATGAATATGATTTGTGAGTAGTTCCCTTTGTTCTTGAGGACATGAGAGAAGTCTTGTTATAAGTAATTATGTAAAGTTGGTATTTGTTCAATATTTTGATGATATGTATGTTGTTCTTCCTCTAGTGGTGTCATGTGAACATCAACTACATGACACTTCACCATGCTTGGGCCTAGGGGAAGGCATTGGGGAGTAATAAGTAGATGATGGGTTACGAGAATGACATAAGCTTAAACCCTAGTTTATGAATTATTTTGTAAGGAGCTGATTTGGATCCATATGTTTCATGCTATGGTTAGATTTATCTTAATTCTTCTTTCGTAGTTGTGGATGCTTGCGAGAGGGGGTAATCATAAGAGGGTTGCTTGTTCAATCAAGAACAACACCCTAGCACTGGTCCACCCACATATCAAATTATCAAAGTAGTGAACGCGAATCAGCTAAACATAATGAACGTGACTAGACGAGAATTTCCATGTGTCCTTAAGAACGCTTTGCTCACTATAAAAGGTATTTTTGGCTTGTCCTTTGCTATAAAAAGGATTGGGCCACCTTGCTGCACCCTTGCTACTATTGTCACGTGCTACTTGTTACGAATTATCTTGTTATTAAACTACTTGTTACCACTACTTTCAGTACTTGCACAGAATACCTTGTTGAAAACCGCTTATCATTTCCTTCTGCTCCTCGTTGGGTTCGACACTCCTACTTCTCGAAAGGACTACGATTGATCCCCAATACTTGTGGGTCATCAAGACTCTTTTCTGGCACCGTTGCCGGAGAATGAAGCGCCTTTGGTAAGTGAAATTTGGTAAGGAAACATTTTTATTACGCACTGAAATTTACTGTTACTTGTCACTATGGAAAGCAATCATTTGAGGGGCTTGTTCGGGGTATCCTCACCTCGACCGAAAGTGGTAAGAGTCGCTCTTCAAGCTACTGAACCTACTAAAAATATTTATTATGAGATTCCCTCGGGTATTTTAGAGAGGCTGCTAGCTAATCCTCATGCAGGAGATGGAAAAATACATCCTGATATGCACTTGATTTATATCGATGAAGTTTGTGGGTTTTTTAAGCTTGCAGGATTATCTGAGGATGGGGTTAAGAAGAGGGGGGAAGGCATTATCTTGGTATAGGCTATTGGATGATATTGGAACATGGGACTGGAACCGATTGAAGCTAGAATTCCACTAGAAACTTTATCCTATGCATTTGGTTCATCGTGATCATAATTATATATATAATTTTTGGCCTCGTGAAGGAGAAAATATCGCTCAATCTTGGGTGAGGCTTGAATATATGATGCACACATGAGCTCTCAAGAGAAATGATTATACAAAAAAATTATTCTCGGCTTTCTAATGACGGTAAAGCAATGCTTGACACTTCTTCTTCTGGCTCCTTCATGAAGAGAACTATTGAATTCAAATGGGATCTTATTGAAAGAATTAAATGCAACTCTGAAGATTGGGAAATCCACAGGTAATGAGTCAGGTATAAATCTTGAATATGATTGTGTTAAATCTTTTATTGAAACAGATGTTTTTCATAAGTTTAGTGCAAAATATGGACTTGACTCTGAGATAGTAGCTACTTTCCATGAATCCTTTGCCGCTCATGTTGATCTCCCTAAGGAGAAGTGGTTTAAATTTCAACCACCTATTGAAGAAATTTGTAAGGAACCCGCCATTGCTAAAACTGAAACAATTATTTATAATGTTGTCCAGTTATACCTACTGCTTATATTGAGAAACCCCCTTTCCCTGTTAGGATTAAGGAACACACTAAAGCTACAACTGTGGTTCATAAGAGTAATGTTAAAGCACCTAAACCCTATGAACAAATTAAAGTGGAACCTAATATTGCAATAGTCAAAGATCTTTTGGTTGATAATATTGATGGACATGCCATTTTATTTTTGTGAGAAAGCAACCAGGATTACTAAGCAAATTAATACTAAACAAGATAAATTAGATAAGAGCAAACTTGTAGTTGGCATGCCTGTTATTTCTGTTAAGATTGGAGATCATTCCTATCATGGTTTATGTGGTATGGGTGCTAGCGTAAGTGCTATTCCATTTTCTCTTTATCAAGAAGTTATGCATGATATTGCACCCGTTGAGATAGAAGACATTGATGTTACTATTAAGCTTGCAAACAGAGATACTATTTCACCGCTTGAGATTGTTAGATATGTTGAAGTCTTGTGTGGTAAGATTAAATACCCTACTGATTTCTTAGTACTTTGATCGCTGCAAGATGATTTTTGTCCCATTATATTTGGTAGACCTTTCTTGAACACCGTTATGCTAAAATTGATTGTGCTAAGGAGATGGTTACTGTTAAGTTTGGTGATGTGTCTCATGAATTTAACTTCTCAAAGTTTAGTAGACAACATCATGATAAAGAATTGCTTAGTAAAGATGAAATCATGGTCTTTCTTCTATTCCTATGCCTCCTACTAATCCATTAGAACAATATCTGTCAGACCATGAAAATGATATGCATATGAATGAAAGAAATGAGATATTCTTTAAACAAGCACCTATCCTTAAGCACAGTTTGTCTGTTGAAACTTTGGGAGATCCCCTCCCACCTAAGAGTAATCCTGTGTTTGAATTAAAGAAACTTTCTGATACATTGAAATATTCTTATCTTGATGAAAATAAGACATATCATGTTATTATCAATGCTAACCTTTCAGTGCACGAAGAAAAAAAGATTACTCAAAACTTTGAGGAAGCATTGTGCCGCCATTGGGCAAACTCTCGATAATCTTAATGGTATTAGTCCCACTTTATGTCAACACAAGATTAATATGGAGCCTGACGCTAAACCAGTCGTCGATCATCAACGCCGCTTGAATACCAAAATGAAGGATGTGGTAAGAACTAAAATATTGAAGCTTCTAGAAGCAGGTATTATTTATCCCATAACTGATAGTAGATGGGTAAGTCTGGTTCATTGTGTCCCTAAGAAAGTAGGAATTACTGTTGTTCCTAATGATAAAAATGAACTTATCCCACAAAGAATTGTAATCGGTTATAGGATGGTAATTGATTTCAGAAAATTAAACAAAGCTACTAGAAAAGATCATTACCCTTTGCCTTTAATTGATAAAATGTTAGAAAGATTGTCTAAGCATACACCCCTTTGCTTTCTAGATGGTTATTCTGGTTTTTCTCAAATACCTGTATCACAAGAAGATCAAGAGAAAACTACCTTTACTTGTCCTTTTGGAACTTATGCTTATAGATGTATGCCTTTTGGTTTATGTAATGCACCCGCTACTTTTCAAAGATGTATGACTACTATATTCTCTGATTTGTGTGAGAAAATTGTTGAGATGTTCATGGATGATTTTTTTTGTTCACGGAACTTCTTTTGATGATTTCTTAAGCAACCTTGACCGAGTTTGCAGAGATGTGAAGAGACCAATCTCATCTTGAACTAGCAGAAGTGCCACTTTATGGTGAATGAAGGTATAGTTCTTGGTCATAAAATTTCTAAAAGAGGTATGAAGTAGATAAAGTTAAGGTTGATGCAATTGATAAAATGTCATGTCCTAAAGATATCAGGGTTTTCTATTTATGTGCCCCTGGTTGCTTAGTTGTGCTCAGTTTTGCCCAAGACAACTAACTTTGCTCACTTTTGCCCTCCCCCCTCCACCACCAGCTCACAAAATCCCGAACGTTGCACTGCCGTCCAGTCAAACCCTTTGACCGTTACCTCCCGACTAGTTTTTTTTTGTGTGTGTGTCTCCTCCTGACTAGTGGCCGCCTGATATCTTGACAGGTGGGGAGGACGCAACTTACTGCATGTGGGGCCTAGGTAGGTGGACAGCTCTCTCTCTCACCACATTTTGAACAGCTAGTACCTGGGCCGTTCCCCACACAACCGTCGCTGCCGCTGGAGCACCCCCCACCGCAGCCGATAGCCGACAGGGCGATCGAAGAAAGGCTGCACTACACGCCCCCACCCCCAAACCCCTACCCACCAAGCCCACCACTGTCACCCAATCTAGCCTGCAATCGACAGGAACCCTCGCCCGCGGTGCACTGATCCACTGTGTTCCGTGCCCCAGGCTTGTGATTGCGTGAGGGGGTCTGGAGGGTGGACTTGCGGCAGCAAATTGAGCTGCATAGGCTTGGGCAATGTCGAGCGACATCCGCCTCCGTCCCATCGACCGTGGGGAGGATTGGGTCGAACCGGGAGCACTAGAGAACTCATGGATTCCGGTTGGGTAAGCCTCAAAACCCTTGAAATGTGCGATCTAACTCAATAATATGCCTAGTATTTGACCAATGGGCGAGTGAATTGTTGCCTTCTTGACTGAATTATTGTCTACCTAACTGTAGGATTGATCCAGCGCTTGCATTTCGGCTCACGGTTAGAATGGAAACTACCATCCTGCAAGGTACAAAAGCGCATCATTTGTCTGGATTTTCCTATCCAAAGGTGGTAGAAAGAATTATTTCATTTAAAGATTTATGCAACTCCCTCTGTTCTGATTATCCCTAGAGCCAAGCCGATGTTGTTGAACTGAAATATTTTGATAGTTTTGAGCAAAAATTTGTGCCACTAACTTGCGACGAGCATGTAGAAACTCTTTTTGCTTTGAATGTTGTCAGTCATTTTGGTAAAATTCAAATTGACGTGCTCCAGCCTCCAAAAGAATGGGAAAAGAGAAAGGGTGTGGCACCTAATACCTCTGCTAATAGTGAGCGGCCCCGCACTCCTCGTAGGTCAGGACCAGCTAAACCTACTAGCAGTAAAAGTCAGGCGAGTGCTGCAGTGGATGTAGAAGATGATGCACAGCCTGACGAGCCAGTGCCCCAAAATGATGACGAGGATGAGAGGATGTACCCTGAATTGGTTGATGAATTCAGCAAACAAGCAATGCAGGATGAATACCCGAAGGATCCAACCGGCCCTACTAGATTTTTGATGACACTGATGATGGAAGGAGGAGAACGCTGACATGTTGGTTCCAGACGAATATGCTGGTGAGGACATGCCAACAATTGAGTGGGACGGGAACGATCCTAAGCTTACCCTAGGAACAATATTTGAATCTATGATGGACTATCGGAATGCACTGACTACATAGTGCATTCTCAGTCAAAATGATTTTGTGATTGACAAGAGTGAACCCAGAAGGTTGTGACACCCTGGTTTTTGCCCTTTTTCTTTTTCTGGGTTTTATTGCATTTTTGAATTGAATTTGAGTTTTGGATCAACTCATTTGGACTTAAGCACTTGGGCATTACTTTGATTTTCACCCAAGTGACTTCTCTCATCCTCAAACACATCTCTTGCCCTCTGTTATATCATAATATTGCCTTGGGAATATTTTTCCTAAATGAAAAATATTCATTTCCTTCTGAAAAAGCCCTATATTCACTTCTGCTCCAAAGCAACCCTCATTTTTCTTGCCCACAAAAATCTGAGAAAATTCCCAAATATTCTTTAGACCTTGGCCCAACTTCCTGCACAAAAATATTTCATGCTCATGTGGAGTATTTTTGCTGTAGAAAATATTTTCTATTCTAGTTAGAAATGTCACTTTGTGAAGCAAGTACATTTTTGACAAACCTTTTCGAGCTGAAACTTTCATGGTCTAATTACCTTCATGAGAGAACCTTAACCACCAAGAATCAGCTCCTAACTCTTTCTGGATCTTCCTCAAGCAAGCTCGCAAGTTTCTGTCCAGAAACTTGCTGAGAAGCTCAAGTATCATCTGGTCGGCCTGGCAGTGATAGAGTAGCATGGGGTGACCTAGCACTGCAAAGACAACACCCCAGACATGATTTTACCTCTTGGGCGCGCCGCGTAGTACCAGTGCACATGGTGACCGCGTGTGGACATGGTGCCAGGCATGCGTTCGACGCGCTCTGCACGCCGACAGCCTCTCTGTTCAGCGCGTGCGCCCGCCTCCTCCCAAACCCTCGTGTCCTAGAGCTCCCTCTGCCTCGACTCATCGCCCTTGACCTCTCCCTGGCGCTCCCCGATGCCGACGATAGCCGTAGTGATCACGAACACGGTGGAGCAGAGGCTACAGTGAGCTCGTGCTCCTGTTTTCGTCCTTCTCTGGCGCCCTGTGCTTGGTTACGTGCCTCCACAGTGGTCGCGTGAGCCCCTGGCTCTTTTGTCCCCTCTCACTGACCCCGTTCGTCGCCGCTCGCCACTTCTAGAGCCATCTCCGGCGACCCCGATCTCCCTCTCGCCCGCGCCTATATATAGAGGCCCACCCGAGCTCAATCAACCACCCCAACCCACTCCTCTGACCCCAAACTCCTCCTAGATAGCAGCGGCCAGGCCAGGCGGGCCTCTGGCAGCCGTTCTACTCTGAGGCTCGCCGGTAATTCCCCCTCGGTGCCTTGCTTCTATGGCGATCCTCGACGCCCTTCGACCACCCAGGAGTGTGCGTGGTGCTCTGCGGGTCCCCGATGCGCTGCTGGAGCCGCTGGAACTGCCTCACCTCGCCGGCATCTTCCTCTCCGGCGAGCTCCCTCCGCTGCCGTCTCTCGAGAGCTCCACGGTGACCTCCTCTGTCCATCTCCGGTGAATCCATGGGTACGTGCGTGCTCACCGTGTTGAGGCGCGTCCATCCATCCAATCGTCGGCGGCAGCCGTGGTCTCCTCGCCGGAGAACCACCGGCAATCGCGCCGCCTCCCCTGTTTCTCTCTCTCCCTCTCTCTTAACCCTGTCAGTGGGGCCCGCCCATCAGCCTCACTGTGCGTCCGCCGAAATGGTATAAGTGAAGGCGCATTTCTGAAATACATCTTCGACGTCACCCCCTCTGGTTATTTTTCTAAATCCAATTTAATTCAGAATATTGACCAAACTTTGACCATCTCTAGTTTCTATTCTACAAGTCCAAATGACATGATTCTTTTTGCACTGGTTTTGTATTGAGCTCCTCTATTAGCATGCAAAAGATGAGATTTTTGCTTGCTGTGAATATTTTTTGGTGCATTTAAATGTGTTATGTGACATTTTCTTTTTGCTATTTTAAATGTTTTCAGAAGGAACTTGTTGCCTTGAGGATAACCAGGAGGAGTGTGACCCTCCTCTGCACTAAGGCAAGCCATCACAAATATTTGCAAGAGTGTCATTTCAATAACTATGATTTTCACTTGAATATGGTCTTTTATAATGCATATAGAAAATTCATATAATATCACTTGATGCTAGTTTCATTTTCATGCTATGCTTGTTATGTTATCAGTCGTATTTTAGTTGAATGACTAAGGTTATGCAGTAGGGTAACATGATGATGAGTATGATTAAGTTTATATCGGTATTATGTTTGAATGATGCATATATAGTCCATTGCATTTTCATGGCATATTATGACTCGGTAATATTTATTTGCAAGTTGAAACCTGATTTTAATCCAACTTGAACATGCTGTTGATCGAGTCATGGTGCCACCGAATCGAGCTTCCCAAAGTGCAACCACATTTGCCTTTTATGGGAAGGCCCTTTCTCGGTCTGTTGTTATGCCTCTCGCCGGTGCCTCCAACTAGGGAAGGTTATGTGCTTGCGTTACCCTAGTCCGGTAGGCAGGCATAGCCTTGTGTGCCCGTAGTTGTTTTGGTACCATGTCCCCGTTTGGGACCATTTGTTTTGCCACGACGGTGGCCGTTGGATGTCCGGAGTGGCATTGGGGCCACCCATGACTTAGCCCAAAAGGGGAGTTGGTCGGAGTGGCCGGGAGAGTGTCATGGCAATAGATTGGTTCTGTCGGAACGCCATTGGTCCACCCGAATGGGAGTATGAGGCCTTGGGTTCCGTAGTGTGGGTACAGTGTACTAACCTCTGCAGAGTGTGTTTAATCTATCGATAGCCGCGTCCTCGGTCACGGACATAGTTCGTAGTAGGTCACACCGTGGATGAACAGAAATATTGAACCTACACACTAAAGATATACTTGTGGCACTCATTATGTTGGTGAAGTGTTGAGACCATCGAGATGGTTTCGTTTGTGATCCTGAGGTGATCACCGTGGTATGATGGTGATCGTGGTTACGAGGTAACCGAGATGGTAAGCGGGTCTGAGAGGCCCTGTTATGAGCACTGTCACTTCATGAGTAGCATGCTTAGATCTTGCATTTAACCTGCTTAAATATCATGTTGTTGTTTGTCATTGTTGCTTTATTTGTATGAGCTTGCGAGTACATTCAAAGTACTTACCTGGCGTGTCATGCCAGTTTCAGAAGAAGTCATACCGGAGTTGGAGTTGCATCGTTGCATCGCAGTCTAGACCGTGTCCACATCAGTGTCCCTGTGAGATGGAGTCCTTCTACATCGTCTTTTCGCTGCCACGTAGCTTTGTCGTGATGTCGAGGCCCCGATCTTGTCCACTAAATAATGTACATATATGCAGCAGCCCCGTGTGTGCCGCTTGGCCTCGCTACTTGATGTAATATCGAACCTATGCTCCAATAAAGCGGTTGTCTTTCTGTACCAAGTTGTTGTGTGTTGCCAGAAGACTTGATCTCTGGGCTGGCAATGCAAGGTAAACCGGTCGCTCTGAGCCGGGGTGCCACAACACTTGGTATCAGAGCCGCGCTCACTGTAGGATGCCCTAGACCACTAACACGCTAGTTAACCGATAGTTAGTAACCCTGAGTGTTGGTAGTGTTTGTTTGCCTCTGATTGTTGCATTGCATGCATATAGTTTATTTTTATCGCTAACCGACTAATGGTTGTGAGTGTAGATGGCTCCTACACTGTATCCGTACCAGTTTGAGCCGGCACCGTACACTTCTCCACATCTTCTTCGGAACGTGTGGCGTCGACTCTACCCTCACGGCGACGACCCGGTGTACCAAGTGTACCGGGAGCGACTGGCAGACTCAGTGTACGAGTACCACGCGGTGGTTACCTTGCGTAACAGTTCTGCAGCTGGCACTTACACTCGTTCTTCTAGGAGTGGTTTCGCTTCTACACCCGCTCAGGCTGTTCAGTTTGCTGCATTCGAGGTTCTCGTTGAGTTACGCTATAACGAGGTCCGGATGCAGGCTCATCCACGTTTCTACTACTACCCATCCCTGCATGATAATGGGCGTGTTCGCTTTCCTGCCATTGATCTGGCATGCGACCGTCCATCTAGCCACCTTTCTCGCTACATCAATGCTAGTTATCTTCTGATTTATGAGCTGGCCCAAGAGCTGACCCGTGCTCGTACAGCTTTGGTGGCCGCTAGATCCAGTTTTGTTCCACCTTCCATTGGGTTTACCCCAGTTGTTCCTCCAGCTACTATTCCGCCAGCTACTCCGGTTACCCCTCCAAGTAACTCGGGCACCTCGACAGTAACTCCCCACGAGTCTCCTACCGAGTGGGCTTTACTTCTCGCTACTCCCGCAGCCCCTATGCTCCAGTCTCACCCAGCACCTGCCCCTGAGGGAGAGCCCTCGAGGCAGCGTCGTCGTGTTTCCTTTGACCCGGAGGTTTTCGTTAACGTCGTCAGTTCAGGATTCGAGTCCGAGTCGGAAGGGATCCCAGCAGGATCAGCGAAGCACTAGATCTCCAGAGTAGCCGAGGATGTTATGATGCTTGGTTGTATGAGTGTAGTCGTACCTGTCATGCTATTTCCTTTCATGTATGAGTCTATGTATAATTATGTTGGAACCTTTTATTCGCCTTGGTTTCTTGTCATTTTTCTTTCGGACTTTGTCGCTTGCTTTTCTTCCCTGTTTATGGATGGTGCTCATCTCGATTCTTCATATTGGGAAACATAAATAGGATGACAAGAGGAGGTAGCAGCAGTCAGGCGGGTTACGATACTCCCGTTCATCGCTCAGCCCGACAGGCGGGGCATTCCCCCAAACCATATCAGCTACCACCACCTCCTCCACCGCAACCACCTACCACAGAGCAGATTATGAGGATGTTCGAGGAAAGAAGAAACCAAGATTTGCTTGAATTACTAAGAAGTGTACAAGCTATGGTTGGCAGAATGGTAATTAGAATGACAATCACTCCAAGCTGTCAGACTTTCCGAGGACTAAGCCTCCCAGTTTCAGTCAAGTTGTCGATCCTTTGGAAGCCGACGATTGGTTGCAGACTATTGAGAAGAAGCTAGAAATTGCTCGCACCAAAGAAGTTGACAAGGTTCCATTCGCTACCCACTATCTTGAAGGAGCTGCTGCTATATGGTGGGACAACACCAAAACCATGTGGCCTGCGGACGATGAGATCACTTGGGATAAATTCAAGGACAAGTTCCGCTAATACCACATTTCTGCCGGTATCATGAAGGTCAAGCAGCGTGAGTTTCTTGCTCTCACTCAAGGAAACCTGTCAGTAAGTGAATATTTGAACAAGTTCAATCACTTGGCTCGTTATTCTCTCTATGATGTGGCTACCGAAGAAAGGAAGATCGACCGATTCCTTGGAGGACTCAATCAACACCTCCGATGCACACTCAGCATGTTCGATTTCCCCGACTTCTAGACTTTGGTAAACAAGGCCCTTATCGTAGAAAGGGAGCACAAGCTTGTTCACGACAATAAGCCAGCTTATGATGATCGCAAACGCAAGTTCGAGCCCAAGAAGGATGGACAGCCGGTTTAGAAGGCTCGTACCTGGCAGCAACCTCAGTTTGAGTTCAAACCAACATGGCAATAGAATACCAACAAGACCAGCAACCAAGTCAAGAATATTGTGACCAACCCTGTACGGGAAGATTGTCAGCGTAGCAACGCATGCTTCTCTTGTGGACAGACCGGACACTATGAGAGGCAGTGTCCCAAGAACGGCAAGCCAAAATGCACCCCTCAAGCCTCAAGTCAACCACATGGAATCCTTCACCGAGCAGGAGCTTATCCAAGGCCAGGTGCATCATCTCTCCGCCGAGGAAGCCCAAGAAAACCCCGAAGTGGTCATTGGTATGTTTCCTGTTAATAACATACCTGCAACAACTTTATTTGATTTTGGGGCTTCCCATTCCTTTATTTCACGGAGTTTTGTTGCCCAAAACAAGTTTTCTTGCTCCCTTCTCGAGAAAAGCATAATGGTGCAATCCCTGGGATCGATGCTCAAAACAAATGTGGTATGCCGTGGCTTGGAGATAAATGTCCGTGGAATTCTTTTCCCTGCCACCCTGGTAGCAATTGAATCCGCAAGGTTGGATGTCATATTGGGAATGGACTGGCTGACCAAGCATCAGGTCTGCATTAATTGTGCAACAAGAGAAGTCACTTTAATAAACCTGGCAAGACAAGCAACGAAGTTTGTAGCTCGCAGAACTATGCCTAGAAAGGAGATGATATTCACAGCCGTAACCTTAGGCATGGATTTAATTCCAGTGGTTAGTGAGTTTCCAGATGTATTCCCTGAAGAATTGCCAGGAATGCCACCTGATCGGGAGCTCGAGTTTGCTATTGATCTCGTGCCAGGGACGACACCCATATACAAGAAGTATTACCGGATGCCTTCATCTGAGCTGGTTGAGCTGAAGAAACAACTTGATGAGATGCTCAAGAAAGGATACATTCGCCCAAGTTCTTCACCATGGGGATCACCTGCCATATTTGTGGACAAGAAAGATGGTAGTTTGTGGATATGTGTCGACTACCGCCAGCTCAATGATGTCACAATCAAGAACAAGTACCCGCCCCAGAATTGATGATTTGTTCGACCAACTCAATGGAGCACAAATCTTTTCCAAGAGTGATTTAAGGACCGGGTACCATCAACTCAAGATCAGGAAGGAAGACATTCCTAAGACCGCATTCACCACTCGTTATGGTCTATATGAATATACAGTTATGTCGTTCGGTCTGACAAATGCCCCTGCCTTCTTCATGCATATGATGAACAAAGTGTTCATGGATTTCTTGGACAAGGTCGTGGTGGTCTTCATCGACGATATTCTCATATACTCCAAGGGAGAAGAAGAGCATAAACAGCACCTCCGAGCAGTATTGCAAAGGCTTCGTGACCACCAGTTATATGCAAAATTCAGCAAGTGTGAGTTCTGGCTTAAGCAAGTCAGATTCTTGGTGGCATATTCTCTCTGCCGAAGGAATAGCTGTGGATCCAAGCAAAGTAAAGGATGTGCTAAAATGGACAGCACCCACGATGGTAAAAGAGATTAGAAGTTTTCTGGGGCTTGCTGGTTATTACCGTCGATTCATTGAAGGCTTCTCCAAGATTGCTAAGCCAATGACAGAACTGCTCAAGAAAGACCAAAAATTCATATGGTCGGAAGACTCTGAGAAGAGCTTTAATGTATTGAAGACTCGTTTAACTTCAGCACCCGTGTTGACGCTTCCAGACATTTATCAAAGCTTCGATGTATGCTGCGACGCATCTCGAAGAGGCCTAGGATGCGTGCTCATGCAAGATGGCAAGGTTCTAGCTTATGCATCTCGACAACTATAAACACATGAAGGAAATTATCCTACTCATGACTTGGAGCTAGTAGCAGTTGTTCATGCATTAAAAATTTGGAGGCATTACCTCATTGGCAAGCGGTACCAAATATTCACCGACCACAAAAGTCTCAAGTACATATTCACTCAACCCGATTTGAATCTCCGACAAAGAAGATGGCTTGAGTTGGTCAAGGATTATGACCTCGGAATAAATTATCATCCGGGTAAAGCTAATGTGGTTGCGGATGCTCTCAATCACAAACCAGCTACAATAAATGCATTAATGACATCATTGCCTCTCGAGCTACAAGAAGAGATGGCTCAGCTCAATCTGACCATTGTTGGGGTCAACTGCGCCAATATGTTGGAAGTGACGCCCACTCTTGAAGAAGAAATTCACAAGGCCCAGGCAGACGATTCATTACTGCAATGATACGTCTCCAACGTATCTATAATTTTTGATTGTTCCATGCTATTATATTATCTATTTTGGATGTTTTATATGCATTAATATGCTATTTTATATTATTTTTGGGACTAACCTATTAACCTAGAGCCTAGTGCCAGTTCCTGTTTTTTCCCTGTTTTTGAGTTTCACAGAAAAGGAATACCAAACGGAATAAAACTTTCGCGATGATCTTTCTTGGACCAAAAGGAAACCAGAGGACTTGGAGTGCAAGTCAGAGAAGCCACGAGGCGGCCACAAGGACGGAGGGCGCGCCCAGGGGGGTAGGGCGTGCCCCCCACCCTTGTGGGCCCCTCGTGCGTCTCCTGACCTAATTCTTTCGCCTATATATACTCTTATATGCCCAAACCACCAGAGGCATCCACGAAAAGACTTTTGCACCGCCGCAACCTTCTGTACCCGTGAGATCCCATCTAGGGGCCTTTTCCGGCGTCCTGCCGGAGGGGGATTCGATCACGGAGGGCTTCTACATCAAAACCATTGCCCTTCCGATGAAGCGTGAGTAGTTTACCTCAGACCTATGGGTCCATAGCTAGTAGCTAGATGGCTTCTTCTCTCTCTTTGATTCTCAATACCATGTTCTCCTCGATGTTCTTGGAGATCTATTCGATGTAATACTTTTTTGCGGTGTGTTTGCCGAGATCCGATGAATTATGGATTTATGATCAGCTTATCTATGAATATTATTTGAATCTTCTCTGAATTCTTTTATGCATGATTTGATATCTTTGCAAGTCTCTTCGAACTATCGATTTGGTTTGGCCAACTAGATTGGTTTATCTTGCAATGGGAGAAGTGCTTAGCTTTGGGTTCAATCTTGCGGTGTCCTTTCCCAGTGATAGTAGGGGCAGCAAGGCACGTATTGTATTGTTGCCATCGAGGATAAAAAGATGGGGTTTTCATCATATTGCTTGAGTTAATTCCTCTACATCATGTCATCTTTCTTAATGCATTACTCTGTTCTTCATGAACTTAATACTCTAGATGCAGGCAGGAGTCGGTCGATGTGTGGAGTAATAGTAGTAGATGCAGAATCGTTTCGGTCTACTTGACACGGACGTGATGCCTATATTCATGATCATTGCCTTAGATATCGTCATAACTTTGCGCTTTTCTATCAATTGCTCGGCAGTAATTTGTTCACCCACCGTATTATTTTCTATCTTGAGAGAAGCCTCTAGTGAAACCTATGGCCCCCGGGTCTATTTTCCATCATACAATCTTCTACTTTCCAATCTACGAGTTTCCGATCTACTATTTTGCAATCTTTACTTTCCAATCTATAAAACAAAAATACCAAAAAATATTTACTTTACCGTTTATCTATCTCTATCAGATCTCACTTTTGCGAGTAACCGTGAAGGGATTGACAACCCCTTATCGCGTTGGGTGCAAGTTTGGTGTTTGTTTGTGCAGGTATTCGGTGACTTGCGTGTTGTCTCCTACTGGATTGATACCTTGGTTCTCAAAACTGAGGGAAATACTTACTCTACTTTGCTGCATCACCCTTTCCTCTTCAAGGGAAAAACCAACGCAAACTCAAGAAGTAACAGGAAGAATTTCTGGCGCCGTTGCCGGGGAGATCTACACCAAGTCAAGACATACCAAGTACCCATCATAAACTCTCATCTCTTGCATTACATTATTCGCCATTTGCCTCTCGTTTTCCTCTCCCCGACTTCTAAAACAATTTTTGAAAAGATTTGCCTTCTTATTCGCCCTTCTTCCGTTCGATCTTTTGTTTGCTTGTGTTACCATGTGCCTTATTTTTGCTTGCATCTTCGCTTGATAAAAGTTTATGGATCCTCATCCACTTGCTAATCTTTTTAAGAGATCCAATTTTGATGAACCAATTGCTAGTGAGTTTTATGCACTAGATTATCTTTATGAAGTTTTGCTTGAAATTCGTGAATCTGAAAATTGTGATGAAGAAATTTATGAAGTGATTCACGATAGCTCCTTGAATAAAAAGCATGATTGCAATGGTTCTACTATAAATTCTATTAATGTCAGTTGTTCTAATGATATGCAAAACCCTAAGCTTGGGGATGCTAGTTTTGCTAGGTCCACTACTTATTGCAATGATCATGATAGGGGTGATTTTTCTTATGATCTTGAAAATTTATTTAAGCCCCATGATGAATATGAGATTGATAATAATGTTTGCAATAATACTGAAAGTGGGTTTGGAAGAGTGTCAACTTTAGATCCCACATATTTGGAGAATGTTCAATCTTATGAAATTTTTGATAAAAGTGGGTTTGGAGAGGTCATGACTTTAGTTAATGTTAATCCCACTATTTTGGAAGAGTGTCAACTTCGCATGCATGTGGATCGTGTTGAGAATATGTTATGTGATAGCTATTTTGTTGAATTTGCTTATGATCCTATATGTAATTATTATGAGAGAGGAAAATATGGTTGTAGAAATTTTCATGTTACTAAATTACCTCTCTTCATGTTGAGATTGCTATCGTCTCTTTCTTCTTCCTTGCATATGCTAGTTTTTGCTTGCCTTGATAATTTGTTTGCTTATAAAATGCCTATGCATAGGAAGTATGTTAGACTTAGATGTGTTTTGTAACGTGTTTTATGATGCTCTCTTTGTGCTTCAATTCTTCTCTTTTATGTGAGCATCATTGAAATTATCAATGCCTAGCTAAAAGGCTTTAAAGAAAAGCGCTTGTTGGGAGGCAACCCAATTTTATTTTTGTTTTTGCTTTTTTGGTTTTGTTTTAGAAAATAATAATTCATCTAGCCTCTGGTTAGATGTGGTTTTATGTTTTAATTAGTGTTTGTGCCAAGTAAGGCCTTTGGGATGGCTTACGGTGATAGTTGATTTGATCTTGCTGAAAAACAGAAACTTTTGCGCCCAGGAAAATAATTTTTATAATTCACAGAAGAGCGATTTTGAGTTGATTCTTTTTGCATAAGATTAATAAACAAATTTCTTAGGTCGTCCTAATTTTTCAGAATTTTTGGAGTTACAGAAGTATTCGAGATTTCCAGATTTCTACAGACTGTTCTGTTTTTGACAGATTCTGTTTTCTATGTGTTGTTTGCTTATTTTGATGAATCTATGGGTAATATCGGGAGGTATGAACCATAGAAAAGTTGTAATACAGTATATATTACACCAATATAAATAAAGAATGAGTTCACAACAGTACCAAAGTGGTGATTTATTTTCTTACACTAACGGAGCTTATGAGATTTTCTGTTGAGTTTTGTGTTGTGAAGTTTCAAGTTTTGGGTAAGGATTTGATGGACTATGGAATAAGGAGTGGCAAGAGCCTAAGCTTGGGGATGCCCAAGGCACCCCAAGGTAATATTCAAGGACAACCAAGAGCCTAAGCTTGGGGATGCCCCGGAAGGCATCCCCTCTTTCGTCTTCGTCTATCGGTAACTTTACTTGAGGCTATATTTTTATTCACCACATGATATGTGTTTTGCTTGGAGCGCCTTGTATAAATTGAGTCTTTGCTTTTTAGTTTGCCACAATCATCCTTGATGTACACACTTTTTGAGAGGGACACGCATGAATCGTGATTTATTAGAAATTTAGAATACTCTTTGTGCTTCACTTATATCTTTTGAGTTAGGCAATTTTGCTCTAGTGCTTCACTTATATCTTTTTTTAGCACGGCGGTGGTTTTATTTTGTAGAAATTATTGAACTCTCATGCTTCACTTATATTATTTTGAGAGTCTTTAAAACAGCATGGTAATTTGCTTTGGTTATAAATTTAGTCCTAATATGATAGGCATCCAAGAGGGATATCATAAAAACTTTCATATAAAGTGCATTGAATACTATGAGAAGTTTGATTCCTTATGATTGTTTTGAGATATGAAGATGGTGATATTAGAGTCATGCTAGTGAGTAGTTGTGAATTTTAGAAATACTTGTGTTAAGGTTTGTGAGTCCCGTAGCATGCACGTATGGTGAACCGTTATGTAACGAAGTTGGAGCATGAGATATTTTTTGATTGTCATCCTTTGTGTGGAAGTCGGGATCGCGCGATGGTTAACTCCTACCAACCCTTCCCCTAGGAGCATGCGTCTAGTACTTTGTTTTGATGACTAATAGATTTTTGCAATAAGTATGTGAGTTCTTTATGACTAATGTTGAGTCCATGGATTATACGCATTCTCACCCTTCCACCTTTGCTAGCCTCTCTAGTGCCGCGCAATTTTCGCCGGTACCATAAACCCACCATATACCTTCCTCAAAACAGCCACCATACCTACCTATTATGGCATTTCCATAGCCATTCCGAGATATATTGCCATGCAACTTTCCACCGTTCCGTTTATTATGACACGTATCATCATTGTCATATTGCTTTGCATGATCATGTAGTTGACATCGTATTTGTGGCAAAGCCACCATTCATAATTCTTTCATACATGTCACTCTTGATTCATTGCACATCCCGGTACACCACCGAAGGCATTCATATAGAGTCATATTTTGTTCTAGTATCGAGTTGTAATTTATGAGTTGTAAGTAAATAGAAGTATGATGATTTTCATTATTAGAGCATTGTCCCATGTGAGAAAAAAAAAGGAGAAAAGAAAGAAAGAAAGAAAGAAAAAGAAAAAAGAGAAAAGAAAAAAAGAAAAAAAGGAAAGAAAAAAAATGAGAGAAAAAGAGAGAAGGGGCAATGTTACTATCCTTTTTTCCATACTTGTGGTTCAAAGTAGCACCATGATCTTCATGATAGAGAGTCTCCTATGTTGTCACTTTCATATACTAGTGGGAATTTTTCATTATAGAACTTGGCTTGTATATTCCAACGATGGGCTTCCTCAAATTGCCCTAGGTCTTCATGAGCAAGCAAGTTGGATGCACACCCACTTAGTTTTCTTTTTTGAGCTTTCATACACTTATAGCTCTAGTGCATCCGTTGCATGGCAATCCCTACTCACTCACATTGATATCTATTGATGGGCATCTCCATAGCCCGTTGATACGCCTAGTTGATGTGAGACTATCTCCCTCTTTTTGTCTTCTCCACAACCACCTTCTATTCCACCTATAGTGCTATGTCCATGGCTCACGCTCATGTATTGCGTGAAAGTTGAAAAAGTTTTAGAATACTAAAGTATGAAACAATTGCTTGGCTAAAACCGGGGTTGTGCATGATTTGAGTATTTTGTGTGATGAAGATGGAGCATAGCCAGACTATATGATTTTGTAGGGATAAGCTTTCTTTGGCCATGTTATTTTAAGAAGACATAATTATCTTGTTAGTATGCTTGAAGTATTATTGTTTTTATGTCAATATTAAACTTTTGTTTTGAATCATACGGATCTGAACATTCATGCCACAATAAAGAAATTACATGGATAAATATGTTAGGTAGCATTCCACATCAAAAATTCTGTTTTTATCATTTACCTACTCGTGGACGAGCAGGAATTAAGCTTGGGGATGATTGATACGTCTCCAACGTATCTATAATTTTTTATTGTTCCATGCTATTATTTTATCTGTTTTGGATGTTTTATATGCATTAATATGCTATTTTATATTATTTTTGGGACTAACCTATTAACCTAGAGCCCAGTGCCAGTTCCTGTTTTTTCCCTATTTTTGAGTTTGGCAGAAAAGGAATACCAAACGGAGTCCAAACGGAATAAAACTTTCACGATGATCTTTCTTGGACCAAAAGGAAACCAGAGGACTTGGAGTGCAAGTCAGAGAAGCCACGAGGCGGCCACAAGGACAGAGGGCGCGCCCAGGGGGGTAGGGTGCGCCCCCCACCCTTGTGGGCCCCTCGTGCGTCTCCTGACCTAATTCTTTCGCCTATATATACTCTTATATGCCCAAACCACCAGAGGCATCCACGAAAAGACTTTTCCACTGCCGCAACCTTCTGTACCCATGAGATCCCATCTAGGGGCCTTTTCTGGCGTCCTGCCAGAGGGGGATTCGATCACTGAGGGCTTCTACATCAACACCATTGCCCTTCCGATGAAGCGTGAGTAGTTTACCTCAGACCTACGGGTCAATAGCTAGTAGCTAGACGGCTTCTTCTCTCTCTTTGATTCTCAATACCACGTTCTCCTCGATGTTCTTCGAGATCTATTCGATGTAATACTTTTTTGCGGTGTGTTTGCCGAGATCCGATGAATTGTGGATTTATGATCAGCTTATCTATGAATATTATTCGAATCTTCTCTGAATTCTTTTATGCATGATTTGATATCTTTGCAAGTCTCCTCAAACTATCGATTCAGTTTGGCCAACTAGATTGGTTTTTCTTGCAATGGGAGAAGTGCTTAGCTTTGGGTTCAATCTTGCGGTGTCCTTTCCCAGTGACAGTAGGGGCAGCAAGGCACATATTGTATTGTTGCCATCGAGGATAAAAAGATGGGGTTTTCATCATATTGCTTGAGTTAATTCCTCTACATCATGTCATCTTTCTTAATGCGTTACTCTGTTCTTCATGAACTTAATACTCTAGATGCAGGCAGGAGTCGGTCAATGTGTGGAGTAATAGTAGTAGATGTAGAATTGTTTCGGTCTACTTGACACGGACGTGATGCCTATATTCATGATCATTGCCTTAGATATCGTCATAACTTTGCGCTTTTCTATCAATTGCTCGGCAGTAATTTGTTCACCCACCGTATTATTTTCTATCTTGAGAGAAGCCTCTAGTGAAACCTATGGCCCCCGGGTCTATTTTCATCATACAATCTTCTACTTTCCAATCTACGAGTTTCCGATCTACTATTTTGCAATCTTTACTTTCCAATCTATAAAACAAAAGTACCAAAAAATATTTACTTTACCGTTTATCTATCTCTATCAGATCTCACTTTTGCGAGTAACCGTGAAGGGATTGACAACCCCTTATCGCGTTGGGTGCAAGTTTGGTGTTTGTTTGTGCAGGTATTCAGTGACTTGCATGTTGTCTCCTGCTGGATTGATACCTTGGTTCTCAAAACTGAGGGAAATACTTACTCTACTTTGCTGCATCACCCTTTCCTCTTCAAGGGAAAAACCAACGCAAGCTCAAGAAGTAGCATGCAACACCATATCACCCGAATGAAAGCGGGCAAGACTCAAGACTTCCTGATAGATGAGCAAGGTACTCTATGGTTTCGAGGGCGAATATGTGTACCAAGAGTAGAAGATCTGAGGAAGAAGATATTAACAGAGGCACATGAATCTTCGTACTCGATCCATCCAGGCGGTACCAAGATGTATGAAGACCTCAGGCAAATATTTTGGTGGGATGGAATGAAGAAGGATATTGCATATTTTATCGCCTGCTGTGATATATGCAATAAGGTGAAGGCGGAACATCAGAAACCCGCCAGGATGCTTCAAACTTTGCCCGTCCCGCAATGGAAATGGGACGATGTCTGCATGGACTTCATCGCCGGTCTTCCCAAAACTCCTCGTGGAAACAATGCCGTATGGGTCGTGGTGGACATACTGACCAAGGTAGCCCATTTCATTCCCATCCGAACCACATACCGTGCGGATCAACTGGCTCAACTCTATGTGTCCAGAATCGTCAGTTTGCATGGCGTGCCAAGAACTATCACCTCAGACCGAGGATCCCTTTTTACCTCAGCATTCTGGTCTTGTCTTCATCAAGCATTGGGAACAACATTGAAGTATAGCACAGCCTATCACCCTCAGACAGACGGGCAAACGGAGCGAGTAAACCAGATACTCGAAGACATGCTACGCGCATGTGCTCTGGCTCAAGGACCCCAATGGGAAGACAGTCTACCTTACGTGGAATTTTCCTACAACAACAGCTATCAGACCAGCCTTAAGATGTCACCATATGAAGCCTTGTATGGATGCAAGTGCCGTACCCCATTAAACTGGTCTCAGACCAGAGACAGTCGTATTTTTGGGACTGACTTGATGATGGAAGATGAGAAGCAAGTCAGAGAGATCCGAGACAGACTGCAATTGGCCAAGTCTTGACAGAAGAGCTACTATGATTCCAAACACCGACCGATCAGTTTTGAACCTGGCGAATGTGTCTACCTCCGAGTCACACCCATGAAAGGAGTCAAGAGATTTCAGACTCGGGGAAAGCTGGCACCAAGATATTGGCCCATTTCCTGTTATGTCCAAGGTTGGCACAGTGGCATATCAATTGGAGCTTCCTCCCGAACTGTTAGAAATACATGATGTCTTCCACGTATCACAGTTACGGAGGTGTATCTCACCACCCGAGAAACGGACTGATATGGCAGAAATAAAGCTTGCTAAGGATCTGACCTATGAAGAGAAACCTTTCCGAATACTGGATGAGATGGAAAGAGTCACCCGCAGCAAGCCAGTTAAGTTTTACAAGGTGAAGTGGGAACACCATACCGAGAGTGAAGCTACCTGGGAAAGAGAAGACTTTTTGAGGACAGCATATCCTGAATTGTTTCCTGAGCAACCGAATCTCGAGGACGAGATTCATCCTAAGGGGGGAGGTTTGTGACACCCTGGTTTTTGCCCTTTTTCTTTTTCTAGGTTTTATTGCATTTTTGAATTGAATTTGAGTTTTGGATCAACTCATTTGGACTTAAGCCCTTGGTCATTACTTTGATTTTCACCCAAGTGACTTCTCTCATCCTCAAACACATCTCTTGCCCTCTGTTATATCATGATATTGCCTTGGGAATATTTTTCTTAGATGAAAAATATTCATTTCCTTCTGAAAAAGCCCTATATTCACTTCTGCTCCAAAGCAACCCTCATTTTTCTTGCCCACAAAAATCTGAGAAAATTCCCAAATATTCTTTAGACCTTGGCCCAACTTCCTGTGCAAAAATATTTCATGGTCATGTGGAGTATTTTTGCTGTAGAAAATCTTTTCTATTCTAGTCAGAATTGTCACTTTGTGAAGCAAGTACATTTTTGACAAACCTTTTCGAGCTGAAACTTTCATGGTCTAATTACCTTCCTGAGAGAACCTTAACCACCAAGAACCAGCTCCTAACTCCCTTTGGATCTTTCTCAAGCAAGCTCACAAGTTTCTATCCAGAAACTTGCTGAGAAGCTCAAGTCTCATCTGGTCGGCCTGGTAGTGATACAACAGCATGGGGTGACCTAGCACTGCAAAGACAACACCCAGACACGATTTTACCTCTCGGCCGCACCGCATAGTGCCAGTGCACGCGGTGACCGCGTATGGACATGGTGCCAGGCATGCGTTCGACGCGCTCTGCGCGCCGGCAGCCTCTCTGTTCAGCGTGTGCGCCCGCCTCCGCCCAAACCCTCGTGTCTTAAAGCTCCCTCTGCCTCGACTCATCGCCCTTGACCTCTCCCTGGCGCTCCCCGACACCGGCGACAGCCGCAGTGATCACGGACACGGCGGAGCATAGGCTACAGTGAGCCCGTGCTCCAGTTTTCGTCCTCCTCTGGCGCCCTATGCTTGGATGCGTGCCTCCAAAGTGGTCGCGTGAGCCCCTGGCTCATTCTCCCCTCTCACTGACCCCGTTCGTCGCCGCTCGCTGCTTCCAGAGCCATCTCCGGCGACCCCGATCCCCCTCTCGCCCGCGCCTATATATAGAGGCCCTCCCGAGCTCAATCAACCACCCCAACCTACTCCTCTGACCCCCAAACTCCTCCTAGATAGCATCGGCCAGGCCAGGCGGGACTCTGGCAGCCGTTCTGCTCCAAGGCTCGCCTGCAATTCCCCCTCGGTGCCTTGCATCTCCGGCGATCCTCGACGCCCTCCGACCACCCAGGAGTGTGCGTGGTGCTCTGCGGGTCCCCGACAACGCCGCTGGAGCCGCTGGAACTGGCTCACCTCGCCGGCATCTTCCTCTCCGGCGAGCTCCCTCCGCTGCCGTCTTTGGAGAGCTCCACGGCGACCTCCTCCGTCCATCTCCGGTGAATCCACGGGTACGTTCGTGCTCACCGTGTTGAGGCGCGTCCATCCATCCAATCGCCAGCGGCAGCCGTGGTCTCCTCGCCGGAGAACCACCGGCGACCGCGCCGCCTCCCATGTTTCTCTCTCTCCCTCTCTCTTAACCCTACCAGTGGGGCCCGCCCGTTAGCCTCACTATGCGGCCGCCGAAATGGTATAAGTGATGGTGCATTTCTAAAATATGTCTTTGACGTCACCCCCTCTGGTTATTTTTCTAAATTCAATTTAATTCAGAATATTGACCAAACTTTGACCATCTCTAGTTTTTATTCTACAAGTCCAAATGACATGATTCTTTTTGCACAAGTTTTGTATTGAGCTCCTCTATCAGCATGCAAAAGATGAGATTTTTGCTTGCTGTAAATATTTTCTGGTGCATTTAAATGTGTTATGTGACATTTTCTTTTTGCTATTTTAAATGTTTTCAGAAGGAACTTGCTGCCTTGAGGATAACCAGGAGGAGTGTGACCCTCCTCTGCACTAAGGCAAGCCATCACAAATATTTGCAAGAGTGTCATTTCAATAACTATGATTTTCACTTGAATATGGTCTTTTATAATGCATATAGAAAATTCATATAATATCAGTTGATGCTAGTTTCATTTTCATGCTATGCTTGTTATGTTATCAGTGGTATTTTAGTTGAATGACTAAGGTTATGCAGTAGGGTAACATGATGATGAGTATGATTAAGTTTATATCGGTATTATGTTGGAATGATGCATATATAGTCCATTGCATTTTCATGGCATATTATGACTCGGTAATATTTATTTGCAAGTTGAAACCTGATTTTAATCCAACTTGAACATGCTGTTGATCGAGTCATGGTGCCACCGAATCAAGCTTCCCAAAGTGCAACCACATTTGCCTTTTATGGGAAGGCCCTTTCTCGGTCTGTTGTTATGCCTCTCGCCGGTGCCTCCAACTAGGGAAGGTTATGTGCTTGCGTTACCCTAGCCCGGTAGGCAGGCATAGCCTTGAGTGCCCGTAGTTGTTTTGGTACCATGTCCCCGTTTGGGACTGTTTGTTTTGCCATGACGGTGGCCGTTGGATGTCCGGAGTGGCATCGGGGCCACCCATGACTTAGCCCAAAAGGGGAGTTGGTCGGAGTGGCCGGGAGAGTGTCATGGCAATAGATTGGTTCTGTCAAAACGTTGTTAGTCCACCCGAATGGGAGTATGAGGCCTTGGGTTCCGTAGTGTGGATACAGTGTACTAACCTCTGCAGAGTGTGTTTAATCTATCAATAGCCGCGTCCTTGGTCACGGACATAGTTCGTAGTAGGTCACACCGTGGGTCAACAGAAATATTGAACCTACACACTAAAGATATACTTGTGGCACTCGTTATGTTGGTGAAGTGTTGAGACCATCGAGATGGTTTCGTTTGTGATCCTGAGGTGATCACCGTGGTATGATGATGATCGTGGTTACGAGGTAACCAAGATGGTAAGCGGGTCTAAGAGGCCCTGATATGAGCATTGTCACTTCATGAGTAGCATGCTAAGATCTTGCATTTAACCTGCTTAAATATCATGTTGTTGTTTGTCATTGTTGCTTTATTTGTATGAGCTTGCGAGTACATTCAAAGTACTTACCTTGCGTGTCATGCCAGTTTCAGGAGAAGTCGTACCGGAGTTGGATTTGCATCGTTGCATCGCAGTCTAGACTGTGTCCACATCAGTGTCCCTATGAGATGGAGTCCTTCTACGTCGTCTTTCCGCAGCCACGTAGCTTTGTCGTGATGTCGAGGCCCCGATCTTGTCCACTAAATAATGTACATATGTGCAGCAGCACCGTGTGTGCCGCTTGGCCTCGCTACTTGATGTAATATCGAACCTATGCTCCAATAAAGCGGTTGTCTTTCTGTACCAAGTTGTTGTGTGTTGCCAGAAGAATTGATCTCTGGGCTGGAAATGCAAGGTAAACCAGTCGCTCTGAGCCGGGGTGCCACAAAGGTTGACGGTTCACTATCCATATGATAGGTGTAGGTGGAGGTTGCATGCCTCCTGTATGCGTACAAGTAAATATATCTAGGTATTTAATTTTGCACACAACATTAGTTTTAGTGATGCTTGATACCTTCTATTTCCCTTGACACAATTGTTTCATTGAATTTTAGGTCAAACAGAACCCACATATGCACACTTGACCACCTGGAGGGGGGAAGGCCCAATCAACAAAATTAGCAAAAACTAAGTGGGTGGCAGATACAATCATGGATTGGCTTAGAGAGACACCAACACTTGGTCCTACAACACAATACAAGTTGTTGTTTGGTAAGTATGAGATGAGCATACCGTACATGAGGATTTTTTATGCAAAGGCAATGGCTCTTGACAGAATTAATGGTCCATGGAATGATAGTTTTGCTTTGTTATACACCTACAAAGATGAAGTGGAGATGGCAAGTCCAGGCCGTGTTGTAGAGCTTGACAAGCATACTGTACAATACAAAATTAGGGTGAAGACATTTGAGAAGGAATGTTTTAGGAGGGATTTTGTTTGTTTCAAGGCTTGCTGGAAGGGGTTTCTGGACGGTTGCAGGCTTTATTTGGCTGTGGGTGCAACATCTTTGAATGGGAGATTTAGGGGACAGCTAGTAGCTGCTTGTGTAGTTGATGTACACAACTGGCTTTTCCTGGTGGCATATGGTGTTTTGGAGATGGAGTCAGAGGAAAGTTGGGTGCGGTTTTTGAAGAATTTGCGCAACATTATAGGGCAACCACCAGGATTGGCTATACACAGAGATGCTTGCAAGGGTTTAGAGACTGCGGTAGATGTAGTTTTCCCTAGAGTTGAGCATAGGGAATGTATGAGACACCTAGCTACTAATTTTACAAAGAAATTCAGGGGTAAAGTGTATGATAAGAACCTATGGCCAGCATCATACACTTGCAGCTTGAGGAAACATGAGCACCACTTGAGAGTTTTGTATGTTGAAAATTCTGCCGTGCGGGAATACATGGAAGCGCATCATGGAATGGTTTGGTCAAGAAGCAAATTCAATGAAATATGCAAGGTAGACTATGTGACCAATAACCTTGCCAAGTGTTTCAATTCAAAAATTAAGTCAGTGAAAGGTTTTATGTTGTGGCAAGCATTTGCCAAGATTAGGCAGATGATCATGATAAAGATGGATTTGCGTAGAAGAATTGCTGATACACAATATGTTAGCCATGTCATAATCCCGTTTGTGATAAAGGCATTGCATGCTAGGGCAAGAGGATTGAAGATGAAATGCATTAGATGATCAACACATGACGCTGAGGTAACATACACTGACACTAAAAACGGGGAATGGATGTACCCAGTGGATTTAAGTACTAAGACATGCAGCTGTAGGCAATGGCAGATCCGTGGGCAGCCATGCATACATGTGATACGTCTCCAATGTATCTATAATTTTTTATTGTTTCATGCTATTATATTATCCATCTTGGATGTTTTATATGCATTATTATGTTATTTTATATCATTTTTTGGACTAACCTATTAACCTAGTGCCCGGTGCCAGTTGTTGTTTTTCCCATGTTTTTGTCTTTTACAGAAAATTAATACCAAACGGAACCCAAACAGAACAAAACTTCTTGACGATTTTTCTTGGGCCAGAAGACAACTAGGAAGCTTCGGGAGGAGGCCAGAAGGTCCACGGGTGAGCGACAAGCTCACTAGGCGCGCCCTAGGGGGGCACCCTATGAGCTTGTGGGCCCCCCGTGGATCCTCTAACCCTAATCTCAGCTCTATAAATACCCAAATATTCCCCGTATACCAGAGGGCTCACCAAAAATACTTTTCCACCGCCAAAATTTCTGTCCTCGAGAGATCCCATCTGGAGACCTGTTCCGGTACTCTGCCGGAGGGGGATTCGATCACGGAGGGCCTCTACATCAACCTTGCTTCCCTTCCAATGATGTGTGAGTAGTTTACCACAGACCTAAGGGTTCATAGCTAGTAGCTAGATGGCTTCTTCTCTCTCTTTGATCTGCAATACAATGTTCTCCTTGATGTTCTTGGAGATCTATTCGATGTAATCTTCTTTTGGGGTGCGTTTGTTGAGATCCGATGAATTGTGGATTTATGATCAGATTATCTATGAATATTATTTGAGTCTTCTCTGAACTCTTTTATGCATGATTAAGATAGCTTTGTATTTCTCTCCGATCTATTGATTTGGTTTAGCCAACTAGATTGATTTTTCTTGCAACGGGAGAGGTGCTTTGTATTGGCTTTAATCTTGCGGTGTCCTCACCCAGTGACAGTAGGGGTAGCGAGGCATGTATTTGTATTGTTGGCATTAATGATAAAAAGGTGGGGTTTATTTCATACTGTTTGGATCTACCCCTCTACATCATGTCATCTTGCTTAAGGCATTACTCCGTTCTTGTTAACTTAATATACTAGATGCATGTTGGATAGCAGTCGATGTGTGGAGTAATAGTAGTAGATGCAGGCAGGAGTCGGTCTACTTGTCACGGACGTGATGCCTATATTCATGATCATTGCCTTAGATATCGTCATAACTTTGCGATTTTCTATCAATTGCTCAATAGTAATTTGTTTACCCACCGAATGCGTTCTTTCAAGAGAGAAGCCTCTAGTGAAAACTATGGCCCCCGAGTCTATTTTTATTATATTAAATTCAGATCTATAAAACCAAAAAAACCAAAAATACATTGCTGCAATTTATTTACCTTTACTTTGTTTTGCACTTTTATTTATCTTTTATACCTATCTCTATCAGATCTCATCCTTGCAAGTAACCGTGAAGGGATTGACAACCCCTTTATCGTGTTGGGTGCAAGTATTTGTTTGTTTGTGTAGGTGCAACCATTGGTGACTTGTGTGTTCCTCCTACTGGATTGATACCTTGATTCTCAAACTGAGGGAAATACTTATCTCTACTTTGCTACATCACCCTTTCCTCTTCAAGGGAAAAACTAACACAAGCTCAAGAAGTAGCAGGAAGAATTTCTGGCGCCGTTGCCGGGGAGGATCTACATCAAGCCTACCAAGTACCCTTCATAAACTCTCATCTCTTGCATTTACATTATTCGCCATTTGCCTCTCGTTTTCCTCTCCCCCACTTCTAAAACATTTTCAGAAAAACACAAAAATATTTGCCTTTTTATTCGCCTTCTTTTCATTCGTCTTTTCATTTGCTTTTTGTTTGCTTGTGTGCTAGATTGCTTGCTTTGTCACGATGTCTCAAGAAAATACTAAGTTGTGTGATTTTTCCAACACTAATAATAATGATTTTATTATTACTCCAATTGCTCCCGCCACTAGTGCGGTATCTTATGAAATTAATTCCGCTTTGTTGAATCTTGTTATGAAAGAACAATTTTCTGGTAGTCCTAATGAAGATGCTGCATCCCATCTAAATACTTTTATTGAATTGTGTGATAAGCAAAAGAAAAAAGATATGGATAATGATATTGTTAAATCGAAGCTATTTCCGTTCTCACTACGAGATTGTGCTAAAACTTGGTTTTCATCCTTGCCTAAAAATAGTATTGATTCATGGAATAAGTGTAAGGATGCTTTTATTTCCAAGTATTTTCCTCCCGCTAAGATCATCTCCCTTAGAAACGATATAATGAATTTTAAGAAACTAGATCATGAACATGTTGCACAATCTTGGGAGAGGATGAAATTGATGATAAGAAATTGCCCTACTCATGGTTTAAGTTTATGGATGATCATACAAAGTTTTTATGCTGGATTGAATTTTGCATCTATAAATCTTTTAGATTCTGCCGTGGGTGGTTATTTTATGTAAATCACATTAGGAGAAGCTACTAAACTCCTAGATAATATTATGGATAATTACTCTCAATGGCATACCCAAAGATCTTCTACTGGTAAAAAAGTGCATGCGATTGAAGAAATTAATACTTTGAGTGGAAAGATGGACGAACTTATGAAGTTGATTGCTAGCAAGAGTGCTCCTATTGATCCTAACGATATGGCTTTGTCTACTTTGATTGAGAATAATAATGAATCTATGGATGTGAATTTTGTTGGTAGGATTTTTTGGTAATAACGCGTATAGAGGCAATTTTGATCCTAGGCCATTTCCTAGTAATTCCTCTAATAATTATGGTAATTCCTACAACAATTATTATGGAAATTATAATAATATACCCTCTGATCTTGAGAATAATATTAAAGATTTTATTAACTCCCAAAAGATTTTCAATGCTATGGTAGAAGAAAAATTGCTCAAGATTAATGATTTGGCTAGAAACATTGACAGAATTTCTCATGAGATTGATTCTTTTAAGATTAGATCTATGCCACCCAAGATTGATATTAATGAGTCTCTGAAAGCTATTCAAATTTCTATTAATGAAAGTAGGGAGAGAACCACTAGGATGCGTGCTAAGAGAGAATGCTAGAAAAAGTATGTTCTTCTAGTTTTTGTGATAATCATGATGAAGATCTTAAAGTGATTGGCGTGACTCCTATTGAATCTTTGTTTGTTAATATAAAACTTGATAAAGAAGGGACTGTAGATGAGTCAACTTTAGCTAGAAGGAGTCCCGATAATTTGGAGAGTGAAGATCTTAATGAAAAAATTGATAAAAGTGGGATTGGCGAGGTCAAAACTTTAACAAGTGATGAGCCCACTCTTTTGGATTTCAAGGACTTTAATTATGATAATTGTTCTTTGATTAATTGTATTTCCTTGTTACAATCTATGCTTAATTCAACTCATGCTTATAATCAAATTAAAGCTTTTATTAAACACATCGTTGATGCTATGATGAAATCTTTTGAAGAAAAACTTGAGTTGGAAGTTTCAATCCCTAGAAAGCTTTATGATGAATGGGAACCTACTATTAAAAATTAAGATTAAATATTATGAGTTCAATGCTTTGTGTGATTTGGGTGCTAGTGTTTCCACTATTCCAAAAACTTTATGTGATGTGCTAGGTTTCCATAAACTTGATGATTGTTCTTTAAATTTCACTTAGTGGATTCCACTATTAAGAAACCAATGGGAAGAATTAATGATGTTCTTATTGTTGCAAATAGGAATTATGTGCTCATAGATTTTATTTTGCTTGATATAGATTGCAATCCTACATGCCCTATTGTTCTTGGTAGACCTTTTCTTAGAACGGTTGGTGCAATTATTGATATGAAAGAAGGAAACATTAGATTTCAATTTCCGTTAAGGAAGGGCATGGAACACTTTCCAAGAAAGAAAATTAAGTTGCCATATGAATCTATTGTGAGGTCCACTTATGGATTGAATACCAAAGATGACAATACCTAGATTTATGCAATATGCCTAGCTAGGGGCGTAAAACAATAGCGCTTGTTGGGAGGCAACCCAATTTTATTTTATGTTTTTTTGTTTTTTCTTCTATTTTTCAATAAATATGAAATTATACCTCTGTTATGATTGTGTTTTAATGTTTAAATTAGTTTTTGAGCCAAGTAAGACCTTTGGGATGATTTGGAAGATTATTGATTTGATTTTGCTGAAAAACAGAAACTTTTGCGTCCAGTAGAAGAATTGTTAAAATTTGCTGGAACGTGGAAAAACTCTGAATTTTTTACAAAATATTTATATATGAATTGCCTATGTTTCCTAATTTTCATTATTTTTGGAGTAACAATAGTATGACTATAATTCGGGTCTTTACAGACTGTTCTGTAAGCATGAATTTATTATATGAGTCTTTGCTTTTTAGTTTGCCACAATCATCCTTGTTGTACACACCTTTTGAGAGGGACACACATTAATCATGAATTTATTACAGTACTCTATGTGCTTCAATTATATCTTTTGATCTAGGTAGTTGCTCTAGTGCTTCACTTATATCTTTTTAGAGCACGGCGGTGTTTTTTATTTTGAAGAAATTGATGACCTCATGCTTCACTTATATTATTTCGGGAGTCTTAAAAATAGTATGGCAATTTGCTTAGGTTATGAATTTAGTCCTAATATGATGGGTATTCAAGAGGGATATAATAAAAACTTTCATTAAGATCATTGAATATATGAGAAGTTTGATTCCTTGCATTTGTTTTGAGATATAAAGATGGTGATAGTAGAGTCATGCTAGTGAGTAATTGTGGTTTAGTAAGAATATTTGTGTTAAGGTTTGTGTTTCCCGAAGCATGCACGTATGGTATCTCATTATGCGATGAAGTTGGAGCATGATTTATTTTTTATTGTCTTCCATATGAGTGGCGGTCGGGGACGAGCGATGGTCTTTTCCTACCAATCTATCCCCCTAGGAGGATGCGTAGTAGTACTTTGCTTCGAGGGCTAATAAACTTTTGCAATAAGTATGTGAGTTCTTTATGACTAATGTTGAGTCCATGGATTATACGCACTCTCACCCTTCCACCATTGCTAGCCTCTTTGGTACCGTGCATTGCCCTTTCTCACCTTGAGAGTTGGTGCAAACTTTGCCGGTGCATCCAAACCCCGTGATATGATACGCTCTTTCACACAGAAGCCACCTTATATCTTCCTCAAAACAGCCACCATACCTACCTATTATGGCATTTCCATAGCCATTCTGAGATATATTGCCATGCAACTTACACCGTTCCGTTTTATTATGACCCACACCATCATTGTCATATTGCTTTGCATGATCATATAGTTGACATAGTATTTTTTGCTTGGCCACCGTTCATATTTTTTATACATGTCATGCTAGATCATTGCCCATCCCGGTACACCGCCGGAGGCATTCATATAGAGTCATATTTTTGTTCTAGTATCGAGTTGTAATTCTTGAGTTGTAAGTAAATAAAAGTGTGATGATCATCATTATTAGAGCATTGTCCCATGTGAGGAAAGGATGATGGAGACTATGATTCTCGCACAAGTCAGATGATACTCCGGACTTAAAAAAATAGGCCAAAGAGCCCAAAATAAAAAAAGAGCCCAAATAGCCCAAAATAAAAAAAAGAGAAAAAAAGAAAAGAGAAAAAATGAGAGAAAAAGAGAGAAGGGACAATGTTACTATCCTTCTCCACACTTGTGCTTCAAAGTAGCACCATGTTCTTCATGATAGAGAGTCTTCTATTTTGTCACTTTCATATATTACTAGTGGGAATTTTCCATTATAGAACTTGGCTTGTATATTTCAATGATGGGCTTCCTCAAATTTTCCTAGGACTTCGTGAGCAAGCAAGTTAGATGCACACCCACTTAGTTTTCTTTTTGAGCTTTCATACACTTATAGCTCTTGTGCATCCGTTGCATGGCAATCCCTACTCCTTGCATTGACATCAATTGATGGGCATCTCCATAGCCCGTTGATTAGCCTCGTCAATGTGAGACTTTCTCCTTTTTTGTCTTCTCCACACAACCTCCACCATCATATTCTATTCCATCCATAGTGCTATATCCATGGCTCACGCTCATGTATTGCGTGAGAGTTGAAAAAGCTTAAGAGCGTTAAAAGCATGAACCAATTGCTTGGCTTGTCATCGGGGTTGTGCATGATAAATACTTTGTGTTATGAAGATAGAGCATGACAAGTTTATATGATTTTGTAGGGATAACTTTCTTTAGCCATGATATTTTGAGAAGATATGATTGCTTTATTAGTATGCTTGAAGTATTATTGTTTTTATGTCAATATTAAACTTTTGTTTTGAATCTTATGGATCAGAATATTCATACCACAATAAGAAATATTACATGATAAACATGTTAGGTAGCATTCCATATCAAAAATTCTGTTTTTATCATTTACCTACTCGAGGACGAGCAGGAATTAAGCTTGGGGATGCTTGATACATCTCCAACATATCTATAATTTTTTATTGTTCCATGCTATTATATTATCCATCTTGGATGTTTTATATGCATTATTATGCTATTTTATATAATTTTTTGGGACTAACCTAGTGCCTAGTGCCAGTTGATGTTTTTTCCATGTTTTGTCTTTTACACGATATCAATACCAAACGGAACGAAACTTTTTGACGATTTTTCTTGGGCCAGAAGACAACTAGGAAGCTTCGGGAGGAGGCCAGAAGGTCCACGGGTGAGCAACAAGCTCATCAGGCGCGCCCTAGGGGGCGCCATATGAGCTTGTGGGCCCCCCGTGGCTCCTCTAACCCTAATCTCAGCTCTATAAATACCCAAATATTCCCCGTATACTAGAGATCACTCCAAAAATACTTTTCCGCTGCCGCAAGTTTCTGCCCTCGTGAGATCTCATCTGGAGACCTATTCCGGTACTCTGCCAGAGGGGGATTCGATCACGGTGGGCCTCTACATCAACCTTGATGCCCTTCCGATGATGTGTGAGTAGTTTATCACAGACCTACGGGTCCATGGCTAGTAGCTAGATGGCTTCTTCTCTCTCTTTGGTCTTCAATACAATGTTCTCCTTGATGTTCTTGGAGACCTATTCTATATAATCTTCTTTTGCGGTGCGTTTGTTGAGATCCGATGAATTATGGATTTATGATCAGATTATCTATGAATATTATTTGAGTCTTCTCTGAACTCTTTTATGCATGATTAAGATAGCTTTGTATTTCTCTCTAATCTATTGAGTTGGTTTGGCCAACTATATTGATTTTTCTTGCAATGGGAGAGGTGCTTTGTATTGGGTTCAATCTTGTGGTGTCCTCACCCAGTGACAGTAGGAGTAGCGAGGCACGTATTTGTATTGTTGCCATTAAGGATAAAAAGGTGGGGTTTATATCATATTGTTTGGATCTACCCCTCTACATCATGTCATCTTGCTTAAGGCATTACTCCATTCTTGTTAACTTAGTACACTAGATGCATGCTGGATAGCGGTCGATGTGTGGAGTAATAGTAGTAGATGCAGGCAGGAGTCGGTCTACTTGTCACGGACATGATGCCTATATTCATGATAATTGCCTTAGATATCGTCATAACTTTGCGCTTTTCTATCAATTGCTCAACAGTAATTTGTTTACCCACCATATGTGTTCTTTCAAGAGAGAAGCCTCTAGTGAAAACTCTGGCCCTCGGGTCTATTTTTATCATATTAGTTTTATTTCTATAAAACCTAAAAACCCAAAAATACCTTGCTGCAATTTATTTACCTTTACTCTGTTTTGCACTTTTATTTAGCTTTTACACCTATCTCTATCAGATCTCATCCTTGCAAGTAATCGTGAAGGGATTGACAACCCCTTTATCGCGTTGGGTGCAAGTATTTGTTTGTTTGTGTAGGTGCAACCATTGATGACTTGTGTGTTCCTCCTAGTGGATTGATACCTTGGTTCTCAAACTGAGGGAAATACTTATCTCTACTTTGCTTCATCACCCTTTCCTCTTCCAGGGAAAAACCAACGCAAGCTCAAGAAGTAGCAACATGCACTGTTTTTCATGACACTCATCAGGGGGTGAAGTTGGTGAGGTTGATCAATATGTGTCTGAATATTTCTCTCTTACAAAGTTTAAGGCAACATATGATGAGAACGTGCCTGCATTGTTGGGAAAAGACCAATGGAACATCATCGATCCAGGTTTTAAAATTTATGCTCTAGTTTTAGTTAGACCACAAGGAAGGCTGAGGAAGAACAAGATAAGATCAAGTGCAGAGGGAGGTATACGTAGGAGGCACAAGTGTAAAAGATGTGGAGGACTAGGGCACATTGCTAGGGTTTGTTCTAATCCCGTGGATCCATCATTTGGAGAGAATGATCAATGGGGCACCAAAAATGCAGAGGATCATGAAGCGCTAGAAGAAGGGGCAGAAGGACAAGCAGCTCTAGAAGAACTAGAACAAACACAACTTGAGCCACTTGATTGCTTGTATCTGCGTTGGTAATTCCCCCAAGAGGAGAGGATGATGCAGCAACAACGGTAAGGATTTCCCTCAGTTATGAAACAAAGGTTATCAATCCAGTAGGAGAACCAAGCAACACTATGTAAACAACACCTGCACACAAACCACACAAACTTGCAACCCAACGCGTAAGAGGGATTGTCAATCCCTCCTTGGTATTGAGATAGATTAATTGTATGAGATTGGATAAATAGACCTAGCAAAAACACAAAATAAAATAAATAAAGAAAAAGTGAAGCAAGGTATTTTTGGATTAATAGATCTGAAAATAATATGATAGGAAATAGACCCGGGGGCCGTAGATTTCACTAGAGGCTTTTCTCGAGAAATAGCATACGGTGGGTAAACAAATTACTGTTGGGCAATTGATAGAAAAGCGAATAATCATGACGATATCCAGAGCAATGATCATGTATATAGGCATCACGTCCAAGATTAGTAGACCGACTCCTGCCTGCATCTACTACTATTACTCCACACATCGACCGCTATCCAGCATGCATCTAGTGTATTAAGTTCATGGAAAAATGGAGTAATGCAATAAGAATGATGACATGATGTAGACAAGATCTATTCATGTAGGAATAGACCCCATCTTTTTATCCTTAATGGCAATGATACGTGTCATGTCACCTTCTGTCACTGAGATTGAGCACCGCAAGATCGAACCCATCACAAACACCTCTTCCCATGGCAAGAAAAATCAATCTAGTTGGCCAAACCAAACCAAAGTTGATAAGGCTATAAAGATCATGCATAAAAGAGTTCAGAGAAGACTCAAATAATATTCATAGATAGAACTGATCATAAACTCACAATTCATCGGATCCCAACAAACACACCACAAAAAGTCATTACATCAAATAGATCTCCATGAACATCGGGGAGCACATTGTATTGAAGATCAAAAAGAGAGAAGAAGCCATCTAGCTACTGCCTACGGACCCGTAGGTCTGTGGTGAACTACTCACGCATCATCGGAGGGGCAAGGGTGATTGTCGGTGTCAAAACAGGCAGACCTCAGGGTAGGGGGTCCCGAGCTGTGGATCTAGGGTCGATGGGTAACAAGGGACGACGAACACAATGTTTACCCAGGTTCGGGCCCTCTCGAAGAGGTAATACCCTACGTCCTGCTTGATTATATTGGATGTATGATGTGGTTTACAGAGTAGATCTACTACGAGATCAGCATGAGCTAACCCTAAGGCTATGAGGTAATGAATGTAGCTCTAACCCTAATGACTACCACCCTTGGTTTATATAGACACCGATAGGGTTAGGGTTACCGAAGATAGATTACAACAAGGGTTTAAAGAGATACTGCATCTTCTTGACTTGGAGGGCACACCACGGCTTCATAGATCTCTTGTCAATGTACGGCTTCACCAGTCCGGCCCACGTACGATGGGCCGTCACCCCGAGGACCCCTTAGTCCATGACCCCCTCAGTAGCCCCCGAACTTGCCTCCAACGCCAAGACTTGTATCCAGCATCCACTCGTCTGACCTATATTCGGCTTGCGAGGTGAGTTCTCCCATGTTCAGAACCAGGTGGTGTCTAGAATCTGAAACGGTAGTTTTACTTAACACCGAAGGCAATAAAAACATTGCTCGAGCGCAAATAGTGCCTTTATCTGACAACTTTTTCCCTCTCAACGAAGAGTCGCTTCCGGCCATAACACCAAGCAGTTACTATTCCTCGAAGCGTGGCTCGAGGTGATGCCACGTTTGACACGTCCCCTCAAGGTGAAGATCGTGTCCCGTTTTTCGGGGGATATGATTAATGATTTTGATTCCCCTCCCCGCTCATAACGTTGCGGAGATATCGGGAAGTGGAGGAGCCAACGGCGTGGAAAAAGGAATCCCTGGCTTACCCACAGCCTATAAAGGGGGGCTACTACAGTCTGCATCCCACGCCCTCTTCCATCTTCCGCTCTCGCAGACCTTCAGAGCTCCAGCGCCCTTTCTCCCTATTTCCACAATGAATCCCACTTCACCTCCTTCGACCATGGCCGGATCTGGCACCAATGGGAAGTGGGAGGCCTCCTCTGTCACCGATGGGGACATTCTGAAGCTGAAGGAGGCCGGCTACTTGCCGGCCAATGTTGCCCATCAGGCCCCTGAAGAGGGCTAGATCATCCCTACGCCCGGGCCGGGCGAAAGGGTAGTTTTTCTTCCCCATTTCCTTAGGGGGGCTCGGATTTCCCCTGCATCCATTTGTGCGGGGGCTGATGTTCTTCTATGGGCTCGATTTTCATGATCTAGCCCCCAACTCCGTCCTCCACATCTCGACCTTCATCGTCGTCTGTGAAGCACTCCTCCGGGTCCGGCCGCACTTCGGTTTATGGCTGAAGGTGTTCAATGTCAAGCCCAAGGTGGTTGGCGGTGAGCATACGGACTACGGAGGGGCCATGATTAGTAAGCTGACGCGGGTCTAGTGGCCAGACGGCCACTTCATCGACACCATCCGGATGTGGCAGAAGGAGTGGTTTTATATCACCGAGCCGAGGGAGGCTGCATGGGGAGCGGCCCCCGCATTCAGGTCCGGACCCCCTACCCGATTGGCCTCCTGGACCACCAAGAGCCCGGACTGGGGGTGTGTCGCTGACACGAAAATGCTGCAGAAGTGCGTCGACAGCATAATAGAGACCGGTGCGAAGCTGGTTGACGTGGTCCAGATCATGCTCCACCGCTGGCTCCTCCCCTGCCAGGAGAGGGCCAAGCCTATGTGGGAGCATGAGCCCGAGGATTTGGCCACCGTGCGACACCTCTACGGTACGACTCCTGACAAGATATGGGGCCAATTATTCCAGCCCCAGAAGGAGTGGCCGGTCGAGGGGAAGGAATCGGCCTTGACGCCGCGAACCCCCCAAGGGAGGTGAGCGGCATTCTTTTTCGAGAAGTGTTCGGATATTCACACCATGTTTGATTCGGTCTAAGCCTAGTATGTGGATTTTGCAGGGTTGGCTCACCAAGGCCAAGAAGATCCGCGGCCCGGCGCCTCTGCCGGAAGGGCCCCGATCAGAGCAGCTGGAAAAGCTGCTGGTCGTGGTGCCTTATAAGGCGCCCGCCAAGAAGGGCAAGAAGAAAGAAGGGCCGGAGGCCAGGGAGGGCCTCTGCCGTAGGGTTCATCCGGTCAATCGGTCCGGAGACGCTGCAGCCTCATCCATGCAGGATGGGGGCGAGGATGAGGACGAGGAGGAGAGTGCCTCCTCGCACTCCACAAAGAGGGCGGCGTCCGAGGATGTTGAGGAGGTCCAACCTTCCCCAGCCCTGAAGAGACGATGCCGGCCCAAGCTGGTTCTGTCCGACAGTTCGAACTCCGACAAGGGGTCCAAAGTGTCCGAGAAGGTTCCGGAGAAGGAACTCAGGATCAAGCCCCTGGCCAGCAGGTTGGCATTTTTAGCAATCTTGTTTTCAGTAATTTGCTTTAGTTGAAAGTTAACCCCTCCGAGTTGCAGTCCCCCACATGAACGCCCCACCGAGCAGACTTCGGAGGGGACGTCTCTGCCCGCCGAACTGGCGGACAGTGGGTCTATGGCGCACTCCGCGCCTCCTCTGATCCCCAGAGAGGTTGAGGAGGTGCGGTCTCAAAGGACTCCTCCTCCCCCGAACACAGAGGAGGAGGCGGACACTGTAATGGCCGAGGTTAACACCTTGGTCACTGAAGACCAGGAGGGAGCGTCCCTCCTGGCTGATGAAGGAAAGGAGTCCGGACCATCCGGTCCCCATCCATTGACCGCTCCCGAGCCCCCGAGGCCTTCGACAGCACAGGCTCCTCCCAGCAGGGAAGGGGCCGAGGAGCCAACGCCAGTGGCGAACACCTCTACATGGGCGACGGCTGGCTGGCCGGACGTGCTGGAGGAGCTGGTGGACAACTCCGCCATCATTGACGGGCACCGCTCTCTTATGAGTGCGGTGATGCAGGGTGTTCGGTCCATCCAATCCGGACTGAACGACGCTATCCAAGGCCTTCTAACAGGCTTTGAGGTAAGTCAAGTAATACTCTTTCCTCATAATGCGGTTGTAATTGATAGTTCAGGTAGGCCGTGTACGTACCAGCCCCTGAGACTCTGCAAGGACTTCGAAGAAAACTGCAGAGGATCGAATTCGGTAGGCCGACTAATGATGTCGATATTTCTGTGGCTAATGCAGGCATCTTCCGTGGCCGCGGCTGCTAATGCCGCGACACTAGAGGAGATGGATTGGAAGCTCAAGCTTTCTGACAAAGAGCTTGACCTTGTCAACAAACGGCTTGACGAGGCGCAAGGTAAGCCCTGTGAGAAGATGTGTAATTTGCTTGACGCTGGATATTGATGATCCAGACTATGTGCTAATCCTTTATCTTGATGATCCTGCAGCTGCTGCCGCCGAGGTCGAGGGCTTGAAGGAGGCCCTGAGGAAAGCCGAGGCTGAGGCGGCTGCGAAGAAGACGGCCGCTAAGAAGGCGGTGGCCGAGCTTGAGAAGGCCAAGCTTGCTGCAGATCAGCACAAGAGGCTCGGGTGACCGAAGTCCAAGTGGAGCTCCAGGTTGCCGCCAAGAAGCTGGAGGCCCTTGAGAAGGGGCAGGAGGAGCAATCCTCCCGGCTGTCCAAGGCGGAGAAGGAGCTTCAGGAGGCGAGGAGTGACACGTGAGGTGTCCGGGAGGAGCTCCGCCAAGCCGCGCAAATTGCAAATGGTAAGAAATACTTACTGCAGAGTGTGTTCGGAGGCAACAGGTTCGCCATGCTGACGCGGGTCTGGCGCTCCGCAGGCGTCTTCGCCAAACTTTCGAAGAATGCAGCGGCCGCGGCGAGGCACTATGCCACCCTCGAGGAGGACTCCACACAACGGCTCTTCTGGTCACAGTTTCCGGACTCCGAGCGCCCCCCTTCTAAGCGATCAAATGAAGCAGCTGATGGAGATGCATTGGATATCGGAGCTGGCCGTGAAGGACCTCTGTGTCAGCCTGTGGCCAGTCGAGCCCATTCCGGACACCTACTTCGGCCTTGTGCAGAAGCTGCAGGAGGCGCTGCTCCGGATTGATGCCGTAAAGCGGTCAGTGTGCCTTGAGGGGGCGAGGCTCGCATTTGCGAAGACCATGGTGCATTGGCCGAGGATGAATCCAATGGAGATGGCCACTGGTCCTCCGCCGAAGGGGAAGGAGCATCGCCGCCCCGAGCAGTACTTCGCGCAGGTGATAACCGGAGCACGGGCGATAGAAGGCCAGTGTTCGAAAGATGTAATTTTTGAGTGATTGTGTTTAAGTTTGTACCAAGTGGACCTTATGCTTTATTATGCATCTGCCTGACTTGTTTTATATTGTCATGATTTAATTTTGACTCCTGTGTGGCCGTATGTTTATTCTGAAAGCTACCATTCGTCGGCTTCAGCCCCCAAGTGAATATCATGAGGGGTGTTTCGTCTCTGCACTGTTACCCTTAGCCAACATCTTGGTGCCTGGAGGCGGTAGTGCGGGAGCGAAACCAGGCAATCGGGCTATTCGATTTTATTGCTTTCACTTAACCATAGGAGCTTGACGGTGGGGACTAGGGACTAGCCCCCGGTGTATTGTGATGTACTTGGGGATCCAAACCTGCCCTTTCCGATCACATGGTTTGTGTTAAGACAAACCCTTCGTGTGACACGGCGAAATTGCCAACGATTTTTAGAGTCAAACCTCGTCATCGGATCGTAGACCAGTTCGCGCTTACTATGACGGTCAGCTTTCGGCTTTTTCCTCCTGAGGTACTTGACCGGGCAAACCAGGAGTACAATCGCAGGGGTTCTCCCTTTGCCCTCTTAGCCGAACGTGCGAAACATAAGAGGCAAACACAGGAGCTGGGCAACCCAACTATTGACCCAAGACATAGTTCGGAACAGAAGCATATAGTGCAATATCCGAGATGCCGAACACCTAGCAGAAAGCGGTGCCGGACTTGAAGATATTGAGCTGATATATAAATCTAACTCTTGACTAGTTAATATATTTTCATGCCGGGCTGTTCGAAGAGAGAGGGGAGAATCGGAAAGGGAATAGACAAATCGCAGGATGCGGATATCCGAACACCATAAAGGGTATTTTTATTATTTCTCGTAAGCTCGGGATGTCTATCCGTACAATTCAAACTGCGAAGGCTATACTTGTAAAAGAAAAAGAAAGTTTTATAGAGTAAAGGTTGACGCAGGGCCTTGATGCGTGAGTTGAAGCCTTCACTGTGCCCTGCTGCACGTATGCGCCTTTGCTTTTGGTAGGTGGGGGTTGGGACCTTCGATGAGACCTTGATGGGTGAGGACCCTGCCGATGAAGCTTTATGCTTGGGGGTATCCGGAATTGGTCCCCGGGTCGTCCGATGTCGGGGTATTCTCGCGTCAGTCGGCAGGTGGTACCGCGAGTCGACAGATGCCATGGGGTGGCTTGAGGTGAGGGCAAGACTGCCGTGGAATATCCGGGGACGGGTATGCGAGTAGCACGCTCTAGTTTACCCAGGTTCGGGGCTCTCCGGAGAGATAATACCCCTACTCCTGCTCTGCGGGGTCTCCGCATGATCACTATGAAGCAAAGAGTACAATGACGCTCCTAGAGCTGTTCGGCCAGAGGAGGAAGAAGGGCAAGGCTAGCTCTCTCCCCTCCCTGACTATGGTGTGTGTAGAACTGAAGTGGAACATGAGGGGAACCCTTTGCATGGGTGTGGCCTGGGGGGTTTTATAGGCTAACCCCCCCAGGGGTACAATGGTAATATGACCGGGTGGTAGGCCTCGGCTGCCAGCGTCCATGGGGGCCGGGTTCTCCACCGGCTGCTGGGGCCCGCCTCTGCTGGGCCCTACCGGCTGCCGGGGAACCGGCCGACAAGTGGGGCCCGCCGCCTGCGGGCCCCGCTGACGGCTCTTCACTGTGGTGCCGTCCGTGCTGACAAAGATCGTGTCGGGCTCGCCATGGCTACAGCGCCGCGCCGGGCGGGTCGGCGGCTGCCTGGCGATGCCTACTGTAGCCATGCGGCCGTGATTTGGGGGAGGCATGGCGCACTGTGGCCATGCCCCAGCTTGTTTCCTGGTCGGGCTCAAACTCCTAGGGAGAGGACGTGCTGCCTGCTAGGAGCCAGCCCGTACCCTCGCCGCCTTCCGGAGTGCGCCGTCTTCCGGGGTACGTCGCCTTTTGGAACACGCCGTCTTCTAGGAGGCGGCCTTCTAGCTTCAACCACTTTCTTGGGGCCCGCTGTCTTTTAGGAGGTGGCCCTCCGGTCCCGTCCGGCCCTGGAGGCAGGTCTTACGACCAGTCGGACTGAGGAGCGTTGCTAGCCCCGATGTCTTGAAATGTTGTCTCGCTGTCTTCGGGGTACCCGTGGTCAATTACCCCGACATCCGAAGACGAAGTAATTCCGAAGTTCAGTTTAACCGAACATGCACTACGGATTTATTGATATATGCCTCACGGCTGCCCATGGTATTTTGAGTGTGAAGTTGTGCTGACGAGGCACGTAGAGCGTGAAGAATATGGGAGTGGCGTGGGGCGCGTATCCCTATTTGCGGCAAACGCATGCGGGTTCCCATGACGGGGAACGGGTTCGAACTCGTTTGCTATTGTCGCCGGCCTTTACGGCGGGTCGGCATCCGGGCCTATATGGGCCGGTGTGGTCTTCGGCCGCTAGGGCCGCAGTGTGCTCTTCGGTTCAAAGTGAGCGTTCTATATTGCCAATGATAGTTATGACGCCCGAGGGGCCAGGCATCTTCAACTTGAGGTAGGCGTAATGCGGAACGACATTGAATTTGGCGAACGCTATTCGGCCGAGGAGGGCGTGATAGCCACTACGAAAAGGTGCAATATCGAAGATCAAGTCCTCGCTTCAGAAGTTATCCGGAGATCCGAACACTACTTCAAGTGTCACGGTGCCCGTGCAGCGGGCCTCCACTCCCGGAAAGACCCCCTTAAAGATGGTGTTACTGGGTTTAATCCTTGATGGATCGATCCCTATTTTCCTCATTGTATCTTCGTATATAAGATTGAGGCTGCTTCCTCCGTCCATTAGAACTCTAGTGAGGTGGAATCCATCGATGATGGGGTCTAGCACTAGGGCTGCGGACCCGCCATGGCGTATGCTGGTGGGATGATCCCTGCCATCGAACGTGATCGGGCAAGCTGACCATGGATTGAACTTCGGCGCTACTGGCTCGACTGAGCATACGTCCCGTAGTGCTTGCTTCCTCTCCTTCTTCGGTATGTGGGTTGCGTAGATCATGTTTACCGTCTTGACCTCAGAAGGGAAGGGTTTCTGGCCTCCACTATTCGGCCTGTGGGGCTCATCATCGTCCTTCCTTCGTGGGCTTTTGCCCGAGTCTTCGGCTATGAGTTTGCCGGCCTGTTTGATCACCCAACAATTTTGGTTGGAGTGATTGGCAGGCTTCTCTAATGTGAATTGAATCTGACAAGGCCTGTCCAAAATTGTGTCTAGTCTAGATGGGCCGTCATTGTTGCCTTTAGGGGCTTTCTTTCGGGGTCCGGACTTCTGATTTCGGAATCCGACATTTACTGTCGTATCCTCGCCCTTGCCGTCATTGTGGCGACGTGTATTCTTGCTGCATCAGGGCTTTCCATTTTTGTCCCGAACCTCGGAGGTACCGGGTGTGTCTGGGTTGGTGTTCTTGGGAGCAAGCCAACTGTCTTCGCCTGCGCAAAAGCGGGTCATGAGGGAAGTAAGGGCTGCCATAGTTCTTGGTTTGTCCTGGCCGAGCTGCCGTACGAGCCATTCATCTTTGACACTATGCTTGAAGGCAACCAAGGCTTCAGCATCCGGACAGTCGACAATCTGGTTTTTCTTGGTCAAGAATCGGTTCCAAATTGTCGGGCAGATTCTCCGGGTTGTTGTGTGATGCGATTTAGGTCATCAGCATCCGGAGGCCGGACATAGGTGCCCTGAAAGTTTGCTCGAAAAGCGTCCTCAAGCTCTTCCCAGCAGCCTATAGAGTCTTCGGGAAGGCTGTTCAACCAGTGTCGAGCTGGACTTTTAAGCTTTAGCGGCAGATATTTAATGGCGTGGAGGTCATCTCCTCGCGCCATGTGGATGTGGAGGAGGAAATCCTCTATCCATACGGCTGGATCTGTGGTTCCGTCATATGATTCAATGTTCACGGGCTTGAAGCCTTCCAGGAATTGGTGTTGCATCACCCTCTCTGTAAAACACAGGGGGTGTGCGGCGCCCCGAATTCGGGCTACATCGCGTCTGAGGTCCTCGGCCCTCCGGGCCTGCTGTTGCTCCCGGATTCTATCATTTTGGTTTAGCCGATTGTAGTATCCTTCCCGGTAAGTAGGCGGGTCCTCTCTGGGTCCGTAGATGGACCTGGTACAGCCTCCACGAGCGTCTAGGTCATGGCGGAGGTCGTACTTGTAAGTAGGCCGCACTTGATCCTTGCCGTGACGGCAAGGTGGGGCGGCTGGGTGTTCGGCCTCATCAGCTTCCCTGTCCCTCCCTCTAGGGGGGCGGTCCGGCTGTTCGGCGTCTTTGTACATCGGGCGTGTTGGCTCTATGGCCTCGTTGTCGAACTGGGGCAATAGCCTTCGCTTGGTGTAACTCCTGGTTGGCAGTTCACGGCCATACCCTTCTTCGGCAGCTAGGACTTTGGTCCATCGGTCGTTGAGGGTGTCCTGTTCGGCTTTGATTTTGCGTTTTTGTTTCTTTAGGCTACGGGCAGTGGCTAGAAGTCTCCGCTTGAACCGTTCCTGCTCCAGAGGGTCTTCGGGGATGATGAAATCGTCCTCCCCCAGACTGGCCTCCTCTTTAGAGAGTGGGAGGTAGTTGCTATCCTCGGAGTCGTCGAGGTTTTCTGAATTGAGCGGGTCCTCCTGCCCCGCGGGGTCATCCTGATGATGTTCGAAGGTTGTGTCTCCGGCGAGGTCATCCGTATTATTTACGGTGCCGTTCTCCGCTGAGTCCATGTTGCTCGCATGGCTTCGACGTGGCTTTGATCGACGGCGCTGTTTTCGGCGTTTGGGCGGCTCATCTCTGGGCTTGCCTCTGTCCTGATTGGGAGTGCCATCGCCGTCTTTGGGGCTGTCCACCATGTAAATGTCATAGGTGGAAGTGGCCGACCAGCGGCCGGTGACGGGGGGGGGGGGGGGGGGGGGGGGGGGCAACATCGGCATTAGCCGTGGCTCCGTCCCCCTTGTCCATGTATTCGGTATTCTCCGAATTATAGTCTAGCATATCGGTTAAATCATCGATAGTGGCTACCAAGTGGGTGGTGGGTGGGACACAAAATTCCTTATAGTACGCCTTGACGGGTTGATGATCATGAGCGGGGGAGAGGTCCTCCTAGATAGTCATTTTCTGAATTTGGTCCAACGCCTCATTTATCATAGCGAGGGTCACCGAACTCGAGGGCTCTCAGCCAGATCCCGTTGTAACGGGGGCAGTCAATGCCCTAGCCAGTCCTTTTTTCCTACAGGCCGAGCTAAGCTCGGGGTGCAGAACCGGATCCTTGATTGGGTCCGGACAGTCATCAGAAGTCAAGGACGGATTTTGATCCCTGCGTGTGGGTTCCACGTCGGGGTTTGAGATTGAGTTGCTTTGGGCCGGGGGTAATTCTTGGCCATTGGCCGCCACTTCATCGTGGGAGCTCATGACCGGGTGGGCATTGTGGAGGAACGGTTTGGCCGATATTGACTCTTGGCTTCTGCCTCCAGATCCTGCCTCGAAGGTCGGGGATAAGTCCTCCGCCAACATGACGGGTTCGAGCGAATGTGGAGTCTGGCCGCCGCTCGAGGCGGAGCTTTCCTGGCTCGAAGCTGCTGGAGCAGATCCATAGATCGGATCGGAGGGAGACTCTGGGGTGGGCACAACGAGGCCTGCGTGAGTGTGGGAAGGGGTAGTGAGTCCGGTGAAGACCATATCGGCCCGTGAGTCCGCCACATATTCCAGGTTGCCGAATCGAATTCGGTGTTTGGGGGCGAAGTTGTCGATCTGATCCAAACGACCAGTCGGGTCGGCGTGCAGTACGATACTGCCGAACGCAAAGAGTTGACCGGGGACGAAGAAGTCCCTGGATCTGATGCCTTCTCCTATGATCAGGCGATCCATCGATCCTTTGGGCGACCCTACAGCGGAACTCTCAATGAAAGCACCAATGTCGGTGTCAAAACCAGCAGACCTCGGGGTAGGGGGTCCCGAGCTGTGGATCTAGGGTAGATGGGTAACAAGGGACGACGAACACAGTGTTTACCCAGGTTCGGGCCCTCTCGAAGAGCGTCCTGCTTGATTATATTGGATGTATGATGTGGTTTACAGAGTAGATCTACCTCGAGATCAGCACGAGCTAACCCTAAGGCTATGAGGTAATGAATGTAGCTCTTACCCTAATGACTACCACCCTCGGTTTATATAGACACCGATAGGGTTAGGGTTACCGAAGATAGATTACAACAATGGTTTAAAGAGATACTGCATCTTCTTGACTTGGAGGGCACACCACGGCTTCATAGATCTCCTGTCAATGTATGGCTTCACCAGTCCGGCCCACGTACGATGGGCCGTCGCCCCGAGGACCCCTTAGTCCATGACTCCCTCAGTGATGATGAAGAACCCCTTCGTGATCGTTGACTCCTCCGCAGAGTGCCGGAAAAGGCCTCTAGATTGGATCTCATGGTTCTGGAACTTGCGGCGGCGGAAACTATTTTCTCTCGACTCTCCTAGGGTTTTTCGGATTTTAGAGTATTTATAGAGCTGATAGTCGGGGGAGAAGCCTCCCGTGGGCTCCACTACCCACCAAGGTGCTAGGGGCCTCTGGCGTGCCCTGGTGCCTAGTGGGCCCCACGGGCCTCCTCCCATGCACTTCTTTGGCTCCCTGGGTGTCTTCTATCCAGAAAAAAATCTCCAAAAAGTTTCATGGCATTTGGACTTCGTTTGGTATTGATTTCTTGCTAAGCAAGAGCCAAGCAAAAAACAGCAACTGGCACTGGGCACTATGTCAATAGGTTAGTCCCAAAAAATGATATAAAGTTGCTAGTAAATGAGTATAAAACATCCAAGAATGATACTTTAATAGCATGGAACATTCAAAAATTATAGATACGTTGGAGACGTATCACCACTTGAGCCAATTCAGCCAATTTAGCCACTTGAGCTATCGTTGGTTGCAAGTACATCTTGGTATGTGTGCCTTCTCTTTTTTCATTTGTTCTCATTTTTTAAACAAAATTTAATGTTTTCTCTCTATGAACAGCTCTAGGATAAGCAAATGGAAGAATATAACAAAGGCAAAGAAAGGGACTAAAAGGAACACAACACAAGTTGATTTGACATCAACTGAAGGTGAACCAACTGTTGAAGCCACATCTGATGATGACTTTCAAAATATGGCTTTCGAAGGTTTTCAAGCGCTAGAAACCGAAGATAGGGTAGTTCAACCTATGGCACCTATAGTTGTTTGCCCATTGGCCATCACCTGTTCTGTTACTAGAAGTACTCCTTCACCACCTCCACCGCCAGAAACTGTTGTGAAGACCAAGAGAACAAAGTCAGTGAAGCTTCCCAATAACCCAGCAATGAACACAAGGAGCAAGGTGGTGAATCCAGCAAGAAACACAAGGAGCTAGAAAAGGTTGGACTTTGAGTTTGAACATTGAAATGATGTGAAATTGAGTTTGAACTGTGAAATTATGTGAACTTGAGTTTGAACCTTGTAATGTTGTGAACCTTTCGATGTTCTGAACTTGAGCTTGAACTTTGTAATGTTGTGTATCTTTCGATGTTCTGAACTTGATCTTGAAGTTTGTAATGTTCTGAATTTGAATTTGGGTATTAATAATTTGATATTTGTCATTTTGTGTGATGTAATGCTACTTTTGTGAAGTACTATGAAGACGTCTCCTTTGTGAAGTAAAATTCATAGTCATGAAATATGTGCTCCAAATGAGCTCCAAATCTAGGGTAGACAACCCCATTTCTAAGCATTATTTTTTTGACCTTCTCTAATTGAACTAAAAACAAAACCTTGATGTCTAGTTTGCAAATATAGGGTCCATGCAAAATATGGCATCGTTTGGACAAACTATGCTATGGTTAACCCTAAACCCTAGTTCATTTCCCTTGAAAACCATGCACCCTTGTTGGTGATAGATCAGTTATGTGAAGGGAATTTCATGAAAATATCCGTAGACGTGGTTTCTTATTTTTCCTAGCAACTTAGTAACATAAAACAATGATGTGCGCAAGTTTCATAATTTTTGGATTTTTTTAAAATTAGTTATGGTTAACCCTAATCGCTGAAACCCTCTCAAAACCCTGTCTAAATCCCTCAAAACCTCGTACCATCCGAGCCGTTGGATCACTGTTCGGGGACATTTTGGATCAGGCGCTAGGGTTAGACATGGTCGATCCGCGAGAGGTGACCTGATTGCCTGGATTCGGTCGGGTTTTCCGTGGCCCACCTGGCAGCGGTAGAAGAGGGACAAGACTCTGAATCTCACTCGCGCCGCCGCATCCCCCACCCCCACCCCACAACCCAATCTACTCAAACCCTAAATCTCGGTTGGGTGCACAACACTGGAACACCACCTCGACAGCGAGTTCAACCCCCCTCCTCCACGCCTCGTCGACGTGCGTCCCACCATGTCGAGGCCATCCTCCTCGCCGCCTTGCCTGGGATCTGGGCGGGACGTTGCGGTGAGGATCTCCAAGGATTTGAGCGGGCCTAGTTTCGACGAGGATCTGAGTGTTTGGCGCCGGTAAGAACGTTAGAGTATTTTGGGATTGTATTTAGGGTATATGCCTAGTTTTTATGACTAATGCTACTGCACGTTGAGCTAGCTTTTCAACAATGCCACACATGATAAATTAGATGTTAACCCACACTTTACCCCCCCCCCCTGCCGCACATTGAGCTAGTTTACCAGCAATGCCACACATTGAGCTAGTTTTTCACCAATGCCGCACATTGAGCTAGTTTTTCACCAATGCTACTGCACATTGAGCTAGTTTATCACCAATGCCACACATTGAGCTAGTTTATCACCAATTCTACTGCACATTGAGCTAGTTTATCACCAATGCTACACATTGAGCTAGTTTATCACAAATGCTACTGCACATTGAGCTAGTTTTTCACCAATGCCACACATTGAGCTAGTTTATCACAAATGCTACTACACATTGAGCTACTTTTCACCAATTCTACTGCACATTGATCTACTTTATGGCCATTGACATGTTGTTTGTTTAATTTCATAAGTCTGCATAAAGTTAGGACATGTCTAGCTCTAGCGTCCACAACACTGCATGGTACAACGGCGACGAGGAACCCTCTTCCCCAATACCGCACAGACAAAAGTCGCTGGACTATTATCCAGAAAAACCATGCTGGTGCGAAGAAGGCTTCCAGATGGATTCCTTGGAGTGATGACAACCCAGGATGGATATATTACAGCTGCACAAGAGTTCAGGTGATTTCCTATTTCTTCTCATTTCCCTAGTTTTTTGGCCATTAAATGAAAAATATAATCTTGACTATAAATAGTGTTAATATCATAGGTTGGTGGCTGTAAGTTCTTCAAATGGGCTGATCCAAAAGTGCCCGAGTTCTTGAAGCAGCACTTGATTGATTTGTGTGACATGGTGCGTCGGCTCAAAAGAGCAAGGCAAAGAGAAAACAACTCGCGAATTCTTACTGAATTACATGCCTACAAAGCATGGAATCAAGAGTTGCTGCAGAAGAATGCTTGGGTAGATGATTTAATGAAGAAGAAGGATATGGAAATTGAGGTGTTATTGAAGAAAGATGGTGACAATTCTGCTACTATTAACCAGCTTAGGGTTAAGCAAAAGAAATTAGAGGGAGAGAAATTTGTGCTGAAATGTGTTTTAGTACTAGCATTATTTGCTATATTTTTCAAGCTGTTGTCTTGAATATGCTGGTGTAATAAGCATTTGGGATCCCTAAACATTTGGATGCAAGCCTAATTTAAAGCGGACCAGTTCACAGACCATGATGTTTTCAATTCCTTAAATTTCCAATTTGTAGGCACCAAACACCAACTATCATTTGATTTTTATTGAAACTGGATATCGTGTAGACGCCTAATAAAAAGAAGGGGGGCCTAAAAAGAAAGTGCATCTTTTGCCTGGAACTTTTACAAACAAAGATGCATATCGTCTGGACTAAATTCCAAGAGGTTAACAAGATGTCACATATTGCCCACATTCCAGGGGTACAAACTTGCTCAACGGCCCATCATATCTGGAGATCTCTAAATTAATTTATTTCGATTTACTTTAACTACATAGTAAAGAGCTAGTAAAGAGATGATAATTATTGTACGTGCCACCATGTATCTGTTTTCTCCTCTGCCTTCACTTCAAGTCTTTGTATGACTCTTGCTTTCTCCTCTCCATCCATTTGTAGCTCCTCTATCACATGATTAAATATGGCCAGATTAGTCTGTAGTTTCAACTTATCATTGTGAGCAATTCTCCTTTCTTCCACAATAGTACGCTTCAACTCAACAATCAATCTGTTTTTACTGGCTAATTCAACACCCAAATTAGCCACCACCTCCTCCAATGCCATCTTCTCTCTATCCCACTAGATTGACTCATCTTGGTATGTAATATACCAAGGATCATTAGCCTGTCTGTTAAACTGTAATAATCCATCCAATGGTAAATTAACACTGCAAATTAAACATGGGATTATTTAGATAGGAAGCGAGCGCTAATTACCTGAACCTCCTCCAAATCGGGTGTAGGTGAGCGTGGCCAAGACATGATTGAATCACCACCCTCACTGCTATAATCGCTACGACCATACATTTAACGCGAAGGCGCACCTGGAATTAGGTGTTCAAACGAGATTAAGGGAAAGGGTTCAAAAGCGCTTGAATAAGCAGGATCAGGATCCGAGAGCTTACTAAGAAATAATGCCGGTGGTTGTCTTCGACGGCAGAGCAAATCCAGATGGTGGGGAGGGGGTGGGGTGACGTGGCTTAGATCTGCGTTGGTATTTCCCCAAAGAGGAAGGGATGATGCAGCACAACTATGCCAAGTATTTACCTTAGTTATGAAACCAAGGTTATCAATCCAGTAGGAGAACCAAGCAACACTATGTAAACGGTACCTGCACACAAAGAACAAATCCTCGCAACCCAACACGTAAGAGGGGTTGTCAATCCCTCCTCGGTAAAAAGATAGATTAAATTGTATGAGTTTCGATAAATAGATCGCACAAGAACACAAAATAAAAGATGCAAATAAAAAGTGCAGCAAAGTATTTTTGGGTTTTTGGAATAATAGATCTGAAAACAAAATGATAAAAGATAGATATGAAAGCAATATGATAAAAGAAAGACCCGGGGGCCGTAGATTTCACTAGTGGCTTCTCTCGAGAAAATAGCACACGGTGGGTAAACAAATTACTGTTGGGCAATTGATAGAAGAACAAATAATTATGACGATATCCAAGGCAATGATCGTGTATATAGGCATCACCTCCAAGATTACTAGACCGAAATGATTCTACATCTACTACTATTACTCCACACATTGACCACTATCCAGCATGCATCTAGTGTATTAATTTCATGGAGAAACGGAGTAATGCAATAAGAACAATGACATGATGTAGGCAAGATCTATTCATGTAGGAATAGACCCCATCTTTTTATCCTTAATAGCAACGATACATGCGTGCCTCACTACCCCTTCTGTCACTGGGTGAGGACACCGCAAGATCGAACCCATCACAAAGCACCTCTTCCCATTGCAAGAAAAATCAATCTAGTTAGCCTACCTAAACCAAAGATTCGGAGAAGAAATACAAGGCTATAACAATCATGCATATAAGAGATCAAAGAAACTCAAATAATATTCATGGATAGATCTGATCATAAACTCGAACTTCATCGGATCCCAACAAACACACCGCAAAAAGTCATTACATCAAATAGATCTCCAAGAACATCGAGGAGAACATTGTATTGAGAATCAAAAAAGAGAGAGAAGAAGCCATCTAGCTACTGCCTATGGACCCGTAGGCCTATGGTGAACTACTCACGCATCATCGGAGGAGCACCAATGAGGATGATGAACCCCTCCGTGATCGTGTTCCCCTCTGGCGGAGTGCCGGAATAGGGCTCTAGATTGGATCTCGTGGTTCTGGAACTTGTGGCAGTTGGAATTGTGTTTCGTCGACTCCTCTAGGGTTTGTAGAATTTTTGGGTATTTATAGAGCTGAGAGGCGGTGGAGGAGACCCCCATGGGCCCCACAACCCATCAGGGCACGCCAGGGGCCTCGGGCGCGCCCTGGTGTCTCGTGGGCCCCATGGGCCTCCCCTGGTGCACTTCCTTGGCTCCCAAGTTGTCTTCTGGTCCAAAAAAAATCTCCAAAAAGTTCCGCTACGTTTGGACTCAGTTTGATAGGGATATTCCGCGAAGTAAAAAACAAGCAAAAAACAGCAACTGGCACTGGGCACTATGTCAAAAGGTTAGTCCCAAAAAATGATATAAAGTTGCTATAAAATGATTGTAACACATCCAAGAATGATAATATAACAGCATGGAACAATAAAAAATTATAGATACGTTGGAGACGTATCATGGGGCGGCAGCTCTGCGTGTGGAATGTTGGCCCGGAGGGACAATGCAGACACAGAAATAATGTCGGTGTCGTGGCGGGCATGCATGGCCGCCGGCCGCTGGTAGTTACAAGAATCAGATGTGGCGATGCGGGAAAGTTGCGGCCATGGCTGCTCTGTGGGGAAGGTGCTCGGGGCCGTGCGCGGTCGGTCGTTGACAAATGATAGAGAGAATATGATATGTCTCCGTCGTATCTATAATTTTTTGATTGTTTCATGTCAATATTCTACAACTTTCATATACCTTTGGTGACATTTTATATTATTTTTGGGACTAGCATATTGATTCAGTGCCCAGTGCCAGTTCCTGTTTGTTGCATGTTTTTTGTTTAGCAGAATATCCATATCAAACGAAGTCCAACCGCCATAAAAATTTACAGACATTTATTTTGGAATATATGTGCATTTTGGGAAGAAGAATTAACACAAGACGGTGCCCGAGGGGGCCACGAGGCACCTGGGTGCGCCTAGGTGGCTCGTGGGGCCCTTGTAAGTTGGTTGTTGCCCTTCTTTCACAGCAAGAAAGATAATATCCAGAAGAAAATCGTGTTAAAATTGCAGCCCAATCGGAGGTACGAGTCTCCAGGAATTTAAGAAACGGTGAAGGGCCAGAAAACAGAAATGTGAAACAGAAGAGAACAAAGAGAGATTGATCCAATCTCGGAGGGGCTCCTGCCCTCCGGGAGCCATGGAGACCCTGGACCAGACGGGAAACCCTCCTCCCATCTAGGGGGGAGACCAAGCAAGAAGAAGGAGGGGGGCTCTCTCCCCCTCTCTCCCGGTGGCACCAGAATGCTGCCGGGGCAATCATTGTGATGGCAATCTACACCAAGAATTTCGCCGCCGTCATCACCAACTCTCCCCCTCTATGCAGCGGTGTAACACCTCTTCTCCCTGTTGTAATCTCTATTTAAACATGGTGTTTAATTCTATATATTATTTCCAAATGATGTATGGCTATCCTATGATGTTTGAGCAGATTTGTTTTGTCCTATGGGTTGATTGATGATCGTGATTGGTTAGAGTTGTATGTTTTATTTTGGTGCTGTCCTATGGTACCCTCCGTGTCGTGCAAGCATGTGGGATTACAGCTGCAGGGTGTTGCAATATGTTCATAATTCTCTTATAGTGGGTGGCGAGAGTGACAGAAGCTTATACCCGAGTAAGGGGGTTGTTGCGTATGGGAGTAAAGAGGACTTGTTACATAATGCTATGGTTGGGTTTTACCTTAATGATCTTTAGTAGTTGTGGATGCTTGCTAGAGTTCCAATCATAAGTGCATATGATCCAAGTATGGAAAGTATGTTAGCTCATGCCTCTCCCTCATATAAAATTGCAATAATGCTTACCGGTCTAGTTATCGATTGCCTAGGGACATATCCTTCTCTTGTGTTACAAAAGCTTTCTACTAAACAACTAACTTATATTATCTTGCAATTTACTCCTAGTTTTATTCTAGCTAAGTACTTCTAGTTTTATTCTTGCAAACGTATCCCATGACCTATAAAATAGTTTCATACTTGTTCTATGTAAAGCGAGCTTAAGTGTGCGTAGAGTTGTATCGGTGGTCGATAGAACTTGAAGGGAATATAAATCCTAACTTTAGCTCCTCGTTGGGTTCGACACTCTTATTTATCAAAAAAGCTACAATTGATCCCCTATACTTGTGGGTTATCAAGACCTTTTTCTGGCGCCGTTGCCGGGGAGCAATAGCACGGGGTGAATATTCTCGTGTGTGCTTGTTTGCTTTATCACTAAGTAGTTTTTATTTTCTGTTCTAAGTTGTTCTCTATATTTAGTTACGGATATGGAACACGAAATACCAAAAAAAATAGTTGTACTTGCTACTCACGGAGATGAGGGACCTCCTAAAACCCTCGATGCTCGTTATGTGGAAAATATTAAACACTACTTTATAATCCTGATAAATCCCCACTCAACTTGATAATGGGAGATACTTTGGATCAATGGGAATACTTTAGGGATTACCGCTTGACTCAAAAAGGGAAACTCTTATGGGATCAAATTGATTGTTTGCAATGGTATGCTTGGAATTTATTCTTGAGATATGATTATACTTGCTGCTCTAGGATGAAGGCTCCACACCTTCCCTTTTCATGTGAATTTAATGATGATGAAACCTTGGCTTCTTATGCTAATGGTATATATTATTACTATGATGTGGAACAAATAGAAGAATTTGTTTCTCTTAAGGGTGCTTGTGAAATTAAATGTTTGTTTGAAGAGTATGAAGATTGTGATCATGCTCTTTACAGATCTGAATTTTTTGCTATACTTAAATATTGTTGTGAGAATTATAAATACAATGCCTATATTGATGAATTTATTGAGAAAGTCTCCGTTGTCCAAGAAGAGACTAATATTTAGCAGGAAACTATGGAAGAAGAAATTGCTGAAACTATGAGCTCATTAGATGAAAAAGATGGGGATGAGAGCGAAGAACTAAAGGAGGAAGAGCAGATTAGCTACCCGTGCGCACCTTCAGATGAGTGTAACCCTTCAACTCATACATTGTTTAATTTCCCTGCGTGCTCACCGAAGGATGAATGCTCTGATGATTGCTATGATCCTGTTGATTCGTTTGATATATCCCTTTTTGATGAACTTGATGCTTGCTATGCTTATGGCCATGATGCCAATTTGAATTATGCTTATGGAGATGAACTTTCTATAGTTCCTTATGTTAAAAATGAAATTGTTGCTATTGCACCCACACATGATAGTCCTATTATCTTTTTGAATTCTCCCAACTACATTATATCAGAGAAGTTTGCACTTATTAAAGATTATATTGATGGGTTGTGTTTTACCACTACACATGATGATTTTGATGGATATAATATGCATGTGCTTGCTGCTCCTACTTGCAATTATTATGAGAGAGGAACTACATCTCCACCTCTCTATGTTTCTAGTACGATAAAATTGCAAGAAACTGTTTATACTATGCATTGGTCTTTACTAGATGTGCACGAATTGTTCTTTTATAACATGCTGATGCATAGGAAGAGAGTTAGACTTCGTCATTGCATTATATATGTTGCTTTGTGCTCACTACTAAATTACAAATCATTGTTAATTAAACTTGGCTTTGATATACCTTGGGATCCGGGTGGATCAATTACTTGAGCACTTTATGCGTAGTTTAATGGCTTTAAAGAAAGCGCCACCATGGAGACAAACCGGAAGTTTTAGAGAGTCATTTATTTCTATTATGTGCTTTTAAAAAGGTTTAAAAACCAAAAAATATATAGATGGGAACTTAAAAACTTTTTCAAAAAGAGAAGCGATTGGAAGGTTATCCATTGGAGAAGTGAGGGTCGACCTTGAACACTTGTGTTCATGCTCATGGAAACAATGTAGAATTTTTCATGGAAGTTACTCGCAAAAATAATTATCCCCTTGTACAAATCCATTGTATTATAAAAATAATGTTCCAAGATTTACCTTTAGGGTGTTTAAATTGCTTGTTTGGTGTGTGCAGTGCAAAAACAGAAACTTTGGTTGTAGTGCGTGAATTTACATTTTTTTACTAGAACGCCAAAAGTTTCTGAAAATTTTACACAGTACTGCTATGCAATTTTTTTATTTTTTCCTAATTTTTTAGAATGTTTTGAGTTACAGAAGTATATGCACCATCTGCATCTTTATAGACTGTCATGTTTTCACAGATTGCTGTTATAGTTTCGTTATTTGCTTTTGTTTGAAATCTTGTTTAGCCCCATTGACTTGGGAGCCATAGAATTGTGATTGCATACATTGGGTAATGTTTGATTATAATTATACAATAATGTTACAGCAGGACATGATGGGATTTGATGTTATATGTACTAACCCCTATAATAAAAAGTTTGGTTAAGTTTTGTGTGGATGAAGTGTTCGAAGATCGAGGAGGTATTGATATGAGAAGAATGATTAGAGGCAAGAGCTCAATCTTGGGGATGACCAAGGCACCCCAAGTAAATATTTAAGGAGACTCAAGCGCCTAAGCTTGGGGATGCCTTGGAAGGCATCCCATCTTTCTTCTCCGATAATTATCGATATGTCTCGGTTTTTCTTTTGTTCACATGATATGTGTAAATTCTTGGAGCGTTGTGTGCCTTTTATTTTTGTTTTAATAATGCACCATGCTGGTATGAGATAGTCCTTGCATTTATAGAATGCTTCATGTGCTTCGCTTATATCATTTGAAGTTTGGATGTCTGTTTCTCTACATATAGAAAATCGTTATTTGTAGAATGCTCTTTTGCTTCACTTATATTTATTAGAGCATGGTATTTTGTAGAAAGAATTAAACTCTCATGCTTCACTTATATCTATTTAGAGATTCAACGGTAATTGATCATTCACAAGGTTAGTCCTTAAATCCTACATAAAACTTGTAGATCACTGGATATGATACAATTGATTCCTTGCAATAGTTTTGCGATATTGAGATGATAATATGTGGGAGGTACTAGTGAATGATTGTGGTTTAGTAAGAATATTGGTGTTAAGGTTTGTGATTCCCGAAGGATGCACGTATAGTCTCTCGTTATGCTAAGAAGTTGGAGCATGATTTATTATTGATTGTCTTCCATATGAGTGGTGGTCGGGGACGAGCGATGGTCTTTTCCTACTAATCTATTCCCCTAGCACTACAAAAAAAAAGACACATCTGTGACATTTTGGCCCGAACGAATTTTTTTCTATCATGCTTATGACACTTCTATGACAATAATTGTGACAAAAGCACGTATCATCATAGATGTGGTGGGCTCCTACTTCTATGACAAAAAATCATGACAGAAAATGGGCTTTTCATCTTGGGCGGGCTGGGGACGCACCTGCATGACATTCTTTGGGACGTCCATGACGGAAAAAATCATGGTAGAAGCGAGGGCGAGGAAAATATTTGCAAGTTCCCGGTTACGGTGGGTGGTCGGGGCCGAGCGATGCACAGAGGTTTGCGCATTTCTCTCGTACACGTACGCACGTGTGTGCGAGGCGTTGGGCTCTAACTGAACCTGAGCGAGGCGTTCGCTTACTGAACCCGAGCGATTGCTACAACTACGTTACTAAACCCGAGCGATCGATCCCTTGGCTGTTAACTGAACCCGAGCGATTCCTTCGCTACTGCTGCTAACTGAAGCCGATCGAACCAGCTGCCTCTTGATGAACAGTGACCGTTGTTGGGGGTTGGATGAACAGTTCCTGGTGGGGGTTGGATGAACAGGACCCCGTGGTAGTAGAGGCCGTTGCCGCTGGATGAACAGGACCCCGATCGAGGAGGTGGGGGTGGATGAACAGGACCCCATGGAGGGCTGGTTGAACAGTAGCCAGTGGAGGCTGGAGGAAGTCGACGGTGGATGAACAGTAGCAAGTGGAGGCTGGAGGAAGTCGACGGTGGATGAACAGTAGCCCATGGAGGCTAGAGCGAGGCACTAGACAGTGGATGAACAATAGCCCGTGGAGTCCCGTTTTGCGGTACGCCACACCCCTCCTGATGAATAGGACCCCGTTTCGACTGTAGGCGCTCCAACACAAGTCCGTTTCCTCTGTTTTGCGGTATGCCACACCCCTCCCGATCAACAGCACCCCGTTTCGACCGTAGGAGCTTGAACAGAAGGCCGTTTCCTCCGTTTTGCGGTACGCCAGTCCCTTCTCGATGAACAGGACCCCGTTTCGACCGTACGCGGTCGAACAGAAGGCCGTTTCCTCCATTCTGCAGTACGCCAGACCTCGTTTTGGCTGTTCCGTCCAAGCCGGTTGGCTCCCGATGAACACGCGCCGCTTTTTACTCCGTTCCGACCCAGCCGGTTGGCTGCCGATGAACAGGGCGACATCGCTGTACGCGTTAGTGACCCTGCCTGTATGTACGTACGTGGCCGTATTTACTATCTTGTAGTGTGGTTGTACGTATGTGTACATGATATAGACGGGACTGCGTGACATGCTACGTCGGCCCCTCTACTTCAACACGCGCCGCTCCTTACTCGTCCATGGTACATCGCTACAGCGAGACCGATCGACCGCTATGTACGTACACGTTCGCGGCCAGACAGATAACGCTACCTTCGCTTCAACCTGGTGGGTCCCAGCTGTCAGAGGGTAAGAAGACACTTCCTTCCGTGCGAAGGTAAAGCCGGTGGGTCCCAACTGTCAGGGGGGAATGTTTTTTTTGTGAAATACAGAGGCCCTTCTGGTGGGTCCGAGCTGTCAGGTGGAAGAATCATTATTTTGCGCGTAATAAGGAGGCACTTCCTTGCGTGCGGCCATGGACCCAGCTGTCAGCCTCTCCACTTATAGTCCTCTTCTGATGGTTGTCGTTCGTTGACCGCATTGACGACGCCGTACCGTCCGAGAGCACCAAGGTGGTGGACGACGACGCGACCTAGGAAGGGAATGACCCGGAGCCAGGGAATATGCAGCAGTGGATGCCCACGCGGAGGGGAGTATGAGGGTTGACTGGTTCGGCTGCGGTTTGAGGCTACCGTCGCCGGAGAATAACAGGGGGTGTGGGTGAGTAGAGGAAAGGCCTGGCCAGCGGTGGGAGTAGGGTGGGGCGGTGAGGCCTGCGCGGCAGCAATGCCGGCCACTGGAGGCAGGAGCTGGCGGTCCCACCGGTGTTGGTTTGGGCGGCTGGTGCAAGAAGATCAGAGATTGAATAAGCAGCAGGACTGTTCGATTAAAATCCAACAGTCACTGCTGCTAGAATCGTTTGTTGACTAAGTTGACAAAGCCCTGCGTACGCGTCAACTTAGTAGGGCCACAAGTCAGCCTCCAAATTTGGTGGGCCCCTGCTGTCATGGGAAGCAATCATTATTTTCTGCTAAATAAGGAGGCACTTCCTTCAGTGCCAAGATATAGCTGGTGGGTCCCAGCTGTCATGGGGAAGATTCATTTTTTGGGCGTAATAAGGAGTACTTGCTTGCGTGCGGCCATGGACCATGTGGGTCCCAACTGTCAGCCTCTCCATGTACATCCCTCTTTTGATGTTGTCGTTTGTTGACAACTTTGACCACGCCGTGCCGAGAACACCAACGCGATGGACGACGGCGTGACCCAGGAAGGGAATGACCCGGAGGCGGCGAAGCCACAACAGTGAAGGGATGTGGGTGAGTAGAGGGATGGCCTGGCCAGCGGTGGGAGTAGTAGGGGGCTGTGAGGCCTACGCGGCAGCACAGCTGGCCACGGGAGACGGGAGCAGGCGGTCCCGCCGACGCTGGATTTGGCGGTAGGAGCAAGAAGATCAGAGATTGAAGAAGCACGAGGGCCGTTGGATTGACATCCAACGGTCACTTCTGCTAGAATCGTTTGTTGACATATATAATAAGTAAAAAAATCTTGCATACACATCAACTTAATAGGCCCACAAGTCAGCCCATTCCCTATTTTTTTAATAATTTACAGCTCATTTGCAACTTCTTATGCAATTTATTGCAGTCCGTTTTCTTTTTATTGGCCAGGGCCAGGGTTAAAAATTTAAATGAAATTTCGCATATTTCGGTGGGGTCCAAACTATTTTTAATACCAAAATGTCGAGCCAGATTTAAAGTAATTTGAAGATATATTTAAATTAGGTTAAAGCCCAGTGAAATTGGAATCTGAAAATGTGAAAAATTCAGAAATTTGAAAGTAATTGCCAATTTGTCGTGTGTTTTTCATATTTACAGCCCATTTCATATTACTTTTAAGATTTGCAGCCGTCTTGAAAGAGTTGCAGCCCAGCAGGGCGGAGAAAAATAAGTAGGCCTAGGTTGGGTATGCTTGGATTGGGTATTCTTTAGAAAAAATAAACTGGGCTAGCCATTTTCACAAAGAAAAATAGCTGGGCTGGTCATGTGGTGAACGTAAAATAGAAGCCTGGGCTAGACGGGCCACAACCCAGTTGAAACCCTGCTCAATCTCAACAATAACAAAAAAAAGGGAAAATTTTGTTTTTGTCACTCTAGATTTGGCCAATTTTCCTTATGCCATTCTAGATTTTGACATTTCACTTTTGCCACTCTTAGCTTTTGATAATTATCACAATTGCCATTCCGTGGGAAAAGAAAAAATATATTTCATTTTTGCCAGTCTTAGCTTTTGAAATGTATCACAATTGCCACTCTGAAAATTTTGCTTTTGCCATGGGAATGGTAATTGTGATAATTGTCAAAAACTAAGAGTGGCAAAAGTGAAATGTCAAAATCTAGAGTGGCATAAGGAAAATTGGCAAAATCTAGAGTGTCAAAAACAAAAATTTTCCAAAAAAATACTGCTCGAGCAGCTACGTCCCAGGTGTCAGCCGATCTTTTGCTGTTCTCTTGTCTATCGACTATACGCTGACAATGTCGTGGGTCCCAGATGTCAGCAAACCACTAGGAGGAAGCATTTTCTTTTTCTATACGCTGACAATGGAGTATATAAAAAAATGAGGAACTTGCTTGCGTACGGCCATGGACATGGTGGGTCCCTACTGTCATCCTCTCCACGTACAGTCCTCTACCGATTCCTCTTGTTTGTTGACCATGTTGACAACACGAGAGGGCGGCGCCACGACGAGCGCACCAAAGCACGCGGAGGACGACAGCGTTAACGATTTAGGAGACGGTGGGGCGACGATGCGTGCGCTGAGGCGCAGCCAGCCGTGGGAGGCGGAAGCAGGCGGCCCCGCTGACGCTGGTTTGATTTTGGCAGCTGGAGGAAGACAAGACTGAACAAACATGACAGACTGTAAAAGCAGCAGGAGTACTTAACAACCTTAACTGAAACCAACAGGGGCACTTAACAACCATAGCTGAAAGCAGTATGAGTACTTATACAGGTTCAACCGTACAAAGCACGCCTCGAACAGTGCTACTTTGCCTACAGTTAACCAAGGGTGAGGCCACCAAGCCCCAGGACAAGGCCCAGGCGCCACCCCGCGCATCCACAACCTTCTGAAAGCGGCTACATCTCGCAATGTGATCAATAAATAGGATATTCGCTTTAGAGCCATGGAAAAGCATGAGCATAACCTTCTGTCCTATTCTCCAAGATGGACGGGCCTTCATTATTTGAGACCACCCATGAATAAGTATCTTTTCACCTCCAAGGGAAATGGAATAGGTCAACATAAATATCATGTTGTGACCAAGCGCAAGTCTGACTCGACCATGGTCAGGCATCTGTATAGGAACAATAGAACTGGGCAGTTTCTGTTTCAAGAAGATCACAACTGTAAAACTGTGTATAAGCAAGAGTTTATGAACAACATATATAACAGAAAATAGCTCGTACTATAAGTTTCTTGACACAGTTGGACCTGTTCAACGTGTGCACCAGTGGCACACATATCCCACGTGGCCTTCCACCATTGAAACACCCCACAAGGACCTCAAGACGATCAATAAAGTGTAGGAACTGGTGGATGTCATTCCAGTCAAGTTCAGTGCCATCAGTAACAGTCGAGTTCTTATAGAATAACAAACGAGTAGTGTGCTAAACTTTGAAATAACCCACACGTGCCACCAATTATAAGAAATATTAGATAGAAGTAGCATCTTCGTGAGAGAAGGGAATCACAAATTGTTGCTACTTCTAAAGTCAAATTATGATTAATTAGACATAATAGGTAGATTAAGAAGTAATCGAGGCAACATGCAAGAACCAGATACAAAACTAACATGGATGAACTACTGGAATGACATCGGGGTGGAAGATCACAGTGAAGATGAGACCAGGTTCTGCTATTTCCATCAACATTCGTGCGCCAACTTTCAGTCCGTAACACTTGAGAAAGTTTATCCAAGTTCGGCCATAAAAAAAGCAACAATCTTCTTGGTTCATGAACCCAACTGGGAACTTATATCCATGGCTTGTCTTCAATGTGACCGTTAAACTGGTGTATTCAGTTATGGCAAGGCCGACCATCTTGAGTACATGTGTTCTGGCAGAGCAAGGAATGCACTGTAGGAAAAATAATATGAGAACATAATGTATTCGCTATCCAAATCTAGAAATAATTTCCTCTTTCACATCAGTGTTGACCATGGTACTAGTACCCTTTATCCAAATATAGCAATCCAAATTTCCAAATTAGTCAACAGCATGTTCAAAAAAACCCAACCCTCCCGGATAGAAAAGAGGATTCTAGGAACATACTGTGCGCGTTTTAAAATCCTATGTTAGGATGAGAAGGAACAAGTGTGGCGTCTCGCCGAGGGCGCAGAAACCTGTAGGATCCTCACACTTTGGGCACTGCAAATGAAACACACTAGATTCAGTAGGAAGAAAAATGCATCAACGGCGGCGGCTGCCATCCTAGGATTACCCATGACCAAGGGACTAGGATTTATTGGGGATGGATGAAGAATTCGTACCTGGTTCTCCATGAGAAAACCCTACGCAATCACCGAGAGGAGGTTTTCTCTGAACAAGCAGACGAGGGAGAAGGGGATTCAGGCCCAGTGAAATATTGCTGCTTCATCCGTCCAGCTTACTACTAAAGCTAGAAAGGTGGGGTTTTTTGCGATTTGACGGCTCATTGGGCATTACTGCGGCGCTACGACCGGGGTGAGTCTACCGTGCAGTTGTGCACTCTAATTTGGTGCATGGCACATGGACCCCGTTGCCGGATGCCCCGCATATCAGCGAAAGGAAGTAGAAAGACAGGAGTAACTAGTCACACATAAATGTATTTTTGATAGAGAGATACTCCCTCTGTAAAGAAATATAAAAATCTTTTATATCACAACTTTATACATAAGAAAAATCAAGGGGAATATATATAACATAATATGGGGGTTCAGATGAGAATATAATACTCAGATAGGCTGACGGTTCTGGACTTTGGGCCACAGGCCGGTGGGCCTGCATGTTTGGGGGCCCATGTGTTCTAACTCAGCGCATTTCATATTGCAAGCGATCGGTACGGCGCTGGTTTTAGATGCTGTCGCAAGGCGAATACAGAAAATTAAATAAAGCACGGCAACTGTTAGAATGAAATCGAACGAAAGTTCCTAACCAGCAATCAGAGTTGCAATTCTTTCATGATATCCTACATGATAAATAATACTGTCGTACTACTTATACACACAGGACACTTGTTTCACCATGCCATATTATTACATCAAAAGCTCTCAGACGATAGATCAGTTTGGCAGTTGCGTGCTGCTACTGAAGAATTTCAAAGTAGATTAGGGCCAGCTCTCCTTGCCGAGAAAGTTCGATTTTGACATCATCCCCTACCGCAAGATTTGATAGAGTTTTGAACCTTGACCATCCTTTAGCATCAATCATCATGCGACCATCCTTTGTACTTACGGTATATTGAGCAGGTTCATTCACACCAAGGCTGCGCATGGTAAGAGAAACTTTGCCACGGTCACCCGGATTATTGAACGACTCCCTCGTTGCTCTAGGAATTCTCTGTTTGCAAACAAGAAGACATACACAAACAGTTAGATCAACACAGTGAATCATGTGAAACAACATGGAAAGAAAAAAGAATGAAGCACTTGGGCTGCCAATGCTTACCAAGAAGGTGGAGATGTAGGTTTTTGTAAGGACTTTGGTATATGCAGTGCGAACTACAGCCCAGTCTGTTGCCGGTGCAAGTGTTGGTTCCGTTGCTGCTGCACGGGCCGGAGCAGATGCAAGTACAACTTCAAGTGTTGGTGCAGGTGCCTAAGCCATTGCTGGTGCCCGTGCCGGTGTGACTGGTAGTGTCGTTGCTGCTGCCGGAGATGGTGCTCCTTGTGGAGCTGGTGCCGGTGTCGGAGCAAGTGCCTGTGTCGGTGCCTGATCCTTCGGTAGATCAGCCTGATCCGCTGACGCGCTCGGTGCCCAATCCTCTTGTGGATCAGACTGAGCTGCTGCCGCTGTCAGTGCTAGAGCCAGTGCCGTCGGAGCAGGTGCCGGTGCTCGATCTGATGCTGAAGGTGGTACCGACGTGCGAGACAGCAGCGATCATCTCTAGTCTACTATGATTTCATACTTCAGCTTTCTAACTTCACTAGGCTCCGTGACCTTGATCCAATCTTTTTCTTAACTTCTTTTAAACGCGAGAAGGACTAATTGTGGAGTGTTTGTTAAAACAAACTGCAGTTCATCATAGGGCTTCAGATTGTACTCAGACAACAGACTGATCCAATTGTGTCCAGTAATATAAGTGATGGACAGTGCCTTCATTACGGACATGACATAAGAAGTGAAACTTGCAAAAATAACCATCATAGAGCAAACCAAACATTTTATTCTGTAATGAATGTGACATGGAAAAACCTGCATCGTAAAATTGCAGCAAAAGTAAGAAAACATGACAGTAAATCAATAAGATTTAGATAGTAAATCAATAAGATTTACTTGATGTGACACGAGTGAATCCTTACCAGGATATCACCATGTTCAAGTTGTAAATTGAAGGTTGATCGTCTAACTACAGGTGGCATGCAGGGCCCGCACTTACTCCCACAAGCAGGACAGTCCAAAGGTGGTAACAACTCGTATGGAGCGAACATCCATGGGACTGGAAATCCTGGTGGGTGCGATAAACCCTGCAATGCATACAGATATTGGAGTGTAATCATAATTGATAAACGGTCCTCACAAAAAAGATGACCGGGATACTTCAAAATATACAGACAGAATTGAGTGGACGGACATTAACATAGACTATTCTCAGGACTCACCACACAACAAAAGCGGCAGTACTAAACAATACAGGGTTCGCACACACAAATCATGTACTAAACAAGAGTACTTACTACAGACAAGCAAAGTTGCACTAAATAAACTCTGCAGACTATTTCTTGCCACCGACCTACAGGATGTACCCCACATAACTAACTAGGCCATGGACTTCGTGAGAGATATCTACTAGCACCATCGCCATCTCGCCAACCTTGGAAAACCTAACAGAGTGGTCTTTCCACTCATAAACATGATGATGAAGACAGTCCACATCAGATTTGTCGGGAAGCTTTACAAGAACCACACCCTTCGTAATCGAAGCCACAAGGAATTTTTTGTGGTGAAGTACACCCTCGAGAACACGCCTGACAACAATGCTACAGGAAAACACTTGTTCACGACACGTGGCAACAAGGACACTACAGCTGGATAGTTTACTAGTAGAACTCATCCTCAGGTCTTCCAGTTCACACGGCATGACTTTGAGAACTTCATCTCCACCATGGACCTAGTTCTAATTCAAACAGAAACCAAATATTTTATTACTACCCCCGTTCAGAAATATAAGATGATTTTCAATATTTTACTCCATATACGCACAGAAATGAATGAACAAAGACACTAGAACATGTCTTCAAAGGCATGAGAGCAGAGGGATTACTTGCAATATCCATAACACAAGTTACTAAGGCTACTATACTCTCTTCAAAGGCATGAGAGCTAAAATCTTGCATTTCCTACAACTAGCATTGATGTTCATAAAGTAGTTGAAAGTAATCTATAAGAAATCAGTGTTATGTGCAAAAATCATATGTATGTCAACCTCTCGCATGTTTTGGTCAAAAGAGCAATTTAGAACCGTCATTTGGCACACAAAAATCACATGCAAGATCACCCAGAAAGTTGTACTACTAGTACTAGTACTGCATGTTAGATGAAAAAACACGATCAAGATCGCCAAGAAGAGTTATTACCTGGACTGGCTTAACGAGGGATCCCGGAGAGGCAGGCTTGGACAAGGCGATGGCCTTAAGCTTGTCTGCGGTAGTCTCGGCGGGGTGCTTGCGCTTCTTCGTACTCTGAGCCTCGGCGGTTTTGGCCAGAGCCATAGACATCACTTCAGCCGGTGCTCCAGGGTCCATCAAGAAACTATCAAAAAGAAATAAAAGAAAAGAAACCATAATCACAAACCCAAAAGAAGAACAGAGAGGGAGTTATAGGATCAGTGTGGGGTTGCAAGACCGGGCCTTGGCCAGAAGCAACACCATTGATGCACTCACCTTTCCTTCTTTGGGAGAGAAGAACAATGGCAGAAGTGCGTCGGGGATTTCTTGAAGAAATGAGGAACAAGATGAGGGAGAAGTGAGTTGGGGTTTTCTTCAAGAGAGGAAGCTGAGGGAGAAGAGTGAAATGATGGTTGCTTTGTCTGTCCAACTTACTGCTGGAAGGGTAAGGGTTTTGTCATTTGATGGCTCATTGGGCATTACTGTGGCGCTTTGACCGGGGTAGTCTACCGTGCAGTTGTGCACTCTAGTACAGAGTAATTTAGTGCATGGCAAGTGGACCCCGATGCTGGCTATCCCACACATCGGTGAAAGTGAGTAGCAAGGTTCCTGACGACCATCAAGGTGGATCCAAGCGGAAGAGCGTGTCCACTGTTTCTGAAAAACAAAAATGATTACAGCGAGCGTTTCCACTCTTACGATGGAGGAGTGCGAAACACGACACCCACTTGAACATACAGTACTCCTACTACTAGGCATGTGAAGTGGTTCATACGTCAGTACCATAATATTGTTGCTAGTGTAGTAAGATATGATGATAAAAAATGATGTTGTGCGCATGTCAACTATGAACAGTAATGTAGCATGCCCTTTTTTGACTGTCCTGTCAAGAATGAACGGTGAGATCAACGTTAACAGAACTAGGTCTACAGCGCACAGAGAGTACGGTGCTACAGTACTCCATGGAACATGAACGGTATGAAGCACGAATCAGTGTTAGGTAGGGTGCATGGGAGCAAAAGTTCCCTTGATCCCTTCTCGACCCACTTTTGGGTGTTTGGCAGAGTGCATGAGTCCACACTAGGTTAACACAAATACACTAGGAGCATGCAGAGCATGCATGAAGAGGGAATAACTATATTGAGATGAGAATGCAACCAAACAAACTGATACGTCTCCAACGTATCTATAATTTATGAAGTATTCATGCCATGTTTACAACAATTTTATATGGTTTTGGCATGATTTGCATGGAACTAACCCGGACTGACGCTGTTTTCAGCAGAACTACCGTGGTGCTGTTTTTTGTGCATAAATGAAAGTTCTCCAAATGAGCTGAAACTTTTTGACGATTTTTTTGGAACAAAAGAGACCCCTGAAGCTTCGTGAGAGGGCCAGAAGAGCCACGAGGAGGGCACAACCCACCAGGGCGCGCCTGGAGCCCAACCCGTGGCGTGGTGGGTTGTGCTCACCTCGAGGCCCATCTTCGCGTGAAACCAACGCCAAAAAATCCTATAAATAGAGAAACCCCCAGAAATAACCCTAGATCAGAAGTTCCGCCGCCGCAAGCCTCTGTAGCCACGAAAAACCAATCTAGACCCCGTTCCGGCACCCTGCCGGAGGGGGAAATCATCACCGGTGGCCATCATCATCATCCGGCGGCCACCATGACAAGGAGGGAGTAGTCCACCATTGGGGCTGAGGGTTTGTACCAATAGCTATGTGTTTAATCTCTCTCTCTCTCTCTCGTGTTCTTGAGACATCACGATCTTGATGTATCGCGGGCTTTGTTAATATAGTTGGATCATACGGTGTTTTCCCCTCTCTATCTTGTTGTGAATTGAGTTTTCCCTTTGAGATTTCGTTCTTATCGGATTGAATACTTTTATGAATTTGAGAACACTTGATGTATGTCTTGCTATGAATACCCATGGTGACAATGGGGTATCATATTGCCTCACTTGATATGTGTTTTGGCACTCAACTCGCGGATTCCCGAGGTGACATTGGGGTAATCTACGCATAGGGGTTGATGCACGTTCTCGTCTTTGTTTCTCCGGTAGAAATCTTGGGTCACTCTTTGAGGTTCTTTGTGTTGGATTGAGTATTATGAATCTGAAATTGTTTGATGCATATCATATATTTAACTCACGGATACTCACGGTGACATTGGAGTATCTAGGTGACATTAGAGTTGGTTGATGTGTATCATATGGTGTTATTTTAGTACGAACTCTTGGTTAGATCAATCGAAAAGAATAGCTTGGTGTTATTTTAGTACGAACTTTAGGATAGATTGATCGGAAAGAATAGCTTTGAGGTGGTTTTGTACCCTACAAACAATTTCTTCTTATGATTTTCTCTAGATAGGAACTTTGGAGTGATTCTTCATCGCACGTTGAGGGATGGTTATATGATCCAATTATATTAGCATTGTTGAGAGATTGCACTAGCGAAAGTACGGACCCTAGGCCTCATTTTCAAGCATTGCAATACCGTTTGTGCTCCATTTTATCAATTGCTACCTTGCTGTTTTTTCTTGTTCCTATTACAAAAATCAATATCTACTATCATTACTATGCTTGTATCACCACTCTTCGCCGAACTAGTGCACCTATACAAATTACCATTGTATTTGGTGTGTTGGGGACACAAGAGACTTTTTATTATTTGGTTGCAGGGTTGTTTGAGAGAGACCATCTTTATCCTACACCTCCCACGGATTGATAAACCTTAGGTCATCCACTTGAGGGAAAATTGTTGCTGTCCTACAAAACTCTGCGCTTGGAGGCCCAACACAAGTCTACAAGAACAAGTTGTGTAGTAGACATCAAGCTCTTTTCTGGCGCCGTTGCCGGGGAGGTGAGTGCATGAAGGTATATCTTTAGATCTTGCAATTGAATCTTTTAGTTTCTTGTTTTATCACTAGTTCATTTTATAAAGGAAAAGTACAAAAAAATATGGAATTGAGGTGGTCTCATATTATTCATCTTTATCATGTCTTTCGTGAAAATGATGGAAAGGAAAATTGTGCTCAATTGATAGAGGAAGAATTCTATAAAATGTTTGACAAAAAATCATTGGATGATGAGCATGATTACAATGTTGTTGGTATGAACTCTTTGAATATCCATGATGCTAATGATATGCAAAGCCATAAGCTTGGGGATGCTATGTTTGATGAAGATGATATTTTTAGTCCCCCAAGTTTTGATTAGAAATTTTATTATGATGAAAGCATGCCTCCGATCTATGATGATTATGGTGATGATATATATGCTATAAAGAGTAATGATATCCATGAAACTTGTCATCATGATTTTAATTCTCAATATGATTATGCCAATCAAGTATCTCATGATAGTTATTTTGTTGAGTTTGCTCCCACTACTATTCATGAGAAAAATTTTATGCATGTGAATCATGAAAATAATGCTTTATTTGATAGTTATATTGTTGAATTCACTCATGATGCTACCGAAAATTATTATGAGAGAGTAACATATGCTTGTAGGTATTGCAATAATATCAAGTTTCCTCTCTATGTGTTGAAAATCTTGAAGTTATACTCGTTTTGCCTTCCTATGCTAGTTGATTCTTGTTCCCATAATTTGTTTGCTCACAAAATACCAATGCATAGGAAGTGTGTTAGGCTTAAATGTGCTAGTAATATGCTTCATGATGCTCTCTTTATATTTCAATTCTTATCTTTTATGTGAGCATCTTTGAAATCATCATGCCTAGCTAAAAAGGCATTAAAGAAAAGCGCTTGTTGGGAGACTACCCAACACTTTTACCTACTATTTTTGTGTGTTCAAATGACTAAGCTAGTGTAGTAATCATGTTTTATAGCTTTTATTTCAATAAAGTGCCAAGTAAAGCCTTTGGGATCGTGTGGATGATAGTTGACTTGATTCTGTGAAAAAACAGAAACTTTTGCGCCCAGTAACAGAATTGTTTAAATTCACTAGAGCTTCTAAAAACTCTGAATGTTTTACAGTTGTTGGTTATACAAAGTTTCGACGTTGTCCTAATTTTTCAGAATTTTTGTAGATACATAAGTATGACTTAAATTCAGATCTTTACATACTGTTCTGTTTTTGACAGATTCTGTTTTCAATGCATAGTTTGCTTGTTTTATGGTTTCTATGGCTTATATTGGTCAATATAAGTTGTAGAAATTGTAGGGTACAGTAGGAATTATGTGGAAACAATTATGAAACTTATCTTGACAGTACCAAAGTGAATGATTTATTTTTTCATACTAATGCATCTCACGAAGTTCCGTTAAGTTTTGTGTGATTGAAGTTTTCAAGTTTTGGGTGAGATATCGATATGAGGAGAATAAGGAGTGACAAGACCCTAAGCTTGGGGATTCCCAAGGCACCCCAAGGTAATATTCAAGGAATATCCAAGAAACTAAGCTTGGGGATGCCCCGGAAGGCATCCCCTCTTTCGTCTCCAACATTATCGGTAACCTCACTTGGAGCTATATTTTCATTCATCACATGATATGAGTTTTTCTTGGAGAGTCATTTTATTTTATTAGGGTTTTATTTAAGTTATTTAGAATAATGTTTTGCATCTCTTAATTCAATAAAAGTGGCAAGGATAGCCTTCACCATGCTTATTTTGCAAGTATATGAGTTGCTGTTTCAAAACAGAAAGTTTATCGCTGTTGCAAAAATTCTCTAGAAAAGTAAGAATGTGATAAAATGTTGAAATGTTTTTCACAATAAGGTATGATAAATTTTATACAGTGTGGTAAATTTTCAGATTTTTTGGAGTTAGGGAAGTATGAGGATAACTGCACTCTTTACAGACTGTTCTGTTTAGGCAGATTGCTGTTATGTTCGCATTGTTTGCATATGTTTGCTTGTTTAATGATTCTATTTGAGGATAGGAGTATTAAATATGCAGAGGCATTTAGTATGAAATTTTAAATAATAATTTTAGTGATTTGTTACAGTGGAGAATGATAAGGTGTTGCATTGATTTATACTAACTTATCTCAAGAGTTCTTGTTGAGTTTTGTGTGGATGAAGTTTTTAAGATTTAGGAAAACTGTGATATAAATGGAATTAAGGAGACACAAAATCTCAAGCTTGGGGATGCCCAAGGCATCCCAAGTTAATATTCCAAGAAGTCTCAAGCATCTAAGCTTGGGTATGCCCCGGTAGGCATCCCACCTTTCTTCATCAACAATTATCGGTTAGTATCGGTTGAGCCTAGGTTTTTGCTTCTTCACATGAGTTGTGCTATTCTTGGAATGTAATTTTAATTTGTTTTGCTTTCTGTTTTAATAAAATACTTAGATCTGAAAGTTTCTAAATAAGAGAGAGTCCTCAAATGGCTACCCATTTACTTAACTACTCGCTTGATCTTCACTTATATCTTTTTGGAGTAGTTTGTCATTTACTCTTGTGCTTCACTTATATCCTATGAGTAAATTGTTGAATGAATTGAATATCAAGAATATGAAATTATATGTTCATATCATGCCTAGTAGTAGCTTCACATTTGGTTTAGAAAGTGAAATCTTTTGAAGCTTGACAATCACAATATTGGTCATACAAGCAATTCATGAATGATTAGTACCAGGAAGAGAACTTTCACATACAAATATATTATCTTGGACATCTTCTATGATTGTGAATACCCATTAATTATTTTCAAACTTGACCAAATTATTTGAAGTTGGACAAGGAAGACAACGTAATGAGTTATGGTTGTGTATATTTGCATAGAAGTTATATTGTTATGGATCCTCCAACATGTGGTGTTTGCCTAGGATCTTTTGCTAGCCAAAAACTCGTACTAAGTAGAGATACTACTTGTGCATCCAAAAACCCTTAAACCCAGTTTCTTGCCATGAATGTCCACCATACCTACCTATGGATTGAATAAGATCCTTCAAGTTAGTTGTCATCGGTGCATAAAGCAATACAAATTGCTCCTAAATATGTTTGATCTTTTATTGTAAGGGAAAATTGAGCATTGTACGAACTTGTGATGGCAAAGTAATAAAAACGACGGACTGAATAAGAAAGGTTACTATCATAAGGGGCAATATAACGTGACGTTCCTTTGCATTAAGAGTTTGGGCATCCAACAATAAAAAGCGCATGACAACCTCTGCTTCCCTCTGCGAAGGGCCTATCTTTTACTTTTCAATATTTACTTTTATGCAAAGAGTCAATAGTATGAATTCTCATTTCAACCTCAATTATTCTCTAGTTGGAAAGCATCATGTGGTGGGGAAAGATCTAGGCACATATGACCAGTCAAATATATTTGATCATGATTTATTATTGTTGACAATTATCTCTATGATAAATGAGTTGGGAGGCAAAACATTAAGCCCCTATCTTTCTCTGTGTTCGATGGATGACATTTGTTCTAAGAATATGCTTTGAGTAGTAGCAATCATGGAAGACTATATGATGATTGAGTATGTGGAGCTCTTACTTAGACTTTGTTGAATAAGTTGAATTGCAATTGTTTGGTGACTAAGAATATAGGTTGTTGCGTTTCAAGAGAATTCATTGTTTGAACCTTAACATGTGAATTGGTTGCTACTTTATTATGATGAGTTTTATGAGAAAGAGTTGCTGTTATGATGCTAGGAAAAGTGATTGAAATTATCATTGATCAAACTTATGCACTATGCTAGCATTCACACTTCATAAATTATTTCTTTTATCATTTACCTACTCGAGGACGAGTAGGAATTAAGCTTGGGGATGCTGATACGTCTCCAATGTATCTATAATTTATGAAGTATTCATGCCATATTTAGAACAATTATATATGGTTTTGGCATGATTTGCATGGAACTAACCCGGACTGATGCTGTTTTCAGCAGAACTACCGTAGTGTTGTTTTTTGTGCAGAAATGAAAGTTCTCCAAATGAGCTGAAACTTTTTGATGATATTTTTGGAATAAAAGAGACCCTCGAAGCTTCATGGGAGGGCCAGAAGAGCCACGATGAGGGCACAACCCACCAGGGTGCGCCTGGAGCCCAACCCATGGCGTGGTGGGTTGTGCTCACCTCGAGGCCCATCTTAGCGTGAAACCAATGCCAAAAAATGCTATAAATAGAGAAACCCCCAGAAATAACCCTAGATCAGAAGTTTCGCTGCCACAAGCCTTTGTAGCCATGAAAAACCAATCTAGACCTGTTTCGGCACCCTGCCGGAGGGGGAAATCATCACCGGTGGCCATCTTCATCATCCCGACGGCCACCATGATGAGGAGGGAGTAGTCCACCCTCGGGGCTGAGGGTTTGTACCAGTAGCTATGTGTTTAATCTCTCTCTCTCATGTTCTTGAGATGTCACGATCTTGATGTATCGCGGGCTTTGTTAATATAGTTGGATCATATGGTGTTTTCCCCTCTCTATCTTGTTGTGAATTGAGTTTTCCTTTTGAGATTTTGTTCTTATCGGATTGAATACTTTTATGAATTTGAGAACACTTGATGTATGTCTTGCTATGAATACCCATGGTGACAATGGGGTATCATATTGACTCACTTGATATGTGTTTTGGCACTCAACTCGTGGATCCCCGAGGTGACATTGGGGTAATCCATGCATACGGGTTGATGCACGTTCTCGTCTTTGTTTCTCCGGTAGAAATCTTGAGGCACTCTTTGAGGTTCTTTGTGTTGGATTGAGTATTATGAATCTGAAATTGTTTGATGCATATCGTATAATTAACTCACGGATACTCGCGGTGACATTGGAGTATCTAGGTGACATTAGAGTTGGTTGATGTGTCTCATATGGTGTTATTTTAGTACGAACTCTTGGTTAGATCGATAGGAAAGAATAGCTTGGTGTTATTTTAGTACGAACTTTAGGATAGATTGATCGGAAAGAATAGCTTTGAGGTGGTTTCGTACCCTACAAACAATTTCTTCTTATGTTCTCCGCTAGATAGGAACTTTGGAGTGATTCTTCATCACACGTTGAGGGATGGTTATATGATCCAATTATATTAGCATTGTTGAGAGATTGCACTAGCGAAAGTACAGACCCTAGGCCTCATTTTCAAGCATTGCAATACCATTTGTGCTCCGTTTTATCAATTTCTACCTTGCTGTTTTTTATTGTTCCTATTACAAAAATCAACATCTACTATCATTACTACGCTTGTATCACCATCTCTTCACCGAACTACTGCACCTATACAAATTACCATTGTATTTGGTGTGTTGGGGACACAAGAGACTTTTTATTATTTGGTTGCAGGGTTGTTTGAGAGAGACTGTGAAAGACGAATTTGGAGTAAAGTGGCAACAGATGGTGTTTTAAATGAACAAGATTTTTTTAGTACTAATACAACTGTCATGTCAAAATTTGGAAAACTTCACGGGTCATTTGACCTTTTAAGACATTTAAGTGATTTTCTAGCCATTTAATGACCGTAATTCAAATTTGAACTACATGTACATGCAACAGCTAACCATAACTGTTTGAAAAGTCATATTTGTGTACTTGTGTGCGAGTTAATTCCATGTGCAGTAAATTGGAAGGAATTTTCAAACATATTGGTCTCACGGCTATGACACAAAGCATGGAGTGCCATGGCATTTAAATTTCAAAACATTAAAAAAAGATCAGAAACACATGAAACCTTGCTTGATGTAATGTCATGCCACCAAGATGATGTGGTAAAAAATTTGGCATGTTTGACGAGAGTTTGGACACACACCCTTCACAAATCGGAGCAACTCACGAGAAGGCTCGTGGTTCCGAGAGGGAACAATGCATGTTTGATGACAAACGGGCGATAGATTCCTCTTATGGCCTTCAAAAAAATTCTACAATTAACATGCACTAATACAACTGTCATTTGAAAATTTGGAAAACTTCAAGGGTCATTTGACCTTTTAAAGACATTTAAGTGGTTTTCTAGCCATTTAATGACCGTAATTCAAATTTGAACTACATCTACAAGCATCAGCTAACCATAAAGGTTTGAAAAATCATATTTGTGTACTTGTGTGTGAGTTAATTCCATGTGCAGTAAATTGGAAGTAATTTTCAAACATATTGGTCTCGCGGCCTGGACACATGCATGGAGTGCCATGGCATTTAAATTCCAAAAATTAAAAAAAGATCAGAAACACATGAAACCTTACTTGATGTAATGTCATGCCACCAAGATGATGTGGTAAAAAATTTGGCATGTTTGACGAAAGTTTGGACACACACCCCTCACAAATCGGAGCAATTCACTAGAAGGCTCGTGGTTCCGAGAGGAAACAAAACATGTTTGATGACGAACGGGCGATAGCTTCCTCTTACGACCTTAAAAAATTTCTACACTTAACGTGCACTAATATAACTGTCATTTGAAAATTTGGAAAATTCTAGGGGTCATTTGACCTTTTAAAGATATTTAAGTGATTTTCTAGCCATTTAATGACCGTAATTCAAATTTGAACTACATCTACGTGCAACGGCTAACCATAACGGTTTTAAAAATCATATTTGTGTACTTTTGTGTGAGTTAATTCCATGTGCAGTAAATTAGAAGGAATTTTCAAACATATTGGTGTCACGGCCTAGACACATGCACGGAGTGCCATGGCATTTAAATTCCAAAAAATTAAAAAAAAGATCAGAAACACATGAAACCTTGCTTGATGTAATGTCATGCCACCAAGATGATGTGGTAAAATTTTTGGCATGTTTGACAAAAGTTTGGACACACACCACTCACAAACCGGAGCAATTCACTAGAAGGCTCGTGGTTCCCAGAGGGAACAATGCATGTTTGATGACGAACAGGAGATAGCTTCCTCTTACGGCCTTCAATTTTTTTCTAAAATTAAGGTGCACTAATACAACTGTCATGTGAAAATTTGGAAAATTCTAGGGGTCATTTGACTTTTTAAAGATATTTAAGTGATTTTCTAGCCATTTAATGACTGTAATTCAAATTTGAACTACATCTACATGCAACAGCTAACCATAACGGTTTGAAAAATCATATTTGTGTACTTGTGTGCGAGTTAATTCCATGTGCAGTAAATTAAAAGGAATTTTCAAACATATTGGTGTCACGGCCAGGACACATGCATGGAGTGCCATGGCATTTAAATTCCAAAAAAATAAAAAATTATCAGAAAAACATGAAATCTTGCTTGACGTAATGTCATGCCACCAAGATGATGTGGTAAAAAATTTGGCATGTTTGACGAAAGTTTGGACACACCTCACAAACCGGAACAACTCACTAGAAGGCTCGTGGTTCCGAGAGGGAACAATGCATGTTTGATGACGAACAGGAGATAGCCTCCTCTTATGGCCTTCAATTTTTTTCTACAATTAACATGCACTAATACAACTGTCATGTGAAAATTTGGAAAATTCTAGGGGTCATTTGACCTTTTAAAGACATTTAAGTGATTTTCTAGCCATTTAATGACCGTAATTCAAATTTGAACTACATCTACATGCAACGGCTAACCATAACAGTTTGAAAAATCATATTTTTGTGTACTTGTGTGTGAGTTAATTCCATGTGCAGTAAATTGGAAGGAATTTTCAAACATATTGGTGTCACGGCCTGGACACATGCAAAGAGTGCCATGCCATTTAAATTCCAAAAAATTAAAAAATGATCAGAAACACATGAAACCTTGCTTGACGTAATGTCATGCCACCAAGATGACGTGGTATAAAAATTGGCTTGTTTGACGAAAGTTTGGACACACACCCCTCACAAACCGGAGCAACTCACTAGAAGGCTCGTGGTTTCGACAGGGAACAATGCATGTTTGATGACGAATCGACGATAGCTTCCTCTTATGGGCTTCAAATTTTTTTTATAGTTAACGTGCACTAATACAACTATCATGTCAAAATTTAGAAAATTTCAGGGGTCATTTGCCCTTTTTAAGACATTTAAGTGATTTTCTAGCTATTTAATGACCGTAATTCAAATTTGAACTACATCTACATGCAGCAGCTAAACATAACGGTTTGAAAAAAAAAGTTATGTACTTGTGTGCGAGTTAATTTCATGTGTAGTAAATTGGAACGAATTTTCAAACATATTGGTGTCACGGCTTGGACACATGCATGGACTGCCATGGCATTTAAATTCCAAAAAATTAAAAAATGATCAGACGATGTAAATATCTGGTGTTCAAAAAAGAAAATGTAAAGATCTGGCAAGACAACCGGGCCCCACACGATTGGCACTCTATTTCGCGCCTCGAGGTTTGGAAGGTGAGTGGCGCGGGTTATTAATCAGACATGGTTCTGTATTGGAAACCGTCAGCTATTAAGTTCACACACGGCTTTTGCTGCGGGAATCGTGTGTAATTCAAACTACAGTACTCGTAAATTCCGGCGACCTGCATGAGTACTGTTCCCGTCGATTTAGATTTCGGCCGCCAATAAATACTACCTTGCTCACGTCGTCCCGCCTGCATTCTCATCTACATCCTCCCCTCGCTTGCCCTCTCTCTCTCTCTCTCTCTCTCTCTCTCTCTCTTTCTCTCTCTCAAATCTCTGCCATGGCGTCGCCGATCTGCCCACGCGCCGACGAGGAGGTGCCGCCCCCCGAGGACGCTCAGTCGAAGAGCAGCGACGAGGAGGACCCCTACGCGCCGCCGGACGAGGTTGCGCCGGACCCCCCAACTTTGGAGTGGTTTTGGGGCCAGTACAATCTTTGTCTGTGGAAGTCGCTGCCGGCGGTTGAGAAAGCCAGGCAAGTGGCATTCAAGAAGGAGATGCCGAAGGAGGAAGCCAGGTACCAGGCGACCTGTGAAGCCCGTGATGCCGCCTGGAAAAAGGAGGTGGTGGAGCTTTGGGGGCGGGCACGTCGTCGTGCGGAGGAGGTGTACGAAGACGGATACTTCGCGAGGAAGGTCAAAGGCGCTAGGCACCTCTTCGCTGCGTGGAGGTGGGCCGATAAGCTCCAGCGTGCCACCGGCGAGGAGCTCCGGTGGGCGCCCAACGAAATGGCAAGATCGTTCGCGCTCGTCCGCCAGCAAGAGGCAGATCGCTACGTCAAGCGCTGTGAGGCGGAGGAGGCGGAGTACTGCCTCCGCGCTAGGAAGACGCCACGCACCAGGGAGCTGCTGGCGAGGGGATCCCAGAATACCGCCCCTAGAAGGGATTATTAGTTTTAGTATTGTTCATTTTCAATTTTATGCATTGTACCTAGTAGTTAAGTATCATCACGTATATGTGATGATATTATATATATTCTGTGATGAACTAATGAACAATTAATATATATTATGAATTCCATTTTCTATCTGTTTTCGTATACTAATTTGTATCTAGCTGTTATCATCCACATATACAGAATGGAAAAGCATATACACACACATTGAAATAGAATATATAAGAACGGAAAACAGAGTACACACATTGAAACAGAGCAATAAACAGAGCAATATTATGATTGCTGTGAATACATAGCGACCATGTCGAAACGACTCAACAAAATAAAACGTGTCCATGAGACCATGACCAGCAGCTCTTGCCTACGGTAGCTCTTGGCTCTGCCTGAACTCGTGCAGGCGTTCGTCCAAGCAGTCGACACGCTCGCGGTACATCTGGAGCGCAATCTCGAGCTCCAAGTTGGCTATTTCATCGGAGATCACCAGCTCGAGGATGCGACGGCCATGTTCCTCTACTGCGCTCAGGTGGACACCTGAGCCAAGGAGGCGGTCGAGCCTAGCGACCAGCGCGTTGGCATCGAGCGGGCCGCAGACAAGGCGAACGGCGCGACCGATGCAAGTACGGCGTGGCCGGCCTCTGGTGCAAGTACGGCGCAGACGGCCTCTGCCCACTCCTGGCGAGGAATGGGGGTACTGACGGGACGTGTACCCAGCTGCGACGCCCTGTCGACAGCAGGCAAGCGCCGATGGATCTGCTCTTGCTGTGCGGCACGCCATGCCTCTCGCTCTGCGACGCTCCAATGGTCTTGTTGTGCGGCGAGCCGCAGCCTATCGACGCGGACGCGCCTAGCTTGCTCTGCGGCGAGCCATCGATCATGTTGTGCGGCGAGCTGCAGCCTCTCGGCGCTGACATGCCTATCTTGATCCGCGGCGCTGAAGCGCCATGCGCCAAGGGTCTGCTCAACCCTGGCGATGACGGCATCACGGTGTCGTCCATTGCATTGCCGGGGAGCGCCTCGGCCTCGATGGGCCGTGGCGCCTTCTCGTTTTCCTTGTCGAGGAGGTTGATGGCAGAGGCGACGCTTTGGTGGGTTGGCATGCTTGGAAAAGGTGGATGTGCTACAGGCTGCGCTTGTTGCCTCCGTGCATCGCGCGCCGCCTAGGTTTATGCGCAATATCGCTGGGTGGCGGCGGGAAACCGGTGAGGAAATGGCGAAAAACGGTGGCGTGTTCATAAAACGCCATCAATTAATGGAAACTTAGCATAGAAGGAACATCAAGCTAGCACGACGCGTGCGGGCACATTGCTTGCCCAAGGCTATGATCCATATACTTGTGTGCCCAACAGAGCACACTATTCATAGTAAAGAATATTGTTCCATTTATCCTAGTAGAGTAGTGGCGGCAAGCGTCACAAGTAGATGATCGTTTATCCTAGTTAATTATGCATATAATAGTTTACTTTGGTGTGTGGAAATGTCATGTGTGTACTAGCCACCTATGTAATTGGATGTTTGCCGCGTATCACACATATCTTGTTTATGTGAGACGTTTCTGTTCTCTTGGCTCAACACAAACAGTTTATCCGAATGAAGTGTATGCCCTCCATTGCACACACCTTGATCTGGCTGAACCGTTTCTGTTGCGTTGCCTAATCGAAAACAGTTCATCTGAGTGAACCGTATGCCGTATATCGCACACACCTTGATCTGGCTGACCGTTTCTTTTGTGTTGCCTAATCACAAATAGTTCATCCGAGTGAACTGTATGCCGTAAATCGCACACACCTTCATCTGGCTGCCCATTTCTGTTGTTCCGCCTCATCACAAACAGTTCATCCGAGTGAACTGTATGCCATATATCGCACACGCCTTCATCTGGCTACCCGTTTATGTTGTTCTGCCTCATCACAAACAGTTCATTGAACTGAACCGTATGCCCCACAACGCACACGCAACTAAAATCTGAACCGTGTTTGATGTATCCGCCATCGCAAACGTTTTGCCTCTTTTTTTACGGTTTTTTTACATCACTGTTTGCGATTAATGCATCGCACATAGTTTCGTCGAAGGGTCTCTGATTGTAGTGTCGCGTTAGCAGCATCCTGCAGTAGTGATGGCTCCCGAAGAGAAAGATCAAACTGTTGTACCACCAGTGCTGCCACAACAGACTGAAGGAGAACAAGTTGTGACTCAAAAGTCTGAAGAAGTTGTCGTGCTGCCCATCATTGAAAACTCACCAAAGGAAAAGGCCCTAGTGCCTAAGACAGTGAAAGCCGCTGAAGGAGTTCCAGCGAAGGAAATTGACGGTCAGTCTAGTAATCCCACGTCATCAGCTCTAGAGAAAGTTATAAGGCCACTTGCTCCTCTGAAGCCCATCGATGAGAATGCGCCAGCCTCTGAAGATGTTCAGCCGATGGAAATTAGCGAGGAAGAACTTCGGAAAAATCCTCAGGAATCATTTCTGTTGTTTACAGCTGAGTATGGCCCTAGTGGCCCTGCATTCAATGAATAGCTTCATTCATCGAAGCTTGCATTCTTTGGGGTCAGCCCGTACGAAGGAGAAAGGACTTCATTATCACCGAGGTTTTGGACTGAAGAACAAGCAGTCTATTACGCTTGGATCTTGTTTGGCAAGCACAAAATTTTCAATCATAAGATGTTAAACTTCGCCAAGCTTGAAGAAATGCCTTGCTTCCTTAATGCAATTGATCATATTGAACATGCTCTTCTGAAGGGGTTCATGCGCTTTAGTCATGGCTGGAACAAGGAAGTTATTCTTTAGTTCTATGCCACGCTATACATCACAGGAGAAATGGGAAATACCTCAACCTGGACGCTTGAATGGATGGCTGGCGGAGAGAGAATCAAATGCTCGGCAGCTCATTTTCTGGCTTTGATAAATTTGCCTCAATGTGAATTTGAGAACGACAGAGAGCACATACTGCATTTCTGGGAAGTGTCCGAAGCACAACTCCACGTCCTGATGGATCCCATGGTGGGGGATGAATGCATTAATGTTGATCCGAAGAAGTTGGCTTATGACAACAAAGTACTATTCCACATTCTGTGCAATACTATCACGCCAACGAACAGGCCAAACTCCATCAAAGGCATCGTAGGAAATGCTATTGTGGCAATATCTCAGGGAATCAAGTTTGACATTCCTGACCTTTTCATTCGAAACCTAGCATGTGCTGCAGATAGCCCTCAGTCATTGAAGCCTTATGCTCCATGGATAATGTTCGCAATCGAGCAGCTCACAAATGAGAAATTCTTCTGGGCCTACGAACCGAAAGTATTCATGACACTCTGCGCATTGTGAAGGATAATAGCAAAGGGAAGGAACCGGTTGATACTGCTGCAAATGCTTCTGCGTCTGAAAATGCTCCGAAGGTTAAGGAAGCAAGGGTTGAAATCCCTCATGAAGAAAATCCATCACTCTATGAGATTTGTATTCGCACGCAGCAGACTCTGGAAAGACACATCAAGATGGATAGAAAAGAAAAGGTGGAATTGATGGCTGAGCTGAATTTGATTCATAATCACACTCGTCAAATTCTTCTGCATGAGAAGAATGCAAGGAAGTGCTCATGGACCTTGTTGAGAGAGCATTACTCTCGCAAGGATTTAGCTAAGAAGGGCCTCTTCAAGGAGTATGACTACCTGGACTTGCTAGCTGTTCTGCGCATCCGAAGACAAACTCCAGTGCTCCCACAACGTTCTGACTCAACGGATCTATTGTTTGTCAATCATGATGATGAAATTGCAGATACAGCCGGCACTCGTGTCTACAAGCCAGATGTTATTCGCTCCAAGTCTTCCAAGGCCAAGGCTGCTACTCCTGCTTCTGCCTCGACCATTGCGCATTCTTCAGATACTGAATCGTCGAGTGGTTTCAATTCGGATTCGGAAGACACTCCCACGGAGTAATTCCTCGTATGTCTTCTCTTTCTTTTTGACACTTGTTGACAAAAAGGGGGAGAATTACATCGAGTGATAGTTTATCAGGGTTTGCAGGGTGTGTTATTCATTCGCTATTTGGTTTTCCCTCGAACAATTTGCTTCATGAACTTATCGTACCGCATGTGGTGCTAAAACACTCGGACGTCATGTAATGTTAATAACCCCCCCCCCCCCGGCCTGCAATGTTATTTGCTTCGCACTATTTGCCTGCAGGTACCGTCGATTTTTTTGTGAATGATTATCATCGACAATCATTTATCTTTCAGGGAAACGTATCTGCTTATCGAAGAAAAGCAGATAATCATCATGTGATGATACTATTTCAGAGAAGTACTTCGAGTACTAAACATACTATATCTGTTGTGGTTGGATATGCTTTGAGTGCTATCTTTCTTTACCTAACCTTGCAGGATAAAAAAATCAGTCTATGCACAATTGCCTTACGTGAAGGCTATCTCTATGACTAACAAAGTGTTTTCCTCACAAATATCCTTTTGTATCATCTATATTGCAGGAAAACTTCCTCTGAAGCATATCCACTCCAAGCAACATATTCTTATGTTATCCTGCTCTGATCATATCGAATACCTAACATGCAGGAAAACTACATCCCATGTGGATTCAAATTGTGTTCTGAGAAAACCTTCATGATTTATCCTTGTCACAAATCTCCCAATGATTATCTTACATCTAACCTTCTTCGAAGATTTTGTGACAGGAATCAACTCAGACACCGTTGAGTGCATTGTAAGAACTCACATTTAAGATCTGGTCAATGACACTCATACGAAGAGTAATATTGCTTCCCCACCTGATCCTTCATGATCCGAAGCATATCTTAAGGGGGAGAATATTTTATCTTCGTAATTATCTCTCGTCCTTTATTATTCTTCGCATTACATTTCATTCATTATCTATCATTCGATGTGGTCTGTTTTGTCAACAATCGTCCAAAAAGGGGGAGATTGTTGGTGCAATATCTGCCTACCTTGTGTTTTGGAGATTGTTGACAGAAACAGGTATGGACTAATTTGTTTGCGAGTGCATACAGAGAGAAAAAGTCCATACACAACCGAAGAGAATGGTGTCTCCGGTGCTGAGTTCGAGGAACTTCACCGAAGCACGTCTGCGTTGCAGAGAAGAACGAGCTATATTTGTTGAAGAGATAGAGTCGAGAAGATTGATGAGAAGAAATCGACCCCTCGAAATTTTTCCACCAAAGCAAAGCTTTTGTTTCGGTACTGTCGTCCGAAGAAATTGACTGCAGCGATGGAAGTCGAAGACCAAGTGAAGACGTAGTATTCATTTCGTTGTTCTTCTTTCATTCTTTCGAGTCATAGGACCTTCGTACTATTAAGAGGGGTATAGGTTCTCGATGCTTAGATCTATTGTGATGCTTAGCCATAACCTATGAAAGATGCAAGAGAAATCTCTTTGTGCTCCGAGCAAATACTTGCCAGCAAGAGACTGTGTTTTTCTTCGCTGCGAGAGATTTGTCTCGGACCGAGGAGTTAGCATTTCTTGCCCCGCAAGAAATGTTACCGTTGTGCTCAAATCCGACAATTGGAATCGTGTCGTTCGGCCATTGGCTGAACCCGATGTCTAATTTGGTCATTTCCCATCTGGGAAGGCTGCGGCTATAAATAACCACCCCGCTCCAACTTTGTCCGTTGGCTGCTCCGCTTGAGATTTCTAAGAAGATTGATTTGAGCAACCCCTCTCCGAGTGATTTGAGTTTAAGATCCATCGAGAGAAAAACCAAGAGCCCAAACTTAGAGAGTGGTTTAGCATCGCAGTAGTTCTGAGTGAGAGTTCTTGTACCTATTACTCTTGAGGGTTGTGCACTCTCTAGACGGATAGGTTTCGACTTCGAGTGTTGAAGAGTTGTTGTCTTCACCGAGCCTGATCTTCAGCAACCAAGAGTGATTGTGGTTCGCGAAGGTCGACCGAAGGTTTGGAGATCGCCGACAAGGATCTCCCACGAGTGAAATCAACCTGAGTCTGATCAGCTCTGCGTTGAAGGAGAATAGGGTGAAGAGAGTTTACCTTCCATGTTAAGTCACAACCCCTCCAACCAGACGTAGCCCTTTGGCAGAAGGGTGAACTGGTCTACCAAATCTCTCTGTCGCCATCGAGCATCACTGGTCATTTCTACTCTACTGCATTTCCTTCAGCGGTTATTATTCGTGCTCTGTGCCGATAGATTACTTGATCATTTTGTTCTGTTGCCACCATCCTGTGTATCTGTGTTCATCCCCGTTCATTATCATCGCATGTATTCTTTCGTTACCATCATGTGCTTCAGATTCACTTGTGAAATCGTTCTATAGCATTTTATTCAGTACCAACTATGTTGTGTCTCATTCTGCTACATCTGTTTGCATGTTGCATTACTCTCATTGTAGTTGAACCTGTGATTTCTCAAGCTCGTACTGTTGTCAATGCTTTTATCGATGAATATGCTTTTGACGAAGACGATTGATTCTGTCCATTTCCTTCAATACTCTATTCCGCTGCTGTGATTGGGTTTTGGTTCAAAGCTTTCAAAAGAAATTTTGAATCTCCCATTCACCCCCCCCCCCCCTCCGGTCGATATACTCTCGGTCCTAACAATCCCCACTAACTCAATTATCTTAACATCCAACTATATATGCAAACTCACCATGCCACCATGCATGCCCCACTAAATTTAATTCTCTCAGCATGCAACTATGCCTGGGAAAAAACATTTTAACATGTACCATGCATGCTACTATATTCAATAAATATTTTACAACCTAAATAGTTGACCACCACTAACTCAATTATCTTAACATGCAACTATGTAACTCACCATGCCACCATGCATGCCCCACTAAATTTAATTCTCTCACCATGCAACTATGCCAACTCACCATGCCATCATGCCTGAAAAAACCATCTTAACATGTACCATGCATGCCACTATATTCAATAAATACTATACAACTATATAATAATGAAATATGATAAATTATGTGTACTTTAGTTTTAATTCTCGTATTGCTAATCCAAATACTAAAGTTTCATATTGCCAATTCTTATAGAAATAACTGCATTCAATTCCCGCAACAATGTGCGGGGTATTATCTCTAGTTGTGTGTGTGTAAGGGAGACCTAGGGAGGGAGTGAAGAGAGTATGTGCGTATATGGGGGGGGGGGGCTAGAGATAGAGGGGTGTGCGTGTTTGAGAGAGAATATATATATATATATATAGGGAAAATGCATCCTACTATCGGGTGTAGTTACACCCATTTCTCATATACTACCATCTGGTAGTATATACTCTACTTTATTATTTTTAGTATGTTCATATACTATATCTAAGATACTCCAAAGTGAGTTATATGAAAAAATTGCAAGTGAGCTCATAGTTTTATTGTATTTGTGAAATACGTATATATTTGTACGCGAAATGAAGTATGCACAAAATATGATACATACTACCAAAAAAGTAGTATATATACTACCTAGAACGTACGAAACAAAAGTGGGAGTAACTACACCCGGTAGTAGGAAAAATTTGTCCTATATATGTGTGTGTGTGAGAGAGAGACCCTATGGAGAGAGAGAGAGAGAGTCCTAGGAGAGAGGGAGAAGGAGAGAGAGAAAGAGGCATGTCTAGGGAGAGATAGCGGGGTTTATGTATATGCCTCGCATCGATTAATGCTTACCAAACTAAAAAAGTTGACTATAATTTCAACTTCCAAATTTGAAAGTTTGGCCTCGCTATTAGTATGTGGCATGGGATTGGTGGCAACTAGGATCCGACAATTGAGAAATTTGGCATAGATGGAAAATATCTGAGGACCTTCAGCAACATTCGCTCGGGTCGTCCTTTGGATGAAAACACGTGCGAAAACCTAGCCGCAGCTCCCCTCCCCTCGGTCGAGTGAGCTTTGCTCGGTGGCGTCCCGACGGAGGCAGCCTTTCCAACATGGCTCATTAGGATTGATGTTGGTTGCCGGAGAGGTGGTCTCCTAGTACAGATCGATCCGGTGGTAGTGCTCCTCACCCGCACGCCCTAGGAAGCGGTGGTACGGCAGGAAATTCTAGGGCCGACGAAGACGAATCAGGCTCTGAGACCACCGATCGACCTATGCATTTCGGCATGTGCAAGGTGGCTGCGGCGGCGGATCCTTCGTCAACCACCCGTCTATTTCCTAACGACAAGGATTGAAGGTGGTGCGGGTGTAGGGAGGCGAGGTCTGAAACCTGCTTCTGGTGTTTTCTCCAATATTGCCAGGGGGCTTGGGTTTTCTCAACACCATGATCCGGTTAGCAGGAAGAAGCTAGTCGGTAGAGAGGTTGTTGCTGGCAGCCACTTTTTTTACAAGAAGTATGTAGATTCTCCAGGTGATAACCCATGATTTCACCTCTGATTATACAAGACATTGACACGCGCGCGCGCGTGTTGTGTCCGTGTTTGCACCTCCGACTATATAAGACATTGACGTGTGCGCACGCGCGCGTGTGTGTGTTCACTGACGCAAAACCTCGGGTTAAGGGATACAAATTTTAAGTTTAACTTTTGGTTAGATTCGTCAACATCGAAACCCATAATGTTGGGTGTTGGATTGCTCGGGGCTGGCAATGGTGCAGCTTCCTGCTGGTGGAACCCTACGCTCACCTTTGTTAGTGGTTTCGACGTTTCTGTTGTTGGTGTGCTCTCTCGGCGACTTCTGAGTTTGCCCGGTGCTAGCGTTGCCTTGTTGATGCTTACAAACATAACATGTGCTGCTCCACCCAACAATATATTCCTTTGGGTTGTTGATCTTTTCATTGTGTTGTAAATATGTATATTCCTTTGGGTTGTTGATCTTTGCATTGTGTTGTAAATATGTATGGGGTGTTTTCCTGTTCTCCTTGCTCTTGCTTCGTCGATGGATGTATTGCTCTTCGGCTGTGTGGTTTCTCGGTTCGGTTTTTCTTATGGACTTATAGACATTACCAAGCTTTTGGCCTTATGATTTTTTAGACGAATTTATTTCGCATCAATGCTTCGGTGCATTCGGCATTGTTGAATTTGCGCCACTCAATGCAGGCCGCGGGTTACCTTCTACTCCCTTCTTAATAAATATAAGAGCATTTAGATTACTGCTTTATTTACAGAGGGAATACGTATCATACAAACGAAAAATATCTGAACCTATGATGAGATGTCAATGGTATTTCGATACAGGTACCACAAACTGTTGGCTGGCGTCGAACAAATGATTGCTTTCAGGCATGAACTGTAAAACTTACAGTCTGTACAGATTGCAGGTAGCAAAATACCAAGTAAAATATAGCAGAAACCAAGAATAAAATCTAACTTTGTGTTGGTTAATGGAAGATTGCCGTAACCCCTCTATGTTCTTGAGATCAACAACGATTCTCGGCTAAACTACGGCGACATAAGAAATGAAGAACTATCTGGTTGATACCCGACACGCACACCCTTCCGGTTCTATGGAGTCAGCCGAATGAGCTACCACCTCACCACCAGCACACCACTATGACGACAACAGAACTAGCAGAAGAACACCCTTGCACTGTCCCATCAGTACCCTCGGAGTTTCTTGGCAACTGCTGTCAACACCCTGTCGCCGATGAAGGCGCGCAAGAATCGGATGAACTGATCCTTCTTCATCTGCCCTTTCTGCAGCACAAAGGAAATCGTAGTTGAGTACACTTTGTCTGTACTTCAGTGCTTGTAGTATCACAAATTACTTGTCCATGAGATGTAAATATGAACTAGGCACAATATGAACTAGGCACAATCCCGTAAGTCAAATGCAGCAGCTGTGCCGATTGGCCGGTTAAATGATGTGAAGGACTAGGCGACGAAGACCAATTTACCTTGAAGCGATTGTAGGTTCCCTGCAATGTCTGCAGCTTGGAGGATGGCACGAACCGCTGGATCTCTGCTAGAAGCGTCGGAAACATGTCACGAGCCACCGGCGAAGGCTTCTTTAGCTGGGAGGTCGCTTCCGATGATCCTGAAACCCAAAATTTCAACGAACAATGACATGAGATCCAAGCACATCTGGGAAGAATTGCAGCACCAATTCAGACAAGGCGCTCACTAACCTTGCATCTGATGGAGGCTGGGGCACTTGAAGCTGACGACGTACTCTGGGAGGATCCTCGTGTTCATGTCCTTGCCCCAAACAACGTACCACTGGGGATTCTGCATGTTGTCGATGGCGCTGTCGTAATGGTCACTGCTGGGGTGGAGCTGGGAGGACCCGGCTGGGATGGCCTCTGGCCGGCCCATCAGAACACGGCACAGCACGATGTGCGCCTCGCCGTTCTCATCTGCATTTGCTAGCATTGCGCTGCACAAAAATGATTTCATACTCGTTAGTTTCTTTATGTACAGAACATTCAGAACATATTTCATCACCCGGACTCTAGGTAGCAGGAAACATGATTCAGTTTTGCTCATCTTCCTCCCTTCCACAAACCATTACCCAGTCCAATTACTGCATTCATAGATAAACTAATACTGTCGTTTATGCAAAGCTTGTTTCCCCCTAATTTTTGAGCTAGGAGTATGAATCAGATATATAGAAACCAAAGGCTAAAATAACATGGAATCAATTGATGTGGTGATGTCCATGGATACAAACGAGCAGCCTATAGGAGAGCAAATAGAACAAAGGAATATTTTGTACTCCCTCCGTCCCAAAATAAATGTATCAAACTTAGTACAACTTTGTACTGAGGTTAGTACAAAGTTAAGACACTTATTTTGAGACGGAGGAAGTAGTACACAAGTTATTTCGTGATTTAAAACTAGAAGTCTATTTCTCAACTAAAAAACTAGAGGTGTATATATGAACACAAAAGTTTCTCGAGAGATGCGGAAATATGAATGCAATTTGCAAGAAAACACGAACTGGTAACTGTGTCTGATAAATTGTGCTTAAGCTATATGCCTATGTTCATGCTTGCCATCGATCAAGAATTCAAGATTCAAAACCACAAATTCAGAACTCCGAACTGACCTGGCGTAAGGAGACTGAGGCGGCGAGAGGTGGACGCCGTCGCCGTGCGCGCGATGGCTGAGTACCGGGCTGTTGGTCCTCCCGAACCCGTGCTCCACCGCCGCGGCCACGTCCGCCGACGGCGCGCCGTACCACGCGAACTTGGCATTGCCCCCGTCGGCGCCGCGCGCAGCGGCTAGGAGCTGTCCCTGCTGCTGGAACGCCCTGCACCGAGGACCCTGGGCGACCTTGTGCACCGCCGTGATCGCCACGCCGCCGCCCACCCGGGGGGCAATCCCGCTGAGGAAGAGCTTCTTGACAACCTGGTAGAACTTGTCCGCCTCCTCCAGCCTCACCGCCCTGCCCCAAGCCCCGCGGGCCGCCTTGCTGACCCTGCCGGAATCCACCGTGTCGCTGCTCTCGTCGGACCTCTCCTCCACCCCGGACGACGCCCCGTCCTCCAGCTCAGGCTCGCCCCTCTTCCTCTTCCTCCCGCTGTCCGGCACAGGGAAGAAGCAGGCCCCGCGGTCGTCAATCCAGCCCATGGCGACCTCCTCGGCGGTGCCAGCGTCGATGCGCACCATCCGCAAGAAGTCGAACAGGAACTCCCTGCCGCCATACGCGGCCTCGGCGACCACCCTCCCGTCCAGGAACGCCCGGCGCAGAGGCACAGACGCCTCGCCCTCGACATCAGCCCACGCGCCGCCCTCGAAGCAGAGGAACCTGACCGGCGCGCCGCTCCGCCTGAACTCCCGCCAGCCCCGGAGCAGCGGGGACGGCCCGGCGCTGCCGACGCCGCCGAAAGCGACGGCCGGCCGGGGGATCGCCTGCTTGACATCGCCGGAGAAGTCCATCGCCGCCTGATCCCGATCTGTGGAGACGCTCGCTACCTACGCAGCGGGTTTCACCGTGGATGCGTGCGTGGGCGGAGGCGGTCGGGTCGGGTCGGGCTAAGTGGAGTTGGGGCCGGAGGCGGGGCGGGAATATATAAGAAGCGGGGGAGTGGGACGGCGGGTGGGTCGGTCTCGTGAGGCGCACGTCGGCGGGGACGTCGGTTTTTGTATTGCGGCTCGGCAAGGAAGAGGAGAGGGAGGATGGGCGCGTGGTGCCGGCTTTTAGTTTAGTTTTGAGACGGCTCGGCTCGCCCGATCGCGCGGTTTCTTTCTGGAAAAAATTTCTTTTCTTCGGATGGCGGTTTTGCCCCTGCCCCGAGGTGACTTGGTGGAGAAGTCTAGATGGGTCTAGTTCAGCCCATAACCGTTCTCCTAATCCACACTTGCCTTGTTTCCTTTTTTCAAATACTACTCCTACTTGCTTGAATTGGAAGTTTTTGGTTTTTCAGGAAACTTGGTTTGGAAGTATAGTAGTGCTACAGTGGATAAGTCTAGTAAGCATCGAATTAGCCAAATAATTTTTTTTTTGCGAAATATACAAAGAAAGAACAATCTTTTTTCACAAGTATAAAAAATTGCGAAGTCGCCCTTCCCACTTTTAATATACGCTCATTGGTGGCCATTGTCCACGTATAATGTGGTGTATCCGGAAAAAAAACCGTATCAAAAATATCTATTAAAAAAAAACTATCTGTTGTGTTCCCTGTTTTTAGTTGGGTCTGTTTAGGACACATCTAGATGTGACATAGTTATGTCACATCTAAGCTGATGTCCACTCTGTTTGTGGTCTATTTTTTGTCCTAATTTTTTTGTTTCTTGTTGCTGCATTATATATTTGTGGGAGCTTAGATGTGACATCTTTAAAAAACATCTAGATGTGAATTACACAAAATGTTATTAGTTTCTCCGCTGGAGGCTCGTCATGAGACGTTTAATTCCTTCGTTTCACCACAGTAGTTTTTCTCCCATGTACAGTACGAAAGTGGAAGGCAGCTGTACCGAATTTGCCCTTCGCCCCACCTCCGTTCCTTGCGTGGCAGGTTTATCAGCACGCACGAAACGGCCGGCGCGTCGCTTTCACTCCGACAGCTACTCACACTGAGCTACTCCTAATCAGTTTTTCCTTCTTCCTTGGCTCTTAAGACGCTCCCTCCACCACGTTCACGTTCTTCTTCTTCTTGACAAGCAAGTAGCCCCTCAGGCTTCCCTTTGGGCCCCACCCGTCAGCCCGGCCCGGCGCAGCCCGGCTCCAGCACCAACGCTGACCTTCCGCGTTGACCGGCTCGATCGTCACGGCACACCTTTTTCTTCGGTCTGTAACCCGTGGGCTGTCTCGTTCGTAGTATCTCGTTTCGTGTATGGTGTGTGTTCGTTGGGATGGTGGACTTCGAATTGGCAACCAGTGCTGCGTGGCGGTCAAGTTAGTTCCAGCAGGGCAACGTAGCGTGCTGCCTTTGCGAAGCGCATGCACGCACGTGACCTGACCTGACCAACTTGCCGCCGGTGTTCGGGTTCCTTTTCCCCTCTCCCTGCAGCTGCAGGGATCCCGGCTGGCCTCGCTGGGCGTGACCACTTCTCCAAATGTCTGGCTCGCCTTGCACGCAACATTTTTCTGCAGGCCATTGGACGCCGGCAGAACTTCTGTGTGAACTCCTGCAGCCTTCTCTCAAAAGAAAAGAAAATACTCCTCCTGCAGCTTAATTAGGCCTCAAGTTTTCGCGTTGTCTGCAGCAAATATCTGCAATAGGTACAGTACATATTTTGGTTTGTTTATTATCAGTTTGATATATCTTTTTTGCTAACCACATGTACCATGCGGTATTATCAGTTTGATATTAATATTTATTCATTATTACTGATCGAGATTTCTTGCAGAGATAGGCATTGCATCGCAGGAGCTGACAGTTGTCATGGTTCTTCAGGTTCAGTTACGAAATTCTCTTTGTGTGTTCCCCGCCCGTGCTTATCTTCTGGCTGGTGAGTATATGCGTACGTGTAATAAATAAACCTATCGAACATCATCGGCCGGGTTGATTCTCCTTTGATACATTTTGATGAGTGCTTGAGAAAAATCTTTTACTGGTACTATTGTATAGGCAAATCATACTCTGTGTCGAGATTTATCTTTCTCGAAACACCCATTCGCCTCACTTTATAATATAAAGACAACCGGTTAAATGATACAAGGTACTGGGAAAATCCTCAAAAGCTGGTGAAATAAAACATGACAAAACTAGCAGAGGACGCTAAGAACACACTAGGGTGCACTACTAAATGCTTTCTCCGAGAAGAAGCACAGGAGACCCGCCGTAGCTCTCAAGGAGCACCCCAACTCATCGGTGACGCCCTCACGAGGGTCATGGCGCAAAGCGCCGCCGCCACCTTTTCAACCAAGGCAGACAGAGGTATTCATCCTGAGTGAAGATAGGAAAGGTGGGGACCAAGGCGGCGCCCCAAGATGATCGCAACACCCATAGGCACTCACTACTAGGAGAAAGCCTACTAGCAGCGCCGGAAATACCTATAGCAGTAGTGTTGGGTCCAGCGCTACTGCTAACGCGCTACAGTTAAGTTGTAGCAGTAGCGCTGCTCGGACCAGCGCTACTGGTAAGTATGGTTAGCAGTAGCGCTGCTTCAGCTAGCACTACTGCTAATTATATGTAGCGCTGCATCGAAGCAAACGCTGCTGCTAAACCAGCGCTGCCGCTAGACGTCTACCAGCGCTACTGCTAATATTGCTGTTCTCATATTTTTATTTCTCCTCTACGTATTTGTGATGTATTTGTGCATGCTCTATACAGTAGTTTCATCATATCATAACAAATATACATTATTCTCACCATATCATACACATGCAGTAGTCTCGTCATACCATTGTCATCATCATCCAACACAAATATCATCACATCTCGAAAATAGCGATACACAAGTCATGTCATGTCTCGAATAAATGCAACTGCATGGTCATGGCACACACACAAGTTTCATCATCTCTATCTAAACCATGATGTAGAAGAGAAGAGCGATCAGCATGAGTAAGAGCGCGACTATGTAGTACTTCTTGAGGCACCGGTTTCACTCCCTCTCTTACCGGAGCGTCCACCTCAAGTAACTATTTTCCGCTTCGGCTCTGCTGTCGAACCCTCTGTGGCTAGCGCCCGGGTACCTGTCCACCTGGGCCTGAGCGTCTGGCCAGTGGTCGTACACTCCTGGAACCCTCCCAACGAATACGGCGTAGCAGTCCTTCGCCATCTCTGATCTATGTACCTGCATCGTCAGTTGATGAATTTAACGATAATATGCAACATAATATACTTGAGAAACACAAAGAGGCATAATTAGCAAAATACAAGCAACTTATAGTAAACATAAATAACGAAATTCCTCATACCCAAACTAATTAATTAGAGCGATCTACGCTAGTTCGGGAGGACGGTTTAATTACATCACAGAGTTTCGTCGTGCATAAATTCAAAATTTTGCCATAGAAAGACAGTAGTGACGCATTGTCATCGACAGTCAGTCCTCCATGTCGGCGGTCCAATCTTCATAGTCAGGGAGGAAGCACCCGAGCTTGTTGAAAGGCTTCAGGTCCAGACGTTGAGCGAGTAACAGTGCTCGGACATCATCCCGCGTGATTGGCCCATGGTAGAACATTCCTGTTAGTTCGAGGACCTCCTTCATGATCACTTGGGCAAGTTCACACTGTACGTGATAAAACTCAGTTCGGATTCGATAATCCGGTGTCTTTCCTATGCTTGTGGCCCAATTGACAATCTCGGCATCGTTGGTAGTAGCTGACATGTGAAGACGTTGATTATCCCTTCTGTACTCGATCAGATGATGCATGAGGTAGAATCCATCAGCCTTACTGGTGTACGGTTGCTGGATGCAGCAGAAGTCGGTCTTATGGCCGAAACCCAGCCCGTTCTTCCTGTACTTTTTCACCTTGATATATCCACCAGACAGGCTGAAGGTTAACACGGCACTATCGACAACACTCTTTATGTGCGTGTAATCCTTTTTCTTGATGTTCTTCGATGAGTCCAAGTACATAGCATGGGAGTATTCTGGGTACAGACAGATGAGAACGGCGCACCCCCTAAAGGAAATATGCCCTAGAGGCAATAATAAAGTTGTTATTTATATTTCCTTATCATGATAAATGTTTATTATTCATGCTAGAATTGTATTAACCGGAAACTTAGTATATGTGTGAATACATAGACAAAACACCGAGTCCCTAGTAAGCCTCTACTAGACTAGCTCGTTAATCAAAGATGGTTAAGTTTCCTAACCATAGACATGTGTTATCATTTGATGAATGGGATCACATCATTAGGAGAATGATGTGATGGACAAGACCCATCCGTTAGCTTAGCATAATGATCGTTAAGTTTATTGCTATAGCTTTCTTCATGACTTATACATGTTCCTCTGACTATGAGATTATGCAACTCCCGAATACCGGAGGAACACCTTGTGTGCTATCAAACGTCACAATGTAACTGGGTGATTATAAAGATGCTCTACAGGTGTCTCCGAAGGTGTTTGTTGGTTTGGCATAGATCAAGATTAGGATTTGTCACTCCGAGTATCGGAGAGGTATCTTTGGGCCCTCTCGGTAATGCACATCATATGAAGCCTTGCAAGCAATGTGACTAATGAGTTAGTTATGGGATGATGCACTACGGAACGAGTAAAGAGACTTGCCAGTAACGAGATTGAACTAGGTATGAGGATACCGATGATCGAATCTCGGACAAGTAACATACCGATGACAAAGGGAACAACGTATGTTGTTATGCGGTTTGACCGATAAAGATCTTCGTAGAATATGTAGGAGCCAATATGAGCATCCAGGTTCCGCTATTGGTTATTGACCGGAGATATGTCTCGGTCATGTCTACATAGTTCTCGAACCCGTAGGGTCCACACGCTTAACATTCGATGACGATTTGTATTATGAGTTATGTGATTTGATGACCGAAGATAGTTCGGAGTCCCGGATGAGATCACGGACATGAAGAAGAGTCTCGAAATGGTCGAGAGGTAAAGATCGATATATTGGAAGGCTATATTCGGACATCGGAAAGGTTCCGAGTGGTTCGGGTATTTTTCGGAGTACCGGAGAGTTACGGGAATTCGCCGGGGGAAGTAGTGGGCCTTAATGGGCCATACGGGAAAGGAGAGAAGGGCCTCAAGGGGTGGCCGCATGCCCCCCCATGGGCTGGTCCGAATTGGACTAGGAGGGGGCGGCGCCCCCCTCCTTCCTTCTCCCCTCTTCCTCCGTCCCTCCTTCTCCTACTAGGAATAGGAAAGAGGAGGGGAATCCTACTTGGACTGGGGAGTCCTAGTAGGATTCTCCACACCTGGCGCGCCCCCCTAGGGCCGGCCACCTCTTCCCTCCCCTCCTTTATATACGTGGCCAGGGGGCACCCCAATAGCACATAAAAAGTTTCTCTTAGCCGTGTGCGGTGCCCCCCTCCACAGTTACACACCTCGGTCATATCGTCGTAGTGCTTAGGCGAAGCCCTGCGCCGGTAACTTCATCATCACCATCGCCACGCCGTCGTGCTGATGGAACTCTCCCTCGGCCTCAACTGGATCAAGAGTACGAGGGACGTCATCGAGCTGAACATGTGCTGAACACGGAGGTGCCGTACGTTCGGTGCTAGGATCGGTCGGATTGTGAAGACGTACGACTACATCAACCACGTTGATAAACGCTTCCGCTTTCGGTCTACGAGGGTACGTGGACACACTCTCCCCGCTCGTTGCTATGCATCTCCTAGATAGATCTTGCGTGATCGTAGGAATTTTTTTGAAATACTACGTTCCCCAACAGTGGCATCCGAGCCAGGTCTATGCGTAGATGTTATATGCACGAGTAGAACACAAAGAGTTGTGGGCGATAATAGTCATACTGCTTACCAGCATGTCATACTTTGATTTGGCGGTATTGTTGGATGAAGCGGCTCAGACCGACATTACGCATACGCTTACGCGAGACTGGTTCTACCGACGTGCTTCGCACACAGGTGGCTAGTGGGTGTCAGTTTCTCCAACTTTAGTTGAATCAAGTGTGACTACGCCCGGTCCTTATTGAAGGTTAAAACAACACACTTGACGAAAAATCGTTGTGGTTTTGATGCGTAGGTAAGAACGGTTCTTGCTTAGCCCATAGCAGCCACGTAAAACTTGCAACAACAAAGTAGAGGACGTCTAACTTGTTTTTGCAGGGCATGTTGTGATGTGATATGGTCAAGACATGATGCTATATTTTATTGTATGAGATGATCATGTTTTGTAACAGAGTTATCGGCAACTGGCAGGAGCCATATGGTTGTCGCTTTATTGTATGCAATGCAATCGCCATGTAATTGTTTTTACTTTATCACTAAGCGGTAGCGATAGTCGTAGAAGCAATAGTTGGCGAGACGACAACGATGCTACGATGGAGATCAAGGTGTCGCGCCGGTGACGATGGTGATCATGACGGTGCTTTGGAGATGGAGATCAAAGGCACAAGATGATGATGGCCATATCATATCACTTATATTGAATTGCATGTGATGTTAATCCTTTTATGCATCTTATTTTGCTTAGTACGGCGGTAGCATTATAAGATGATCTCTCACTAAATTTCAAGGTATAAGTGTTCTCCCTGAGTATGCACCGTTGCGAAAGTTCTTCGTGCTGAGACACCACGTGATGATCGGGTGTGATAGGCTCTACGTTCAAATACAACGGGTGCAAGCCAGTTTTGCACACGCAGAATACTCGGGTTAAACTTGACGAGCCTAGCATATGCAGATATGGCTTCGGAACACTGAGACCGAAAAGTCGAACGTGAATCATATAGTAGATATGATCAACATAGAGATGTTCATCATTGAAAACTACTCCATCTCACGTGATGATCGGACATGGTTTAGTTGATATGGATCACGTGATCATTTAGATGACTAGAGGGATGTCTATCTAAGTGGGAGTTCTTAAGTAATATGATTAATTGAACTTTAATTTATCATGAACTTAGTCCTGGTAGTATTTGCAAATTATGTTGTAGATCAATAGCTCGCGTATAGCTCCCCTGTTTTATTTTTGATATGTTCCTGGAGAAAACTAAGTTGAAAGATGATAGTAGCAATGATGCGGACTGGTTCCATGATCTGAGGATTATCCTCATTGCTGCACAGAAGTATTATGTCCTTGATGCACCGCTAGGTGACAGACCTATTGCAGGAGCAGATGCAAACGTTATGAACGTTTAGCAAGCTCGATATGATGACTACTTGATAGTTTAGTGCACCATGATTTACGGCTTAGAACTGGGACTTCAAAAACATTTTGAACGCCACGGAGCATATGAGATGTTCCAAGAGCTGAAATCGGTATTTCAGACTCATGCCCATGTCGAGAGGTATGAGACCTCTGACAAATACTTTGCCTACAAGATGGAGGAGAATAGCTCAACCAGTGAGCATATGCTCAGAATGTCTGGGTACTACAATCGCTTGAATCAAGTGGGAGTTAATCTTCCAGATAAAATAGTGATTGACAGAGTTCTCTAGTCACTATCACCAAGTTACTAGAACTTCGTGATGAACTATAATATGCAAGGGATGAATAAGACAATTCCCGAGCTCTTCGTGATGCTAAAGGCTGCGGAGGTAGAGATCAAAAAGGAGCATCAAGTGTTGATGGTTAACAAGACCACTAGTTTCAAGAAAAAGGGCAAAGGGAAGAAGGGGAACTTCAAGAAGAATAGCAAGCAAGTTGCTACTCCCGGGAAGAAGCCCAAGTCTGGACCTAAGCCTGAAACTGAGTGCTTCTACTGCAAAGGGACTGGTCACTGGAAGCGGAACTGCCCCAACTATTTGGCGGATAAGAAGGATGGCAAAGTGAACAAAGGTATATTTGATATACATGTTATTGATGTGTATTTTACTAGTGTTCATAGTAGCCCCTGGGTATTTGATACTGGTTCAGTTGCTAACATTAGTAATTCGAAACAGGAGTTGCAAAATGAACAGAGACTAGTTAATGACGAGGTGAAGATGTGTGTTGGAAGTGATTCCAAGGTTGATAAGATCACCATCGCACACTCCCTCTACCTTCGGGATTAGTGTTGGACCTAAATAAATGTTATTTGGTGTTTGCGTTGAGCATGAATATGATTGGATCATGTTTATTGCAATACGGTTATTCATTTAAGTCAGAGAATAATTGTTGTTCTGTTTAAATGAATAAAACCTTCTATGGTCATACACTCAATATAAATGGTTTATTGAATCTCGATCGTAGTGATACACATATTCATAATATTGAAGCCAAAAGATACAAAGTTAATAATGATAGTGCAACTTATTTGTGGCACTGCCGTTTAGGTCATATTGGTGTAAAGCGCATGAAGAAACTCCATGCTGATGGGCTTTTGGAATCACTTGATTGTGAATCACTTGATACTTGCGAACCATGCCTCGTGGGCAAGATGACTAAAACTCCGTTCTCCGGAACAATGGAACGAGCAACTGACTTATTGGAAATAATACATACTGATGTATGCGGTCCGATGAGTGTTGAGGCTCGCGGCGGGTATCGTTATTTTCTTACCTTCACAAATGATTTGAGCAGATATGGGTATATCTACTTAATGAAACATAAGTCTGAAACATTTGAAAAGTTCAAAGAATTTCAGAGTGAAGTGGAAAATCATCGTAACAAGAAAATAAAGTTTCTGCGATCTGATCGTGGAGGTGAATATTTGAGTTATGAGTTTGGTCTTCATTTAAAACAATGTGGAATAGTTTCGCAACTCACGCCACCTGAAACACCACAGCGTAATGGTGTGTCCGAACGTCGTAACCGTACTTTATTAGATATGGTGCGATCTATGATGTCTCTTACCGATTTACCACTATCGTTTTGGGGTTATGCATTAGAGACAGCTGCATTCACGTTAAATAGGGCACCATCTAAATCCGACACCATATGAACTGTGGTTTGGCAAGAAACCTAAGCTGTCGTTTCTTAAAGTTTGGGGTTGCGATGCTTATGTGAAAAAGCTTCAGCCTGATAAGCTCGAACCCAAATCGGAGAAGTGCGTCTTCATAGGATACCCAAAAGAAACTGTTGGGTACACCTTCTATCACAGATCCGAAGGCAAGATATTTGTTGCTAAGAATGGATCCTTTCTAGAGAAGGAGTTTCTCTCGAAAGAAGTGAGTGGGAGGAAAGTAGAACTTTATGAGGTAGTGGTACCTTCTCTTGAATTGGAAAGTAGTTCATCACAGAAATCAGTTCCAGTGATGCCTACACCAATTAGTGAGGAAGCTAATGATGATGATCATGAAACTTCAGATCAAGTTACTACAGAACCTCGTAGGTCAACCAGAGTACGTTCCGCAGCAGAGTGGTACGGTAATCCTGTTCTGGAATTCATGTTACTAGACCATGACGAACCTACGAACTATGAGGAAGCGATGATGAGCCTAGATTCCGCGAAATGGCTTGAGGCCATGAAATCTGAGATGGGATCCATGTATGAGAACAAAGTGTGGACTTTGGTTGACTTGCCCGATGATCGGCAAGCCATTGAGAATAAATGGATCTTCAAGAGGAAGACAGACGCTGATAGTAGTGTTTCTATCTACAAAGCTCGAATTGTCGCAAAAGGTTTTCGACAAGTTCAAGGTGTTGACTACGATGAGATTTTCTCACTCGTATCGATGCTTAAGTCTGTCTGAATCATGTTAGCAATTGCCGCATTTTATGAAATCTGGCAAATGGATGTCAAAACTGCAATTCTTGATGGATTTATTAAAGAAGAGTTGTATATGATACAACCAGAAGGTTTTGTCAATCCTAAAAGTGCTAACAAAGTGTGCAAGCTCCAGTGATCCATCTATGGACTGGTGCAAGCATCTCGGAGTTGGAATATACGCTTTGATAAGTTGATCAAAGCATATAGTTTTATACAGACTTGCGGTGAAGCCTGTATTTACAAGAAAGTGAGTGGGAGCACTACAGTCTTTCTGATAAGTATATGTGAATGACATATTGTTGATCGGAAATGATGTAGAATTTTTTCTGGAAAGCATAAAGGAGTGTTTGAAAGGAGTTTTTCAAAGAAAGACCTCGGTGAAGCTGCTTACATATTGAGCATCAAGATCTATAGAGATAGATCAAGACGCTTGATAAGATTTTTCAATGAGTACATGCCTTGACAAGATTTTGAAGTAGTTCAAAATGGAACAGTCAAAGAAGGAGTTCTTGTCTGTGTTACAAGGTGTAAAATTGAGTAAGACTCAAAACCCGACCACGACAGAAGATAGAAAGAGAATGAAAGTCATTCCCTATGCCTCAGTCATAGGTTCTATAAAGTATGCCATGCTATGTACCAGACCAGTTGTGCGTCTTGCTATGAGTTTAGCAAGGAGGTACGATAGTGATCCAGGAGTGGATCACTGGATAGCGGTCAAAGTTATCCTTAGTTACCTAAGAGGACTAAGGAAATATTTCTCGGTTATGGAGGTGATAAAGAGTTCATCGTAAAGAGTTACGTCGATGCAAACTTTAACACCAATCTGGAAGACTCTGAGTCTCAATCTGGATACATATTGAAAGTGGGAGCAATTAGCTAGAGTAGCTCCATGCAGAGCATTGTAGACATAGAAATTTGCAAAATACATACGGATCTGAATATGGCAGACCCGTTGACTAAACCTCTCTCACAAGCAAAACATGATCACACCTTAGTAAACCCTTTGGGTGTTGGTCACACGGTGATGTGAACTATTGGTGTTAATCACATGGCGATGTGAACTAGATTATTGACTCTAGTAAACCCTTTGGGTGTTGGTCACATGGCGATGTGAACTATTCGTGTTAATCACATGGCGATGTGAACTAGATTATTAACTCTAGTGCAAGTGGGAGACTGAAGGAAATATGCCCTAGAGGCAATAATAAAGTTATTATTTATATTTCCTTATATCATGATAAATGTTTATTATTCATGCTAGAATTGTATTAACCGGAAACTTAGTACATGTGTGAATACATAGACAAAACACCGAGTCCCTAGTAAGCCTCTACTAGACTAGCTCGTTAATCAAAGATGGTTAAGTTTCCTAACCATAGACATGTGTTGTCATTTGATGAATGGGATCACATCATTAGGAGAATGATGTGATGGACAAGACCCATCCGTTAGCTTAGCATAATGATCGTTAAGTTTATTGCTATAGTTTTCTTCATGACTTATACATGTTCCTCTGACTATGAGATTATGCAACTCCCGAATACCGGAGGAACACCTTGTGTGCTATCAAACGTCACAATGTAACTGGGTGATTATAAAGATGCTCTACAGGTGTCTCCGAAGGTGTTTGTTGGGTTGGCATAGATCGAGATTAGGATTTGTCACTCCGAGTATCGGAGAGGTATCTCTGGGCCCTCTCGGTAATGCACATCATATGAAGCCTTGCAAGCAATGTGACTAATGAGTTAGTTTCGGGATGATGCACTACGGAACGAGTAAAGAGACTTGCCGGTAACGAGATTGAACTAGGTATGAGGATACCGACGATCGAATCTCGGGCAAGTAACATACCGATGACAAAGGGAACAACGTATGTTGTTATGCGGTTTGACCGATAAAGATCTTCGTAGAATATGTAGGAGCCAATATGAGCATCCAGGTTCCGCTATTGGTTATTGATCGGAAGATATGTCTCGGTCATGTCTACATAGTTCTCGAACCCGTAGGGTCCACACGCTTAACGTTCGATGACGATTTGTATTATGAGTTATGTGATTTGATGACCGAAGATAGTTCGGAGTCCCGGATGAGATCACGGACATGACGAGGAGTCTCGAAATGGTCGAGAGGTAAAGATCGATATATTGGAAGGGTATATTCGGACATCGGAAAGGTTCCGAGTGATTCGGGTATTTTTCAGAGTACCGGAGAGTTACGGGAATTCGCCGGGGGAAGTAGTGGGCCTTAATGGGCCATACGGGAAAGGAGAGAAGGGCCTCAAGGGGTGGCCACGCGCCCCCCTCCCATGGGCTGGTCCGAATTGGACTAGGAGGGGGCGGCGCCCCCCTCCTTCCTTCTCCCCTCTTCCTCCTTCCCTCCTCCTACTAGGAATAGGAAAGAGGAGGTGAATCCTACTTGGACTGGGGAGTCCTAGTAGGATTCCCCACACCTGGCGCGCCCCCCTAGGGCCAGCCACCTCTTCCCTCTCCTCCTTTATATACGTGGCCAGGGGGCACCCCAATAGCATATAAAAAGTTTCTCTTAGCCGTGTGCGGTGCCCCCCTCCACAGTTACACACCTCGGTCATATCGTCGTAGTGCTTAGGCGAAGCCCTGCGCCGGTAACTTCATCATCACCGTCGCCACGCCGTCATGCTGACGGAACTCTCCCTCGGCCTCAACTGGATCAAGAGTACGAGGGACGTCATCGAGCTGAACGTGTGCTGAACACGGAGGTGCCGTATGTTCGGTGCTAGGATCGGTCGGATCGTGAAGACGTACGACTACATCAACCGCGTTGATAAACGCTTCCGCTTTCGGTCTATGAGGGTACGTGGACACACTCTCCCCGCTCGTTGCTATGCATCTCCTAGATAGATCTTGCATGATCGTAGGAATTTTTTGAAATACTACGTTCCCCAACACCCCCCCCCCCCCCCCCCGGCGCAAAATAAGTACACCTCAAATTAGGCTCCATGCTTGCAAAGGAATGATTAAAACTTATGAAAGGATATTCGCGGATGACTTACGTGGGATGATAAGGTAGGAGGATCGATTCCTTGTCCTTATTAGCGATCATGAACTCGCCGATGTACTTGCTCGCATAGTCACGGTGCTCTTTGCAGACTGCCAAGAAGCTCTCATGCATATAGTACGGGCCCGCGACGCAGATATATTTTATGTTCTCGCGCCTGATGATGTAGTTGAGATACAACGCATGTATGCGGATGAACTGAAAATCCAGCTTGGTCATGTGGAACATGTCGTAGATGTAGTCAAATCGCAGGATGGACTTATCCACGGGCCATCTCTCTACGTACAACTTCCCGCTCGACACCTGAGCCGCGTAAAGCGGGTATCCTGGTTTTTTCGAGATGAGAAGGCTTTTCTCTCTGGCCAGCACATCTTCATGAAGTCTTCTTAGATCATTGTTCAGTATGTGCTCTAGCGCTTTCGGAGGTAGGATCGGGTGGCCGGCGACATGGAAACGCTCCGCACCTTCGACAGGTATTCTGTCTACCTCTCGGGGCTTCAGAGGCGGCTGGCTGCTTGAAGCAGCTCTGGCGCCTTTAGGGCCTTTCTTGTCTGGTCTCCTCCTTTGCTTCTTGGCGGGTGGCGGTAGTGAGCCCACCATACCTTCCCTAACCACCACCCCCAATGTCGTCGGGCTAATCAGTGGACGGCCCTCGGGTTGTTGCTGGGTAGAGGCGTCTCCTGCGAGGATCGCATGAAGAGAGACTTTTTGCAATCCGCCTTAGGACGTTCCGGCTCCGGCAAATCAGGCAACATCAAGTCATCATCTCCACGCTCATAGCCTGAGTCATAGTCCCGAGCCATCAATCCTCCATTGTCATAGGCGGTATTGATATACTTGTGAGGGTCATCATCATCCTCCTCCATGAAATCATCAGCATTTGCTTCTTCGACGGGGGCGACGTCATCTAGCACTAATGGAGGCTCTCCCTCGCGTCGTCCGCTATCACCCGCCACGACAGGTGTAGGTAATTTGGTAGGTGGGGTGGTGTTCATACCGTTGGTGTGATACCAGGCGCCTCGACACGAAGAAGAGTCTTCGGCCAAGGCAAGAACTAGCTCTAGCATGCGCCAATCCGTTTAGGGGTCTCCTCGTCATCGACTGGTATCGGAGGAGGCAAATCCTCGAAGCCCGCTTTGATACTGGCCACGTTAACCTTGAAGACGCCATGGGGCATCTCTCGGTTGTGGAACATGCGATCCTTCGGCTTCACGATCGTTGCCTTTCCCACAGCCACCTTCTGGCCGTTGATGTCGTACAGTAGGGTGCACGGGGTATCATCGGCCTACGAAGACATGTCTACGACGTCAAACATCCGAAAGGCAACTGAAACAAAAGACTATAGACATGCTGGTGAAAAGGGTATGACGCATAATTACCGTGAGGGCGTCGAGCTCAGCCATGGACGAAGCCCTGCCGAGCATGCCAGAGACGGAGGTCGGGCTGCTATGAACAGGAGCGGGACCTTTTGCGCTTGCTTGAGCAGGTGCTGGTGGTGCGATGTTCACCGAATTGCTCCCGACGTAGCTAGGAAGGGGAAAGTCCGCTGGACCTTTATCTGGATTGCTCTTCGACCAATCGATAATTGCCAGAATCAAGCTGGTAATAATTGAAGATTGGAAGTTAGCTGTGACGTCAGCTACTGCTTCATTGACCGTTGCATTGACTACCCCGAGCAACTCTTCTTTGGTCCCAGCTTTGGTCTTATTGACCGCAATCGCGACCTTCTATTGATGGTCTGTAGAGTAAGCAACCGTCTCTTCCTTCTTTCCTCTGGCTGCTCGTGGTAGCACGTCTTCCACGACGCGCCATCTCCGACGCCGTGCACACGTCCATAGGACGGCGGTTTGTCCTCCGGGACCTTTTTCAGTATGTTCAGGGCCCGGTTGAAAGGGGTGTCCCACTTGGGCCTCGCCGACGACCGTGACGACTCATCGCTTTCGGCTGCCTTTTGGTGCTGCTCTTTCTATAAAAGGAACGTGGATGGTTTACTAATGTGACAAAACTTGTAGTTGAATTGATTGGAAGCTAATATAATAAGATGGTAATATAACAATTACCAGAAGTCTCATGAACTCCCTCGTGTTCGGGTCCATGTAAAAGATCTTAATGACGCGGTCCCACTTGTACCGGGCCCTGATCCAGTCACACTCCAGCGGGTCGGTGAACTCCGCCAAGGGGTCTGGGATTCCCTGACTTTCACGTTCGGCGTCCTCCTTGGCCCATACGTGCCTCTTCCCCTCGTAACCACAGTTTCCGAGGCGGTGGGGAGGCGTGTTCTTGGCCTGGAGTGCCTTCATTTTCTCCGACCTTTGCTTGACTTCTTCTTTAGCGCAAGTCTCCTTGAATTTTTCGAAGTCCTCTTCCTTTAGTGTCGGATTGTCAGCATGAATCTTGGACCGCGGTTCATTCTTCGCAATCGCTTTTTTCACCCTAACTTTCCAGGCAGACAAGTCGTTGGTGAACGTCACCATCGCCTTGTTGTTTATCTTTATCATGGCATCGTCGTCCCACGGATGTTTGCTTTCATCCCGGCCGGGGAACAGGAACCTATTGTGCAACTTCTTTAGGAGCATGTGCTCCATATGTGGTATCTTCTTCAACTTCTCGTCGTTGATGTTGGCGGTTTCCCTGAGGATGCATCCTAGTTGATTGCCCCAGCACGAGCGTGCTTCCTCCGGCGCCGTTGGCTCTAATTTCTTGGGGTGCATCTCTGTGACCACAATTTGTCCGATGCCGAGCTCATTTGGTCTTTGTGTCATGTTCTGCTTCGGTGCTTTACCGGCTACGACAACATCGTTGCCGGTCTCGAGGGTGGTGTCGGTGCCGGTGCCAGTGCCGGTGTCGGGGTTGGTACCACTGCCGCCACCCTGCACCCACAACTGGTGTTCGTCCAGGTAATCGAAATAATGATTTGCTGCCTCGACGGGGTCTTCTTCGAGGCGACCAGAACCCCCGGCTTCGGTGTGGCTAGACATGTTTCCTATTCAATAATTATAAATAAAAGATATAATGAAGAGAAAAAAGGGGCCTATATTTGGTCGGAATGTTGATTCATTCCCCTTCCGGCAAATCCCGGGCACTCCATATGTCCTAGTTTCTAACACAAGTCATGCCGAAAATCACGGAAATTTTCGGCATGACCTTTGCTAACAAGTGGACATATGGAGCGCCTGAAATTTGTCGGAACGGAAATGAATCAACATTCCGGCAAAACATAGGCCACTCGGATATTCTTCGACATTCAACCTACATTGCAAAATCATATAACATCAATGACATATATCATATAACATCAATGACATATGAGCATCACAGGAGCACATATATAAAGCAAGTACACATAGTGAAATGACCTCACTAAACATTGCAAAATAGTGGTCTTTTCAAAAACCAAAAACCTTTGCAAAATGACCTCACTAAACATTCGCTACTATTTTTTTATTTATAGCTAAAAAAGTCTAGGAAGGGAGCTACTGTTTTTTATTTATAGCTATTTTATATACCTACAAAAATTGCCTAGCTAATTTCCTAAAAAAAATTGCTACTGTTTTTTATTTATATCTAAAAAAGTCCACTGTTTTATTTATAGCTAAAAAAGTCCACTGATTTTGCAATTTTAGGGAGCTACTGTTTTTGATAAATTGCCTAGCTACAAATAATTTGATACTATTTTTTATAGCTAAAAAATTTGCTACTATTTTTTATTTATACCTACAAAAATTGCTAAATGCTCTCTCTCTCTGCTACTGCCCTAAAATACCAACGTATTTGCTAATTTAGCTAAATTTTCTAAATTTGGTACTGCCCTAAAAAACACATGATGATTTTGACTATCTGCTCATCACCCTATGAACTTGAATCAATGTTTTGTTATGTCTATTTCCATACCAATGATGCCTAGCAGATTCCTCCACCTCAAATTCTTGAGTATCACACTCTGTGGACTGGCCTGTGATCCTTTTATATACTAGAATGATGATAAACTAACAATTTTTAGTTAACAGTAGCTAGGGTTCATCTGTCCTAATTTTGCTAACAGTAGCTAGGGTTCATCACACAGAGAGAGAGAGAGGAGGGCAGGGGAGAGGAGAGGGAGAGGCTTACAGGCTTGTGCGGTCGACGGCGAGGGCAAGCAGGGGAGAGGGCGGCGGCGACGAGGTCGAGGGCGGGCAGGGGAGAGGTCGGCGACAGCGGGGAGGTCGAGGGCGGGCAGGGGCTCGGGCCGGCGTCGAGGTCGAGGGCGGGCAGGGGCTCGGGCTGGCGTCGAGGCCGAGGGCGGTCAGGGGCTCGGGCCGGCGTCGAGGTCGAGGTCGAGGGGCGGGCAGGGGCAACGGCGGCGCGCGACAGCAGAGAGGAGGGGGAGCGGGGGGAAATGGGACTTGGCAAAATTTTGAGCCCACACGGCGGGTGAACTAAAACTAGCAGTAGCGTTGGGTTAGGATCTAGCGCTATAGCTAAGTTAGCTATAGTGCTGGGTGGTAATCCAGTGCTACTGCTAATTGTTCTAATTTTTATTTTTTTAATTCTAAAATACACATAGCAGTAGCGCTGGATTAGGATCCAGCGCTATAGCTAACTTAGCTATAGCGCTTTTTCATAATCCAGCGCTACTGCTATGTTTCTTTTCTTTTTATTATTTTCCTTTTCTAGTTTTTAGTTTTTTTTCTTTTTATTATTTTCCTTTACTTTTCTGTTTTTTTTTCTTTTTCTTTTGTATTGCTTTCTCCCTTTAATTTGTTTTTGTTTTTTGTTTTTCTCCCGATGGCCTCGCACGCAGTCGACGAGAACGTCTCCCTCCCACACTGCGCGAATATCACCGGAACCATGCATGTGGTGGTAATTGAAGGGGATACGATGTGTACATCATTTGACCGTTAACGGTTACTTAAGTGCATACACAAAATAGATACATATATATAAATGATGGTTTCTCAGCTGCGTCGACGACGTTTCACATTGAGCTTCTTCCCTTTCTTATTTGTTGTCGAATAATTGAGCCCCTCTTTGTGACTTTTCCGGCACCATGGAGTACGATCTTTCTTAGGTAATGTAGTATTGATTCTTCTTTTCACGTATGCTTCATCGTCATCGTCATCTTCCCTCATCGGGTTGCCGTATTGGTCGTAGTCTTCCTCGTTGGCGACTCCATCCATTCCGACGATGCTCCTTTTGCCTCTCCTCACGACAACATGGCTGGGATTGGTCGGGTCGGTTATGAAGAAGCATTGTGTCACATGCTTAGCATGTACCCATGGCTCAGTTTTGGCGATGACGTTAACGTTCACGGTAGCGCTCTTCACATCGGGTATAGACATGGTAGTGAAATACTTGTTTTCTCTTACGACGTCCTTAGCCCATCTGACACAGTACATTGTCGCATCGTGCATTCCAGCGTAGTCAAGCTCTCAGATCTCTTCGACCCTTCCGTAGAATCTTTCAGTTGTGTCGTTGGCGTCGGTCACGTATTCAATCATCACCCCTGAGTTCCTGGTAATCACTGTCCATGTCTTTGGCCCTCCGTGTAGAATGTGTACCCGTTGATATCGTATGCCTGATAGGTCGCGAGTTTGGGCGCCGGGCCATGTGCTAAGGCATGTATGAGCAATCCGTCTAAACTGCCCTCTTCCGGGGGATTAGCAAGAACTTGCTCTTTGAACCAACGCAAGAAAGTGGCATTGTGCTCTACAGTAACTTCGTCGTCCGTCTTGTGCATCCCCTTATCACGGTACTTCTTTGTGATGGTTTCTTTGTGCAATGTCACATAATCATCTACCACATCTAGGTGTTGTAGCACTACTAAGTTAGCCCTGTCAAAGTCGTTCCGTCGATCCAAGTAGTCCACGTGCAATTCCCTCCAGCCGTTGTTGTGACCTTCTCCTCCGAGCCTCCCATCGTGCTTCTTGACGGGCAAACCAACAACAGGGTCTCCGATGCCTATATAATTCTCGCAAAAGGAGATGCACTCATGCGTCAGATACCCCTAGACAATGCTCCCATAGGGACGGGACATGTTACGAATGAATCCTTTGATGACCCCATTCATCCTCTCGAACGGCATCATGCTGTGAAGGAATGTCGGCCCGAGGTCGATGATTTCGTCCATGATGTGGACACACAGATGCACCATGACGTCAAAGAACGCGGGCGGGAAGTACATCTCAAGCTCACATAGTATGACAACGATCTCTTCCTGTAGCCTTCGAAGCCGCTTCACATTGATGGACTTTCGAGAGATAACGTCGAAGAAGTTGCAGAGACCAGTAAGCGTGTCACGGACGTGCTTGTCCATTATCCCTCTAATGGCAACCGGGAGTATCTGCGTCATCATCACGTGACAGTCATGAGACTTCATCCCACTGAACCTTTTCTTCTTGGTGTCTAGAAATCTGCTTCTCTTCCCACAGTAACCGGAACTGACTTTGATTCCCGTAAGGCACTTGATGAATTGATCAATCTCTTTCGCACTTAAGGTGAAGCAAGAAGGAGGCAATAATTCTCCTCCTTCTTGTTGACTTTTCTGCCCCTCTCCCCCTCCTCCGTCTCCGTCTCCTCTGTCGACTTTTTATGGGGCGGCATGTGGAGATCTTTCCTGATCTTCAAATCTTCCAAGTCTTTCCTTGCCTTCGGCCCATCCTTTGTCTTCTTCGGCATGTTCATCAGTGTGCCAAGCAAGCTCTCGAGGACATTCTTCGTGGTATGCATTTGATCAAGGCAATGAGGCGTGTCGTGATTGGGCCAGTACTCCAAGTCCCAGAAAACAGACCTCGTTTTTCATACCTTCAGCAGCAGCTCCAGCGCCTTTTTCATCTTTCCCAGCGTGGGGCACTGTTCCCAGTTTTTCAACAACTCGTTGATTTAGGCGCACTGGACAGCTGGTTTTTTCCGCGTGCTTCCCCCGATAAATGATGCAATCGTTGATGCATGCGTGGTATCTAATGTGCGGCAAATCGAAAGGGCAAACGATTTTCTTGGCCTCCTCGACACTAGTAGGACACAGGTTCCCTGCGGGAAGAACTTTATTATGTAGATACTTCAAATGCTCATCGAGGCTTTTGTTTGTCCATTTGTTTTTGGCCTTCGTCTTTAGAAGTTCGAGCGTGAAACTCAAGCGGGTCACCTCGGGATCGCAACTGTCATACAATGGAGTCTTCGAGTTTACTTCAAGTTGTGCCAGCTTGGCCTCCTCTCTAGAAGCAGCTCTCTCGCTAGTCGTACTCTTGCAAAGGAGGTCTCGAACATGAGGGTCCTGCACGACTGCACTTAGTAGCGTCGAAGACTGCGGCGTGACCGCCGCCTCTTCTCCGCCATGTCCGGACTCTTCTTCGCCGTGTCCGGAATCTTCTCCTCCGCCACCATGTCCAGACTCTTCCCCGCCGCCATGTCCGGCGCCATCGTCTTCGTGTCGATCGGTCATCTCTTCGTCTAGCCCCATGTCGTTATCCCCTGCCATGTGGACGTCCTCATTATCATCTTCACTTATCCACCGAGTATAGCCATCCATGAAACCATTCATCAGCAGGTGCGCCTTCAAACTGCCACAATCAAAAGGGTCCAAAAGGACTCCTTCTTTGCATCTTGTACACAGACATCTAATCCTAATCCGATTATTTGCATACATGTCCATCACCGCGGATTGCAAGTATCGCTCCACCTTCCATCCACTCACCTTCATGACCGACTGCACAGTATAACAAGCAAAAGGGTTATAAACAAAATGCATGCATGCATCAAAGTCATATAAAAATTTGGCATGACCTTGCCTAAAAATAGGACATATCGAGTTTGCTCGAAATTCACCGAAACGGAAATAAATCGACATTTCGGCAAATCATAAGCAACTCGGGGACATGTCACTCGCACAAATCTCTTCATATCTCAAACACACATATTCTCATTCTTGAAATGCACAACTTTTTACTCACCTATCTCCCGAGAGAGATCGAGCACGGTAAGATGAGGTCTTCGCTACCTATAAGGACGATCGAAAGTGTGTGGATGGCTAAATAGCTAGCTAGATCTAGTTGTTGGGAGGAGACATGACTCTAGCTAACTAATGGAGAGGGAGAGAGATGAGCTAGCTAGATCTATATGTATGGAAGGAGGGAGAGCCAAATAAATGAGGTAGCTAGATAGAGATGAGAGGCCATTTATGGAGGAGAATTATGATGGAGGGGGGCATTAATGGGGAGAGAAGAGAGGTAGAGGGAAGAGAGAAGAAGGGCAACAATGGTGGAGAACTAACTTAGAGAGGGGAGAGGGGAAAGGAGGGGAAGAGGGCAAAGGGGGGAGGAGGGGGAGGGGGAGAGGGGGTTCAAAAGGTGGCACCAGCTCGCCTAGGAGTAGCGCTGTTTTCTAGACAGCGCTACTGCTATGGTGCTTAGTAGTAGCGCTTGCCAAGAGAAGCGCTACTACTAAGTGGGGCCCATTAGCAGTAGCGGTGTTGTCAAAGCAAGCGCTACTGCTAAAATCTTAGCAGTAGCGCTGTATTTTGGGCCGCGCTGCTACTATAGCTAGCATCGGTGGGCTCGTTGGGTCCCACTTAGTAGTAGCGCTTTTTCCATTTCCAGCGCTACTGCTAAAGCGTTACTTGTAGCGCTGCCCCAGATCAGCGCTACTACTAATTAGCAGCAGCGCTTGTTATTTTCCAGCGCTACTACTGATGTCCTACCTATAAGCATTTCCCTAGTAGTGACTGTTACCGCTACCGCCGAGGCACAAAGCTTTCCCTTGAGCCCACCTCCCACCGCACCGTGCAAGCAAGCCACAGGCCCCTCCACGACGGGGACTCTACCACAACAGAACCATGAGCGCCATATCCAGATCAGGGCTTGCCCGCCACCGATGACGACAACTTCGTGAGGATCACCCACCACATTGCACCACGCCACCCACATGCGGAAAGCACACCGCCAACACCAGCCACCATGCTGCCCGCTGAAGAGCCAATCCGTGTAGCCCGCCATCCAGGGCCGCCGCCCTGGCATCCTTGGCCCCAAGACCGCCCCATGTCGCGCATACAGCCACCGACCATAAAATGGGAGAAGAAGAGAAGGCCAATCCTTCCCATCCATGGACAATTCCTCACTCTGTGCCCGGCGACAGCGGCGAACCCACCCTGTCAGTTGCCGACTGCCAACTGCAGTGGCAACCATCGAGATCCAAATCAAGCCCTGCCCGGAGGGCCCAATACGGATGGGGAACGCCACATTAGTTACGCTACTCGAGTTTTCGCCACAAAAAGATAATATAATACCAATTATATCGAACAACTAATTAATGATACAATGTTGAGCACGATAAAAAAGAAAAGGAAACAAATGCAACCAAATGGTATGCAACAAACAAGTAACAACATCAGTCACCGTCCTTGACAACACATTAACCACGAAAAATGTTATTAGAAAACAAAGCTTCAAGGAAGGAAAAATGACATGCAAGTGTTGTAGTCACTGAACTCAACCTATATGACACCGTCACTACCGTACACCGTCACTACCGTAAACACCTCTGAAAATCTCCGAAGCAATGCCTTGAACAAAAATATGACATGTAAACACCGTCACTACCGTACAACCATGGAAGGCCAAATCTAAGGTTAGCACCTGGAGCTCAACACCCGGTGATCAGGAAAACACCATAAAACCAAAGTCATCGTGCTTTGCTGCCACCACTTGCTAAATGACAAGACAATTAATGCATGCAAGGGCACACTACGCACCATGATCATTGGGATTTATTATTAATATTCGTTTTGTGAAAAGAGACCCTCATCTATTACAAAGGTTCATTAAAAGTATAAAACCAACATTTGTTTGGATGGTTAGAGGGACAGTGGTATCCCCAGCTCATCAAGGTTCAAGTCATGGTGCTCGCATTATTCCTGAATTTATTTCAGGATTTCTAGCGATGCGCTTTCAGTGGGAGGAGACGTTCCCGTCGATGACAAGACGTCTACAGTGTATGCACGTATGTACGAGCACTTGCTTTTGTACTGTGTTCAAAAAAAATATCTTATACATAATAAATTTGGCCCGAGAACCCAACACTACCGAACGACCATTGTCACCGCTAGAATGAGCCGTTGACGCGTCACTTGCCATTCTTTGTCGCAGCCAGCTTGACTTTGTCGATGATAGCCCGAAATCTTCACGCACATGCCCCTAAGGACTAGTGTCCTAGAGCTACAATCCCCGCCATTGAACCCTATCGATTTGAAGCGGTCGAGACCAAATCTCGTCGTCGCACATGCATGCCAAGAAACCCTAACCTCGTCGCTCTCAGGAGACGGTAGAAATCTACGTCGGAGCTCCATCCCGATAGATGAACTCGAGGAGATTCATAATCCAGAAGACCAACTCAAAGATGAAGCCCCACCATCCGTTCAAACATTGCTCATGGGGAAAGAACCCTAAGCTAAACTGCTAGTCGGAGCCGAGGCGCTCGGATCCCCGTTCTGCTTCCGGCCTCCTGAGCGACAAGCAGAGGAGGCGGTGGATCCACGGGTTCATCGGTCAAGCTGGTAAGCAATGAATGTCTTAGCGACCGTAGTCGTGAGAGTGGAAAAGAAACCCTTATTAATTATTTCTTTTAATAAGATGATCACGGGACGGGAAAGAGAACAGAGTACGCTGCTGTTTCACAAGATTAAGGTTTCTCTTGACACGACGAGGCTAAATCTAATCGCTATCAGGAGCAGTGCATGCAGATAATGCATATCGGGACGCAAACAGACCATGAGTGTCTCGATGCGTCAGCTACCCTGTCACGTATGGCGGTCCAAATCACGGTATCAAAACGGTTGATTTCTTCGGTCTCTGGAATTAAGGTCAGGTCGGCCCGGGCGTCGGCGACCTGATCTAACAATCAGACAGTTTATGGGTACTTAACAAACCAACCAACTTTGTTTATTGCAGCCATGTCGACAGGCCGGGTCCGCCGGGGCGGCAGCTGCGTGCGTACGTGGCGCAGACTTAGAGCCTAAGCTAGCTCGCTCGCCGATCGACCTGAAGGTCGGCCGTGCCCGTGCGTATCTCATCTCACAACAGAAAAATATGCCGCCCCTAATTTATTCCCCCGCGACGACGCATCCGGATAGCGACGCCATGAAACGGGCGGGCGATGCATCACAACGAGGCGATCCTTGCATAGGCTTTGTATATACGCTCGCTAGCCCGTATCCCGGCCGCATGCTTTTCCGTCAGAATATGCGAGCCCGATCGAGGGCGGAGCTTAGCTTGCTTGACTTTGATTTTGTTTAATTAATTGATTGATGCCTAGTTTTTTTTACTAGTACAATTGATGCCTAGCTGATGACCACCATGCTTACTCAGCTTCGGCTTGGGTTCCAAATCTTTTTTGCCTCCTTCGCCCGCTCACTTTGCTTTGGCTCAAAGGAAAGAACAACGGCCTACATCTCCGCAGCAGAAAAGAAACGAACAATAATCTTTTCCCCACAGGCCCAGCATGTTATATAAAATTCCTTTTACATCCCTCTAGCACAAGAATTTTTCAAAGCTTGGCCGGTGCGATGCGAGGGCGTGCTCCGTGATACCCAGCGGAGTTCAGAGGGGCCTGTTGTAAGAGAGCAAACAAAAGGCGGATTCAAAGGAGAAGGATTAAAGAGGGGAGAAGAAAAATGCGCGGCCCCTTTTCTTTTAGGTTTTCTGCGATGGAAGGGGCTGCTCGCAAGGTCAGAACTCCACCCATTTGACCCTTTTGACGCATTCCTTTCCGGTCCTTTGGAATTTACGTAGCTTTCTTTCTCCCGCCTGTCTAGTCCGCATGCATGCGCGGCCGGGAGCTCAGCATCAGCATGCATGTCACTAAGCAAAGCGCGCTTCGCTAGCTAGCTACGACGACGTGGTTAGGGGTTTTTTGCATGGGCGAATTCGTTGCATGCGTGTCAGCATGCATGGAATGGAAATGATGATCCGTCGACTGCCTCAACCTGATTGATTTGCTCTCTTTGCTTTTAGAGATTTAGTTTCTTCTTTTCCATGCGTACTCCCTTCATCTAAAAATATTTGCCGGAGAAATAAATAATAATGGATTTGTCTAAAACTAAAATATGTTTGGATACCGCTTGAAATAAGCGGGTAGCTATCCAAAAAAAAGTCTAGATACATCCAGTTCTCCGTCAAGTATTTCTAGACGGAGGGAGGGAGTACTTAATAGTCAAAGTTACAATTTGCATGGTTTAAATGAAAATTGATTGATCACATATTTTGAAATTTAATTTCTTTGAATTTCATAAAACATGTAACCAGAGTATATCACATCCAAAAATTAAAACCCACACGAAATCAGAAAGGTCTCTAATAAAACTAAAAATTACATTGAGGAACCATTCGTAGCTGTCTTCTCTAGCTCTATTTTTTGCATCCTAACATTCCTGTAACAGTCACATGAAAAATAGTACTCCCTGTGAGTTGTACTAGATCAACGACACTTATTTTGGGACGTATAGAGTAGAAGACTAGACTTGCACAAACTCGACTAGTTTCATAGGTTTTGAAGGGTCGCTTGAGTGCCTTACACCATAAAAGTGGGAGCCTAAGATCACGGCTGGGGACACACATTTCTAAGTAAGAGAAGATATAAAAGCACTGGTTTATTGCAGTAATGCCATGGAATAAGCTCATGAGCAGGAAAGATTGAAACATGATAACCAGGTCAAACCAAACTTATCGCCACCATTACCGTCACCACCCCAAAGAGAGGATGAAGGCTTGAAGGACAATCACCAGACCTACAGCCGAGACCAAAATATCACATGCCCCTCTCGTGTCGGCCATGACAACCACACAAGGTATGCACAAAGCCATGAGACACATAAACCTAATATAAAAGAAATTAAATTAAATTTATCTTGAGACATAAATTCAAGGATACCCCACGCATGTAGCCATAACTGATGCAGTAGGCGAGTCGAACTGGTGGGAATGACAACAGACATGCGATTTCTCTGGTCGGCAGCTAGGTTTTTTCTATGACGGCGGCACACACATCTCCTCACTTGAGCATTTGGACATTTTATTATGCATTTTTCTGTCTATAACTTGGATTCCCCTTTTTTATATATAAAAAGCGAAACAGAAAATAATAAGTAGTAGGCACCAAATTTCGTGCTTTCCAATCTTATCTTATTGTGCATAGTGAAGGAAAACCAAAGGGAGATACTTATATGAATAGGAGGTCGAAATGAGATTGTTTATATGCGTTAAGGAAACCATTTGATGGGAGATATATAGCATGGGTGCTAATTGCTGTTGTATTGCCAGGAAAAGGTCCCTTCCACGTTCACTGGTGTGCTTACGTAGCAGAAGGATCCAATTCTCTTTCCACTTGGAGACTAAGCATCACGCATGATTAAAGTGCCAGTCAAGAAGAAATATATGAATCTCGATTAGCTGCATCAGTTGAGCTCACTTTCCACGTCTTTCCTTCTAGTCTTTTTATTTCCTTGGGTGCTTGAAAGTTGGACAAAAGAGAGAGATAGAATCTTTATCTTCACGAAGCATTAGCCCCAAAGAAAAGAATCAACGAACCATTTCAGAGGGCCCCGCGGAGTATAAAGGAACGAACAACGTAGCTGTGAAAATTCTCACCTTAACTAGATAAATATTTGGACATCTTTCTGCAGTACATGTTTTGTTGCATTCTGTATGCTAATTCTCGACTCTATTATTTTATCCATCTGAGTATATATGCTCCAAATCCCTCTCACAAAAGAGAGAGCATATGCTGCAAATCATTGCGAGAGAAAGATTTCTTAGGAGGGAAGGCTTTATAATGTTACACCATATTACTAAAATGCACCCGAAGAAATTGTTGTTGGGTCAAGGACATGTTACTTCGTGAGCTTTTTTACGTACATTTTACTGCTCATAGACCATAGAGAAGTGCAGTACTAAATCAAATCCAACCGCCCATTAACATGGTGTTCTAGACAGTTTGGGGTCCTTTTCTTTTCTTCTTTGAAGGGTAATTTGGGCAATAGTTTTAGGGCATATGAAGAGATTATGTGCTCCTTTGAATTCATGATGTGGATGGTGTTGTCTGTGTATACATAAATCAACTATAATATTAATCTATAAAATATGACATCATGTGCACAACAAAGAGTCATGAAAGATGTGTTGATTTTTCTATACTCAAATGACACAATCGTCCTCGTCAACCTAGTGCGCAAGGGAGTTTACCTCCTTCTACGCATTATGTGCGCCTTCAAATAAGTAACAATTCTCATGATCAATGAAAGCAAGTGTGATGTGGCATTCATCTGACGCCGTGATCTCGACATCAGCGACATTTTGTTGCACCTCAGTATAGTTCGCATGGACTTTCTCCTTCAATACCTAGGGCTGCTCATAACCATAGGGCTCTTGCGCTTGGTCCACCTCAGACACACTATCGATCATGCATGCACGCATCTCGTGGCATGAGCATGGCAAATGGTATCTCCAAGCGAGCGTAAATTACATGTTTATCTCTTGGAGGAGACAACCTCTTGAAAATGTGGAGGCACAGTTCACCATTGATGTTCCAGTCAAACCATAAGACTAAATTCCTAAAGTAAACTTGATGGACAGTTAATCCTCTATATTGGTTTGCCATTGATCACCCAAATCCAGTAGGGGTGTTTAAGAGATGCACTTTTACTGACATACCTTAAGGCCATCTGATCAAATGGTATCTTTTCTTGCCTGGGTCTTTTTGCCAAAGAATTCTAGGTCTAAAAAAGACCATTCTTTTCCTATTGCCAACAGGAAGCTTGTAAAATGACATTGTATACAAATGTATGTTAGAAAGGCAGGAATGAAATAAACCAATATGCCTCCTATAGACATTTTCCCTTGCCATCATGCTCATATTTTCTCTATTTTATCCTCTAGAATTTTTCAAGATTTGTCGTAAATCCAAGACCCATGTACAAGAATGCCATGGTACTTCATTGGCAATTCCTCAACAGGGCAAGTAAAGATATTCCTGTATTCTAGAGATCTCTCTTTAGCATCACAAAAACGAAACGGTTTTGTCTTATGTAAACTTATTTTAAGTCCATACATTTGCACGGCGTGGACTAGACCACCAAGAAGCCCGCCCGTTCTGCGACCAAGCGGAGGAAAGCATCGATCACATCCTCGTCCAATGTGTCCTTGCGAGGGAGGTATGGACCCGAGCCTGCACGACATTGAAAAAACAAGAATGGATCCCAACAAGGGCTACAAGGCTTATAGAATGGTGCACAAGTAAGGGTGGAAACAACGGAGAAGAGAAGGATGTCCGTGCCCTAATCCTGCTAGTGATGTAGGAACTATGGAAGCATCGCAACGCGACCGTGTTTGATGGTGCAACACCATCGATGGAAAGTGTACTCCGTAGAATTGAGGTCGAGAGTAGATCATGGAAGTCAAGGGGCATTATCAAGGCGGACATGGAGAGCTTTCTCGGAGCTCTAAGATTGGGTAGTGGCGCGAGAAGTTAGCATCATGTAAATTGGAACGCGTGGAGTTGGGTGTATGTATGTATATGTAAACCTAACGTGGAGGGGCTCTTTACCCCCTTTCTCTCCTTTAATATCAAGTACGCACACTCATGCGTATTCGAGAAAAGTCCACACATTTGCTCAAATATACAAAGAAATAACTTTAGATGATGAGCACTACTAAAATCATATTTTTCAGAAGGAATACAATTTCATCAGCATACTGGAGCATCTTAACACCACCATCTATTGTGTCATATAGCGGTCCTTTAATTAATCTAAGAATTTCTAGCATTATCAAGCAGCAAAGCAAGGGCATCTACAACAAGATCAAAGAGTAGGGGAGACAAAAAATCTCCTTGTTTCTTTTGGTGCACAAAATTCATAAAGACATGGGCATTTATCATGTTCCATCTGGAAAACAACTTCATGAATTTCTTTCAGAGAGAAAGGCTTAACCAATAGGTTAGCCTCTTCTGCAGTAATAGTAGCAATATTATATACTCCCTCCGTTTCATAATGTAAGACGTTTTCTGGCACTAGTGTATGGGACGGAGGGAGTACATCTAAAGGGAAAGGACATTTTTTAGTTTATTTCATACTTTTTTGCTAAACCTGCATATTTCTAATAGTTCTCTGTTAGGTTCATTCGTTAAGCCCCACCCCACCACCACCGACAACCTGCAGTTACGCGACTCTGTGTGTAACCAAAAACAACCGCTTTGAGAAAGATTCTTCCTCTGTCTCCTTGAGAGTCGGCTCCCAGATCTTCATTCTGGGCCGATCTTGGACCTTCGTTGCCGGTGTAGCTCACTGGGGCAAAGATGGGAGAGCTGACTACAACTTCCTTTTTCATAGTAGTGTTAGGTGATGTGTGTCCTTAGGGGAGAACTTGTCATCAGCGCTCTCAAGCCGCATCCGGTGGCCGTCTTCTGCATCCCAACTCCCAAGGTCACCATCCATGGAGGGTGGAAGCGGCCAAAGGTGGATGTGACAATAGCTCGATGAATAAGCTTATGGGGAACCTGGTCTTGGCAAGGTTTGGTGGTGGTCTCTCCCTGCTACCATGGCAGCCATGGCGGCGGTGAAGAACCAGATGGCGTGCTTGTCTCTGGCCTTCTCAGATTAGGTTTCATGTCGCAGGCAGGTCTCCGTCGACCGATCCAAAGCGTGTGCAACTATTCCACCTTGTACGATTTTGCAGCATTATCAATGAAGCTGCTTCTGCAGCCTTGGTGACCTCGGGCGGACCTAGAACTTTTGTGGGGCGGGGTCACTTATTGTACAAATTTAAAAAAAAAATCTTTTAGAACACAAGCTATTTCTATTTAATTTTCAAAAATTGAGCGGGGCATGGGCACCCACTCAGCACTATGTAGGTCCGTCCCTATACGAGACCTGTCTCCTGTTAAAAAAAAGCATCCTGCCGTTTGCAAGATGTTCTGTTTCTCAGCACTCTGCACCTCAATCCTCATGCTCAATCTGTGCCTGTGGATCACGTATGCGCACGGTGGTCATGTACATTTTCGTCGTCACGCCACGGCTGTAAGGTATATCTTATGTTTATATAGCGTAATTTCTACTCCTACAACAAAAAAGCTTTCATAGCTCAGTTGGTTAGAGCACCCGTTCAGTAAGCGGGAGTTCTTGAGTTCAACACTCAGTGAAAGCAATCTTTTTTTACCCCACTGAATTTTTATTTTTTTTGCAAAACATGTCCGCAAACAAGACCTAAACACTCGAGCACATCGTAACCAGTTGCGAAGCAGAGGACGACGCGGTTCTACTGAACAGCTAACCACCAGCCCTGCAATGATGAATCACCGGAAAGAAAGGCCCCCGTCTAACTGGACGGCGCGGAGCTCATCGGAGCCTGGCTTGTAGCCCACCCACATACAGAACGCAGGGGCGTCGTCAGTCGCCGAGCGCCTGGCAACGAGCGGATCGGCATTTCCCGAAATAATTGCAGAGGTATTGGGTCCGGCACTAACTGAAAGAGGGTTAGCGTGAGCCTCTGACCGATGCCTCGACGCTCGACAGTCGTGGCCATCATTGCAGGCAGGGAAAAGAGGTGCGCCCATCCACAAGAACTGGAAATCGATGGCCGTGCGCGCCGTCGAACGAGCGGTGGCACGGAGCTCTGCTCAGCTCGGCCGTGGCGTTGCGTATCCACCATGATTAAAAGATGGTTTTCCTTTTCTGAATGATGGTGGTTTCAGCCGTCCCCATGAAAGCGCAAACGCCAGGAAATAATTGCTCATCATGCGCAATCGCAGACGGTAAAAGAAGAAAACGCGGGTACAAATACAAACCCTTGAGCATGAGTTAAAACTTAAAACAGATTACCGCCATAACTGAAAATTGCAACATATGCCAAGCACGACGATTGATGTGTGCTCTCTGCTGTTATAGCGTATCTGCTGACACGAAAGGATCAACGATGGTCTGGTAGCTAGAACTTAGGGTGGAAAGCTGGCTCCGTTTGGCACAATGCCAGATCCAGTCCGCATCATCTTATTATCAGCAGACCAACCAAACCTATTCAGTAACTGCAACAAACAGCGCACAAATCGAGCCACATTTCCCAATCAAGCGCGCATTCGGAAAAAAGAAAACGAGCTACCTTATCATGGCCTTAAGAGACAGCACATGAATGGACAATTTCAGGTCACCAAACCTTGACCCCTGTGCAGAAGAGCATTCCAAGAATTTAACCACAGGTACCATTCAAGCAAACTGGAGGATGTAAAAAACAGTAGTGAGCATGATCTCACAAGGTATGGACTTCAGAATCAACCACACTGTGGGTCTGTGGCCACTCAAGAACCCACAGAAGAATTACCTGAAAATACACCCACCTTTCAGTCCCCTACTGTTGTTTTCTAGTCTCTGAAATCGCCAAAAAAAACTTGAGAAAAGAGAAGTTAAAAGGTTCCAAACATTGGAGAATTCGCAAAGATCCTCCGCACAACAAATTACACTCTAGGAAAATAACATTACAAAATTCATCAAGAACACACCGAGCGGCCGGCGCCAAGAATGCCGTAGATCCATGCGATACGCCGGCGCCTCCGGCCATACGTGTACGCCGTCGAGATGCATACACGGGTAAGCCTGCTCCCGAGACCCTAACCTTCTCTGCACCTCTCGTCGCCAGTGGTAGGAAACTAGGGATAGTGATGAATGCATGCCTGGCTCCACCCTGTCTGCCGTTGGTGGTGGCGGTGGCGGTGGCGCCGCCCTCTCGCGCCTACATTGGAGGAGATGCCCTCGTAGGGGATGCCATGGGAGCGCGAGGGGGAGGAGGGACAGTATGGTTGTCTGAGATGTCGTTCGCCGTCGCCGCGCTCGCCATTGCGAAGCGGCGAGCGGAGGCGAGGACAGGGAGACGGAAACGAAGAAAACGTTCCTTTGCTTTATTGTCCATGGCCATGGGCGAGGGAGGCATGTGACCGTGTGTATGGCTGTTTGCGTGTGTGATGCCAGTCGCTCAGGACGGACAGACTTGGTCTATGGACCGATAGCATACGCTGTGTAACTAATTTTACAGGAGCAATTTGCACTCAGAGTGTCGTAAGAGCATCTCCAATGGAGAAATCCTCCCCGGACGAAGAGCAAAGTAACAAAACAGGAGAGAAAGAAAAAAAAAAGTCTATCCAAACGACCCCCCCCCCCCCCAAACCCTCACTCCCATGTTAAACCCAGTCCATATGTTAGAAGAAAATGAATGTGTCCGAACAACCCGCCACGTCGGACACGGTCCGCTCTAGACCACTTTTTTCTTATCCCCCCCCCCCCCCCCCCCCCCCCCCCCCCCACGAATGCGTGTGTCCGGATGATTTGGAGGGACACACGACGACATGCACGTACAAATGGGGGTTCGAAGAGAACAAGCTCATACAATCTTTTAGACGTGTCCGCGAACATGTGGAGGCGTAGGGGGTTAGCCAGCCCTGTTGAAAATTGTCTAAGAAACGATCTTTGATTTTAAATGACTTGCTTAGAAGAAATTGAGCAATATGTGTTAAAAAGAATTTGAACAATATAACAAAATTGCACCAACCTTTAGGATAAGAAAAGCAGGAGCTTGTCTTTCCTTTTGAGAATATAAATAGTGTTAGCAACACCAAAAATTTAGTAGCTTATGCTTTTTTAGGGGAAATAGTGTCGCCTCTTTTTAGTGGGGAAATAGTGCCTTGTGTGAACTTGTGAACTATGTGCAGGATCTTTTGGATCACGTCATAGAGCTCATGGGCCATATTTGGAGAAAGAGGGGATGGATGGGCTGTTTGTGTGCCCTAGGGTTTCTGTTTGTGGGACTGCACAATGGATATTCTCCCTTCCATTACCTTGTCTTTATGTGTGTTTTCATCTTAAGATTTAACCCGGAGCGTTTGGCCTTACCTTACCAGCCGGAAAGCTAGGTATAAGCATAAATATTTAGCAACCCTAAGAAATGTACTATTTACCAATCAATACATGTGCAAACCATGAAAACGTTATAGAAAACTTTTGAAGGTATGTCGCACAAAATACATCATGTTTATATAAGTGACTACTAAAAAGCTTGACCATCATATTTGCTTATAAATTTCGACACTCCACAAACCTACCTTGGAATGACTGGATTTTACACCACTTCCCTCTCCATATTGGCCACGGCAAAAATGCTCCTTCCTTGCTAGAACTATTTTCAAACACCTTCAGAGCTTAAGAAACTTTTCTCAATGTTCTATCGGTGATGGACGCTCCACTTTCTTTTGGTTAGACTCATGTCGGAGCCCCTTGCTGTAGTTTATCCAACAATTTTTTCACACCAAACAAACCAAAATGCCATGGTAGCCACTATATAGCAGGATGAGATTGAACTTGCTCTGTAAACTCTCTGTTGCAGGATTATTCCTAGACTTATCACTGAAAGGATATCCTGGTCATTCTTAATTAATTTATAATTCTACAAATATATAATTACCGACGCACCACATATGGGCATATTATTGTGTGAGAGTGTACCCAATTTCGAGTGGCAAGTTTAAAAAAAGGCAACTAGAAATCCAAAGGTGCGCCCAAGAGCATGTGTCCCAGGGGCCCATTTTTTTGTGTATTTGATAAATTTCGTCGAAGAAAACCTAAGTTTAGTGCTCGGTGTAAAGCGCAAGTTCAGTGCATAACTATCATTTTGGTTTGCTAAAATATAAGTTGATGCCACTATCGATGTTTTTGGTATGAGATTCATAGTGAGGGGTCAAGAACCAACGCCTTCGACACAAATCTAAGTAGATTTAGGGGTAGGCACCCCCTTTTGTTTCTTTGAGAACATATATTTATAATGTATTTGTTTTTGAATTCTAGGATATACTCCCTCCGTCCGGAAATACTTGTATGTATATCCATTTCTCCGACAAGTATTTTTGGATGGAGGGAGTATTTAAGTAGCTTGTACAATTTAGTTAAGTTCATTGCATGCTTCTGGGAGCATTTCTCCTTGCCCTGGTTAAAGATTGATTGCCTCTTTGGATCGCAGGATTGTGACATACAGGAATAGCGAAAACATGGATATTTGGCAGGGGTTGACAACGCAAATCACAGGATTACAAACACGCATAAAACACAGGAAAAAGTGTTACTTCTAACAATTCAATGCATGTAGTAGGAACTGGCACATAATATTTGAAATGAATTTAACGAAAAGCGACCCGATCCTACGTGATCGAGTCTCAAAAAGATAAGCTGGAGCGCCGAAAGTGCATTTGGGGGACAGGCTCAAGGAGCCTGTTATCTTTTTTCCAGTGAAAAACCTTTTTTTCACACCTAAAAAATTCTGAAACAAACGTGCACATAAGTATATATTTGTAGTATACATGTACACAATTTCATTAACATATATGTTCATATGTGGTGTACACAAAATAGAAAAATACATAGATTAAAATGGATCTCTTCTTTATTGTTTCTGGGCCAGATTTTTATCTTTTTTTGTGTAGCCTGCAAATAATGGGATTATTCAATAAAAAACTACATCTACTTCGAGCATGTATGTGTACTTGTAGATTCTTATTTTGTTTTTTCTAGAAACATGTAAATAGTATTTCAATTTCTTTTCACACACTGAGTAGGACCGGATGTTTAAATTTCTATGCAACTAAGGCATAGGAATTCATTCCACAGAAATTTAGGTGCCACCATTGTTTTGATCCAAAAGCTAAAGATTGAAATGCTACGGAAAACCTTACCCGCAAAAAAATATCTTAAGAAAAACCTGACAAACACTTGCAATGCAAAAATGCCCGAGTTGATTAGGGCCCAGTTCTTTTGCCAGAATCTGGGGATTCTCCCAGAATCCGACCCCTATCCAGCTTCTCCCAGAAACTTTGAGCCCCATTTGTTTTACAATTCTGTCTAATTAGATCCTAAATTAGATCCTAATTAGATAGGATTGTAAAACAAATGGGACTCAATAATTAGACAGAATTGTAAAACAAATGGGGCTCAAAGTTTCTGGGAGAAGCTGGATAGGGGTCGGATTCTGGGAGGCCTAGACGATCTTGGCAAGGAAAAAGAAGTTGATGATATGGAGCCGGGCTGTTAAACCGCCCCACGGCTGATGAGTGATGACCAAGACGAACGTATCGGCAAAGCGAGCTCCAACAACACGGTCCTCAAGCCCTGAACCATCATGAATGCTACTGCCTCGACGAACGGTGACTAAACCGAGCGAGCGAGCGACTGTGGAATCGGGTGGACCAGCGGTCGCGCAACACGATGCAAAGCAGAGGCGCAGAGGCCGGCCGGCCAAGAGCGGATCTGCACCCACCGCCACAGGGACATTGATTTTGGCCATTTGCTTGCCTCCCGCACGCAGGCAGCGCTCGGCGCCAAAGCCACGAGGGAGGCCATTGAATTCACGGCTCCCTCTCCCGATGATCCCCGTCTCACGCAAAACCTTACCGGACGCGAGCAGAGCTCGGCAGAGAGCATCCTTGGGCAGAGCACACGGCCTTGAATGATCTGTACGTACTACGCCGCGGCGCTTCGCAGGAAAATAAACACGGCGTGCCGTTTCCAGTTTCGGCCGCGGGCCCGGGCGCGGCAGATTGAGTGGATCCATGCTCTGTGGCGTGATGTTGACCCGACCATGACACTAGTAATGCCTCGAGTTTTGCCTCGGCGCGCGGGGCACGTACGTATAGTAGGTTGTGAGGCAGTGTGCCGTACTACTGTACTGGGCCTCGTCCCCTCGCACTCGCAGCCTGAGCCTGCACCGTGCTCGTGCTGTGCATTGCCCGGCATCTGCGTTTTCACAGGACCAATGAATGCTGGAAATGCGTTCGCGCTGTCCACTCGGCAGGCAGGTGATCACTTCCGTGTGCAATGCGTGCTTCCACTCCTTCGGCTATGGAATCCATGGATGACCGGGAATCGGCTGGACAATGCCGTTCCATGAGAGGACATTTCCTTATGGGCGCTGGCCAGCGAAGCGAAGCAATACTTCATGGCGCATGTACAAAAAGCATGACGGAGTTGTTGCTGACGCTCCTATTTATTCCCTCGTTTCCGGGTTCTAGGGCATGTCTCATTTTTCCCCCCACTCTGTTAATCCTTACTTTCATTCATTTTCATCACGTGTTTAGATTTCGAGCGCATTAAAAAGAAATTAACCAGTACATCAACCTGTGGTACTCTCAATCCACCAAGGATCAAACCTCATATTTGATGCTTTGGTGTCTTATAAAAACAAAATACTCTTTCAATGGGAGGCGAAGTTTCTGTCAATGATGAGGAGCATATGGTAACTTCATCAATCTTCAAACCCACCGGCTCAGTTTCTCGTAGGTGCTCATAGGGGTAGGATGTGCGTACATCCGTTCATAAGAGTGAGTGTATGCGTGTGTTTGCAAACATCTGCCCCTGTAATGTGTTTCTAATAAAATGCATTTACATTGGCGAGACAGATGGATTCATGGGTTTGTCGCCTCTGACATAGCTCCGTTGGTGGTCTGCGCGGTGGAGAAACGTACGAGGAACAGACGGACAATTCAGCGGGCTTTAATGGGCACAACCTGGCCGTTCGACGTGCAGGGAGAGCTGTCCTTCACAGCCCACATACAACTCTTGCATCTGCAGCAGGCGATCGCCACGGTCCAGCGCGACCCGACAGTGGAGGATGAGTTCACCTGACCTTGTGATGCATCGGGAGCCTACACTGCGCGGTCGGTCTATGATAGATTGTGCCTAGGATTGCAGCGTGTCCCCTTTGATACCTGCATATGGAGGAACTGGGCCCCACTCAAGTGCAAGATCCACGTTTGGCTGACAGTACAACACCGGATTTGGACATCGGATCGCAGAGCTAGGCACGGTCTGCAGGAGGCCCCATCGGCGTGCTATACTTGCCTCCAGGATGAGGATAACGCAGAGCACATCCACATTCAATGTGGGTACGCGAGAGACATTTGGCATCGATGCTTAACGGACCTCAACATTACCGTGCGACAACCCGACAGGGATGATACTTTACTTGATTGGTGGCTCCGGGCTAAGGAGAGTTTCCACGGCGCAAACAAGAGAGGGTTCGACACTTTGGTCACGGCAGTTACTTGGGAACTTTGGAAACAAAGGAATGCTAGAGTGTTCAACCATGCAGATCAAGTTATGACGGTGGCACAACTTCACAGACACATCTTCGATGAGATCAAGGCGTGGAAAGAAGCTGGTTTGGGCGTTGGAGTACTCCACAGATTTGTGAGAGAGTAGGCTTAGGATTTAGGTGTTGGTGTGGGGTGTAGCCTTGTGGGGATGCTCACATCCTACACAAGTTCTTGTAAATGCTTTTCTGCCTTCTATAAAAGTAAGGTATGCCATTGGCATACTCTTGCAAAAAAATGCATTTACTAGTCATTCATGTATGTAGTTAATGCAGATTAAAGCACTCACAAACATGATTATTTTTTTGAGAAAAACAAGCGCACTAATTGGACAATTTTGTAACCTAGAAAATTTGTTCCTCCACTCACTAGCTGCCTTGGTTGGAATATTTCTGAATTGGGCTCTCTAAATCGAAAGGAAGGGAGTAGGTTTGGTTGAAGTGGGAATTTGTAATGGTTCGGAGATGGATATGAAGGATGCTAACCCTCGCCTCCGCCAGTCCCTGTCACTCGCCGCCACCAACGTCGCTCACCCACTTCAGTAGTCGTCGTCGCTAGCAGGTGCTCTGGTTGCCTAGCTCCAGTTCAAGCCGTTATCAATGTCTGTCGGTGGGAGATGAGGGAGATTCACTGATGCAACTGAGCGGGAGAGAGTTGCGGAGGTTGGGCGTCGATCAGGTTGGCGGGTGAGATGTGGGTTTACATAGCGAGAGGAGTCTCTTTTTTTCTCTTTAATCGATCAGGAACCAGGTGATTCCATCGATTTTGAGGAACAACCAAATTCAGCTGAGGGGTATATTTTTGAGGAACCCGTGCATTCAAGTCTTTTTTTTGCGAGAAAACTTTCGATCTATTCATCTTTAATCATGATCGACGAACACAAGAAATAATAAAAAATACATCTAGATCCCTAGAACACCTAGCGATGACTACAAGCACTGAAGCGAGCCGAAGGCGCGCCGCCGTCATCGCCCCTCCCTCGTTGGAGCCGGGCAAAACTTGTTGTAGTTGATAGTCGGGGAATCGTCATGCTAAGGCCACATAGGACCAGCACAGCAAAACAACAACCGTCGCCGATGAAGAGTAGCGTAGATCGGAAGGATCCAACCTGAAGACACACGAACATAGATGAACTACGACCAGATCCGAGCAAATCCACCAAGGACAGATCCGCCGGCGACACACCTCCACACGCCCATCGGCAATGCTAGACACACCATCGGGATGGGGCTAGGCTAGGAGAATCTTATTCCATCTTCGGGGAGCCATCGTCGTCTTGTCTTCCTGAACAGGACACAAACCCTAACAAAACTCAACAGAACATCTGAAAATAGATCCCTCCTGCCAGCAAGGGCCGGGATCCACCGTGCCACCATGGCCCGAAGGCTACCGGAGACGAGGCGGACCGGCGATGGCGCTGGTGGGAGGAAAAGGTGATGGAAATATGCCCTAGAGGCAATAATAAAGTTGTTATTATTATATTTCCTTATTCATGATAAAGGTTTATTATTCATGCTAGAATTGTATTGATCGGAAACTTAAATACATGTGTGGATACATAAACAAATGCTGTGTCCCTAGTAAGCCTCTACTAGACTAGCTCGTTGATCAAAGATGGTTAAGGTTTCCTAACCATGGATATGTGTTGCCACTTGATAACGGGATCACATCATTAGGAGAATGATGTGATGGACAAGACCCATCCGTTAGCTTAGCATATGATCGTTCAGTTTATTGCTATTGCTTTCTTAATGTCAAATACATATTCCTTCGACTATGAGATCATGCAACTCTCGGATACCGGAGGAATACCTTGTGTGCTATCAAACATCACAACGTAATTGGGTGATCATAAAGATGCTCTACAGGTATCTCCGAAGGTGTCTGTTGAGTTGGCATGGATCGATATTAGGATTTGTCACTCCGTGTATCGGAGAGGTATCTCTGGGCCCTCTCGGTAATACACATCACAAGAAGCTTGCAAGCAATATGACTAAGGAGTTAGTTACGAGATGATGTATTACGAAACGAGTAAAGAGACTTGCCGATAACGAGATTGAACTAGGTATAAAGATACTGACGATCGAATCTCAGGCAAGTAACATACCGACAGACAAAGGGAACTACGTATGTTGTCATAAGGTTCGACCGATAAAGATCTTCATAGAATATGTAGGAACCAATATGGGCATCCAGGTTCCGCTATTGGTTATTGACTGGAGAGGCGTCTCGGTCATGTCTACATCATTCTCGAACCCATAGGGTCTGCACGCTTAACGTTCGTTGACGATATAGTATTATATGAGTTATGTGATTTGGTGACCGAATGTTGTTCGGAGTCCCGGATGAGATCACGGACATGACGAGGAGCTCCGGAATGGTCCAGAGTAAAGATTGATATATAGGACGATGCTATTTGGACACCGGAAAGGTTTCGGAGTGTATCGAGTAGTCGTCGGATCACCGGAAGGGGTTCCGGGAAGACACGGGAGGTTAATGGGCCTTATGGGCCAAGAGAGGGGAACACACCAGTCCACAAAGGGGCTGGCGCACCCCTCCTCTTGGCCGCCGTCCCTATGGATGGAAAGGGGGGAGGGCTAGCCCCTCTTTCCCTCCCTCCACCTAAGAGGAAGGAAAGGGAGGGGGCGCCACCCCCTCCTGCCTTCCCCCCGCAGGCAAACAAGGAAGGGGGGCGCCAAAGGGTAGGCGCCCAAGGGGGCCAGCCGGCCACCTTGGGGCGCACCCAAGGCTGCCTCCCCTACCCCCACCTATATATATGAGAGGGAGGGACGCCACACAACCTACGACAATCTCTTAGCCGTGTGCGGTGCCCCTCTCCATAGTTTTGTCCTCCGTCCAGTTTTTCCGCAGTGCACGGCGAAGCCCTGCGGGAACAAGTTCACCAGCACCGTCACCACGCCATCGTGCTGCTGGAACTCATCTACTACTTCGCTCGTCTTGCTGGATTAAGAAGGCGAGGACGTTATCGAGCCGAACATGTGCTGAACGTGGAGGTGTCGTACGTTCGGTACTTGAGCGGTTGGATCGCGAAGGTGTTCGACTACATCAACCGCGTTAATAAATGCTTCCGCTTTACGGTCTACGAGGGTACGTAGACACACTCTCCCCTCTCGTAGCTATGCATCTGCATGGATAGATCTTGCGTGGGAGTAGAATTTTTTTTGTTTTCCATGCAACGTTCCCCAACAGTGTCATCATGAGTCAGGTCTATGCGTAGATGATATGCACGAGTAGAACACAAAGGAGTTGTGGGCGGTGATGGTCATACTGCTTACCACCAACGTCTTATTTTGATTCAGCGGTATTGTGGGATGAAGCGGCCCGGACCAACCTTACATGTCCACGCACATGAGACCGGTTCCACCGACTGACATGCAACTTGTTTTGCATAAAGGTGGCTGGCTGGTGTCTGTTTCTCCTACTTTAGTTGAATCAAATTTGACTACGGCCGGTCCTTGAAGAAGGTTAAAACAGCAAACTTGTTAATCACCGTTGTGGTTTTTGCGTAGTTAAGAACGGTTCTTGCAAGAAACCTGTAGCAGCCATGTAAAACTTGCAACAACAAAGTAGAGGACGTCTAACTTGTTTTTGCAGGGCATGCTGTGATGTGATATGGTCAAGAAGTGATGTGATATACGTTGTTGTATGAGATGATCATGTTTTGTAATATCGACAACTGGCAGGAGCCTTAGGGTTGTCTCTAAATTATTGTGCGAAATGCAAGCGCCATGTAATTGCTTTACTTTATCGCTATGCGTTAGCAATAGTTGGCGATACGACCCCGACGCAACGATGGAGATCAAGGTGTCAAGCCGGTGACGATGGAGATCATGACGATGCTTTGGAGATGGAGATCAAAAGCTCAAGATGATGATGGCCATATCATGTCACATATTTTGATTGCATGTGATGTTTATCCTTTATGCATCTTATTTTGCTTAGTACGGCGGTAGCATTATAAGATGATCCCTTCACCAAAGTTCGTCGTTTCGAAGCACCTCGTGATGATCGGGTATGATAGACTCTACGTTCACATACAACGGGTGTAAGACAGTTTTGCATATGCAGAATACTTGGGTTAAACTTGACGAGCCTAGCATGTATAGACATGGTCTCGGAACGCTGGAGACCGAAAGGTCGAACGTGAGTCATATAGTAGATATGATCAACATAGAGATGTTCACCATTGATGACTACCCCATCTCATGTGATGATCAGACATGGGTTAGTTGATTTGGATCATGTATCACTTAGATAACTTGAGGGATGTTAATTTAAGTGGGAGTTCATTAGTAATTTGATTAATTGAACTTAATTTATCATGAAGTTAGTCTTAATAGTTTTGCATATCTATATTGTAGATCAATGGCCCGTGCTGCCGTTCCCCTGAATTTTAATGCGTTCCTAGAGAAAGCTAAGTTGAAAGATGATGGTAGCAACTACATGGACTGGGTCCGTAACTTGAGGATTATCCTCATTGCTACACAGAAGAATTATGTCCTTGATGCACCGCTAGGTGACAGACCTGCTGCAGGAGCTACTGCAGATGTTATCAATGTCTGGCAGACTCGATCTCATGACTACTCAATAGTTTGCCATGCTTTACGGCTTAGAACCGGGACTTCAAAGACGTTTTGAACGTCACGGAGCATGTGAGATGTTCCAAGAGCTGAAGTTGATATTTCAAGCTAATGCCCGGGTTGAGAGATATGAGGTCTCCAACAAGTTCTATAGCTGCATGATGGAGGGGAACGGTTGTGTCAGTGAACACATACTCAAAATGTCTGGATATCATAACCACTTGACTCAGCTAGGAATTGATCTTCCAGTTGATAGTGTTATTGACAGAGTTCTTCAATCACTGCCACCAAGCTACAAAGGCTTTGTGATGAACTATAATATGCAAGGGATGACGAAAACGATTCCCGAGCTCTTCGCAATGCTTAAGGCCGCGGAGGTAGAAATCAAGAAGGAGCATCAAGTGTTGATGGTTAACAAGACCACTAGTTTCAAGAAAAAGGCCAAGGGAAAGAAAGGGAACTTTAAGAAGAATGGCAAGCAAGTTGCCGCTCCCGTGAAGAATCCCAAAGCTGGACCCAAGCCTGAAACTGAGTGCTTCTACTGCAAAGGGAATGGTCACTGGAAATGGAACTGCCCCAAATACTTGGCGGATAAGAAGGATGGCAAAGTGAACAAAGGTATATTTGATATACATGTTATTGATGTGTACCTTACTAATGCTCATAGTAGCGCCTGGGTATTTGATACTAGTTCGGTTGCTCATATTTGTAACTCGAAACAGGAGCTGCGGAATAAACGAAGATTGACTAAGGACGAGGTGTCGATGCGCGTCGGGAATGGTTCCAAGGTCGATGTGATCGCCGTCGGCACGCTACCTCTACATCTACCTTCGGGATTAGTTTTAGACCTCAATAATTGTTATTTGGTGCCAGCATTGAGCATGAACATTATATCTGGATCTTGTTTCTTGTGAGACGGTTATTCATTTAAGTCAGAGAATAATGCTTGTTCTATTTATATGAGTAATATCTTTTATGGTCATGCACCTTTGATGAATGGTCTATTCTTGTTGAATCTCGAGCGTAGTGATACACATATTCATAATATTGATGCCAAAAGATGCAAAGTTGATAATGATAGTGCAACATACTTGTGGCACTGCCGTTTAGGTCATATTGGTGTAAAGCGCATGAAGAAACTCCATGCGGATGGACTTTTGGAATCACTTGATTATGAATCATTTGATACTTGTGAACCATGCCTCATGGGCAAGATGACTAAAACTCTGTTGTCTGAAACAATGGAGCGAGGTAATAAATTATTGGAAATAATACATACCGATGTATGCGGTCCGATGAGTGTTGAGGCACGCGGCGGGTATCGTTATTTTCTAACCTTTACAGATGATTTGAGTAGGTATGGGTATATCTACTTAATGAAACACAAATCTAAAACATTTGAAAAGTTCGAAGAATTTCAGAGTGAAGTAGAGAATCATCGTAACAAGAAAATAAAGTTTCTATGATCTGATCATGGAGGTGAATATTTGAGTTACGAGTTTGGCCTTCATTTAAAACAACGTGGAATTGTTTCACAACTCACGCCACGTGGAACACCACAGCATAATGGTGTGTCCGACCATCGTAACCGTACTTTATTAGATATGGTGCATTCTATGATGTCTCTTACCGATTTAGCACTATCGTTTTGGGGTTATGCATTAGAGACAGCCGCATTCACGTTAAATAGGGCACCGTCTAAATCCGTTGAGACGACACTGTATGAACTATGGTTTGGCAAGAAACCTAAGCTGTCGTTTCTTAAAGTTTGGGGATGCGACGCTTATGTCAAAAGGCTTTAGCCTGATAAATTCGAACCCAAATCGGAGAAGTGCGTCTTCATAGGATACCCTAAGGAAACTATTGGGTAGACCTTCTACCACAGATCCGAAGGCAAGATCTTTGTTGCCAAGAATGGGTCCTTTCTAGAGAAGAAATTTCTCTCGAAAGAAGTGAGTGGGAGGAAAGTAGAACGTGATGAGGTAATTGTACCTTCTCTGGAATTGGAAAGTAGCACATCACAGAAAACCGTTCCCGTGATGCCTACACCAACTAGAGAGGAAGCTAATGATGATCATGAAACTTCAGATCAAGTTACTACTGAACCTCGTAGATCGACGAGAACACGTTCCGCACCAGAGTGGTACGGTAATCCTGTCCAGGAAGTCATGTTATTAGACCATGGCGAACCTACGAACTATGAAGAATCTATGATGAGCGCAGATTCTGATAAATGGCTTGAGGCCATGAAAACTGAGATAGGATCCATGTATGAGAACAAAGTGTGGACTTTGGTGGACTTGCCCGATGATCGGCAAGCCATTGCGAATAAATGGATCTTCAAGAAGAAGACATATGCTGATGGTAATGTCACTGTCTACAAATCTCGACTTGTCGCAAAAGGTTTTCGACAAGTTCAAGGGGTTGACTACAATGAGACTTTCTCGCCCGTAGCGATGCTAAAGTCTGTCCAAGTCATGTTAGCAATTGCCACATTTTATGATTATGAAATCTGGCAAATGGACATCAAAACTGCATTCCTGAATGGATTTCTTAAAGAAGAGTTGTATATGATGCAACCAGAAGGTTTTGTCGATCCTAAAGGTGCTGACAAAGTATGCAAGCTCCAGCGATCTATCTATGGACTGGTGCAAGCATCTTGGAGTTGGAATATACACTTTGATGAGGTGATAAAAGCATCTGGTTTTATACAAACTTACGGTGAAGCCTGTATTTACAAGAAAGTGAGTGGGAACTCTGTAGCATTTCTGATATTATATGTGGATGACATATTGTTGATTGGAAATGATATAGAATTTCTGGATAGCATAAAAGGATACTTGAATAAGAATTTTTCAATGAAAGACCTCGGTGAAGCTGCTTATATATTGGGCATCAAGATCTATAGGGATGGATCGAGACGCTTAATAGGACTTTCACAAAGCACATACCTTGACAAAGTTCTGAAGAAGTTCAAAATGGACCAATCTAAGAAAGGGTTCTTGCCTGTGTTGCAAGGTGTGAAATTGAGTTAGACTCAAAGCCCGACCACGGCAGAAGATAGAGAGAAAATGAAAGTCATTCCCTATGCCTCAGCCATAGGTTCTATCATGTATGCTATGTTGTGTACCAGACCTGATGTGTGCCTTGCCATAAGTTTGGCAGGGAGGTACCAAAGTAATCCAGGAGTGGATCACTGGACAGCGGTCAAGAACATCCTGAAGTACCTGAAAAGGACAAAGGATATGTTTCTCGTTTATGGAGGTGACGAAGAGCTCATCGTAAATGGTTACGTCGATGCTAGCTTCGACACTGATCCGGATGACTCTAAGTCACAAACCGGATACGTATTTATATTGAATGGTGGAGCTGTCAGTTGGTGTAGTTCCAAGCAGAGCGTCGTGGCGGGATCTACGTGTGAAGCGGAGTACATAGCTGCTTCGGAAGCAGCGCATGAAGGAGTCTGGATGAAGGAGTTCATATCTGATCTGGGTGTAATACCCAGTGCATCGGGTCCAATGAAAATATTTTGTGACAACACTGGAGCAATTGCCTTGACAAAGGAATCAAGGTTTCACAAGAGAACCAAACACATCAAGAGACACTTCAACTCCATTCGTGAAAAGGTCAAGGATGAAGACATAGAAATTTGCAAAATACATACGGATCTGAATGTAGCTGACCCGTTGACTAAGCCTCTTTCGCGAGCAAAACATGATCAGCACCAAGACTCCATGGGTGTTAGATTCATTACAATGTAATCTAGATTATTGACTCTAGTGCAAGTGGGAGACTGATGGAAATATGCCCTAGAGGCAATAATAAAGTTGTTATTATTATATTTCCTTATTCATGCTAACGGTTTATTATTCATGCTAGAATTGTATTGATCGAAAACTTAAATACATGTGTGGATACATAAACAAATACCGTGTCCCTAGTAAGCCTCTACTAGACTAGCTCGTTGATCAAACATGGTTAAGGTTTCCTAACCATGGACTTGTGTTGTCACTTGATAATGGGATCACATCATTAGGAGAATGATGTGATGGACAAGACCCATCCTTTAGCTTAGCATATGATCATTCAGTTTATTGCTATTTCTTTCTTAATGTCAAATACATATTCCTTCGACTATGAGATCATGCAACTCCCGGATACCGGAGGAATACCTTGTGTGCTATCAAACATCACAACATAACTGGATGATCATAAAGATGCTCTACAGGTATCTCCGAAGGTGTCTGTTGAGTTGGCATGGATCGAGATTAGGATTTGTCACTCCGTGTATCGGAGAGGTATCTCTGGGCCCTCTCGGTAATACACATCACATGAAGCTTGCAAGCAATATGACTAAGGAGTTAGTTACGAGATGATGTATTATGAATGAGTAAAGAGACTTGCCGATAATGAGATTGAACTAGGTATAAAGATACCGACGATCGAATCTCAGGCAAGTAACATACCGACAGACAAAGGGAGCTACGTATGTTGTCATAAGGTTCGACCGATAAAGATCTTCGTAGAATATGTAGGAACCAATATGGGCATCTAGGTTCTGCTATTGGTTATTGGCCGGAGAGGCATCTCGGTCATGTCTACATCATTCTCGAACCCGTAGGGTCCGCACGCTTAACGTTCGTCGACGATATAGTATTATATGAGTTATGTGATTTGGTGACCGAATGTTTTTCGGAGTCCCGGATGAGATCACGGACATGACGAGGAGCTCTGGAATGGTCTAGAGGTAAAGATTGATATATAGGATGATGCTATTTGGACACCGGAAAGGTTTCGGAGTGTATCGGGTAGTTATCGGATCACCGGAAGGGGTTCCGGGAAGCCCCGGGAGGTTAATAGGCCTTATGGGCCAAGAGAGGGGAACACACCAGTCCACAAGGGGCTGGCACGCCCCTCCTCTTGGCCGCCAGCCCTATGGATGGAAAGGGGGGAGGGCTAGCCCCTCTTTCCTTCCCTCCACCTAAGAGGAAGGAAAGGGGGGGGGGGGGCACCCCCTCCCGCCTTCCCCCCGCAGGCAAACAAGGAGGGGGGGCGCCAAAGGGTAGGCGCTCAAGGGGGCCGGCCGGCCACCTTGGGGCGCACCCAAGGCTGCCTCCCCTCCCCCCACCTATATATATGAGAGGGAGGGGCGCCACACAACCTACGACAATCTCTTAGCCGTGTGCGGCGCCCCTCTCCACAGTTTAGTCCTCCGTCCAGTTTTTCCATAGTGCACGGCGAAGCCCTGCGGGATCAAGTTCACCACCATCGTCACCACGCCGTCGTGTTGCCGGAACTCATCTACTACTCCACCCGTCTTGCTGGATCAAGAAGGCGAGGACGTCATCGAGCTGAACGTGTGCTGAACGCGGAGGTGTCGTACGTTCGGTACTTGATCGGTTGGATCACGAAGGTGTTCGACTACATCAACCGCGTTAATAAATGCTTCTGCTTTACGGTCTACGAGGGTACATAGACACTCTCCCCTCTCGTAGCTATGCATCTCCATGGATAGATCTTGCATGTGCGTAGAATTTTTTTTGTTTTCCATGCAACGTTCCCCAACGAAAGGAACCCTAGGTTTTTCCTTAGGGGAGGAGGAGGTGGCTACATCTGTCCCGTGCATTCAAGTCTTTCTCCAGCCAAATATAGGAATACAAGCTAGGTGCAAGATGAAGGCATTACATTTCAACCCACACCCCAAAGCTAAACACTCTTGTTGTGGTTTTGTCACGGCAGATGTCCTCGTGAAAGGACTAAGTCCGGAGGCCATTGATACGTCTCCATCGTATCTACTTTTCCAAACACTTTTGCTCTTGTTTTGGACTCTAATTTGCATGACTTGGATGAAACTAACCCGAACTGACGCTGTTTTCAGCAGAACTACCATGGTGTTGTTTTTGTGCAGAAATAAAAGTTCTCGGAATTGGACGTAACTTTTTGTAGATTTTTTATGGAATAAATAAAAAATACTGGAGCAGAGACCCATTGGAGGGGGCTCACCTCCTGCCCACAAGGCACCAGGGCGCGCCCACCCCCTAGGTGCGCTCCTGGTGGTTGTGGGGCCCACGAGGGTCCGCTGACCCTAATCTCAAGCCTATAAATTCCTATTTCTCGAGAGAAAACTAAGAGAAGAAGTTTCATCACGTTTTACGATATGGAGCCACCACCACCTCATGTTCTTCATCGGGAGGCCAATTCTGGAATTCGTTCGGGGCTCCGGAGAGGGGGATTCATCGCCATCATCATCATCAACCCTTCTTCATCACCAATTTCATGATGCTCACCACCGGGAGTGAGTAATTCCTTCGTAGGCTTGCTGGACGGTGATGGGTTGGATGAGATTTATCATGTAATCGAGTTAGTTTTGTTAGGGCTTGATCCCTAGTATCCACTATGTTCTGAGATTGATGTTGCTATGGCTTTACTATGCTTAATGCTTGTCACTAGGGCCCGAGTGCCATGATTTCAGATCTGAACCATTTATGTTTTCATGAATATATTTGTGTTCTGGATCCTAACTTGCAAGTTATACGCACCTATTACGTGTTATGATCCGCATACCCCAAGGTGACAATAATTGGGATTCTTTCCAGTGATTACCGTACTTTGAGGAGTTCATGTATTCACTATATCTTAATGCTTTGTTCTGATTCTCTATTAAAAGGAGGAATTAATATCCCTTAGTTTCCTTATGGACCCCGCTGCCACGGGAGGTTAGGACAAAAGATGTCATGCAAGTTCTTATCGCAAGCACGTATGACTATATATGAAATACATGCCTACATTACATTGATGAATTGGTGATAGTTCTATGTTGCCCTAGGTTATAACTGTTACATGATGAATGTCATCCAATACAATTATCCATCACTGATCCAATGCCTATGCTTTTCGCATATTGATCTTGCTAAGTTACTACCATTGTTGTTGCTGCTGCTGTTACAATCACTATAAAACTGCTACTGTTACTGTTAACATTATTGTTGCTATCATTACTACCGCTATCAAACTATCATACTACTATGCTACTGATCACTCTGCTGCAGATATTTAGTTTTCCAGGTGTGGTTGAATTGACAACTCAACTGCTAATACTTGGAAATATTCTTTGGGTTGAATCAATAAATTTGGGTTGAATACTCTACCCTCGAAAACTGTTGCGATCCCCTATACTTGTGGGTTATCAAGACCTTTTTCTGGCGCTGTTGCCGGGGAGCATAGCTCTATTTGCTGAGTCACTTGGGATTTATATTTGTTGATCACTATGAAGAATCTGAAGGATGATAGAACCAAGATCGTTCCCTCTAGGACGAGGGGAGGTAAGGAACTGTTATCTAGCTCTGCACTTGATTCACCTTCTGTTTTAAGTAACCTTGTGACACCACCACCTGCTATTAATTCTGATATGTTGCAAGTAATTGATGATGCTACTTCTGCTATGAATGATGTTATTGATGACGCTAGTACTTTGCTTGCTGAAACTATGTTTTAAGTAACCTTGTGACACCACCACCTGCTATTAATTCTGATATGTTGCAAGTAATTGATGATGCTACTTCTGCTATGAATGATGTTATTGATGACGCTAGTACTTTGCTTGCTGAAACTATGCCACTAGGTGAATTTCTTGATGAACACCTTGCTAAAGCTAAAGAATTTGAGAATGCTGAAACTGATGAAATTACTGAAACTGATGAAATCATTGAAACTAAAAATTATGAAACACCTATTAGATCTAGCTATCCTAGAATTGAAATGCCTGAGATACCCGAGGTGATACGGGATGCCTCAGAAATGATCTTTCACGGTGCCAAAGAACTCACAAGGAGCATCAACTATCTCTCTTAAAACTTTTTTCAACAAACTTGTTTCTCTCGAGTGGCAAGAACAAAAGGAAACACTCTCAGATAAATTGCAGCGGATAACTAGTTTGGTTTACAAGGACGCAACCCAAACCATGAAACTTGTGAACCTAGATAGAATCATAAGAGGGAACCACAAGGATCCTATATGAATTGAGGGCAGGCCCTCCAATCCACACACACGAGCTAACACTCAACGGCACTAGTGCTCTCAGCACAACACAATCTCACCGGCTGTCTACAAACATAAACTCAGAAATCTCATCCCCCTTCACATGGAACAGCTGGGGAGTACTTATACTAGGAGCACCTACTAGTTAGGTGTGAAAACAACTCAAAATGAAGGGTAAATTCGTGGGCTCCAAGCTGTAGCAGGAGCAAACTCGTTGAGCCTCGCACTGTAATTACTTCATGGACAGCTTGTATGGGAACTTGCACAACTTTTGACTCAAGACCTCAAATGATGCACCATTTTTTTTGAATGAAAGCTGACTTCAAAGACCATATTTTCCAGCCTCTATAACATGCTAGAGCCTTCCAGAATTAATTGGGTTTAGGTGGGAAGTTGCAGTTGGAAATCTGATGTGTCATTTCTCCCAAAATAGGCACCGGAAGCTTCCCCACTAAGAAAATAGTTTTGCCCATGTCTTCCTTTGGCTGCTCTAATGGTGTAACATTTGTGCTAGCATGAACCTCACTCTTTGTTGCCTTGGTCGTGATCTGGTCCACATCATCCTCCCTTCCTTCAAACAAAACCGTCCTCGGTTTTGAGGTATTCTTCTTGGGCTACTTCACTTGTGGGAATTGCTCAACCTTGAGTGCTTGATCAACCATAGGTTCCAAGAGATGGTTCACTCCTTGATGCATGAAAGAATACTTGTTAGACCTCCCATGGTGAGTAGCATCATGATCAAACTGCCATGGCCTTCCCAAAAGAAGATGACAAGCTTGCATTGGCACCACATCACATACCACGTTGTCCACATAACTTCCCACTGAAAATTGCACCCTAGCACGATGCGCATTCTTCAGCTTACCAACACCATTCAACCACTTCACATAATATGGCTGGGGCTGCCTCCATGTTGATATCCCAAGAGCATGCACAAGATCACTACTAATGATGTTGTTGTAGCTACCTCCATCGATGACAACCTTGCAGTTTTTGCCCTTGATCTTGCAAATGGATTGAAACACATTTTGTCGCTGCCCCTTCTCAACAATAGGAGCATCATCATGAGCTACTTTGTGAACCATGAGATTAACACCATCTCCTCCATCCGAACTCAGAGGGGCTCCGGTCTCAAAAGTACAATATTTTGCATCTTTCTTCTCAGATTCAGATTTGTCACTTGAGTCATCGGTGACATATCCATCATTTGTGAGCAGCACCTTCTTCAAATTAGGACAATCCTTCTTGAAGTGACCTCTACCCTTGCATGTATGGCACTGAATATTACTAATGCGAGTGGCAGGAGTATTGGAAGATTCAACCTTTGATGCATTAGCTTCCTTTGCAGTCATCTAGTTGTGTGAGCGAAAATCTGCAGCAACACTTCCATCTACTTCTCGCTGAACTGAACCTCTCCAAGTGCTTGATGTATATGTTTGGCTGCGATTTTGGCGACGCTTCAACTGCTGCTCTACACGAATGGCTTGATGCACAAGTTCTTGCAAATCTTGATATGTAACCATCTCTATCCTTTCTTGCACATCTTCATTCAACCCATGAAAGAATCTTGACATTGTGGCCTCCTCTGGCTCATTCACTGCTGTCCTAATCATCAAAATCTCCATCTCTTTATAGTACTCATCAACACTAGAGTTGCCTTGGCACAACCGTTGGAGTCGATTGTACAAGGTTCTTGTGAAATGTTCAGGAACAAAACGCCTCCGTAACAGATTTTTCATTTGCACCCATGTCTCCGGACAACCTCAAGCACGACACAATTGGTTTCACCAAATCAAAGCATATCCGGTAAACTCAGTGGATGCATATTGTACCTTCTTCTCCTCCATATAGTGGTGGCTATCAAAGATCTGATCCACACGCATCTCCCACTCCAAATAATCATCGGGCTCGGTTTTCCCATTGAACGATGGTATGGTAAGTTTGAATTTACCAATCCCATCATCTTCATGGTCATGATGAGCACGTCGTGGTCGAGGCTCGTAGTAGTTTCGAGCATCATCAGAGTGGTCGCTCCAATGCTCTCCATGGTGGACCTGATGTATGGGGAGTTGTCGGTGTCGACCCCGTGCAACAAGCCCATATCTTGGTGGAGACGGTGGCGCCGAAGTAGCACCTCGCTGGTCGTGGCGAGCATGCCGAGGTGGTGCAGCGTAGTAGCTATGAGCATCGCCTGAGTAGGCGTGGATGTGCTCTCCATGCCCCTCGTCAAGGCGGCGTTGGCCCTGTTATTCGGGGAGTTGTTGATGTCGACCCCTTGCAGCAAGCCTATCTCGACGGAGTTCCTCGGTGAGGGAGTCGATTCTCCGGCCAAGGTTGGTCTCCACGGCCGATATGCGCCTCTCCACCTTTTTCAGCACATACTCTCGTGTATCCTCCAAAGCCAAAACATAAGCGGGCTGCAAGCTAGGATCGTACACGGGAAGTGGCAGCTCCTCCTCCTTGAGGTGCCTACCTCCATGCACACCATCAACACTGCTTGACCTCCTCGAACCCATGGAAGCTTCTCAAGAACAAAATCAGCAAGAGAGAAAATAGGACCGTGATCAACCTAAAGCTCTGATACCAAGATGATACGGGACGCCTCGAAAACGATCTTTCATGGTGCCAAAGAACTCACAAGGAGCAGCAACTATCTCTCTCAAAACTTGTTTCAACAAACTTGTTTCTCTCGAGTGGCAAGAACAAAAGGAAACACTCTCAAATAAATTGCAGCGGATAACTAGTTTGGTTTACAAGGACGCAACCCAAACCATGAAACTTGTGAACCTAGACAGAATCACAAGAGGGAACCACAAGGATCCTATATGAATTGAGGGCAGGCCCTCCAATCCACACACACGAGCTAACACTCAACGACACTAGTGCTCTCAGCACAACACAACCTCACCGGCTGTCTACAAACATAAACTCAGAAATCTCATCCCCCTTCACATGGAACAGCTGGGGAGTACTTATACTAGGAGCACCTACTAGTTAGGTGTGAAAACAAGTCAAAATGAAGGGTAAATTCGTGGGCTCCAAGCTGTAGCAGGAGCAAACTCGTTGAGCCTCGCGCTGTAATTACTTCCTAGACAGCTTGTATGGGAACTTGCACAACTTTTGACTCAAGACCTCAAATGATGCACCGTTTTTTTGAATGAAAGCTGACTTCAAAGACCATCTTTTCCAACCTCTATAACATGCTAGAGCCTTCCATAATTAATTGGGTTTAGGTGGGAAGTTGCAGCTGGAAATCTGATGTGTCATTTCTCCCAAAATAGGCACCGGAAGCTTCCCCACTAAGAAAATGGTTTTGCCCATGTCTTCCTTTGGCTGCTCTAATGGTGTAACATTTGTGCTAGCATGAACCTCACTCTTTGATGCCTTGGCCATGATCTGGTCCACATCACGAGGGTTATGTTGTGGGTGAAGAGACAACGAGAGAACTTCTTGCTTGTAATGATAGAGATGATCTTAAGAAATTAATTACTATGTAAGTTGAAAGAAAAATCCTTGAATGCTAGAATAAAATATGATCCTAAGTTTGCTACTTCACCTATCTTTGTTACTGATAAGGATTATGAATTATCTATCTATCCTGAGTTAATTACTTTGGTTGAATCTGATCCTTTCTGTGGTTATGAATCTAAAACCGTTGTGGCACACCTTACTAAATTGAATGATATAGCCACCCTATTTGCTCATGAGGAAAAAAATTCGCTATTACTATATTCTTAAGTTGTTTCCTTTCTCGTTAAAGGGTGATTCTAAGATAGTGTTTAATACTCTTGCTCCTGGTTGTGTGCGTAGTCCCCAGGATATGATTTATTACTTCTCTGAAAAATATATTCCTGCTCATAAGAAACAAGCTGCCTTATAGGAAATATTTAACTTTGTGAAAATTGAAGAAGAGAATCTCCCTCAAGCTTGGGGGAGGCTCCTCCAGTTACTTAATGCTTTGCCTGATCATCCTATTAAGAAAAATGAAATACTTGATATCTTTTATAATGGACTAACCGATGCTTCTAGGGACTACATAGATAGTTGTGCTGGTTGTGTTTTTAGGGAACGAACTATTGAACAAGCTGAAGAACTATTGAATATGTATTGAGGAATGATAATGATTGGACACTTCCTGAACCACCACCTAAACCAACTCCGAAGAAGAGGGGTATTCTATTTCTCAGTCCTGAAGATATGCAAGAAGCAAAGAAATCTATGAAAGAAAATGGTATTAAAGCTGAAGATGTTAAGAATCTACCACCTATTGAAGAAATACATGGACTTGACACCCCGACATAGGTAGTAGATGTAAATTATCTTATAAGATTTGATGAAGGTGATATCCCTTATAATAAATCCACTAGTCAATGCCTGGATGAATTTGACAATTACATTGTTAAGCAAGAACATTTTAATGCTTATGTTATGAAACAATTGAAACATAACACTTACATGATAGATCGCTTGAGTGACTTTATGTTTAGAATTGATAATGATGTTAAAGGTGTAGGTAAACATGCATCTATGGTCCAAACTCGAACAAGTTGCTAAATCTCAAAATGATTTGCTCAATGAAATGAATAATAATATGAATGATCATGCTGTTAGAGTAATGACTAGAGGAGGTAGAATGACTCATGAGCCACTTTATCCTGAAGGTCACCCTAAAAGAATTGAACAAGATTCTCAGAGAATTAATACTGATGCACCTAGCCCATCCAAAAAGAAAAAGAAAAATGATAGGACTTTGCATTTCTAGTGAACCTGATGTTGAAAAACCTTCTGAGAATAGTAATGATGTTTCTATTTCTGATGCTAAGACACAATCTGGTAATGAACATTCACCTAGTGATAATGACAATGATAATGATGATGTTCATGAAGATGCTCAACAAGACAATTATAAAGAACAAGATAATGATGTTGAAATAGAGCATGCTGTTGATCTTGATAACCCACCTCCTAAAAATAAACGTTATGATAAAAGAGATTTCATTGCTAGAAAACATGGTAAAGAGAGAGAACCATGGGTTCAGAAACCCATGCCCTTTCCTCCTAAGCCACATAAGAATAAGGATGAGGAAGAATTTGAACGCTTTGCTGAAATGCTTATGCCAGTCTTTTTGCGTAATCGTTTGACTGATATTTTGAAGATGGCCCATATGCTAAATATATGAAAGATATTGTCACTAATAAAAGAAAGATACCTGAAGCTGAAATTTTCACCATGCTTGCAAACTATTCTTTTAAGAATGGAGTACCTAAGAAACTAGGATATCCAGGAATACCTACTTTACCATGTTCCAGTAAAAGAAATTATGTCAAAACTTCTTTATGTGATTTGGGAGCCGGTGTTAGTGTTATGCATTTCTCTTTATATAGAAGACTTGATTTGACTAAACTCACACCTACTGAAATATCATTGCAAATGGCTCACAAATCAACTGCCATACCTATCGGTATTTGTGAGGATGTGCCCGTTGTAGTTGCAAATGTTAGTATCTTAACAGACTTTGTTATACTTGATATGCCCGAGGACGACAATATGTCAGTTATCCTTGGTAGACCCTTTTTTAATAGAGAGAATTCCTTACTTGACACTACTTCAAAATGTGATTCCCTATTTGACCCTGAAAACTTTTTTCTTCCCTATTTGTCACTTGTTTTAAACTTCGTTCCTTATTTGACATCGCCGTACATCTCATTACACTTTGCCGTCAGATTGTTTTTCAGTGGACCATAGTACCCCTCTGTTAGTCTGTATGCAACATTGAAAAAAACCTAACCCAATAATCTCATCAATTGCAGAGATCACCAGCCTTGGCGTCAAGACTGGCTCCGAGGGCGAGATCTGACAGCTTTGCTGCAGAATCAACGACTGGTCATGGTCGAGTTGTACATGGTCAGCAATATGCTAAGACGGGCATGTGTTACAAAGAGAGAGAGAGAGATCTTCAACGTGTTAGCGAGCTGATGTTTTGGTTACGTAGGGCTGGCATGCAGTTTATGTGCGGTCGAAATACCAAATCACGCACAGTGAAAGTAGCAGTACTATCGAACTTACCTTCCCAATTCACTTTGCAGTGCAATGCAAAGAACATGTTTGAGGTTCTAGTCATGTTTTATTTATTTTTTAATTAAATTCTGAGGACTTTGTTCATAAATTAAATTTGTTCTGTGACCAAATGCATGGGTCTCATTTGGCCATTTAACTTTGAACAAATATGTCATAGTACTGTTGATTTAGTCTTGTACATAATTTTAGTCACGTAATGCATTAGGGGCATTTGCGTCTTTCCATATCCCTATTTAACACTGCTAGTGTATAGAATGAACTAGAGTGTCAAAGAAGTAAACAAATTTAACCCGAGTGTCAAATAGGGAAGAAAAACTTTCTCAGGGCCAAATAGGGAATCACATTTTAAAGCAGTGTCAAATATGGAATTCTCTCTTTTTAATATTGTAGGGGCTGTTATTTATTGCAACAAAAGCAAGGCCACTTTTCATATCAATGGTAATGAACATATGGTGCACTTTCCGAAGAAACAATTTCAAGTGAATGGTATTAATGTGATTGAAAAGACACCGACAGTCACTATTGAAAGTTTTCAACTCCCTCTCCCTACTGTCAAAAAGAAATATGAAACACTTATTATTGGGGAGATGCATATCCCCGTTGAGGTAACTTAGTGTTATACGAAGATTCTTTGGTTTCATGTTACTCGGAAATAGTTTGTTAATAAGACTTGAACAACCTTATTAATGGATTCTTTTTTAGGGGCATGTGGTCGATGAATTTAGTAAGCACAACCTTCTGTACCTACTTTTTGTTTTCTGTTATTTTTTAGTTAAATACAATAAAATGCCATGATTGTCCTATTTTTTGAATTACCCGTGTAATAAAAAATAGTCCAAAAATAGAAGTTCTCAGAGTGATGTGAAATTTTAACATGAACTTTTCTGGAATATTTAAGAATTTCTGGCACTAAAATCAGCACTCGGGGGTGCTCCTGGTGCCCACGAGGCACCAGGGCGTGCCCACCCCCCTGGACGCAACCTGGTGGCTTGTGGGCCCCACAAGGACCCCCTCACTTATTCCTTCAGCTCACTTCGTCTCTTACCTCTAGAAGAAAAAATCCTGGTAGCTCTCTCTCTCTCTCTCTCTCTCTCTCTTGTGTTCTTGCTCCCAAACCTGAGATTTCTGATATCTTTGCTCGGAGCTCCGTTTCCGAAATTGTTTTGGGGGATTGCTACTTGGTATGTGACTCCTCCATTGCTCCAATTAGTTTTTGCTCTAGTGGATTATATTTTGCATAATTAGTTGCTCTTGGTGCTACTAGAAATGAGCTTGCATGTTGAATTCTTTGAGTTCCAAGTAGTTTGAATGCTTGATATAGCCTCTAGACATTCATATGAGTAGTTGATATCAATCTTGTGAAGTTTTATTGACATCATTTTGTGGCCCAACAATTTCAGAAATTTGTTCATAGGAAAAATGAACTTCTTCCGGAGGACTTCCTCGGAATGGAACGCAAAGGGAGTCATTGGGGACTCCTCGGACAGTGACCTCAACATTCCGCGTAGGACGGAGGTCCGGCCAGGCGAATGGCCGCACAATGCCTTCATGAATGAAGCCGGATTCTACCAAGAGTTCACGCAATTTGTTACAAATGCCGGATTGACCAACTTCCTCACAGATGAGTGTGACCAGAACCACTTCCTTACAAATTCCTTTGTGCAAAATTTTCATTTCCTGAATAGGTTCGAACCCCTCATGATGCGTTTTGATTTATATGTTGAACATCATCAGATACCACTTGCTGAATTTTGTGAGATATGTTTGATTCCCTCTGATGGGGAAATAAGAGAGCCTAGACTGGAAGAATTTGACGGTTTTTTCCGCACTCTAACTGTGGGAGAGGAAAGGGGCGTGTCGAAAGCCCGAGCCACTAGTCTGTAATTTCCTGATATTCACTACTTTGCTTTATTCATAGGGAAATGCTTGACTACTAGAGAGCAGGGAGGTGCACTCAGTGCTCCCGACCTTGCCATACTACACCGCGCACTTCATAATGACAACACTTATAATCTTGGAGCTATCATTGCACACCGCCTGCACACTAATAGGACTAAGGGTAAAATTCATGGTGGCTATGCTACTCGCTTAGCGATACGTTTTCATGTTAACATACACCCTCATGATTACTTGTTGCCTAGAGTTCACTTAGATCACCAGTCTATGTAGGATCACCATTTCCTTGATGCCCCTGAGCCCCCTCACCACATTCGTTATAACTTGGTTTTGAGTGAGGTTACTCGTGATGTTATTCCGTTGCCTGCACCTGCTTTGTTTGATTTTCATGCCAGGAACGGATACACCGTTATGCCACCAGACATCGTTGCTTACCGGAATGCGTTGGGAGCGGCAGAGGATGAGGTCCAGGATTGGGATGCTCAGGTGCCGCCACCTCAGCACTTCCATATGGGACCAGATGGCTACTACAGATGGTGATTACCAAGCTAGGCAAAAGCCTAAGCTTGCGGGAGTGCGTATTTCTCACCAACATTACATTCATGTTCACACATTTCATTCCAGTTGTCGGTGTTCATCCTCTTTCATTGTATAATCCATGTTAGTTTTATTTTTTGCTTTCTTCTTGTGTATTTGAAAAACTTTGAGAAAATCAAAAAACATTTCTCGCTTTTTTTTTTGTTTTTCTTTCAAGTTTAATTTGTTGTAGTATTAAAAGAAAGTGATAATTGGTTTTATACCGTTAGTTGTGTCTCCCTCGCCAGGATTGCCCCTAGTTTCTGTAAACACGTGGTCTTGCCCAACCCACTTTGGCGTCTTGTGCTTTTGCCCTTTGACCATTTGGCCGTCACTTTCAAAACTTCATAACTAATTCATACTAAATCAAAAAATGCAAATAATATACCAAAATATTTGGAAAAACATCACATGTATGTCAATGTCACTTGCATTCATGACAAAAGTGTTGGTAAGTGCCCATCTGAGTTTTAGCTCTTATCATATCACCATGAATAGTAAAATCTAAAAAAATCAAAAAAATCAAAAAAAGTTGGTGGAAAAGAATGAAAAATGTTTTAAGTGCTTGCCAAGTTTCATCAGGGAATGACATTCATGGAAGTCGTGGCAAAAAAAAATCTACTTTCGAGTGCTGATTGTTTTTTTTTTGCCATGAGTTCCACGAATGTCATTCCCTGATGAAACTTGGCAAGCACTTAAAACATTTGTCATTCTTTTCCACCAACTTTTTTTTTGAATTTTTTGAAAATTGTTAGATTTTAATGTTCATGGTGGTATGATAAGAGCTAAAACTCGGACGGGCACTTACCAACACTTTTGTCATGAATGCAAGTGACATTGACATACAAGTGATGCTTTTCCGAACATTTTGGTATCTTATTTGTATTTTTTTATTTAGTATGAATTAGTTATGAAGTTTTCGAAGTGACGGTCAAACGTTCAAAGGGCAAAAGCACAAAACGCCAAAGTGGGTTGGGCAAGACCACGTGTTTTCAGAAAATACGGGCAATCCTGACGAGGGGACACAACTAAGGGTATAAAACCAATTATCCCTAAAAGATAACCCAAAAGATTTCTCTTTTCTACTTTTGCTTGTTCGGAGCTTTCCCGTGTAAATAGTTTTTCTTGTTTTTGTTTTTCTTTCATTAATTTTCCTTGTTCAAGAAAAACTAAAAACTCCAAAAATATTTCGGTGTGTTTCTCTGAAATTCTTTTCTTTTGTTGAGTCGTCGTAGGGAGAAGACCACGATGAAAATATTGAGTGGCTCTCATAAGCATTATGGTTGATCTAACAAAGAGCCATATTATTTTGTCTTCTCCTTTGAACAAAATCTTTGCAGATGCTAGCTTAGTCCACGATACTCTTGCACTGTTATTATTTTCATATCATTCGATCGTGCAAGTGAAAGGCAACAATGCCGATAATTTGATGAAGTGCCTGTGGCAAGGAAAAGCGGGTATGAACTCAACTTGTTTTTGTTTTTGTAAATATGTTTAACTCAGTATCCATGATTCAGCATATTATGATTAAACATGTTTATGATGACAATTAGAGATTATAGTTTCTCATGCCATACTTAAGTAGCTAGGAGTGGATAATCATTTATCTTGGGTGTCAACATGCATTAAAATGGTTATGATGTAGTATGATAGTATGGTATCCTCCTCTGAATGTTTCAAGTGGCTTGACTTGGCACATGTTCACGCATATAGTTGATTCAAAACCAACATAGCATCCACGATATTTATGTTCATGGTGTTTATATCCTAGTCATGCTAGTATTCAATGTTAATTATTCACAATGCATGATTATGACCGTTGTCGCTCTCTAGTTGATCGCTTCTCAATCTTTTTGCTAGCCTTCGCCTGTACTAAGCGGGAATACTGCTTGTGCATCCAAGTCCCTAAACTAAGTTGTTCCAGATGAGTCTATTATATCTACCTATATGCGGTATTACTCTGCCCTTCGAAGTAAATTTGCATGTGCCACTTCTAAATATTCAAATGAACATCTATTTTGTGTGCCCGTACCGCTCATGGAGCAATGATACGTCCATTTTGCATCATGATTTTATGTTGATATTTGTCAGATTCGGGGCTTCGTAGACCGAAGAAAGATTCGAACTCTGGGGTGCGTGCGAAGAACTCGATCTCCCCAGTTTGCCAAACCGTCGATCTCACGGCCTAGCTCGATGAACTGGAAGGAAAAGGGACACGATAGTTTACCTAGGTTCGGGCCACCTTGCGGTGTAATACCCTACTCCTGCTTTGTGGTGGATTAGCCTCGCGATGGTCTAAGGATGAACTAGTATAGGGGACGAACTACCTCAGGAGGTCTGTTCTTGTGTGGGTGTGAGCTGGTGAGGGTTCGGATGGCTCGATCCCCCTCCATGGTGGTGGCTAGGCTATATATAGTGGCCTTGGTCCTCTTCCCCCAAAATAGAGGCGGGAAGGGATCCCACAACGACCAAGTTTGAAGGGAGATAAACAGTACATCTTATCCTGACGAAAGGTGGTCTTCGCCTGCAAAGCTTCTGGTCGTGACGCCATGGTGGGCTCGGCGATGACCTCCATCCTGGCGGTCCTGGTCTTGTAGCACGGGAATGGAAACCTTTGGCTGATTCCTCGGGACTCTGCGCCTGTGCTTGCCCCCTTAGCACCAAAGAGGAAATCTGCTGTACAGCACCCGCTGGCGCCCGCCTGGCCTTGGTCGTCATGGCTTGCGTCACCTTAAGCTCATGAGGTGAGCGCCTGCATAGAAATCTCCGCTCCTCAGGAGCTTGCCTTGGGAGGCCGCTGCCTCTGGAGGTCTTGGCGTCGTCCGCCTCACGAGGGTCTTGCTTGCCGATGTTGAAGATGGGCCGTACCAGGCCGTTGATGGAGCCACGCCATGGGCCGCAAGCAGGCAAGTCTGGTACCCTGGTTCCCAGAACGCCGACAGTAGCCCCCGGGCCCAAGGCAAGCTCGGACTTGGCTTCGAGGCAAAGCCAAAGGGCAAGGATGAAGCGCCGCAGGCCCCAATCGCCTGCGGACCGAGCCGACGTGTGGCGCTTGATTGGATGTGGGCGTCTCCACTCCCCCACGGAGCCTCGGCAACCGTCCCGGGCTAACAAAAGGGCTGGCACTTGCCGCTGAGCCTTCATTGCCTTCCCTTCGTCTTGCTCCAGATCCCTTTTCTCCCTACTGAGAGCGCCTCTAGATCTGTCGAACCTTTTCCCCGAGCTCTCCACCGATGGCGACCGAGAAGGCGAAGTCTGCCGCTCCTTCCGCGCGTTCCGCCTCCTCGCCCGAGCCGGCCCTCAGCGTGTCCACCATCACCGAGGCGAAGCACCTCGCTGCCATGCTCCCTCTGACGGCGAGTAGTGACAATGGGGGGAGGGAGACAGTGCTTCGGGTCGGCTGCACCAAGCAGGACAGCTTGGCGAGGACCTTCTACCCCTTCTTCCTTCACAGCGTCTTCGCGGGGCTCATCCCTCCTTTCTCCAGTTTCTTTTTCGCCGTCCTCGACCATTACGAGATCCACGCCCTTCATCTCCATCCCAACTCCATCCTCCTCCTGTCGATCTTTGCCTTTTACTACGAGGTGTTCGTGGGGGTGGCGCCCTCCGTCGCGCTACTCCACCACTTCTTCTACCTCCGGATGCGCAGCTCAAACCAGTGCTCCGGGTGCGTCTGCCTCATTGCGTCCCACGGCAGCAACGCACTCTCGAGGGCCGGGAAGAAGGTGGAGGACTTCTGGCGCAAGTGGATCTTCATGGACGCCAAGCGCCTCCATGCTCGGCTGGAGCTCCCGACCGCGATGCCGGCGAAGCTGGACCAGTGGGCTCATGAGAAGCTCACCGACCCCCGGGCAGTGCCGGTCCTGAAGAAGATGACAGCAGATCAGGAGGCGAAGAAGCTGACGGGGGCCATGCTCGTCAAGGAATTCCTGACGCAGCGCCTGGCCCCGCTCCAGGCGCACTCGCGCCCCTTGTGGAATCTCAAGGGCACGGAAGACGACCTCTGGCTGCGCCCGGAAGGCTTGACGGACAGCGAGCTGAGTAAGGCCTTGCGCACCTTGCTTGAGAAGGACCCGGGCGGCCTCCCGGAGGCCTACCTCCCGCTGTACCACTGCGACAACGTGGCGGAGGTGGCCGATGCCATGCCTGTCTTCAACGAGCTGGGGCTTGTGCCGCCCAAGCTCCCCAGTGCCGGTGTCCTCCGGTGAGAGCTCCGAGGAGGAGGGGGAGAAGGACTCGGAGGCGACCATGGAGGAGGTGGGGGAGACTTCTCCTCCATTGCAGCGCGAGCTCCTCCGCAATCTCTCCGATGACGATGACACCGGCGAGCACTTGGTTGAAGGGTCCCCGCGCTCCACTAGGGTTGTCACGAGGTCCGGGGGCGCCCCTCTGCGGAGGCCAAAGCGAGGGACCACGAAGAAGGGCAAGGCGGTGTCGCCGCCCCGGGACGACGCCCCCGCCTTCTCGCCCGTCGCCGCCACTCCGGAGCCAGTCGCCATGCGCCCGGCCGATCCTGAGGGCGCGGCGAAGCCCGTGCTCAAGAAGCCTGGGGGCGTCGTGCTCCTAGCCAAGAAGAGGGCGTACGTTGCTGCTGACGAGTAAGTATTTTACCTTGTTTCTGCTTTCCATCCTTGATGCCGTGCTCATGATATTCTCCTCCTGGTGGCCAGGCTGAAGCCGGTGGTGAAGAGGAAGAAGGAGGAGGTCAGGGCCTCCGAAGCCACACGACCTGCCGTTGCCGCGGCGACCCCGGCACTTGCGGAGGAGGCCGCCTCGCATTCGCTCGCGACGGAGCGAGCCCCTCGAAGCCCGGTGGCCAAGCCTCAGGAGGAGACCACCTCCGCGGCCAAGCGGACTCCAGGGGCGCCCGTCTCTGGCGCACCCGCGGGGGGTTTGAGGGCTCTGGAGCCCCCTGCCTCCCTTGCTACTGTAGCGGCGCCAGCCCAGGTGCTGGTGCCACCTCCTCCCCAAGTCCTCACACCGGCAGACCATGGCTCCTCTGCCATGCCCGGTGCTTTGGAGGAGGCCTTCGCCGCGCTGGACCAGCTCCGGATTGATCTTCAGGGCGCCGACCGGCGCGTGGTGACGAGGCGCCTAGGGATTATCTCGGGGTGGCTCTAGGCCGACTCGTCCGTCAGGGCGGCCTGGGGCCAGGCCAAGGCTGTAGTCGCGGAGGGCAGGAAGGAGGCCGACGAGACCGCAGCGGCTCGTGACGCAGCACTGACTGATGCAGCGTCTGCCAAGGAGCACTGCCGCACGGTGGAGGCCGATCTGAAGGCCCTCCGTGATGAGCAGGCCACCCGCACCCGTCATCTTGAGGAGTAGGAGGAAGATCTCAAGGCCCGGGAAGTTGCGCTCGCCGACCGAGACGCCGAGCTGGTGCAGGCAGCCCAGGAACAGGCCGTGGAGCGGAGCCTCCTGGCGAAGCTGAAAGAAGAGATGGAGACGGCCCATGCGTCCCACACCAAGCTTGTCTCCAAGGAGAAAGCCCGGCTGGAGGCCAGGGAGAAGTCCCTCGCCGCAGCCAAGAAGGCGGCTGCCGCGAGGCGTGACGCCTTCACCTCCCTTGAGCTGAGGTCCTGTACGGCACTGCAGACCCATTATGGGGAAGGGTACGAGGAGCTGCTGGCGACTCCGGAGGAGGGCCCCGCTGGGCTGCTCCCCAAGCTTGCTGCGGCGCTCGAGGGCATCGTCGCCGGAGTGGGCACGATGGTGGAGGGGGAGACTCACGCGCTTTTTACCTCAGTTGCGACGCGCGTCTTCAGCCACCTCTACCTTCGGGACCCAAGCTTCGACCTTGGCGCACTGCTCGAACCTGTGGCCCCTGAGCTCCACGATGCTGCCGCCGAGGCGGTGGGGAAGCAAGTGGCGGCCCTACTGCAGAAGTTCCTCTGCGTCGACCCCACGACCGGGGCCAGTGGCGAGGATGGCGGTGACGTTGTCGACGACGGGCCCCTCCAGGCGAGCGATGGCGGCGTCCAAGGCTGAAGAAGAGGTTTGAAGGCGGCGCTTCCTCCTGTTTTAACCCTGCCACATTTACCATGCCTCGTGGAGTCATGAGAACTTCTGCTTTGAGTTTAAGAGACAATATGTTTTGTAATAATTTGCTAGGATTTCACGATTTCCTTCCTGTTTGCTTTATTGTTCTGCGTTGGCAGGGCCCAGCCCCGCGCATACCTCAGCCGCCGTTGGGGCGTCCGGATCACCAGGACGAGACCAAGGGGTGAGGGGCTACGTGACAAGTGAGGCCCCTGAGTTGCGATGCTCAGGGGTCCCCCTTGACGTACGAACAGCCCTCAGGAGGGAGACGCGAGTGTTGTTTTTGGCATTCTGCGTCGGCAGGGCCCGGCCCCGCGCATACCTCAGCCGCTGTTGGGGTGTCCAGATCACCAGGACAAGACCAAGGGGTGAGGGGCTACGTGACCAGTGAGGCCCTTGAGTCGCGATGCTCAGGGGTCCCCCTTGACGTACGAACAACTCTCCATACCTTTCCTTGCTGGGCTTTCGCTCGGGAGGGACGCGAGAAGACCAGGTCCAAGGGACCTAGTGAGGTGGCATACGCTAGGCGTGACCTGAGCGTAGCCCCCGTGCCCAGCCCCCTCGCGCGACCCTTTCGAGGGGAAGACGGTGCGGTGAGGCCGAGCAGCGAGCCTGGCGGCTCTCCTGAGGTTACTGCGACCGTTGGGGCGCCCTCAGTTGTTTATTCACCAGCGCGGAGCATGGTGCTTCCGCTCTTGCACGGGCATAGCTGCTCCTCGACCGTGTCGTCCGCCAGCGCGGAGCATGGGGCTTCCACTGGTGCGTGGGTGGGAGCTCCCTCTGAGGGGAGACTCCGGGCGTGTACAGCCCCGTCCTGGCACGTGGCTTGCACGGCAGGACTGGAGGAGGTGTGTATGGGCACTCGTGAGCCAGCGTGGGACTCAAGAGGCCCTACCTCAAGGCGGGCTGCGCCTGAGTTTTGGTTCGGGATGTTTGCGAGGGTCCTCCGAGATGGTCAGGTAGCCTGCGCCGAGTGAATCTCCGGAGGATATCGCATGAGAAGGCCAAACACCAACGACCCCAGGAGGTGATGTGAACGGGGCCGGCCCGCCAGACAAAGCTCTGCCGTTGGGTTTGTCGACGCTGCAGGGATGGACCCGAGCACAGATGCCGTGCCCAGTCTTCTCATGCGAAAATCCTAAAGAAAGACAATCGACGCGCGGCTACCGTGGCGGCGAGGCACCGGGTCGTGCGCCCTAACTCATCCGCTCTTGATTAGCTCATGCGAGAACAAGGCACCAAGGACCATGGGAGGTGACGTGCACGGGAGCTGGCCCGCGAGACAGAGCTCAGCCACTTGGATTTAGCGACGCTGCAGGGACGGACCCGAGCACAGACGCTGTGCCAGTCCTTAATCATGAGGTGGTCACGGGCGGGTTTGTGAGGGCATACGATGTTCATGGCAGCAAAGCACTGGACAGGCAAATGATAAACATAAAGCAACTCAGGAGAAGGTAAGGCCAGTTATGAAGTATGTGCAAAACGATACACGCCGCATGGACGGACCCATACAGCTTGGGGATAATGCAGCCCGAGAGGCGCCCCCAACCGAACAAACCAAAAAAGGTCACCTGGCACCATCGCTGAAGAAGTGTTGGAGTAGCTGAAGACGTGAGCCGCAGAAGTCGCTCCTCACGAGGCGTCCGGCTCCTGAACCTCATGAGGCTCCAGAGGCCCGGGGGGCTCGCGAGGGTCCGTCTCCTCCTCCATTTGGACCGCCTTGCGCCTGACCTTGTGAGCCTCCAGGACGACCTACATGCGGCGCTGGTGCACCGCCGCCGCGTTCGGCAAGCCGAAAGGCATGCGAACGTAGCTGTGAGGAGGGCCCTCACACCGGCCGACATGGGACGGCCAGAAGAGCTCCTGAGACGCGGCTCTATTGAGCCCTGGGATGTTGACACAGATGCGCAGCTCACTGCATTTGTTAGGGGAGGGAGCTGCGCCGGGTGGAGCGGGGCGACACTCGCCTCGCATTGCCCTCGCCTCCTGAAGCTCCTCAATCGCCTTGGTGATGAACTCCTGAGCGCCTGGCGCCTCGTGCCCTGCGCTCTTCTCGCGGAAGCGCGCATCAAAGCACGCCTCCTGATGGTGCCTGAACGCCTCCCTCGTGACGCTGGCCAGGTCTGAGGCCCTCCATAGGAGAGCCCCCGAGCCCAACCTGAGAGGGGCGCCGGGTGCACCTTCCTATGCGAGAGGGGAAGGCGCCCCATCTATGGGCGCGAGGCCTGAGGCGCGACCGGCGGAGCAGCTGCTTCTTCTTCTTGGGGGTGACCTCAGGGGGGTAGGCGGCGCCTTCGCCATCTGGGTTCTTGACCGCTGCAGCCTGGTAGGCGCGCTCGAGGGAGCACACCGCATCCTTCTCGTCGCAGGCGACCGTGATGATGCCGCCGCTTCGTGGCATCTTGAGGACATTGTAGCCATGGTGAGTCATGGCCATGAACTTGGCTAGGGCTAGATATCCGAGGATGGTGTTGTACGGGAGGCGAATGTGGGTGACGTCGAAGTCGATGAGCTCAGTGTGGTAGTTGTCGCGCTTGCCGAAGGTGACAGGGAGGCGGATCTGCCCGATGGGGATGGTGGAGCCATCGGTCACCCCCAAGAAAGGCTTGGTAGGATGAAGCTGGTCGTATGACACCTGGAGCATGTTGAACGCCTCAACGGAGAGGACATTGAGCCCCGCGCCGCCATCAATGAGCGTCTTGGTGATGAGGACGTTGCTGATGGTGGGCGAGCAGAGCATCGGGAGCGCGCCGGCAGTGGCCGCGCACTTGAGCTGGTCTGTAGAGTCGAAGGTGATAGCGTACTTGGACCACCTGAGCGGACGCGACGCCTCAAGCTTGGGGAGGGCCGCGTTCACCTTGCGAGCAAACTGCTTGAAGATGCGATGGGAAGCGGGGGCCTGAGCACTGCCTAGGATGCAAGCAATGGCACGAGGCTCTTGGAAGCCCCCGACCCCATCATCTTGGTGGTGGTCGTCGTTCCTCCTTGGCGGTGGTGGTAGCGGAGGAAGGCCTGCATTGCCCTGAGGACGGTCCTCACGAGGCTGATCCCTCCAGGGGCCCTCGCGAGGCTAGCCCTACCAGCAATCCTCATGAGGCTGGTCGCGCCAGTCCTGGCGGGGGTCGCGGTTGTCCCAGTGTCCCCCACCTCGGCCTCCTCCACGGCCGTAACCGCGGTCGTTGCGCTCAGGGCGGCGGCCAAGGCGCCCGTCCCGGATGGCCCTGAGCTCTTGGCAGTCATTGGTGTTGTGGCTGTGCACGTTGTGGAAGACGCAGAACGGGCGGCTGCCCTTAGAAGACTCGGGGTGGTCGCAGCCGCGCTTCATCTCAGGTTCGGCCGCAAGCAAGGCAGGGCCTTTGCGCTTCACGTCCTTGGCCTTGGCCTTCTTGTCCTCCGGGTCGGCCTCTGGGTGCTCAAGGAGGGAGAGGCGACCTTCCTTAGCCCTCGCGCATCTGGTTACCATGTTGAACATCTCCAGAGCTGAGCACAGGTCCTCGTGTATGGTGAACTCCGGACACCATCAGTGAACGCCGAAATGATGGCCTTATCCGACACCTTGGGGATCTTGAGGCGAACGTTGGTGAAGCGCTGGATGTATTTGTGCAAAGTCTCCCCTGGCTGCTGCTTGATGCGCCGCAGGTCACCCGCAGCCGGGGCACGATCGTGAGTGCCCTGGAAGTTGGAGATGAAACGCTCTCGCATTTCATCCCATGAGGAGATCGATCCCGCGGGGAGGTTCAGGAGCCATGAGCGCGCGCCATCCTTGAGGGCAATGGGAAACCAGTTCGCCATGACCTTCTCGTCGTCGTTGGCCGCCTCGATGCTCAGGTCGTAGAGCTGGAGGAACTCGGCAGGGTCGGGGGTGCCGTCATAGTGTGGAGGCAGGTCTGGCTTGAACTTCCCAGGCCAGACGATGCGGCGCAGCTCCGGGGTGAACGCACGGCAGCCCGCCGCGCTCACGAGAGCCCGCCGTAGAGGGGGAGCCTGGTCTTGGCGCTCGCGCACCGCCGCCTCAGGCAGCACGTGATCTTGATGTGGCGGCGCTGGGAGCACGCGCGCCTCTCCTTGGGGCCGCTGCACCACTTGACAGCTTTCTTCGTCGCACGGCGGGTCGCACCGAGGAGCCTCACGCCTTGGCTCGAGGGCGGCATCTTGCCTGGGAGGTGGAGGAGGCGCACCGTGGGCCACGTCGCCCGCAAGAGGAGGCGGGGAAGGCAGCGAGCGAGACGGTGCAGGGGTTTCTCCAGCGGCGCTGACAAGCTCGGCGATGCGGTCCAGCCAGTCCTCGTAGAGGTCGTCGGTCGGGCGATAGCGCAGGAGCTCGCGTGCCATGAGCAACGCAGCCTACGCGTTTGTCGGCCCGCGACGGGCATGGGAAGACGAAGCAGCTGCCGGAGTCAGCGACGGGGTGGCGGTGTGTCCATCTCGCCGCACGGAGGCCTGCAGCAACGAAGCCTGCTGCTCGCGGGCCGCGGGGCTGGTGGCAGCGTTTGGCGCAGGCGATGGGGAACGGCGGGGGGCGCCGTTGCCTGCAGGCGCTGTCTGGGCGACGCGGGCGGCGAGGGCAGCCCGGCGCTCAGCTCGAACTCGATGAGCGTCAGCCATGAGAGCGGTGGAACGGTGGCGAATCGACCGACAGAAGAGCGGCTCCGACGCACACCTACCTGGCACGCCAAATGTCGGATTCGGGGCTCTTCAGACCCAAGAAAGATTTGAACTCTGGGGTGTGTGCGAAGAACTCGATCTCCCCAGTCTGCCAACCCGTCGATATCACGGCCTAGCTCGATGAACTGGAAGGAAAAGGGACACGACAGTTTACCCAGGTTCGGGCCACCTTGCGGTGTAATACCCTACTCTAGCTTTGTGGTGGATTAGCCTCGCGATGGGCTGAGGATGAACTAGTATAGGGGAAGAACTACCTCAGGAGGTCTGTTCTTGTGTGGGTGTGAGCTGGTGAGGGTTCGGATGGCTCGATCCCCCTCCATGGTGGTGGCTAGGCTATATATAGTGGCCTTGGTCCTCTTCCCCCAAAATAGAGGCGGGAAGGGATCCCACAATGGCCAAGTTTGAAGGAAGACAAATAGTACATCTTATCCTGACGAAAGGTGGTCTTCGCCTGAAAAGCTTCTGGTCATGACGTCGTGGTGGGCTCGGCGATGACCTCCGTCCTGCCCTTGCCCCCTTAGCACCAAAGAGGAAACCTATTGTACTGCGCCCGCTGGCACCCGCCTGGCCTTGGTCATCATGGCTTGCGTCACCTTAAGCTCATGAGGTGAGCGCCTGCATAGAAATTTCCGCTCCTTAGGAGCTTGCCTTGGGAGGCCGCTCCCTCTGGAGGTCTTGGCATCGTCCGCCTCGCGAGGCTTGGCCCCTCGCGAGGGTCTTGCTTGGCCGATGCTGAAGATGGGCCGTACCAAGCCGTTGATGGAGCCACGCCGTGGGCCGCAGTCAGACAAGTTTGGGTACCCTGGTTCCCAGAACGCCGACAATATTGATTGCATTATGGGCTGCTATTACACATTATGGTACAATACTTATGCCTTTTCTCTCTTATTTTACAAGATTTACATGAAGAGGGAGAATGCCGACAGCTGGAATTCTGGACCGGAAAGGAGAAAATCAGATAGACCTATTCTGCACAACTCCAAAAGTCCTGAAAATTTATGGAGAATTATTTTGGAATATATAAAAATTATTGTGTGAAGAAACTACCAGAGGGGACCCACCAAGAGGCCACAAGCCTGGGGGCGCGCCCTACCCCCCAGGGCGTACCCCTAGGGCTTGTGGGCCCCCTGGCAGGTCTCCGATGCCCATCTTCTGCTATATGAATGGTTTTGACCTGGGAAAAATTATAAGGGAAGCTTTTGGGATGAAGCGCCGCCGTCTCGAGGCGGAACCTGGGCAGAAGCAATCTAGGGCTCCGGTGGAGCTATTCTGCCAGGGAAACTTCCCTCCCAGAGGGGGAAATCGAAGTCATCGTCATCACCAATGATCCTCTCATCAAGGGAGGGTCAATCTCCATCAACATCTTCACCAGCACCATCTCCTCTCAAACCCTAGTTCATCTCTTGTATTCAATCTTTGTCCCAAAACCTCAGATTGGTACCTGTGGGTTGCTAGTAGTGTTGATTACTCCTTGTAGTTGATGCAAGTTGGTTTATTTGGCGGAATATCATATGTTCAGATCCTCAACGATATTCAATAGCCCTCTGATCTTGAACATGAATATGCTTTGTGAGTAGTTACGTTTGTTCTTGAGGACATGGGAGAAGTCTTATTATAAGTAATCATGTGAATTTGGTATTCGTTCGATATTTTGATAAGATGTATGTTGTCTTTCCTCTAGTGGTGTTATGTGAATGTCGACTACATGACACTTCACCATGATTTGGGCCTAGGGGAAGGCATTGGGAAGTAATAAGTAGATGATGGGTTGCTAGAGTGACAGAAGCTTAAACCCTAGTTTATGTGTTGCTTCGTAAGGGGCTGATTTGGATCCACATGTTTCATGCTATGGTTAGATTTATCTTAATTCTTCTTTCGTAGTTGTGGATGCTTGCGAGAGGGGTTAATCATAAGTGGGAGGCTTGTCCAAGTAAGGATAGCACCCAAGCACTAGCCTACCCACATATCAAATTATCAAAGTAACGAACGCGAATCATATGACCATGATGAAAACTAACTTGACAATAATTCCCATGTCTCCTCGGGAGCGCTTTGCTTTATATAAGAGTTCATCCAGGCTTATCCTTTTCTACAAAAGGGATTGGGCCACCTTTCTGCACCTTTGTAATACATGTTACTTGTTACCCGTTACGAATCATCTTATCACAAAACTATCTGTTACCGATAATTTCAGTGCTTGCAGAAAATACCTTGCTGAAAACCGCTTGTCATTTCTTTCTGCTCCTCGTTGGGTTCGACACTCTTACTTATTGAAAGGACTACGATAGATACCCTATACTTGTGGGTCATCAAGACTTTTTTCTAGTGCCGTTGCCAGGGAGTGAAGCGCCTTTGGTAAGTGGAATTTGGTAAGGAAACATTTATATTACGTGCTGAAATTTACTGTCACTTGTCACTATGGAAAACCATCCTTTGAGGGGTTTGTTCGGGGTATCTTCACCTCGACCGAAAGAGCAAAGAGTTGCCCCTCAACCTACTGCACCTACTAAAATATTTATTATGAAATTCCTTCGGGTATGATAGAGAAACTGCTAGCTAATCCTTATGCAGGAGATGGAACACTACATCCTGATTTGCATCTAATCTATGTGGATGAAGTTTGTGGATTATTTAAGCTTGCAGGTTTGCCCGAGGATGAAGTCAAGAAGAAAGTCTTCCCTTTATCTTTGAATGGAAAGGCATTGACATGGTATAGGCTATGTGATGATATTGGAGCTTGGAATTACGACCGATTGAAATTGGAATTTCATCAGAAGTTTTATCCTATGCATCTGGTTCATCGTGATCGGAATTATATATATAATTTTTGGCCTCGTGAAGGAGAAAGTATCGCTCAAGCTTGGGGGAGGCTTAAGTTAATGATATATTCATGCCCCAATCATGAGCTCTCAAGAGAAATTATTATTTAGAATTTTATGCTTGGCTTTCTCGTAATGATCAATCCATGCTCGATACTTCTTGTACTGGTTCTTTTATGAAGAAGACTATTGAATTCAAATGGTATTTCTTGGAAAGAATTAAATGCAACTCTGAAGATTGGGAGCTCGGCAAAGGTAAGGAGTCAGGTATAAACCTTAAGTTTGATTGTGTTAAATCTTTTATGGATACCGATGCTTTTCGTGAATTTAGCACTAAATATGGACTTGACTCTGAGATACACTGGTACAGCGAGGTGCTATACAAACGGTTTTTAACCCCTTTCCGCGACGGCATTTGGAACCGTCGCCAAGTGAGTGACTGCGATAGGGGGTCCTTCCCACACGACCCAAAAACCATCGGGGATAGGCCCTCCTGGCACACACGCTCGGCAAAATGAGGTCGTGTGCGACGGGCGAGCGATGAAATACGATTATACAGGCCCAATCGGTTCCGGTCGTAAGTACATCCCACACAGTCGGTCCCAAACAAACGTTTCCGTTTGTTATGTACATTCCACACAGTCAATCCAAGGAATATGTTTCCGTTCTTATGTACATCCCACACAGTCAATCCAGGGAAAACATCTCCGTTCGTATGTACATCCCACACAGTCAATCCAGGGAAAACATTTCCGTTCGTATATACATCCCACACAGTTTTATGTATAGCCTCGTGTGTGATAGGTGTAACTATCACACACGCTTTGCCTCGGTTAACCGTTTGCTTTTATTCAACTACACCACACACGATTTGATGAAGAAAACTGTATGGCATTGGACTATCCATCACAAGCGCTTTTACTGCTAGAACCGTTTGCAAAGTTCCATGACCCATTTAGCAGGTTTATTAGTTTATAATTAATAATTCCAGTATTACGCAAATTCACATTTCATATCGAACAACTGTTTGCCAATTTCATATCAAGGACATAAATATATTTTAACATCACAGTTCGATAGCTACCTGCAAATAGCGCAGTACAACATATAGCTAGTTCACCTTCATAAGAACAATATTAAAACAATATATCCATTTCCCTAATCGAGATCATCCAGGCTCGTCTTATCCACCTCTGCTTTCAGTTCAGTAAGAACCTGTTTTGCACTGGCCAAATGGGAAAGTGCCTCCTCCTTTGCCAACACCATCTTAGCAAAGTCTGACTTAAAAAATCTATGCTCATTCTCCATCTTCCTCTTTTTATCCCGCATCTTCAAATATTCTTCAGTGTTGACAACACTTTCTCTAAGCCTACCTCCGTTGTCTTCCTCATACATGCTCTAGAGCTTTGCTAGGCGCATCTTCAAAGACTGTGGCCACTCTTGATCAACCCACTCCAGGTAAGAACACTTCCGTTCATCCTATAATATTTAAAACTAGACCAGTAACAATTGTAGGGGAAATAGGTGTCTAGCAACATAGAAAATCACCAAATACATATTTTGAAAAACTAAAGAAATAGGTTAATTATGACATATCTTCTCAAAAAGATCAATGTGCAAATGAATTAATTGCTACTGAGACAACAACCAAATTCTAAAACATCAGAAGCTATAATTAACTACAACAATGCTACAAGTTCTTAGTCATGTACTATAAGTAACAAATTGAACATTTTATGAGGAAGCTAAATATAACTGCAACAACATAGCGACAGTGTTTGGATGACAGCAAATTGATACTAACAGGTGTGTGCATGTAGAAATTTAGTAACATAGAACTAATTGCACTAAGGCCGTCCACTGTGTATGCCAAAACTGGTGTAAAGACAACTGTTGCTACATTTGGCATCAGTGCCCTGCACTGGCGAGCCGATGCAGCGGAAAAAAATCAGGGACCCGGACTCCGAGCACCTAGTTGCTCTGATGCCCAGTTCCTTCGTGCCATAAAGATTTAGTATTTTACTGCTTGGCTACTCGTATGTGTGGACCAAAGTTGGCTGCACAAACTGCTGAAGTGGTGCCAAATAATTTTCTAATGGCACCGCTGATGAGATGGCAACATTTTTAGATACTAGGTACAAACTGTGACACTGTCTTAACATCCAGAATAACATAGCACAGTGACAGTGTCTGGATCACATCTAACAAATGATTTGTAACAACGAAAGTGGGGCTAACCTTCTCTGCACATGCCAGAAACTTCCTCCCACTGTCCACAGATTCAAACACAACTAGCTTCACACATGGAGATTGATGGTGATAACGAGCAGGTAGATCTTCAGCCACCCCGCTCCATTCATTATAACTGATGGTCCTAGGGAGTTACAAGAGGAAGAAATGACTCAAATCGACCGCCAGGTTAAAATCCTTCATTCCAAGTCATAACCCGAGGGAGAGAAGAGAGGCATACCCGGGTGGTGAAGGAGTCATCATCGGAGGAGGAACCGCTGGAGAGGTCATTAAAAAAGACCATGGCGACCCCGGCGGTAGGATGCGAGACGGCGAGAGCGAGGAAGCAAGCGAGGAAGCGGCTATAGCTTCGGAAGGAAGGAAGGAAGGAGGAAACAGGTGAAATGTGACTTGTGGTCGGGGAGAAAAGGGGGTGGGGAAGGGGGTAGATATTTCGGCGGTAGGCCAAAAATTTCGAAATGTGGAGGGAAACTTTGCACGCGATGCCGCCGGACACCATTCACTTTGAACGATTGTGTGCATCGCAAATGATTCTTCTGCTTTACGCACATGGGATGAGTTTAATAATTCAAATTTTGGTGAAAATTTCCCTGGGTACTGTCCTCATCCACGTCATTGCATAATTTAACATCGCTTGCTAATTTAGGCACACAAAAGAGCATACAGCACACAGACCACACTTACTGAATCGAGCAATTTTAGTAATTAAATAGAGCCAATTGACCTAAACATTGCTCTAACAAAAGATCAGCATTAAAAACAAAGCCTAAGTACGCATAATTTTAACAAAGCCGCCGCCGCGCCGGCCTATGCATCGCCGGTGTGAGATGATACGTCGATGAGACATGCCGCCGTTGGTGGACTCCGCCCCCCTGCTAAAGTCGACCGCGTCCTCGTCCTCGTCCTCGGTGCCGCCCTCAAGGTTGTAGTACTCGTAGTAGTGGTTGCGCCAGAGCTTGTCTTGGTACTCCATCGCTGATTCCTCGACGGACAGACTCTTCTCTACCTTGACCTCGGCCACACGCAACTCCTCCTCCCGGCGCTCCTCGATCTCCGCCACCTCCTGCATCTCCAGCTCCCGCTCGGCGATCTCATGAGGAAGCAGGTGCTCCATGGCCACTGCCGCCTTTTCGGACATTGGTTGCATGCTGGATTCTGAGGTGGCCTGGAATATCTTGGTGTGTGCGTCCTCGATCTTAGCGTGGATGGCCTCGACCCGGGCCAGGGTGACATCGGCGGCACGGACAGCAGCTCGAGCGCTCTTGATGTTTGCAGCCGCCGTCGCAGCAGCTGCTGCAGCCGTCTCGGCTGCTACAGCTGCCTTGTCAGCTGCCGCAGACGCCCTCTCGATGGATGCGGCCGTGCTCAATGCGGATGCGGCAGCACTCTCAGCGTAGGCGGCCGCGCTCTCGGCGCAGGCGGTGGCGCTTGGGGAGGACGCGGCCACCGTACGGGCCCTCACGAAGCGTTTCCATGGCATAATCTTTGCAAGAAGGGGTTGCGGGAATGGGGATCGGGATTCGTGGATTCGAGGGTTGCCGGCACTGGAGCAGATGAGCTGGCGAAGCTTAAGGAGGAAGACTTAAATAGACCCACGAATTTTCATCGCAAACGGTTCCTACAAAACAACTGTGTGTGATGTTGTTGATATTTTTTATTAGCTGTGAAAGACGAATTTGGAGTAAAGTGGCAACGGATGGTGTTTTAAATGTACGAGAAAATTTGTAGTACTAATACAACTGTCATTTGAAAATTTGGAAAATTCCAGAGGTCATTTGACCTTTTAAGACATTTAAGTGATTTTTTAGCCATTTAATGACCATAATTCAAATTTGAACTACATGTACTTGCAACAGCTAACCATAATGGTTTGAAAAGCCATATTTGTGTACTTGTGTGTGAATTAATTCCATGTGTAGTAAATTGGAAGGAATTTTCAAACATATTGGTGTCACGGCCTGGACACATGCATGGAGTGCCATGGCATTTAAATTCCAAAAAGTTAAAAAAAGATCAGAAACACATGAAACCTTGCTTGATGTAATGTCATGCCACCAAGATAATGTGGTAAAAAATTTGGCATGTTTGACAAAAGTTTGGACACACACTCCTCACAAATCGGAGCAACTCACTAGAAGGCTCGTGGTTCCGAGAGGGAACAATGCATGTTTGATGACGAACGGGCGATAGCTTCCTCTTACGGCCTTCAAAAAAATTCTACAGTTAACGTGCACTAATACAACTGTCATTTGAAAATTTGGAAAATTCCAGGGGTCATTTGACCTTTTAAGACATTTAAGTGATTTTCTAGCCATTTAATGATTGTAATTCAAATTTGAACTACATCTACATGCAACGGCTAACCATAACGGTTTGAAAAATCATATTTTTGTGTACTTGTGTGCGAGTTAATTCCATGTGCAGTAAATTGGAAGGAATTTTCAAACATATTGGTGTCACGGCCTAGACACATGCATGGAGTGCCATGCCATTTAAATTCCAAAAAAATAAAAATGATCAGAAACACATGAAAGCTTGCTTGACGTAATGTCATGCCACCAAGATGATGCAGTAAAAAAATTGGCCAGTTTGACGAAAGTTTGGACACACACCCCTCACAAACCGGAGCAACTCACTAGAAGGCTCGTGGTTCCGAGAGGACAATGCATGTTTGATGATGAATCGACGATAGCTCTCTCTTATGGGCTTCAAAAAATGTCTACAGTTAACATGCACTAATACAACTGTCATGTCAAAATTTGGAAATTTCAGGGGTCATTTGACCTTTTTAAGACATCTAAGTGATTTTCTTGCCATTTAATGACCGCAATCCAAATTTGAACTACGCTACATGCAGCGGCTAACCATAACAGTTTGAAAAAACTATTTTTGTACTTGTGTGCGAGTTAATTCCATGTGCAGTAAATTGGAACCAATTTTCAAACATATTGGTGTCACGGCTTGGACACATGCATGGAGTGCCATGGCATTTAAATTCCAAAAAATTAAAAAATGATCAGACGATGTAAATATCTGGTGTTCAAAAAAGAAAATGTAATGATCTGGCAAGACAACTGAGCCCCACACGATTGGCACTCTATTTCACGCCTCGAGGTTTGGAAGGTGAGTGGCGCAGGTTATTAATTAGACACGGTTCTGTATTGGAAACCGTCAGCTATTAAGTTCACACACGACTTTTGCTGCGGGAATCGTGTGTAATTCAAACTACAGTACTCGTAAATTCCGGCGACCGCCATGTGTACTGTTCCCGTCGATCTAGATTCCGGCCGCCAATAAATACTACCTTGCTCATGTCATCCCGCCTGCATTCTCATGTACATCCTCCCCTCGCTCGCCCTCTCTCTCTCTCAAATCTCTGCCATGGCGCCGTCGATCTGCCCACGCATCGACGAGGAGTCACCGCTCCCCGAGGACGCTCAGTCAAAGAGCAGCGACGAGGAGGACCCCTACGCGCCGCTTGACGAGGTTGCGCCGGACCCCCAACTTTGGAGTGGTTTTGGGGCCAGTACAATCTTTGTCTGTGGAAGTCACTGGCGCCGGCTGAGAAAGCCAGGCAAGTGGCATTCAAGAAGGAGATGGTGGTGGAGGAAGCCAGGTACCAGGCGGCTTGTGAAGCCCGTGATGCCACCTGGAAAAAGGAGGTGGTGGAGCTTTGGGGGCGGGCGCGTCATCGTGCGGAGGAGGTGTATGAAGACCGGTACTTCGCGAGTAAGGTCAAAGGTGCTAGGCACCTCATCACTGCGTGGAGGTGGGCCAATAAGCTCCAGCGTGCCACCGACGAGGAGCTCCGGTTGGCGCCCAATGAAATGGCAAGATCGTTCGCGCTCGTCCGCCAGCAAGAGGAAGATCAGTACGTCAAGCGCTGTGAGGCGGAGGAGGTCGAGTACTACCTCCACGCTGGGAAGACGCCCCGCACCAGGGAGCTGCTGGCAAGGTGCTGCCGGAGTACTGCTCCTAGGAAGGATTATTAGTTTTAGTATTGCTCGTTTTCAATTTTATGCATTGTACCTAGTAGTTAAGTATCATCACGTATATGTGAAGATATTATATATATTCTGTGATGAACTAATGAACAATTAATATATATTATGAATTCCATTTTCTATCTGTTTTCGTATACTAATTTGTATCTAGCTGTTATCGTCCACATATACAGAATGGAAAGCATATACACACACATTGTAACAGAATATATAAGAATGGAAAATAGAGTACACACATTGAAACAGAGCAATAAATAGAGCAATATTATGATTGCTGTGAATACATAGCGATCCACGTCGAAATGACTCAACAAAATAAAATGCGTCCATGAGACCATGACCAGCAGCCCTTGCCTACGGTAGCTCTTGGTTCTACCTGAACTCGTGTAGGCGTTCGTCCAAGCGGTCGACACGCTCGCGACACATCTGGAGCGCGATCTCGAGCTCCAAGTTGGGTATTTCATCGGAGATCACCAGCTCAAGGATGCGACGGCCATGTTCCTCTACTGTGCCCAGGTGGACACCTGGGCCAAGGTGGCGGTCGAGCCTAGCGACCAACGCGTTGGCATGGAGTGGGCCGCGGACAAGGCAAACGGCGCGACCCATGCGAATGACGCGGCGGGCGTCCGGTGCAAGTATGGCGTGGCCGGCCTCTAGTGCAAGTATGGCGCAGACGGCCTCTGCCTACTTCTGGCAAGGAATGGGGGTACTGATGGGACGTGTATCTAGCTGCGACGCCCTGTCGACAGCAGGCAAACGCCGATGGATCCGCTCTTGCTGTGCGGCATGCCGCGCCTCTCGCTGTGCAGCGCTCCAACGGTCTCACTATGCGGCGAGCCGCAACCTATCGGCGCGGACACGCCTAGCTTGCTCTGCGGCGCGCCATCGATCATGTTGTGTTGTGAGCTGCAGCCTCTCGGCGCTGACATGCCTATCTTGATCCGCGGCGCTGAAGCGACATGCGCCAAGGGTCTGCTCAACCCTGGCAATGACGCGCATCACGGCTTCGTCCATCGCGTTGCCCAGGAGCGCCTCGACCTCGATGTGTCATGGCGCCTTCTCGTTTTCCTCATCGAGGAGGTTGATGGCAGAGGCGATGCTTTGGTGGGTTGGCATGCTTGGAAAAGGTGGGTGTGCTACAGGCTGCGCTTGTTTCCTCCGTGTGTCGCGCGCCGCCTAGGTTTATGCGCAATATTGCTGGGTGGCGGTGGAAAACCGGTGAGGAAATGGCGGGAAACGATGGCATGTTCATAAAACACCATCAATTAATGGAACCTTAGCATAGAAGAAACATCGAGCTAGCACGATGCATGCGGGCACATTGCTCGCCCAAGGCTATGATCCATATACTTGTGTGCCCAACATAGCACACTATTCACAGTAAAGAATATTGTTCCGTTTATCCTAGTAGAGCAGTGGCGGCAAGCGTCACAAGAAGTAGATGATGATCAGATGATCGTTTATCCTAGTTAATTATGCATGTAATATATAGTTTAATTTGGTGTGTGGAAATATCATGTGTGTAGTAGCCACCTATGTAATTGGATGTTTCTGTTGCGTTGCCTAATCGAATACATTTCATCTGAGTGAACCGTATGCCGTATATCACACATACCTTGATCTGGCTGACCGTTTCTTTTGTGTTGCCTAATCACAAACAGTTCATCCGAGTGAACTGTATGCCGTATATCGCACACACCTTCATCTGGCTGCCCGTTTCTGTTATTCCGCCTCATCACAAACAGTTTATCTGAGTGAATTGTATGTCTTCAATCGCACACGCCTTGATCTGGCTGCCCGTTTCTGTTGTTCTGCCTCATCACAAAAGTTCATTGAACTGAACCGTTTGCCCCGCATCGCACACGCAACTAAAATCTGAACCATGTTTGATGTATCCTTCATCGCAAATGTTTTGCATCTTTTTTGACGGTTTTTTACATCACCGTTTGCGATTAATGCATCGCACATAGTTTCATCGAAGGGTCTCTGATCATAGTGTCATGTTAGCAGCATCCTGCAGTAGTGATAGTAGCTTCTTTCTGTGAATCATTTTCTACTCATGCTGATCTCCCTAAGGAGAAGTGGTTTAAATATCATCCTCCCATTAAAGTGAAAATAGTAGAACCCATTAAAGCTGAAGAGGAAACTATTACTTATAATGTTGATCCTTTAGAACAATATTTGCTAGACCATGAAAATGATATGTTCATGAATGAAAGAAATGAAATAGATGATATATTCTTTAAACAAATGCCTGTTTTGAAACACAATTTGCCTATTGAGACTCTTGGAGATCCTCTACCACCCAAGAGTGATCCTATGTTTGAGCTTAAACAATTACCTGATACTTTGAAATATGCTTATCTCAATGAGAAGAAGATATATCCTGTTATTATTAGTGCTAACCTTTCAGAGCATGAAGAAAATAAATTGTTGAAAACTCTAAGGAAGCACCGTGCCTCTATTGAATATACTCTTGATGATCTTAAGGGCATTAGTCCCACTCTATGTCAGCATAAAATTAATATGGAACCTGATGCTAAACCAGTCGTTGATCACCAGCGACAATTGAATACTAAGATGAAAGAAGCGGTAAGAAATGAAATATTAAAGCTTCTGGAAGCAGGTATAATCTATCCTATTGCTGATAGTAGATGGGTAAATCCCGTTCATTGTGTCCCTAAGAAATGAGGTATTACTGTTGTTCCTAATGATAAGAATGAATTGATTCCGCAAAGAATTGTTACAGGTTATAGAATGGTAATTGACTGTAGAAAATTAAATAAAGCTACTATGAAAGATCATTATCCTCTGCCATTCATTGATCAAATGCTAGAAAGACTTTCAAAACATACACATTTTTGCTTTCTAGATAGTTATTCTGGTTTTTCCCAAATACCCGTGTCACAAGAGGATCAAGAAAAAACTACTTTTACATGCCCTTTTGGTACCTTTGCTTATAGACGTATGCCTTTTGTTTTATGCAATGCACCTGCTACTTTTCAAACATGTATGACTGCTATATTCTCTGACTTTTGTGAAAAGATTGTTGAGCTTTTCATGGATGATTTCTCCATATACGGAACTTCTTTTGATGATTGCTTAAGCAACCTTGATCGAGTTTTGCAGAGATGTGAAGAAACTAATCTTGTCTTGAATGGGGAGAAGTGCCACTTTATGGTTAACGAAGGTATTGTCTTGGGGCATAAAATCTCCAAAAAAGGTATTGAAGTTGATAAAGCTAAAGTTGATGCTATTGAAAAAATGCCGTGTCCTAAAGATATCAAAGGTATAAGAAGTTTCCTCGGTCATGCTAGTTTCTATAGGAGATTTATTAAAGACTTCTCTAAAATTTCTAGGCCTCTTACTAATCTCTTGCAAAAAGATGTTCCATTTGCTTTTGATGATGATTGTGTGGAAGCATTTGAAATACTTAAGAAAGCCTCAATCTCTGCACCTATTGTTCAACCACCTGATTGGAACCTACCCTTTGAAATTATGTGTGATGCTAGTGATTATGCTGTTGGTGCTGTTCTAGGACAAAGAGTTGATAAGAAATTAAATGTTATCCATTATGCTAGTAAGACTCTAGACAGTGATCAAATTAATTATGCTACTACTGAAAAAGAATTTTTAGCAGTTGTATTTGCTTGTGACAAGTTCAGATCTTATATTGTTGATTCTAAGGTAACGGTTCACACTGATCATGCTGCTATTAAATATCTTATGGAAAATAAAGATGCTAAACCTAGACTTATTAGGTGGGTTCTCCTGCCACAAGAATTTGATTTATATATTATTGATAGAAAGGGAGCTGAGAACCCCGTAGCAAACAACTTGTCTAGGTTAGAAAATATTCTTGATGACCCACTACCTATTGATGATAGCTTTCCTGATGAACAATTAGCTGTTATAAATGCTTCTCATAATACTCCATGGTATGCAGACTATGCTAATTATATTGTTGCTAAATTTATACCACCTAGTTTCACATACCAACAAAAGAAAAAAATCTATGATTTAAGACATTACTTTTGGGATGACCCACACCTTTATAAAGAAGGGGTAGATGGTGTTATTAGACGTTGTGTACCTGAGCATGAACAGGAACAGATCCTACGCAAGTGTCACTCTGAGGCCTACGGAGGACACCATGCTGGAGATAGAACTGCACATAAGGTATTACAATCTGGTTTTTATTGGCTTACTCTTTTCAAGGATGCTCGTAAGTTTATCTTGTCTTGTGATGAATGTCAAAGAATTGGTAATATTAGTAGATGACAGGAAATGCCTATGAATTATTCACTTGTTATTGAACCATTTGATGTTTGGGGATTTGATTATATGGGACCTTTTCCTTCCTCCAATGGGTATACACATATTTTGGTTGCTGTTGATTATGTTACTAAGTGGGTAGAAGCTATTCCAACTAGTAGTGTTGATCATAACACATGCATTAAAATGCTTAAAGAAGTTATTTTTCCGAGGTTTGGAGTCCCTAGATATTTAATGACTGATGGTGGTTCACATTTTATTCATGGTGCCTTCCATAAATTGCTTGCTAAGTATGATGTTAAGCATATAATTGCATCTCCTTATCATCCTCAGTCTAGTGGTCAAGTAGAATTGAGTAATAGAGAAAAAATTGATCTTGCAAAAGACTATTAATAGATCTAGAAAGAATTGGTCTAAGAAACTTCATGATGCATTATGGGCTTATAGAACTGCTTATAAGAACCCTATGGGTATGTCTCCATATAAAATGGTTTATGGAAAAGCATGTCACTTACCTCTTGAACTAGAACATAAAGCTTATTGGCCAAATAAAGAGCTCAACTATGATTTCAAACTTGCCGGTGAGAAGAGGCTATTTGACATTAGCTCACTTGATGAATGGATAACCCAATCCTATGAGAATGCCAAATTGTTTAAATAAAAGGTTACAAGATGGCATGAAAAAAGGATAGAAAAGCGTGAATTCAATGGAGGTGACCATGTCTCGCTATACAATTCTCTGAACATTACTCTTTTAATGTGGAAACAATTTTTAGCATTCAAGTTTCATATGATACTCCCACTACTGTGAATGAGAATAAAATTGCTTATATGGAGAGTAATAGATTTTCTATGCTTTTGGATCATGAAAATAATGCTTTATGTGATGGTTATATTGATGAATCTATTCATGATACTACTTAAAATTATTATGAGAGAGGAACTTATGATTCATGATGCTCTTGTTATGTTTCAATCCTTATCTTTTATGCGAGCATCATTGAACTCATCATGCCTAGCTAAAAGGCATTAAAGAAAAGTGCTTGTTGGGAGGGAACCCAACACTTTTACCTACTGTTTTTATGTGTTCATATGATTAATCTACTGTAGCAATCATGTTTTATTGCTTTTGTTTCAATAAAGTGCCAAGTAAAGCCTTTGGGATAGTGTGGATGATAGTTGACTTGAATCTGTGCAAAAACAGAAACTTTTGTTCTCAGTCCAGAAATTTTGAAAATTCACTGGAACGTGATTTTGATCTGAAATTTTTACAGGTGATATATATACAAATTCTCTACATTTTCCTAATTTTTCACAATTTTTGGAGTAGCATAAATATGGTTGGAGTACAGATTACTACAGACTGTTCTGTTTTTGACAGATTCTGTTTTCAATGCATAGTTTGCTTGCTTTCTAGTTTCTATGGCTTATATTGCTCAATATAAATTGTGGAAATGATATGCTACAGTAGGAATTGTGTGGAACAATTATGAATCTTGTCTTTGACAGTACCAAAGTGAAATGGTTTGCTCTTTATCATACTAGCCTATCTCACGAAGTTCCGTTAAGTTTTGTGTGATTGAAGTTTTCAAGTTTTGGGTGAGATGTCGATATGAGGAGAATAAGGAGTGAAAAGACCCTAAGCTTGGGGATGCCCAAGGCACCCCAAGGTAATATACAAGGAATATCCAAGCAACTAAGCTTGGGGATGCCCCGGAAGGCATCCCCTCTTTCGTCTCCAACATTATCGGTAACCTCACTTGGAGCTATGTTTTCATTCGTCACATGATATGAGTTTTGCTTGGAGCGTCATTTTATTTTGTTTTTATTTACTTGCTGCTATCTATAATAATTTTTTGCATCTTTTACTTCAATAAAAATGTCAAGTATAGCCTTTGTCATGCTTATTTTGCAAGTCTACATGTTGCTGTTTGAAAACAGAAAGTTTATCGGTGTTGCAAAAATTCCCCAGAAAATTCAGAATGTGATAAAATGTCATTGACAGAGTTCTTCAATCACTGCCACCAAGCTATAAAGGCTTCGTGATGAACTATAATATGCAAGGGATGAACAAGACGATTCTCGAGCTCTTCGCAATGCTAAAGGCTGCTGAGGTAGAAATCAAGAAGGAGCATCAAGTGTTGATGGTTAACAAGACCACTAGTTTCAAGAAAAAGGGCAAAGGGAAGAAGGGGAACTTCAAGAAGAATAGCAAGCAAGTTGCTACTCCCGGGAAGAAGCCCAAGTCTGGACCTAAGCCTGAAACTGAGTGCTTCTACTGCAAAGGGACTGGTCACTTGAAGCGGAATTGCCCCAAGTATTTGGCGGATAAGAAGGATGGCAAAGTGAAAGGTATATTTGATATACATGTTATTGATGTGTACCTTACTAATGCTCGTAGTAGCGCCTGGGTATTTGATACTGGTTTTGCTGCTCATATTTGCAACTCGAAACAGGGGCTACGGATTAAACAAAGATTGGCTAAGGACGAGGTGACGATGCGCGTCGGAAATGGTTCCAAGGTCGATGTGATCGCCGTCGGCACGCTACCTCTACATCTACCTTCGGGATTAGTATTAGACCTGAATAATTGTTATTTGGTGGCAGCGTTGAGCATGAACATTATATCTGGATCTTGTTTGATGCGAGACGGTTATTCAGTTAAATCAGAGAATAATGGTTGTTCTATTTATATGAGTAATATCTTTTATGGTCATGCACCCTTGAAGAGTGGTCTATTTTTGTTGAATCTCGATCGTGGTGATACACATATTCATAATATTGATGCCACAAGATGCAAAGTTGATAATGATAGTGCAACATATTTGTGGCACTGCCGTTTAGGTCATATTGGTGTAAAGCGCATGAAGAAACTCCATGCAGATGGACTTTATGATCATTTGATGCTTGCGAACCATGCCTCATGGGCAGGATGACTAAGACTCTGTTCTTCGGAACAATGGAGCGAGCCACTGACTTATTGGAAATAATACATACTGATGTATGTGGTCCGATGAGTGTTGAGGCTCGCGGCGGGTATCGTTATTTTCTGACCTTCACAGATGATTTGAGCAGATATGGGTATATCTACTTAATGAAACATAAGTCTGAAACATTTGAAAAGTTCAAAGAATTTCAGAGTGAAGTGGAAAATCATCGTAACAAGAAAATAAAGTTTCTACGATCTGATCGCGGAGGCGAATATTTGAGTTACGAGTTTGGTCGTCATTTAAAACAATGTGGAATAGTTTCAGAACTCACGCCACCGGGAACACCACAGCGTAATGGTGTGTCTGAACGTCGTAACCGTACTTTATTAGATATGGTGAGATCTATGATGTCTCTTACCGATTTACCACTATCGTTTTGTGGTTATGCATTAGAGACAGCTGCATTCACGTTAAATAGGGCACCATCTAAATCCGTTGAGATGACACCGTATGAACTGTGGTTTGGCAAGAAACCTAAGCTGTCATTTCTTAAAGTTTGGGGTTGCGATGCTTATGTGAAAAAACTTCAGCCTGATAAGCTCGAACCCAAATCAAAGAAGTGCGTCTTCATAGGATACCCAAAAGAAACTGTTGGGTACACCTTCTATCACAGATCCGAAGGCAATATTTTTGTTGCTAAGAATGGATCCTTTCTAGAGAAGGAGTTTCTCTCGAAAGAAGTGAGTGGGAGGAAAGTAGAACTTGATGAGGTAATTGTACCTTCTCTCGAATTGGAGAATAGCGCATCACAGAAAACAGTTCCCGTGATGCCTACACCAATTAGTGAGGAAGCTAATAATGATGATCATGAAACTTCAGATCAAGTTACTACCGAACCTCGTACGTCAGCCAGAGTATGTTCCACACCAGAGTGGTACAGTAATCCTGTTCTAGAAGTCATGTTACTAGACCATGACGAACCTACGAACTATGAGGAAGCGATGTTGAGCCCAGATTCCGCGAAATGGCTTGAGGCCATGAAATCTGAGATGGGATCCATGTATGAGAACAAAGTGTGGACTTTGGTTGACTTGCCCGATGATCGGCAAGCCATAGAGAATAAATGGATCTTCAAGAAGAAGACTGACGCTGACGGTAATGTTACTGTCTACAAAGCTCGACTTGTTGCGAAAGGTTTTCGACAAGTTCAAGGGTTTGACTACGATGAGACATTCTCACCCGTAGCAATGCTTAAGTCTGTCTGACTCATGTTAGCAATTGCCGCATTTTATGATTATGAAATCTGGCAAATGGACGTCAAAACTACGTTCCTTAATGGATTTCTCAAAGAAGAGTTGTATATGATGCAACCAGAAGGTTTTGTTGATCCTAAAGGTGCTAACAAAGTGTGCAAGCTCCAGCGATCCATTTATGGACTGGTGCAAGCCTCTCGGAGTTGGAATATACATTTTGATAGTGCGATCAAAGCATATGGTTTTATACAGACTTTTGGAGAAGCCTGTATTTACAAGAAAGTGAGTGGCAGCTCTGTAGCATTTCTAATATTATATGTGGATGACATATTGTTGATTGGAAATGATATAGAATTTCTGGATAGCATAAAAGGATACTTGAATAAGAATTTTTCGATGAAAGACCTCGGTGAAGTTGCTTATATATTGGGCATCAAGATCTATAGGGATAGATCGAGACGCTTAATAGGACTTTCACAAAGCACATACCTTGATAAAGTTTTGAAGAAGTTCAAAATGGATCGGTCAAAGAAAGGGTTCTTGCCTGTGTTGCAAGGTGTGAAGTTGAGTAAGACTCAATGCCCGACCACTGCAGAAGATAGATAGAAAATGAAAGTCATTCCCTATGCCTCAGCCATAGGTTCTATCATGTATGCTATGCTGTGTACCAGACCTGATGTGTGCCTTGCCATAAGTTTGGCAGGGAGGTACCAAAGTAATCCAGGAGTGGATCACTGGACAGTGGTCAAGAACATCCTGAAATACCTAAAAAGGACTAAGGATATGTTTCTCGTTTATGGAGGTGACAAAGAGCTCGTCGTAAATGGTTACGTTGATGCTAGCTTTGACACTGATCCGGATGACTCTAAGTCACAAATCGGATATGTATTTATATTGAATGGTGGAGCTGTCAGTTGGTGCAGTTCCAAGCAAAGCGTCGTGGCGGGATCTATGTGTGAAGCAGAGTACATAGCTGCTTCGGAAGCAGCAAATGAAGGAGTCTGGATGAAGGAGTTCATATCCGATCTAGGTGTAATGCCTAGTGCATCGGGTCCAATGAAAATCTTTTGTGACAATACTGGAGCAATTGCCTTAGCGAAGGAATCCAGATTTCACAAGAGAACCAAACACATCAAGAGACGCTTCAACTCCATCCGCGATCAAGTCAAGGAGGGAGACATGGAGATTAGCAAAATACATACGGATCTGAATGTTGCAGACCCGTTGGCTAAGCCACTTCCACGAGCAAAACATGATCAGCACCCAGACTCCATGGGTGTTAGAATCATTACTTTGTAATCTAGATTATTGACTCTAGTGCAAGTGGGAGACTGAAGGAAATATTCCCTAGAGGCAATAATAAAGTTGTTATTTATATTTCCTTATATCATGATAAATGTTTATTATTCATGCTAGAATTGTATTAACCGGAAACTTGATACATGTGTGAATACATAGACAAAACAAAGTGTCCCTAGTATGCCTATACTTGACTAGCTCGTTAATCAAAGATGGTTAAGTTTCCTGACCATAGACATGTGTTGTCATTTGATGAACGAGATCACATCATTAGAAGAATGATGTGATGGACAAGACCCATCAGTTAGCTTAGCATAATGATCGTTAAGTTTTATTGCTATTGCTTTCTTCATGACTTATACATATTCCTCTGACTATGAGATTATGCAACTCCCGAATACCGGAGGAACACCTTGTGTGCTATCAAACATTACAACGTAACTGGGTGATTAAAAAGTTGCTCTACAGGTGTCTCCGAAGGTGTTTGTTGGGTTGGCATAGATCGAGATTAGGATTTGTCACTCCGAGTATCGGAGAGGTATCTCTGGGCCCTCTCGGTAATGCACATCACTATAAGCCTTGCAAGCAATGTGACTAATGAGTTAGTTACGGGATGATGCATTACAGAACAAGTAAAGAGACTTGCCAGTAATGAGATTGAACTTGGTATGAAGATACCGACGATCGAATCTTGGGCAAGTAACATACCGATGACAAAGGGAATAACGTATGTTGTCATTGCGGTTTGACTGATAAAGATCTTCGTAGAATATGTAGGAACCAATATGAGTATCCAGGTTCCGCTATTGGTTATTGACCGGAGATGTGTCTCGGTCATGTCTACATAGTTCTCGAACCCGTAGGGTCCGCACGCTTAATGTTCAATGACGATTTGTATTATGAGTTATGTGTTTTGGTGACCGAAGATTGTTCGGAGTCCCGGATGAGATCACGGACATGACGAGGAGTCTCGAAATGGTCGAGAGGTAAATATTGATGTATTGGAAGGTTATATTCGGACACCGGAATGGTTCTAGAGTGGTTCGGGTATTTTTCGGAGTACCGAGGGGTTACCGGAACCCCCCGGGGAAATATTGGGCCAACATGGGCCTTAGGGGAGAGGGGAGGCAGCCCACAAAGGGTGGCCTCGCCCCCCTCCCATAGGGAGTCCGAATTGGACTACGGGAGGGGGCAAGCCCCCCTTTCCTTCTCCTCTTCCCTCTCCCTTCCCAATTTCCCCCTCCGGAGAAAGGAAAAGTGGGGGGAGGGGGGGGGGGGGCGAATCCTACTAGGAGTGGAGTCCTAGTAGGACTCCCCCCCATGGCGCGCCCCTAGGGGGCCGGCTTCCTCCCTCTCCCTCCTTTATATACGAGGGCAGGGGGCACCTCCAAGAACACAACAAACATTGTTAGCCGTGTGCAGCGCCCCCCTCCACCGTTTACTCCTCTGGTCATATTGCCATAGTGCTTAGGCGAAGCCCTGCGCGGATCACATGACCATCACCATCACCACGCCACCGTGCTGACGAAACTCTCCCTCGACCTTATGATGGATCAAGAGTTCGAGGGACGTCATCGAGCTGAACGTGTGCTGAACTCGGAGGTGCCGTACGTTCGGTGCTTGGTCAGTTCGATCGTGAAGACGTTCGACTACATCAACCGCGTTAACCTAACGCTTCCGCTTTCGGTCTATGAGGGTACGTGGACATACTCTCCCCCTCTCGTTGCTATGCATCTCCTAGATAGATCTTGCGTGAGCGTAGGAATTTTTTTTGAAATTGCATGCTACGTTCCCCAACAAAAAGCTCAAGCTTGGGGATGCCGAAGGCATCCCAAGATAATATTTCAAGAAGTCTCAAGCATCTAAGCTTGGGGATGCCCCGGTAGGTGTCCCACCTTTCTTCATCAACAATTATCGGTTAGTATTGATTGATCCTATGTTTTTGCTTCTTCACATGATGTGTGCTATTCTTGGAATGTCATTTTGTTGTTTTGCTTGCTGTTTTAATAAAATACTTAGATCTGAAAGTTTTAAATAAAGGAGAGTCCTCTAATAGCTACCCATTTACATAATTACTCTCTTCATCTTCACTTATATCTTTTTTGGAGTAGTTTGTCATTTACTCTTGTACTTCACTTATATCCTATGAGTAAATAGTTGAATGAATTGAATATCATGAAGTTGAAATTATATGTTCATATCATGCCTAGTGGTAGCTTCACATTGGGTTTAGAAAGTGAAATCTTTTGAAGCTTGGCAATCACAATACTGGTCATACAAGCAATTCCTGAATGATTACTATAAGGAAGAGAACTTTCACATGCAAATACACTATCTTGGAAATCTTTTGTGTTTGTGAGTCCCCATCAAAATATTATATGCCAAAATTGTTGACGTTGGACAAGGAAGACAACGTAATGATTTATGTTTGTTCATATTCACATAGAAGTTATGTTGTCATAGATCCTTTAACATGTGGTGCTTGCCCCCATCTTTGCTAGCCAAAAATTCCGCACCAAGTAGAGATACTACTTGTGCATCCAAAAACCCTTAAACCCAAATCTTATTTTCTAGAGTCCACCATACCTACCTAAGGATTGAGTAAGATCCTTCAAGTAAGTTGTCATCGGTGCAATAAGGTAATAAAAATTGCTTCTAGAAGTGTAAGATCATTTAGTGTAAGAGAAAATTGAGCGTTGTATGAACTTGTGATGGTAAAGAAATAAAAGCGACAGACTACATAATAAAGGTTGCCATCACAAGGGGCAATATAACGTGACGTTCTTTTGCACTAAGGGGTTGAGCATACAAACAAATAAGTGCATGGCAACCTCTGCTTCCCTCTGCGAAGGGCCTATCTTTTATTTTTATGTATTTACTTTCATGCAAGAGTCAAAGTTTTTCTCTCTATTCCTTTTTATTTTTCTCTTTTGGCAAGCATCATGTGGTGAGGAAAGATCTAGGCACATATATCCAGTTGGATATGGGTAGCATGAGTTATTATTGTGGACATCGCCCTTGAGGTGAATACGTTGGGAGGCAAAATTGTAAGCCCCTATCTTTCTATGTGTCTGGTTGGAACGTTTTGCTCATGTGTATGCGGTGAGTGTTAGCAATCATAGAAGACTATATGATGGTTGAGTATGTGGAGCTCTTACTTAGACTTTGTTGAATAAGTTGAATTGCAATTGTTTGGTGACTGAGAACATATGTTGTTGAGTTTCAAGAGAATTCATTGATTGAACCTTAACATGTGAATTGGTTGCTACTTTAACATGAGAAGTTTTATAAGAAAGAGTTGCTGTTATGATGCTAGGAAAAGTGATTGAAATTATCATTGATCAAACTTATGCACTTTGCCAGCATTCACACTTCATAAATTATTTTTTTTATCATTTACCTACTCGAGGACGAGTAGGAGTTAAGCTTGGGGATGCTGATATGTCTCCAACGTATCTATAATTTATGAAGTATTCATGCCATGTTTACAGCAATTTTATATGGTTTTGGTATGATTTGCATGGAACTAACCCGGACTGACGATGTTTTCAGCAGGACTACCGTGGTGTTGTTTTTTGTGCAGCAATGAAAGTTCTCCAAATGAGCTGAAACTTTTTGTCGATATTTTTTGGAACAAAAGAGAACCCCGAAGCTTCGTGGGAGGGCCAGAAGAGCCGCGAGGAGGGCACAACCCACCAGGGCGCGCCTGGTGGGCCAGGCTCGCCCCGGTGGGTTGTGCTCACCTCGAGGCCCATCTTCGCGTGAAACCGACGTCAAAAAATCCTATAAATAGAGAAACCATCAGAAATTACCCTAGATCAGAAGTTTCGCCACCGCAAGCCTCTGTAGCCACCAAAAATCAATCTAGACTCTGTTCCGGCACCCTGCCGGAGGGGGAAATCATCACCGGTGGCCATCTTCATCATCCCGGCGGCCACCATGATGAGGAGGGAGTAGTCCACCCTCGGGGCTGAGGGTTTGTACCAGTAGCTATGTGTTTAATCTCTCTCTCTCTCATGTTCTTGAGATGTCACGATCTTGATGTATCACGGGCTTTGTTAATATAGTTGGATCATATGGTGTTTTCCCCTCTCTATCTTGTTGTGATGAATTGAGTTTTCCCTTTGGGATTTCATTTTATCGGATTGAATACTTTTATGGATTTGAGAGCACTTGATCTATGTCTTGGCACTCAACTCACGGATTCTCGAGGTGACATTGGGGTAATCTATGCATAGGGGTTGATGCATGTTTTCGTCCTTGTTTCTCCGGTAGAAATCTTGGGGCGCTCTTTGAGGTTCTTTGTGTTTGATTGAGTATTATGAATCTGAAATTGTTTGATGCATATCGTATAATCAACTCACGGATACTCGCGGTGACGTTGGAGTATCTAGGTGACATTAGAGTTGGTTGATTCGTATCATATGGTGTTATTTTAGTATGAACTCTTGGATAGATCGAACGGAAAGAATAACTTTGTGTTATTTTAGTACGAACTCTTGAATAGATCAAACGGAAAGAATAACTTTAAGGTGGTTTCGTACCCTACAAACAATTTCTTCTTATGTTCTCCGCTAGATAAGAACTTTGGAGTGATTCTTCATCGCACGTTGAGGGATGGTTATGTGATCCAATTATATTAGCATTGTTGAGAGATTGCACTAGCGAAAGTACGGACCCTAGGCCTCATTTTCAAGCATTGCAATACCATTTGTGCTCTGTTTTATCAATTGCTACCTTGCTGTTTTTTATTGTTACTATTACAAAAATCAATACCTACTATCATTACTACGCTTTTATTACCATATCTTCGCCGAACTAGTGCACCTATACAATTTTCCATTGTATTTGGTGTGTTGGGGACATAAGAGACTATTTGTTATTTGGTTGCAGGGTTGTTTGAGAGAGACCATCTTCATCCTACGCCTCCCACGGATTGATAAACCTTAGGTCATCCACTTGAGGGAAATTTGCTACTGTCCTACAAAACTCTGCGCTTGGAGGCCCAACACGAGTCTACAAGAACAAGTTGTGTAGTAGACATCACTATCTTGGACATCTTTTGTGATTGTGAGCACTCATTAAAATATTATATGCTAAAAGGTTGATGTTGGACAAGGAAGACAACATAATGGGTTATGTTTCTTTATATCTGAATAGAAGTTATATTGTCATGGATCCTCCAACATGTTGAGCATGCTTCTCATCCCATGCTAGTCAAATCTTCTGCACCAAGTAGAGATACTACCTGTGCATCCAAAATCCCTTAACCCAGTTTTGCCATTAGAGTCCACCATACCTACCTATGGATTGAGTAAGATCCTTCAAGTAAGTTGTCATCGGTGCAAGCAATAAACATTGCTCTCTAAATATGTATGATCTTTTAGTGTGAGGAAAATAAGCTTTATACGAACTTGTGATATGGAAGAAATAAAAGTGACAGACCGCATAATAAAGTTCTTTATCACAAGCGGCAATATAAAGTGACGTTCTTTTGCATTAAGATTTTGTGCATCCAACCATAAAAGGGCATGACAACCTCTGCTTCCCTCTGCGAAGGGCCTATCTTTTACTTTTACCTTCCACCTTTATACAAGAGTCATGGTGATCATCACCTCTCCTTTTTATACTTTTTCTTTTTGGCAAGCACTATATGTTGGGGAAGATCCAGATATATATATCCACTCGGATGTAGGTGTTCATAAACTATTATCGTTGATGTTACCCTTGAGGTAAATGCTTGGGAGGCGAAACTTTAAGCCCCTATCTTCCTATGTGTTTGATTGAAACTTTGATCTCATAAGTATCGCGTGAGTGTTAGCAATTAAGAAAGATTAAATGATGGTTGAGTATGTGAACTTGCTAAACAAAAGCTCTTACATTGACTCTTTCTGATGTTATGATAAATTGCAATTGTTTCATTGACCAAGATCATAGTTTGTTGGTTTTCAATAAAGTTTTTGATTCATACTTTACCTTGTGAACGAATTGTTACTTTAGCATAAGAAATTATATGACAATAATGTTGCTGTTCTAAAGATGATCATGATGCCCTCATGTCCGTATTTTATTTTATCGACACCTCTATCTCTAAACATGTGGTCATGATTATCGATTTCGGCTTTCGCTTGAGGACAAGCGAGGTCTAAGCTTGGGGGAGTTGATACGTCCATTTTGCATCATGCTTTTATGTTGATATTTATTGCATTATGGGCTGTTATTACACATTATGGTACAATACTTATGCCTTTTCTCTCTTGTTTTACAAGATTTACATGAAGAGGGAGAATGCCGGCAGCTGGAATTCTGGACCGGAAAGGAGCAAATCTGAGAGACCTATTTTGCACAACTCCAAAAGTCCTGAAAATTTACGGAGAATTATTTGGGAATATATAAAAATTATTGGGCGAAGAAACTACCAGAGGGGACCCACTAGGAGGCCACAAGCCTGGGGGGCGTGCCCTACCCCCAGGGCGCGCCCCTAGGGCTTATGGGCCCACTAGCAGGTCTCCGGTGCCCATCTTCTGCTATATGAAAGTTTTTGACCTGGGAAAAATCATAAGGGAAGCTTTCGAGATGAAGCGCCGTCGTATCGAGGCGGAACCTGGGCAGAAGCAATCTAGGGCTCCGGCGGAGCTATTCTGCCAGGGAAACTTCCCTCCCAGAGGGGGAAATCGAAGCCATCGTCATCACCAACTATCCTCTCATCCAGGGAGGGTCAATCTCCATCAACATCTTCACCAGCACCATCACCTCTCAAACCCTAGTTCATCTCTTGTATTCAATCTTGGTCCCAAAACCTCAGATTGGTACCTGTGGGTTGCTAGTAGTGTTGATTACTCCTTGTAGTTGATGCTAGTTGGTTTATTTGGTGGAAGATCATATGTTCAGATCCTTAATGATATTCAATAGCCCTCTGATCTTGAACATGAATATGCTTTGTGAGTAGTTACGTTTGTTCCTGAGGACATGGGAGAAGTCTTGTTATAAGTAATCATGTGAATTTGGTATTCGTTCGATATTTTGATGAGATGTATGTTGTCTTTCCTCTAGTGGTGTTATGTGAACGTCGACTACATGACACTTCACCATGATTTGGGCCTAGGGGAAGACATTGGGAAGTAATAAGTAGATGATGGGTTGCTAGAGTGACAGAAGCTTAAATCCTAGTTTATGCGTTGCTTCATAAGGGGCTGATTTGGATCCACATGTTTCATGCTATGGTTAGATTTATCTTAATTCTTCTTTCGTAGTTGCGGATGCTTGCGAGAGGGGTTAATCATAAGTGGGAGGCTTGTCCAAGTAAGGACAGCACCCAAGCACCAGTCCACCCACATATCAAATTATCAAAGTAACGAACGCGAATCATATGAGCATGATGAAAACTAACTTGACAATAATTCCCATGTGTCCTCGGGAGTGCTTTGCTTTATATAAGAGTTCGTCCAGGCTTATCCTTTGCTACAAAAGGGATTGGGCCACCTTGTTGCACCTTTGTTATACTTGTTACTTGTTACCCGTTACGAATCATCACTACAAAAAAATACACTTCCGTGATGATACGTGTTTGTCACAGTAGGTCACATTTTCTGTCATGCATGTACATCCATGACGATTTTATGACAGAATCAAGATAGTCATACCTGTGTTGTCATAGAAGTGTTCCATGACAATACCAAAATTATCATCACGGAAGTGTCCACTTCCATGACGATAAATGGCGCGTCATGGAAGTGTTTTCATCAAGGGTAACCGACATGTGGCATCCACCGTAACGGGTTGCTGTTAAGCTTTCGGGTTTCGGTTTGGATCCGATAACCCGTTAACAGCTCAGACCAATGGGGATTTTCCATGTGTAAAATTCTCATTCGCCGGAGGATCCACGTGTCGGCTTAGTGTTAGGACAGATGTCATCCGTACATTGAAGGGAACGCGCCTATGTTACCTCGACATGTGGTAGGGCCCAACAGTAGCCCATTTAAGATAAAAAGTTCAGCCCATCCAAGGGCCCACAAGATTTTGTCATACTCTACTCGGCTGGCCCGTTAATAGCCTGCCATGGTTTAGGCTAAATTACGGCCCACATCAGATCCGACCCGTTTACAGTCTGCCGTGTTTTGGGCCAAATGACGGCCCATATAGGATCCAGCCTGTTAACCGCCTGGCATTCTTTGGACCAAATTACGGCCCATAGATGATCTGGCCCGTTAACAGGCACTGTGCTTTCGGCCTCATTGGGGGCCCATTTGAAGTACGACCTCTTAAAGGCCCATGTAATAGTTCAGCCCGATATTACTTTCTACCTGTTAATGGCCAATGGTACATGTGGGCCTATTTCTGGGCCGAAGTGACTTTCAGCCTCTTAAAGGCTCATAGTCTTCATGGATATATTTTAGCCCAACCTGACTATTGGCCCATTACAGGCCTGTGAGATAACTGGGCCTAATGATGGCCCGCTTTGCATCCGGCCTGCTTACGACCCATTATGTTATTCGGCCAAATCTGGCCCGACAAATATTTTGGCCTGTTAACGGCCTGTCTTGTGGTTGAGCCAATCATGGGCCTCCAACACCGTTCAGGCCCAATCTACTTTTCGAACTGTTAAAAGCCCATTCTTTTTTCTAGCCCAACTTAGGCAACTGGTTTACTCGGCCTATTAAAGGCGCGGAACTAATAGTTTGTGAGTTTACGTCTAGGCCTGCTATTGGTCGAACATGATTGTAGGCCCATGTTTCGGCCCATTTACAGCGATTGGCGGGCCGGCCAGTTTTAGTACCATAATTTTTTTATATAATAAACTGAACGTTTAGGCCCATTGCGCTCCGTCAAAGCTTACGGCCTTTTCAGGGAGCGACGACAGCATATACAGAAATTAAATTACAGCATCATGACAAAGAATATACCTAGGCTATACAACAAAGAAATTACTGCATATTACGTGCACTGGGCATAAAAGTTCACCTCCAGCGATAATAAAGCGCAACCAGACATCAGATTACATACACTCGGCATCAAAGGATGCCACCAGTGCAAATAAACACGCCGCCTAAAATAATATACAGAACCGACAGCATTTCAACACAGTTCAAGAAAGGTTAGCCCTGCCTGGGAGCTGCAGCGCAAGTAGCTGAGCAAGCTGATGACTGCACTTGTTTGATGTTTATATCCAACTCTAGCTGCATATCATCAATGGCAGTTCCTGGTGTCAGTGATATCACCCTGAATGAGGAAAAAGCAGACAGGTAACATGCTTTGCACATATAAGCAACAGTGTTGTCGATTCATCCCATTTCTTAGTGGCAAATAAAGAGACCTAGATTATAGTAGAATAAAAAATGTTCACACTTAAGACATGGCAGGAAATGGCATTGTGCAGGAGTGGCCAGCTTCACCACACCACTGGATTATAGATCAAGAACACAAGCATATATGCAGTGCTAAAGAATGTATAAGCATCGGTGGTGAGTGTACTATCAATTTATCCCATTTCAGATTGGTAAATAAAGAGACACAATTTAATGAACATAATATGCATTGTTCATAGTTAAGACATAGCAGGATATGACATTGTCCTGGAGTTGGTAGTTTGACCACATCACTGGATTACAGATCAACAAGCATACATGCAGTGCTAAGGAAGATCATTTGCTATGTTTAGTTTAATTTACATGGTATGAATAAGGAACTAGGTTGTACAACTAAAAACTGAAATTGAGAAGGAGAAACTTATATTTATGAACTTCATAATAAACTTGAAACATGCAATTTGATGCAAACGACAAAAATAAACAGTAGTTGCAGTCATTGCTATCCAAATATACACAACAAAGTTTGAAGGCTCGAGAAGGACAAACATATGTTAGTAATGAAGACCGGCTCTATAAAGCCCTTTTCCATGTTGATGGGCGGGCAATTCAAGAAGTTTACCACAGAGTCTTCTTCATAAGCATTGCCTTTATTCTACATTTTGTTAAGAGTAAATATCGAAGTGATAATATAGGAAAAAATGGAGATTATTTAAGCTAAGATGCAGAGTGATGCTACATAATCAACTAGCTATAAATGTAGGTACATCATACAACCAAAAGGTACTGACAAGAGTAATGCAGAGCTAAACATCTTCAGTAGCATTGGTTTTATTCAACATTTCGGTAAGAGTAAACATAGATCAGATGTGTACAAAATGGATGCCAAGGGAAAATAAGCTGCAAAGTGATGGTACATGAACAACTAGCTGACAGTATAAGTACAGTGATAAAGGACAATAGATACTTACAAGAACAATGTAGAGCTAAACTTCTTCATAAGCATTGGGTTTATTCTACATTAATGTAAGCATTAATATATATCTGATAATTAGGAGAGAATAGTGGATATGCAGGTTATCATGCACACTGATGTAACATAATCAACTAGGTATGAATGTAAGTACAGCGATACAAGACAACAGGTACTAACAAGAGCAAAGCAGCGAGCAGCAAAGTTGTGATATCCTAGGTTTTGTGGCGCTGGTTCTATTGCCAATATAAGTGGGGTGCTGTCTGATTTCTGCAGTAACACCACCTTTTTCAAGGACTTTGCTACTACTCCTTCAGGTTTTGCAATCACTCTCTTCCTTTTGGATGTCTGATACACAGGAGCAGCATTTGAATGGAAAAACATGGTATGATGACAAATGGAATGCGTATTGATAATGGGTGGGCATGACAACTTCACATATATGATGAGTAAACTAAGCACATGGCGGTGCAAAGAAGCAGAAGAAACGCAAGACAGCTTACGCAAGTTACGTGCAACCAATAAAACCTTGCCAAATTAGAATAGAAACCTTGTAGGGTGAACAGGATAGGCCATCTGCCTTTGACTCCTTGAGCTCAGAATAGTCATGAGGATCATATTCTGAACATGAATCTGTAGGTGCGGAGCGTGTGGGCTTCATTCCATCCAGAATGGAACTCAATGCCTCGATGCCATGTTTGTTAGTCATTGCACTGTTCCGCGATACTCTTCTGATGTGCGCATTCTCATATTCATTGTGATTTTGTTCAATATCTGAGAAGCATGACAACATAAATAGTAGTGATATTATCTTTGTAATGCAGAGGGATATTTGTCGTGGTTCGACACAATCACCTATGGGGCCATCGGCCCCTTTGTGCTTTGGCAAGGGGGAAGGGCACGTTGCATAGAGAGCGGAGGTCATAGAACAGCACATCAATGGTGACGTGGGTGGGTTTTACCCAGGTTCGGGCCACCGCGAGGCGTAAAACCCTACTCCTGCTTTGGTGGATTGAGTGGAAGACCGTGATGAACGCGCAGTGCTCAAGTCCGGCAAGGTTGCCTCGGGGAGAGTAGCTACGCGCGTATGAGTGTCCAAGGGTCCGAATCCTTTCTAAGGTTGCCTCGGCCCTCCTTTTATAGGTAAAGGGGTTACCACAGTGGCAAAACAGTCATTATGCAGTGATTAGATAGCCACAATGCTATCATACCTAACTCTGTAGACAAGACAAGGTGCATTAAATGCACCGCTTAGTGTCACGTCATGGATGCAGCCCGACAAGCCTTACCGTGCCATTCAACCACCTTCTCGCCTGTCTGCATGACACGCCCCTGGACGGGTGTCATTTAGGGGTGATCTTCCTCAGAAATGGCTACCACGTGCTGAATGACTGCCACTTATTCACTTGGGGGCTCGACACCGCACCGATAAGCGACTTGAGTCACTGTGAGGTGGAGCAGTGGAGCCCTGGCGGGATAGTAGGCCGCCGGTCCCCCGGTAACCCTTGCCGGGGAGGTCTTGGGACTTGCTCTTAAGGTGGCCTCGACCTGACCAGGCTCGCCTGCCCGACAAGGGAGGCTTTTCCCTTGGTGATACCTTGTTGTCTTGGCTTGTCTTGGTCTTCTTGATCTGTCCTTTGATTCCTCAAAGAGCTATCTCTTCTGCTTGGCCTTGGTGAAGCTTATTTCATTGCTGTCGTGCCTGTGTACAGTCCGGGCAACACACGCAAAGGTTTGTTGCACCGACAGGAGCCCCCTGGCCTGGTCCAACGTGTTGCTGAGCATCGTTGGAGTAGGCCCTTTCAGGTACACAGGTAGGGGTCTTGTGCTGATATTCTTTTCTTCCTTGATATTTTCCTTGCTTCTTCATTAATCTATGCTTGAGTCAGTTTCCGATTTTTCCTTGCATCGTGCAAGACGTTATGGGGGAGTTTTAAGCCCCGATCCATGGCTACCCATGTCCCACGTTCATGGAGTGATAACTGCCATTCCACTAGCTTCTCCGCTTCTAGCGTTTCCGCCACGTATGCTGCATGCATTGCGTAGGGTTGGTGGCGGACGCAGGGAGCGGGGAAATGTGCGCCATGGCAGAAAGCCAGGCACCATGGATTGGCGCACAGGGTCGGCCCTGATTCCACGATCCGTTGGTGGTGCGGAGGAGTCGGATTGGCAGAGCGGGGTGGTTGGCCCCTTGGTGAGGGGCCAGCCCCAGGCCCAGTTCGCCTATAAAGAGGGAACGTGGGCAAGGTGCTAGCTCACACCTATCTCTTCCTCCTTCCTTCTGGCATTGCTTTTCCATCATGGTGAGGGGGAGAGGTCGTGGTGGCACTCCAGTGGTGGCGACGAGGGCTTCTGCTCGACAGCGCCTCCCTCCTCCTATTGGGGACGCGGGAGCAGAACCCGTTGTGAGGGGAGGCGGGAGAGGACGAGGACATGGTCGCCGTGGCATTTGGGGTCGAGGAGGACGAGGTGGTGCTTTGATTGCACCTCCTCCGGCTGCTCAGGACCCCAATGAAGGCCACGTCAGGAACCAGCCACTGGAGTTCATCGTCAAGCTACGAGGGCCCCCGCGTGCCCGTCTTCGGCTTCCTACTCCATTTACAAGGGTGATGGAAATTGAGCAGCCGCCGGGGTTGAGGCTGCACATGAGGGGCTGCTGCAACGACAGCATGCATGCGGACGTGGAGTTCCCCGCTCCTCATGTCATGCTTCTCCGGCGTGGCTGGAAGAATTTTGCTCACACCCATAGCTTGGCGGCCGGGCACGTCCTCCATTTCAAGTTAATGTACGCCACCCTGCTCTCTGTCAAGGTCTTCGGACGCTCGGGTGCTCGCTTAGGGTGCTGTGCGGAGAGCTCGACTGACGATGGAAGCTCCTCCTTGAGCGATAGCGACGAGGAGGACAGTGACGGTGATGACGACAGAGCCGGTGGGGAGGACGACGGCTCCGACTCCGGCTGAACACCAGCCTCACCGTCAACGTCAGCTGGCAGCACTACCATCTGCACCTACGTCTCCTCCCCGGCAAGGTTATTTGCCGGGGTGTTGGGTGCGGGTGGTACCCTTGCTGCCTCCAGCAGTCTTCCAGCTGGACCCCGGCAGGCTTCCTCGTGGCTCCGGCTTAGTTCATCCTGCCGCGTCCTACTGGCCCTGGTGGCGGTGACCAGGGCGTCGCCTAGTCGCTCCCCCCATCCATCACCTTCGCCCGCGCCCTCTCGATCTTGTCAGGCTCTGTCTCACGGGCCCTGACGAGGTCAGGCTGGGCTTCTACTCAGGCACCCCTTTTGCCCTCTTCACCTCGCGCCGTAGATCCTAGGAGGAGAGGGACAAGAAAGGGATTACGGGGCACTTATCTTTTTTCAGTCTAAGACATGTAGGCATTTTCCAAATTTTAGTCTCAAATATGTAATCCGCTTTATCCATGTTTGTGTTCTGTAAGACCTGTACTTGCTTATTTGCACATTAATGAAAAAGACAAGCTTCGCCGGGTACTTGTGCATGTATTACATCCATGCAGAGGTGGAACACCTCTATATGTACAAGTAAACAAGTTTTCTCCGGCAAGCTATCCTGCCGGTGCCTTTTGTTTGTTGCCACGGGGCTTGGCCTGCAGGGCTCGAAACTATGAAAAGGGACCAACTCCCCTGTCGAACCCTCTCCACCAAAGGCCACTACAACCACCTTGACCGAAGCAACGTTCGATTCAAAGGATGGGAGCACCCATGCTTCAAAGGTGACGGGGTTTGTATATGCACAAGTTTTGCTTCTTACAGAACATGTATGGATAAGAAGGAACTTATCTGTTTGGCTTGTTGGGGACCGATATGCGGGCTTGTTTTTGTTTCTTCCTTTCGGGACCGAGTCCGCAGCAAGAGCCCTGCAGTTTAGTGCAGAGGAAAACAAAACTGCATATGACCTTATCTACATGATCATGCCATGCTCATGTTATGCTATGCATGCATGCAAGTTTTCGGGGCCCCCAATGCTTCGTTTATTTATCTGCTGCTCAGGGTCTGCGCCTGGCTTTGTACAAAGGGTTACATGCAGCATCGGCAAGGCTTGTACAAAAGGGTGGCTGCCGGGCAGGGCCGACAGCCGCGCCTTACGGGTAGAACTTACGGAGATGCTCAATATTCCATGAGTTTTGCAATTGAATGCTATCTCCGGTCTCCAGATGGACTGCGCCAGGTCTGGTGACTCGTACCACCCGGTAAGGGCCTTCCCACTTTGGTGTCAACTTGTTTGCACCCTTGGCGGACTGAACGCGCCTAAGGACAAGGTCGCCTTCCTCAAGGCTCTGGGGGTGAACCCTGCGGCTGTGATAGCGGCGCAACGCTTGCTGATAGCGTGCAGCACGCATAACAGCCCGGAGATGGTTCTCCTCGAGGAGCACGACATCATCATGCCAGTGCTGCTCTTGCTCTACTTCATCGTAGGCAAATACTCGAGGTGTCGGTGCAACAAACCCTGGGTCTGTTGCCCAGACCGTGCACAGGCCTGAAAGAGCAAGGTCGCAACATCCAAGTCCAGACCAAGCAAGGAGAGATCAACTCTTTGAGGAATCAAAGGGCAGATCAAGAGGACCAAGACAAGCTAAATGAGCAAGACACCACTAAGGGAAAGCCTCCCTTGCCGGGCAGGCGAGCCTGGCGAGGACGAGGTGGCCCCGAAGTCAAGCCTCAAGACCGTCCTGGCAGGCCTGCCGGGCGCTACGAGGGCAAACTACCCCTCCAAGGCTCCACCGCTCCACCTCACAGCGACGCAAGTCATCGATCGGTGCGGTGTCAAGCTCCCAAGTGACTAAGTGGCTGTTATTTGGCACGTGGCAGCCACTTCCTACAAAAATCACCTCCAAATGACACCCGTCCAGCGACGTGCCAAGCAGACAGGCGAGGAGGTGGCCGAGCAGCCCGGCAAGGCTTACCGGGCATGCCATGATGTGACACTAAGCGGCGCATTTAATGCGCTCTGCTCTGACTGCAGAGTTAGGTATGATAGCACTGTTCGCAATCTAATCAGTACACAATGACTGATTTGCCATTGTGGTGACCCCTTTATCTATAAAAGGAGGGCCATGGCAACCATAGAAAGGATTCGGACCCTTGTACACTCATACGCGCGTAGCTGCCCTCGCCCCGAGGCAACCCTACCGGGCAAGAGCACTGCGTTTCCACCACAATCCACCATCAATCCACCAAAGCAGGAGTAGGGTTTTACGCCTCGCGGCGGCCCGAACCTTGGTAAAACTGCCGATGTGATCTCTGCCGTGCTGTGCTACGTTCTCCGCTCTTTGTGCAATGTGCTCATCCCCCTGCCGAACCACAAGGGGCTGATGGCCCCATAGGTGGCCGTGGTTTCCAATGACATCTTTGCCACGCCAGGTAGGGGGGCTGCGCTTGCGCGAACCCGAGAAGCGTACGCAGCGCATCATTTTCATCATCTTCTTCATCGACGGCTCCATCATCCATGGCGCCCAAGAAGAAGCTCGGTGCTGCAGCCCATCCATCCACTTCAAAGGCCCCGTCGCACGCGGCCGCCGGTGCCGCGGGGGCTACGGGGACGCACAGAAACATGGACGCTGCGGGGGACATGGCCGGCGCAGGCGGCGTCGTCCCCACCTCCCCTGTGGCTGAAACGAGGGCAGAAGGCACCGGGGAAGGACAACACCAACAACATCCCAGCGGCCACGCTCCACGAGGTACAGGTGGAGAAAATCATTCCGTCTGCACCTCTCTGCCCAGCTGAAGGGCACAACCGCAGCGGTGGCACTCGCTCTGGGGCGAATCACAACTCTCCGGCCACACCTGCCGCGGGCGCGGCCGCAGGGCATGCGCCACTGCCGAAACGAGCTGCCCCAGCCGATGCGCCAAACGGAGCCACTGGCCCTCAAGCGCCTCCACCTCGTCACTGCGCCACCCTAGCGACGGGCTCACGACGATGAGAACACGATGCAACTACTACCGCCACCATGAGGAGCCAGGCGACGCTACGGTCTACGTCGTCATCCATGCCAAGCACCGCTTCGGAGGCTATGGCGCGGGCCCAGCTGCTGTTGAGATTTCCGCCAGTAGCTGATCAGATGGATGAGTGGAGAGCCACCATTCAGAGCCTGATTGGTTTTGCCGAGGCGGGACGATCATAGCGAGCTGGCTCGCCACGGCCTCCCCAGGCGACGACAACGGCCCACGCTACTGGCCGTGCCGAAGGGGCCACCCCCACAGTGCAGTCCCCTCCATGGCAGCCTGCGCAGGGGCCACGGCCGGAGCCACGCGATCAAGATCCCAACGACGTCTTGATGGCTTCGTCTGGCCCTCGAGCACGTTGAGACCAGCGGCTGGCCCAGGAAGACAGGCGAGGGGAAGACGCGCGCGTCACCATCGAGCGGCGCCGCGACACCCACCGCCAGTCTAATAGGCGCAATGGCCCCGACGTCGATGAGCCTGCACTCGGTGAGGCTGGGTACCTACCTTTCGAGGTTGGGTGCCCCGCCTTCACTCGTGAACTGCAGCAAGTCCGTTGGCCATCTTCCCGCAAGGTCAAGCCAGAGTTACCAGAGAATTACGATGGGAGATTGAACCCGGCAGAGTTTCTGAGCATCTACACCATCACTATTCAGGCTGCTGGGGGAAGAGATGAGAAGGTGTTTGCCGACTACTTCCCTTTGGCACTCAAGCCAAATGTGAGGTCTTGGCTAATGCACCTGCCGGAGAACTCCATTTCGACCTGGGCTGACCTGTGCCATGAGTTTGTTGGTGCCTTCACGGGCGGCCACCAAGTACCAGGACGGCCCAATAATCTGCAGCTCCTCCCGCAGAAGGAAGGAGAAAGTCTGCGGAAGTACATGCAAAGGTTCAGTCGAGTGCACAGGAACATCCCAGATATCCACCCGACAGCTGTGATAGCCGCATTCCAGTCCAACGTGCGCAACAGCAGGATACATTCCAAAATGAACGTGCGGCTACCCAAGACTGTGAATGAGTTATACACTCTGGTGGATAAGTGTGCTCGCATAGAGGAGGGAAGATGACTTCCCGGTGAAGAGGATGGCATCGACATCAATTCAGACGATGACAACGAGGCCACCAGTCAGAAGAAGAAGAACAAGAAACGCAATAAGAAGCGCAAGGAGAAAGTTGTGATGGCCGTCGAAGGATCAAGCACACCAAGTACCGGCAAGAAGGCCAAGGTCGAGGCCCCCAGTAAGGAGGTTGCCGCGTGCACTGACTCTCGGGCGGCCACGGCTGCCGAGAAGGCTGGGAAGGGTGATGGGCCGTACTGCAAGATCCATAGGACCAAGGGCCACAACCTTCAGGAGTGTCATCAAGTTTAGCAGCTCGTCAAGAAGCAGAGGGCTGAGTATGAGAAGCGTGATAAGGAGAAAAACTAGGATGGTGCTGGTGGGAAGGGCCAAGGCGGCGGAGTGAGTCGCCCCGGCAAGGCTCCTCAGAATCAAGGGAAGCCCGCCAGAGGCCGTAAGAAGGATGATTGCAATGATGAGAGTGACGGAGGAGATGAAGAGGAAACCAGTGAGAAGGAGTTCCAGAAAGCCACTGACGCCCTGTGCATTGATGGGGGTGCATCTCTGCACTCCTCTCACCACCAACTTAAACAGTGGGCGCGTGAAGTCAATGCCGTGGAGCCAGCGGCATATTCTCGGAAGACGCTCAAGTGGTCCCACATGCCCATCATCTTTGACGAAGAGGATCACCCTGACCGCACCACCGCGGTAGGGTGCTTGCCGTTGTTGGTCTCACCAACAATACGCAACCTCAAAGTCACAAAGATGTTGGTTGACGGCGGGGCCGGGTTGAATCTGATATCTCCAAAGGTCATCAGCAAACTTCAGATAGCAGATGGGGAGCTCAAGGTTACTGGCACGTTCCAAGGAATCAACCCCGGCAGGAGTCGTCCTAAGGGAAAGATCACGCTGCCAGTGACGTTCGGAGGGGAGTTAAACTACCGGACTGAGAAGATCATGTTTGACGTGGTTGACCTCCCCTTGCCGTACAACGGAATACTTGGTCACCCAGCTCTGGCCAAGTTCATGGTGGCATCCCACTATGCCTACAACACCTTGAAGATGCCAGGGCCGATAGGAGTCATTTCCATTCCGTCAGATCACAAGGACGCAGTCATATGCGTGGACAAGATGTACCGGGAGGCGGTCGCTGCTGAGGCTGCAGAAACCACTGCTCCCGCCAAGGAAAGTAAGAAAATGAAGAGAGCTAGAAAGGATGCCAGCAAGGAATCCGGGAAGTGTGCCTCTCTAGAGTGTGCTGCGCCTGTTGATGACTTGCCGGAGAGTTCCAATAGCAAGAGATCCAAAGCTGCTGCACCTACTATGAAGAAGGTCCCGGCAGGGCTGTCTGGCGCTGATGGTACCTTCACTATCAGTGCCACCCTCGATGACAAATAGGAAAGCGCGCTCATTGCCTTCCTGTGGGCGAATATCGATGTGTTTGCCTGGCAACCATCTGATATCCCCGGTGTTCCCAGGGAGGTAATCGAGCACCACCTTACTGTCTGCCCGCATGCCCAGCCCATCAAGCAGAGGGTCCGGAAGCAAGCTTTGGAGCAGCAACAATTTATTGCCGAGGAGATCAAGAAGCTTGAAGCAGCTGGTTTGGTCAGGGGAGTGTTACATCTCACATGGTTAGCAAATCCAGTGGTGGTGCGCAAGGCGAATGGGAAATGGAGGCTTTGCATAGACTTCATAGATCTAAACAAGGCATGCCCGAAGGACCCGTTCCCCTTGCCGCGCATCAACCAGATTGTGGATTCCACTTCCGGGTGTGACCTGCTTTACTTTCTGGATGCCTACTCCGGATACCACCAGATCTTCATGTCCAAGGAAGACAAAGAGAAGACCGCATTCGTAACCCCATGTGGCACATACTGCTTTGTACGGATGCCCTTTGGGTTAAAGAGCGCCGGATCCACTTTTGCAAGAGCAGTACAGATTGGCTTTGAGTCCTAGCTACACAGAAACGTTGAAGCTTACATGGATGATATTGTGGTCATGACCAAGGACAGATCAACCCTCATCCAGGATTTGGAAGAAACCTTTGCAAATTTGTGCAATATCAACTTGAAGCTGAACCCGGAGAAGTGTGTGTTTGGAGTTCCCTCCGGCAAGCTACTTGGCTTCTTTGTTTCTCATCGAGGGATAGAGGCCAACCCCGAAAAGATCAAGGCTATCGAGCAAATTCAAGCACCCAAGACAGTCAAGGACGTGAGGCGTTTGACTGGATGCATGGCTGCACTGAGCAGGTTCATTTCCAAGTCTGTCGAGCGCGCCCTGCCATTCTTCAAAATCTTGAAGAAGGCAGGACCCGTGGAGTGGACCCCAGAGGCAGACGCTGCGCTGCAAGATTTGAAGACCTATCTTTCCTCTGTGCCTACCTTGGTCGCTCCCAAACCACAAGAGCCGTTGCTGCTATACTTAGCAGCAACCAATCAAGTTGTTAGTGCGGCACTGGTGGCACACCGGGAAGTGGATGAAGCGGCAGCCACAACCACTGTCCCCTCTGAAGAGGAAAGCGAACCCATCCCGACAAGACCAGAGTCAGTCCAGAGCGAAGAAAAGTAGGGCAGCGGAAACAGTTCTATGGTTGCGGCAAGGAAGAAAGTGGTGCAGCGCCCAGTGTACTTCGTCAGCTCTCTGTTACAAGGAGCTAGATTGAGGTACTCTAGCATGCAAAAGTTGATTTTTGGCCTCATCATGGAGTCAAGGAAACTGCGCCACTACTTCCAAGCCCATGAGATCACAGTTGTCACCCGCTTCCCCTTGCAGCGTATACTCCGAAACCCCGAGGCCACCAGCAGGATTGTGGAATGGGCCTTGGAGTTGTCCAGCTTTGGTTTGAAGTTTGAAAGCACGTCAACTATTTAGAGCAGAACACTAGTAGAATTCATCGTAGAGTGGACACCAACTCCTGATGAAGAAGTATTGGAGATGATCATCCCCGGCAAGGAAGCTCCCCAAAAATGGATTATGTATTTCGATGGTGCTATCGTGGGAACGAGTCTGATAGTAGAGGTAGGGGGTACGTAGGAGAGCGCAGAGTCCTAGCTACGGCGAGGTTGTACGCATAGTTTTACGAGTTCAGGCCCCTCTCAGAGGAGGTAACAGCCCTACGTCTCGGTGCCGCGGAGGCTTTGTCGATTGGAGTATTGAATAGTTACAGGGGGTGCGAACCCTTGTGCAGGAGGGGAGGGGTGGCTTATATAGAGTACGCCGACCCCTCGCAGCCCTCCATTACACCAGGGTTTAATGAGAGTATTGTGTCACGCACGTTACTTATAACGCCCGTATTAAATGATCTTTATGACGTCGGAGTGAATGCCTGACCATTGCCATCCTGGGGTGACTCTAGGGATTCTGTACTCCGAGTGGATTCTTGTGTGGTCGAGTGAAGTAATCATGGTCGAGTGGAATTGGGATATCCGAGTGGGATCTCTTGTCGAGTGTATTGCACTTCATGACGATTTCAGTCGGTATCTCTTGTTTATCTTTGTGGGCCTTGGCCCCTTGTGTAGTGTCCTTGGGTAAGGCATGTAGGTCAGGCCTATGACCCTACTCTAGGTACATGTCATCATCATTAGCCCCCGAATGGATCGAGGACCGAGTGAAGAAGGATTGAAGCTGGCTTCGACCTGACTCATTGTCTCTGGAACACCTTCTTTGAGGTTCGACTGTATGCTGGTAGTTTATTCCTTCGCCAGTCACCTTGATCTATTCTGGCTTCTGGAATTGTCGAGTGAAACATGCTATATGTCTTCGAGTGGATTAGATTTGGATACCTCCGGCCCGATCGACTGCTCTGCGGTTCCCGGATATCGTGGGATTCGAAATTTGGAGAAGCGCGCGGGATGGGACGCGGCGTAGTAAGCGGGGCAAGCGGATAGAGACTCCTCGATCCTCGCGCCATCTTTTTCGCCACGTATCGGGCCATCGTCTGTTACGGGATGCGCCAGGATTGCACGGGCCCACGGGTCAGTCACTCGAAAGTGTGGCCATAAATGGCGCTGCCGCCGATGTGTGGTACTGTGCTCCCCATTCGCTCCTTTCCTCTCTGCTTCTCCGCCTTGTCTCCCCCATCGCCACGCCCCCAGCCCACTCCTCTCGAACTCCGCATCAATGGCGAAGGACAAGACTGCGGCTCTGGAGCACGCAAAGAAGTCGACGGCGAAGGGCAAGAAGGGGGCGAAGGGGTCGACCTCGCGGTCCGCTCTGCCGCCTGGTTGGATCCAGTGGGATTGGATCCGCTCCACTGTCAAGGAGGAAGATCTGGAGGATCTCATTGCCGACGGCCTGATAGCGCCCGGATCCTGGAGGCTGCCGGAGGGAGAGATCGAGCCTGCGCCACACGACGGCGAGCGCGTTCTCCACATGACACATGTCGAGCGAGGTTTCTCTCTGCCTCCCCATCCGTTCTTTCGAGGTTTCTTGAATTTCTTTGGGGCTCAGATCGATCACTTTCCTCCAAACACCATCTCGTATCTTGCTGCATTTGTTTCAATGTGTGAAAACTTCCTTGGGTGCCATCCTCATTGGGGCCTATTCAACCACATCTTCACTTGCCGATCTCAGTCGGTTAAAAAAGCCAATCCGACTGATGGGAGGACCCATGTGATCCCAATGTGTGGTGGTTTGGGAATCCAAATGAGGGGTAGGAGCTCCTTTCCTCCTATGACCTTTCCTGAGTCGGTTAGGGGGTGGCAGTCGACCTGCTTTTACTGCAAAGATGCTCCAACTCCAGGCCAGTTGATTGGCCTTCTCCCCTTTTCTTTGGAGAGACCCCGCACCCCTCGTTCATTGGTTGTATAGGAGGAGGAGAAGGGTCAAGTGGCCATCCTGGTAGACACAGTCATTGCACTGGTTTGGGGGGAGTGACGGGCATGGATTTGCTGGAAGTGTTTCTCAGTCGATGCATCCAGCCCTTGCAAGCTCGCGACCACCCTATGTGGCTGTACTCGGGCACAGAGGACACTGCCCGGACCCACCTGGAGGAGGTACGAGAGGAGACAGTTGCACAGTGGCTTCGGAGCATTACTGGGAACAAGGATAATCCTCGTGGAGCAAAACGGATCTTGCCATTCGACGCCGATCACCTCCCAGGAGAGGTGAGACATAATCTTGCCGAGTGTTTTTGTCTTTTGCTTTCGAATTGCATCTGTATTGCAGTCCGACTAATCTTTGCAATATGTGTCTTGCAGGTATTCACAAAGCTATACTCGCCTGTACCCAATGGGGAACAACTCACTGGGGAAGAGGAGAGCGAGGGGGGAGCGCCGACATCGAGTATGCGGACGATAGTGAAGGTGACAGTGACGACTCAGAGGACGACGAGGAGGTCGAGTCACCACCGCTTACTGAACGCCATACCAAGCACACCCAGGATCTCGCAGCTTGCCAGGGCAAGGCTGGGGGGTTGAGTGCCAGTACTCTGAAGCGCGCTCGGACGCCGACTCCTGACCCGACTGAGAAAATCGCCAAACAAGCAAAGGTTGCTCCACCCAAACCTCGGAAGGCTCTGCCCAGGATCGAGGTTGCTGTGCCCATCGCTTCGACGTAAGTGTCTTTGTCACGAATCATTTCACTTTCTATGTTGCGAATCATTTCACTTATGTTTTTGCTGACCGAGTGGAATTCTGAATCCCAGGGCGGCTACCTCTACGTCCCATATGGAGATCGACGACGAACATGCTGACGCGGAGACTGCAGACACGGCCACTTCTCGAGCAGGTATGATCGGTTATTATTTTCTCAATTAATCTGTCGGTCGACTGGGATCTTACTGTCGAGTGATCTTAGTGCCAGCAGATGTTATCCAACTTTTAGACGACGACGAGGAGGAGCCTCCGAGGAGTGCAGGGGGAAGAAGTAGGGCCCTGAGCAAGAGAGCGTCTTCCAGTCGGGCGTCTCGCCTGTCGTCTGAGCCCGTTGTTCAAGAACTTGGTGACACGTCCCGAGCTACTGTTTCTTTTGCTGTCCCTCTGTCGACTGATCAGCCTCCTGCGTCGAATGTTCAAACTTCGGGTCCGACTAGGCACTCCCAACCTTTGATCACTCTGCACCACGTCCCAGAGGACCAAACAGGAGCTGCCAAGGAAGCGATGATCTAGGCTGGCCTGATGATGGACCAACTGAAGGTGGTGTACGAGACCAGCAAGGCTGCTTATGACGCCAGCTCTGCCCTCCAGACCAATGTCCGAGTAAGTGGGACTGTAAGTTGATTTCTGGTTGGCCTTTCAGCTTGAACTTTGCTCTGTTAGGATATGCTATCTGAGAACTGCTGCTTTATTATTCGTAAGATGTCCATGGATGAGCGTTTTGGAACCTTTAATGTGCATCTATCATGGGTCTGAGCCTTGCATCTGTACACCCACTGGGTGTTTTCTTTTGCTGTGTAGTTCTTCCACTCGAGTTAGGCAGGTCACTTCGAGTGGGAAATCGAACCAGTGGGGGCACGCTGAGTGCACCCACTGGGTGTAGTCCCCGAGACCGCCGTCGAATGTTTGATTCGGCAGGAGTCTTTAGAATATGTCTGTTTGTAGCTCTTCACTCGAGCCGGGCAAGCCGTGCCGAGTGGGTAACTGATCCAGTGGGGGCACGCTAAGTGCACCCACTGGGTGTAGTCCCCGAGACAGCGGTCGACTGCGGGTAGTCGGCGGGGGTCTGAGAACAAAGGATTTTTTTTGCTTCTTCCACTCGGGCCGGGCAGGCCGTTCCAAGTGGGAAATCGAACCAGTGGGGGCATGCTGAGTGCACCCACTGGGTGCAGTCCCCGAGACCGCTGTCGAATGTTTTATTCGGCGGTGGTCTTAGAACTCCTTTGCAGTAGCAATCCGAACTTGCTCTTCTTTACTCGGAAGTAAAGGGCCTTTGTCTCCGTCGACTAAATTGTTTTTTTGCTGATCATAGAAATCTTGTGAACTTGGGACCTAGTATGCTACGTTGGAGAAGGAGAAGATCCAACTCAAGCTTGACCTGGAGCTCGCCAAGACGAACCTGAAGAAAGCTCAGGATGAAGTGGCAACCATGGGAGGTAACAACTTACTGACTGCATGCTTTGATATTTTTTACTTTCCCTCCTTTAAACCGAGTGAATCCACTCGAACAGATGTGCGTAGTGAAAACCGTCAACTCCAAGCATGGCTGAAGAATGTTATTTCTTTAGAAACCATGAAGCAGACATTGGAGAAGAAGGACACTGATCTTGCGGGGGCACATAAGGTGGAGCGTGAGAAGACTGAATTGGCTGAGAGAAAGTTGGCTTCAGTCGGCAAGCTTGAGGATGAAAATGCCAAACTGAAGACTGCTGTCGATGAAGCGAAGAAGGAGGCTGCACAACTGAGAGAAGAGAAAGTGGCGCTGGCTGACAAGGTGGGTGAGCTCACTCGGAAGAGAGACGAGCTAGAAGTTTACTTGGGAGGTCTCGCGAAGAAGATGTATATCATGCTTGAAGGTATATTTCTTCGTCCGAGTGAATTCAGAAACTTCCACATAATTCTGCTGCTGACCCATACTTACTTTCACTGTGCAGAGTTCTGCCAAACTTTCGAGCAGGAGACCGAACAGATTAAACCAGGCTTGGACCCCACAAAGTCACTCATCAGAGACGAATCTGCGATGAATGTGATGCGACTTGAAGCTCGTTTCAATAGTGTCTTGGGGTACATTGCTCGATTGAAGGTCGCACTGACTCGGATAGACAAGGAGCTATGGCTAGAGGACACTCTTCAGAATGACCTCGAGTGACTGATGACTCGCCTCACTGATATCCCTGGTCGAGTGCAAGCTTGGAAGAAGTTGGCTGCTCGTTGCGGAGATGATGTGGCCTTATCACTCGTTCGTGTCCACTTCAAGGAGGCTAGGGAGGACAAGCTGAAGGCTCTCCAGGTGGCTAACATGAAGAAACTCTAGTTTGAAGAATTTATGGAGACTTTTATTGACGCAGCCACTCGGATCGCTGACGGCATTGACTTGGACACCTTCGTTGAGCCAGCGAGTCCTCCTCCCACCGAGTGAAAAAACTTTAATGATCCGAATTTATTCGCCTCAGGATGCCGAGTGATCTTGTAACCATTACACTTTCTCGGGCCTGATGCCTGAGTACTTTTGCTCGTGGTTCTGAAACTTGACGGTCTTGCCCGAACTTGGTGGGTTTATCGAAATATTGCTTTTCCTGCTTCCAGGATGTTTTGCGTGATTGGAATTTTTGACTTAGGCGAAGCTGGTTCACGGCTAAGCTTCTGAGTGGGAGGGTTGCTCTCCACTCAGAGTAATTTTTAAGTTAGGTGAGTACTAGGTCGCAGCTAAGTCCCCGAGTGGGAGGATCGCTCTCCCCTCGGAGTAATTTATAACTTAGGCGAGTACTGGGTCATTGCTAAGTCCCCGAGTGGGAGGATCGCTCTCCACTCGGAGTAATTTTTAACTTAGGCGAGTACGGGGTCGCAGCTAAGCACCCGAGTGGGAGGAGTGCTCTCCACTCGGAGTAGTTTTTAACTTAGGCGAGTACGGGGTCGCAGCTAAGCCCCCGAGTGGGAGGATTGCTCTCCACTCGGAGTAGTTTTTAACTTAGGCGAAACTGATTCGCAGCTAAGCCCCCGAGTGAGAGGATTGCTCTCACTCGGAGTAGGTTTTCAACTTAGGCGAGTACGGGGTCGCAGCTAAGCCCCCAAGTGGGAGGATTGCTTCCCACTCGGAGAAGTTTTTAACTTAGGCGAGTACGGGGTCGCAGCTAAGCCCCCGAGTGGGAGGATCGCTCTCCACTCGGAGTTGTTTTTAAAATAGGCGAAACTGATTTGCAGCTAAGCCCCCGAGTGAGAGGATCGCTCTCACTCGGAGTAGGTTTTTAATTTAGGCGAGTACGGAGTCGCAGCTAAGCCCTCGAGTGGGAGGATTGCTCTCCACTCGGAGCAAATTTTAACTTAGGTGAGTACGGGGTCGCAGCTAAGCCCCCGAGTGGGAGGATTGCTCTCCACTCGGAGCAAATTTTAACTTAGGTGAGTACGGGGTTGCAGCTAAGCCCTCGAGTGGGAGGATTGCTCTCCACTCGGAGCAGTTTTTAACTTAGGCGAGTACGTGGTCGCAGCTAAGCCCCAAGTGGGAGGATTGCTCTCCACTAGGAGCAGTTTTTAACTTAGGCGAGTACGGGGTCGCAGCTAAGCCCCCGAGTGGGAGGATTGCTCTCCACTCGGAGTAGGTTTTTAACTTAGGCGAAACTGATTCCGCAGCTAAGCCCCCGAGTAAGAAGATTGCTCTCACTCGGAGTAGGTTTTTAACTTAGGCGAGTACGGGGTCGCAGCTAAGCCCCCAAGTGGGAGGATTGCTCTCCACTCGGAGTAGGTTTTTAACTTAGGTGAAACTGATTCCGCAGCTAAGCCCCCGAGTGAGAGGATTGCTCTCACTTGGAGTAGGTTTTTAACTTAGGTGAAACTGATTCGCGGCTAAGCCCCCGAGTGAGAGGGATGCTCTCACTCGGAGCGGATTTTGAACTTAGGCGAAACTGACTCGTAGCTAAGCCCCCGAGTGAGAGGATTGCTCTCACTCGGAGCGGATTTTTAACTTAGGCGAAAACGGATTCCGCAGCTAAGTTACCCACTTGGGGATTTGAACACATGTTTATGTGAGAACAATCATTATGAGACTGCAGGAATCATGTCTTGATAAACAATCTAGGAAAAAGTACTCTTATTACACCTTGACAATCCGACTGTCAAGTATAAAAGCGACGAAGAAGATCTGCGTTCCAGGCGCGTGGCTCGTCTTTCTTCTGAGCTAGGTTGTAAAGGTGATATGCCCCATTGTGAAGCACTTTGGTGACGACAAAAGGGCCTTCCCATGCAGGTGCGAGCTTATGAGGCCGTTGCTAATCCACTCGGAGCACAAGGTCTCCTTCTTGAAATGCTTGACCCTTGATGTTTCTGGCATGGAATCGACGAAGGTCTTGCTGATAAATGGTCGACCGGATCAAAGCCATCTCTTGCTCTTCCTCCAGAAGATCTACAGCATCTTGACGCGCTTGCTCTACTTCAGCTTCTGAGAAAAGTTCCACTCGGGGTGCATTGTGAAGCAAGTCACTAGGAGGCACGGCTTTAGCCCCGTACACCATGAAGAAAGGGGTTCGGTTAGTGGATCGGTTGGGAGTTGTCCTCAATCCCCACAAAACAGACGGCAACTCAGTTACCCAAGCCCCAGCTGCGTGCTTAAGGTCACGCATGAGTCAAGGTTTCAAACCTTGGAGGATCAGACCATTTGCTCTTTCAGCTTGACCTTTCGACTGCGGGTGCGCAACGGATGTGTAATCCACCCGAGTGCCCTGAGAAGCGCAGAATGCTCTGAACTCTTCCGAGTTGAAATTTGAGCCGTTGTCTGTGATGATGCTGTGTGGAACTCCACATCAGAAAATCAGCTCTCTTATGAAACTGATGGTTGTGCTTGAATCTAAGTTCTTGATTGGTTTGGCTTCAATCCACTTGGTGAACTTGTGGACTGCCACAAGCAGATGAGTGAAACCACTTCTGCCGGTCCTTAGCGGCCCAATCATGTCCAATCCCCACACAGCGAATGGCTAGATGAGTGGAATAGTCTTTAAAGCAGATGCGGGCTTGTGAGACATGTTCAAGTAAAACTGGCAACCTTCACACTTCTCGATGATCTCTTTCGCAACTTCATTGGCCCGTGGCCAGTAAAATCCTGCTCGGCATGCTTTGGCCACGATGGTCCGAGAGGATGCATGGTGACCACAGGTCCCCGAGTGGATCTCATCCAATATCAGTTGACCCTCTTCTGGAGAGATACATCGGTGAGCCACGCCTGTAATGCTTTCTCTGTAGAGCTGCCCGCCAATCACTGTGAAGGCCTTGGACCTGCGGATGATCTGACGTGCTTCAACTTCATCCTCTGGAAGCTCCTGCCTGAGCAGATATGCAATATACGGCACTGTCCAGTCGGGGGTGATTACCAGCATCTCCATAACCAGATCGATAACCGCTGGCACCTCAACTTCAGTCGGATTGGTAGCACTTATCGGCTGGGGAGGTTCTTCAGTAAAAGGATCTTCCTGCACTGACGGGGAACGGAGATGCTCAAGGAACACATTGCTGGGGATAGGCTTCTGAGTGGAACCTATTTTTGCCAAGTCATCCGCAGCTTGATTCTTGATTCGGGGAATGTGGTGGAGCTCCAACCCTTCAAACTTCTTTTCCAACTTCCTCACTGCATTGCAGTACCCGGTCATGGCAGGGTTCCTGACATCCCACTCCTTCATCACCTAATTGACCACCAAATCCGAGTCGCCGTAGACCATCAGGCGACGGACGCTGAGTGAGATGGCCATACGCAACCCATAGAGGAGCGCTTCGTACTCAGCTTCATTATTGGAGGAATCGACGTGAATCTGGAGGACATAACTGAGTTTATCACCTCTTGGGGACACCAGGACCATTTAACATCTTGGATCCATCAAAGAACATGGTCCAGTGTTCCGAGTGAACTTGAGTCGGCTGCTGTTGCTCAATCCAGTCGGCCAAGAAATCTGCGATTGCTTGAGACTTGATTGCCTTTTTTGCGTCGAACTTGCTGTCCAGAGGAAGAAGTTCAATTGCCTACTTAGCCACTCGACTGGTTGCATCTTGATTGTTCAAAATTTCAGACAATGGAGCGTCGCTGGCAACTGAAACCGAGTGGTCTTGGAAATAATGTGCAACTTTCTTCGCAGTCAAGTAAATTCCATAGACAAGCTTCTGGTAATGCGGATACCTTTGCTTGGATGGAGTTAAGACTTCAGAAATGTAATATACTGGGCATTGAACTTTATAGGCCTTGCCTTCTTCTTCTCGCTCTACCGTGAGCACTGTGCTGACAACTTAACCGGTGGCTGCAATATATAACAGTAGAGGCTCTTTGCTGATTGGGGCAGCAAGCACTGGCTGGGTGGAAAGCAGGGCTTTGAGTTCCGCAAATGCTGCTTCAGCTTCAGGAGTCCACTCGAATGTATCAGACTTTTTCATCTGTCGGTAAAGAGGCAATGCCTTTTCACCGAGGCGAGAAATGAATCGATTTAACACAGCAAGGCAACCTGTAAGCTTCTGAACATCATGCACATGCACAGGGCATTTCATTTGGAGAATTGCACTAATATTTTCGGGATTTGCATCTATTCCTTGTTCCAAAATGAGAAAACCGAACAACTTTCCTCCGGGAACTCTGAATGTGCACTTGGACGGATTCAGCTTGATGTCATATCTTCTCAGATTGGCAAATGTTTCAACGAGGTCAGCCAGCAGGTCGGAACTCTTGCGTGACTTAACCACGATATTGTCCATCTATGCCTCCACATTCCGACTGATCTGAGTGAGCAGACACTTCTGGATCATGCGCATGAATGTGGCACCGGCATTTTTGAGACCGAAAGGCATAGTGATATAGCAAAAACACCCGAATGGGGTGATGAAGGTCGTTTCTATTTCATCTGGCCCATACAGTCGGATCTGATGGTATCCGGAATACGCATCAAGAAAAGTCAAATGCTCACATCTCGCAGTCGAGTCGACTATCTGATCAATGCGAGGGAGTGGAAAATGATCTTTCGGGAAGGCCCGATTGGTATGTTTGAAGTCAATGCACATGCGGAGTGATTTATCCTTCTTAGGTACCATGACGACGTTGGCGAGCCACTCGGAGTGGTATATCTCGCGTATGAACTCAACTGCTAAGAGCCGAGCCACTTCCTCACCAATCACCTTCCTCTTCTCTGCGGCGGACCGATGGAGGTGCTCCTTGACAGGTTTGGCTTTGGAGTCGACACGCAGACGGTGCTCAGCCAGTCCCCTGGGTACACCCGGCATGTCTGATGGTTTCCATGCGAAGATGTCCCAGTTCTCATGGAGGAACTGGATCAGCGCGGCTTCCTATTTGCTGTCGAGTGTTGTTGAAATGTGGGTCGGGGCAGCTGTGGGATCTTCCGGGTGAATGTGAACTGGCTTCATCTCGCCAGCCGACTGAAATGCTGAGTCAGAAGCGGGTTTCTTGGACCGGAGCAAATCACTCGGGTCAGCATTCTTTTTGTACTCTTCCAGCTCCACCACCGCCATTTGCTCATCAGCTATCTTGGAACCCTTCTGGAGGCATTCCTCCGCTCTCTGTCTATTCCCAGTGACCGTGATCACACCTTTGGGTCCGGGCATCTTCAGTTTGAGATATACGTAACATGGTCGAGCCATGAAGCGAGCATACGCCGGCCTGCCCAGAATGGCATGATAGGCACTGTGAGAATCGACCACTTCAAACATCAGCTTCTCTTTGCGGAAATTCTTGGAATCACCAAAAACCACATCAAGAGCAATTTGTCCGAGTGACTTTGCCTTCTTCCCTGGGATGACTCCGTGGAACTGCATATTGCTTTCGCTGAGTCGGGACATCGGAATGCCCATCCCCTGGAGGGTCTCAGCATATAAAATGTTCAGACCACTGCCTCCATCCATGAGAACTTTAGTCAGTCAGGTGCCCCCAACGACTGGGTCGACCACCAAAGCTTTCTGCCCGGGGGTAGCAACATGAGCAGGGTGGTCGGACTGGTCGAATATAATGGGTGTCTTTGACCACTTCATGTACGTCGTAGTTGCCGGAGCAACCATGTTCACCTCTCTGTTTATGACTTCCAGTCGACTTTTGCTCTCAACATTAGCAAAAATCACCAAGGTAGCATTGACCTTCAGGTAACCATCATCCTTTTCCTTGTCTTCATCCTTATCATAGTCCTTCTCACTGGGCTGACCCCCACGGAACTGCTGAATCGGGAGTCTGCACTGTCGAGTGGTATGCTTGGGCAGAATCAAGTTACCCTCCTCATCCTTCTTCGTGTGGATGTGACACGGCAAATCCAGGACATCCTGGCCGGACTGATCCTTTAATTTCTTGGGCACCCACTGCCCCTTGGGCTTTCCTTTAAACTTTCCTTGTGTATTCACCACTGCCGCTTCAGCCTGCCCGGAGGTTTCAGCCTTGCGTTTCTGTTTCCGACTGGGGTTTCCACCCCCGGCATTCGGGTCGACTGTTTTCCCCTTGCCATTCCGGAGTCGGTCTTCTTCTTCACCATTCACGTATCGAGTGGCTATCTCCATCATCCAATTCAGAGTCATGGGTCCGGAGCGGCCAAATTTCAGTGTGAGCTCTCTGTACCGAATGCCTTCCTTAAAAGCGCAGACCGCTTGGTGCTCTGAAACATTTTCCAGCAGATGGTGAAGTGTAGTCCACCGCTGGATGTAATCTCTCAAGGTTTCATTCAGTTTTTGGACACAATGCTGCAATTCAGGTAGCCCAGCGGGACGCTTGCAAGTGCCCTCAAATGTCTTGATAAACACTCGGTCCAAATCTTCCCAACAGTATATGCTAGCAAGGGCTAACTGATTCAACCAGGCCCTGGCCGAGCCCTCGAGCATCAAGGGCAGGTGCTTCATGGCCACTTCGTCATTGCCTCCACCAATCTGCACTGCCACTCGGGAATCTTCCAACCATGTGTCTGGCTTTGACTCGCCAGTAAACTTGCTTACTCCAGCAGCCAATCTGAAGTTGGGAGGAATCTCAGCAGCTCGTATGGCTCTGCTGAAACACTCGGGCCCAGAGACGAACGCTCTGCTTCCACTCGGGCGATCTCGGTCCAGACCTTCTCTGTTAGCTCTGCCTCTGTCGACCAGGCCCTGAACAAGGACTGACCTCACATCAAAGCCGGGCTCTCGGGGGTCGACTGGAATCCTCCGCTCATCGCCGAACGAGTGCCTGTCATCATACCGCCGGGGCGCGTATGAACCACCCCTCGGAGGGGGCGTAGGCGCTCGACGGCGGTCATCATGGTGGTAGCGAGGCTCAAACTGCCCGTGGTCCCAACCCAGGTATTGATCCTGGTGGAAACCACGATCTTCACGCCGTGGAGGCGATCTTGGGCTGTGTGCCGACTAAACTATGTCCGCCATAACAGACCTGCTGTGAATTCTGTTGCACGACTGAGAAACAGTCGAGTTCTGTTCCCCGGCCACCTTGAGCAGTGCTCGAATTTGCTGCAACCCTCTACCAGCCTCGGAACAGGATGGCTAGATCGAATCTGCAATACGCGTAGCGGCTGCAACATTTTTGATCGGGGTACGATATACTTGACACTCATCCTGAAGTCCAGTCGGGAATAGTTGCCGCTGCCGTCGACTGGAACTTGGAATGTTTCTGTGAGCGCGGTCGTCGAGTGCTTGCTGAAGATTCTCCAGGTGCGCACGCTCAGCCAGAGTGGCTACGCGTGCAGCCTCCAAAGCCTAAGCTTCGGGGGTCTCCCCAACGATGGGGGTCTGGAGGGCCTGATCATTCCGGCGCAACAGCTCTTCCCTCTGTTCCGCAGTGAGGGCTTGAGGGTAGTACTCGCTGTCTTCGTGCGCTGAACCGCCGCCGCCACAGGGAAATCCTGGCGGGCTGCACTGAGGGCCAACCATGAGGACTTCCGCCGCGGGGTCATTGCTTTTGCACTCGAAGAGAGTATCCGAGTGGCCAGTCGACAGATCGAACAAGCCATACAGGGACTCATCATGCTCAATCGCCGCGATTTGGGGCGTGGCCGACTGATGGGCCACTGCGTGCTTCACCCACCGCTGGAGCTGCGAGCGACCGGATCGCTTGCGGCGACGGGTCGCGGGGAGCGAAGACGCCGCGGGAGTCGACCCATAATGAATTGACGGCTGCCGCAGGAGAACGCCGTAGGCACTCGCATGGAAGTGAGGCGCGCCATGAACAGGGAGCGCCTCGACGTCGAGGGGAGCCTCCTGGAGCCAGGCCGAATCATCAGCGATGAAGGAGAGCGCACCGAGACGGATCTCACGGCCCAGAGACAATCCACCGCCGGAAACCATGTTGACGAAGATCGAAGATTGCAACCTCACTGGAAGTCACTTAGACGCCGCCCCATGGTGGGCGCCAACTGTCGTGGGAACGAGTCTAACAGTAGAGGGAGGGGGTACGTAGGAGAGCGCAGAGTCCTAGCTACGGCGAGGTTGTACGCACAGTTTTACGAGTTCAGGCCCCTCTCGAAGGAGGTAACAGCCCTACGTCTCGGTGCCACGGAGGCTTTGTCGATTGAGTATTGAATAGTTACAGGGGGTGCGAACCCTTGTGCAGGAGGGGAGGAGTGGCTTATATAGAGTATGCCGACCCCTCGCAGCCCTCCATTACACCAGGGTTTAATGAGAGTATTATGTCACGCACGTTACTGGTAACGCCCATATTAAATGATCTTTATGACGTCGGAGTGAATGCCTGACCGTTGCCATCCTGGGGTGACTCTAGGGATTCTGTACTCCGAGTGGATTCTTGTGTGGTCGAGTGAAGTAATCATGGTCGAGTGGAATTGGGATATCAGAGTGGGATCTCTTGTCGAGTGTTTTGCACTTCATGACGATTTCAGTCGGTATCTCTTGTTTATCTTTGTGGGCCTTGGCCCCTTGTGTAGTGTCCTTGTGTAAGGCATGTAGGTCAGGCCTATGACCCTACCCTAGGTACATGTCATTATCAGGTGCCTTCTCCCTTCAAGGTGCAGGGGCTGGCGTGCTTCTTGTTGCCCCCACTGGGGAGCACCTTAAGTACGTCGTCCAGATGCACTTTCCCCGGGAGGAGGCTACCAACAATACTGCAGAGTATGAAGGGCTCCTTGCCGGGCTCAGTATTGCAACAGAACTGGGAATCAAGAAGCTGGTCATCCGCGGAGATTCACAACTTGTGGTGAGACAAGTCAACAAGGATTACCAAAGTCCATTGATGGAGGCATACGTCAAGGAAGTGAGAAAGTTGGAGGAGCGCTTTGACAGATTGCAAACAGAGCACGTGCCCCTTGCGGAAAACAACATTGCTGATCATCTGTCAAAGTGCGCTACGCAAAAACTCCCTGTGGAACCAGGGAATTTTGTTCTGCATCTGACTCAGCCCTCCGTATCCCCGGCAACAATGGCCAGAAAGAGGAGGAAACTGGACTCCGGCAAGCCTCACCCGGCAGAGCCTCCTGAGGCTCCCGGCAGAGAGCTTGGTGGGAACAACTCCGCTTCGATCAGTGAGCTGCACCATCCCGCCAGACCACCGGTCCCTGTGGTCGAGAAGTGCGCTCCTGCGAATGAGGAGGTGCCGCTGGTCCTTGTTGCTAGGCCCCTGGCCCCAACCTGGGCACGGCACATAGTCCATTTCCTCCAAACTGGAGAACTCCCCGAAGAGCAAGAAGAAGCTGAAAGAGTAGCCCAGAGGGCCAGTATGTATCAGTTCGTTGACGACACGTTGTACAGAAGGAGCCCCAACGGTGTGAAATTGAAGTGCATTTGCCGGGAGGAAGGAAAGGAACTATTGGCAGAGGTACACAAGGGTATGTGCGGCTCACACATTGGATCAAGGGCTCTGGTTGGAAAAGCCTTCCGGCAAGGTTTCTATTGGCCCACAGCCCTCCAAGATGCAGTTGAGCTCATCACCAAATGTGAAGCCTGCCAGTTCCACTCCAAGAACATCCATCAGCCTGCCCAAGCTCTTCAGACGATCCCTTTGTCATGGCCTTTCTCGGTCCGGGGGCTCAATATCTTGGGCCCCTTCCCCCGTGCTACCGGGGGCTTTGAGTTCTTGTTCATCGCTATCGACAAGTTCACAAAGTGGCCAGAGGTGGAGCCCGTGAGAAAGGTGACCGCACAGTCAGCTATCAAGTTCTTGAAAGGATTGGTGTGCCACTTCGGGGTGCCTGCCCGAATCATCACCGACAATGGCACCCAAATCACGAGCCGCGCCTTCATGCAATATGTTCATGCCCTCGGAAGCAAGATCTCATTTTCCTCTGTCGCCCATCCCAGAAGCAATGGACAAGCTGAGAGGGCGAACGCTGAAGTGCTGTGAGGTCTCAAGACAAGAACCTTTGATAGACTTTAGAAGTGTGGTAGGCGATGGATCGACGAGCTGCCGGTGGTTCTTTGGTCCCTCAGAACGACACCAAATCGAGCTACCGGGCAGACTCCCTTCTTCCTAGTCTATGGGGCAGAAGCAGTTATCCCCACGGAACTCATATTCGGATCTCCTCGAGTGCTTGCCTACAATGAAGTAGCGCAGGAACGGCACCGGTGTGACGACGCTGTGCTACTTGAGGATAACCGTCTCTGGGCCGCTACGCGTGCTGCACGCTACCAGCAAGCCCTGCTTCGCTATCACAACCGCAGGGTTCGTGCCTGGGGTTTTGAGGAAGGCGACCTTGTCCTTAGGCGTGTTTAGTCCGCCAAAGGTACAAACAAGTTGACGCTGAAGTGGGAAGGCCCTTACCGGGTAGTACGAGCGACCAGACCTGGCGTAGTCCGTCTGGAGACCAGAGATGGCATTCAGTTGCAAAACTCATGGAACATTGAGCATCTGCGTAAGTTCTACCCGTAAGGCGCAGCTGCCGGGTAGGGCCCGGCAGCCACCCTTTTGTACAGGCCTTGCCGCTGTTGCATGTAACCCCTTGTACAAAGCCAGGCGTAGACCCTGAGTAACAGAAATAAACGAAGCGCTGGGGGCCCCCCAAAACTTGCATGCATGCATAAGCATACCATGAGCATAGCATGATCATATAGATGAGGTCGCATGAGGCATTGTTTTCATCTGCATTGAGTTGCAGGGTTCTTGCCATGGACTCAGTCCCAAAAAGAAAAAATGAAGACGTGCCTACGTGACGATCCTCGGGAAGCCAAACAGATAAGTTCTCTTCTTATCCTTACGTGTTCTGTAAGAAGAAACTTGTGCATATGAAAACCTTGTCACCTTCGAAACTTAGGTGCTCCCATCCTTTGACTCGAACATTGCTTCGGTCAGGATGGTCGCAGTGGCCTTTGGCAGAGAAGGCTTGGCGGGGGGCTGGTCCCTCTTTGTGATTTGTGCCCGGCAGGCTTAGCCCCATGGTAACAATTCGAGGGTACCGGCAGGTTAGCTTGCCGGAGACAACTTGTTTACTTGAATGTATAGAGGCATTTCACCTCTGCATGGGTATGATGCATGCACAAGTGCCTGGTGAAGCTTGTCTTTTTCATTAATATGCTAATGAACAAGTACAGATCTTACAGAACACCAACATGGATAAAGAAGATTACATTATTTAGACTAAAGTTTGGCCAGTGCCTACATATTTTAGATTGAAAAAAGATAAGTGCCCCATAATACCTTTCTTGTCCCTCTCCTCCTAGGCACTGCGGTGGAAGAGGAAGAGGTCAAAAGGAGTGCCTGAGCAAGGATGGCCCCACTACAATTGGCGTTACGCGACATGCGGGAAAACCGGAAACTGATCCAAGCTCAGATTAATGAAGAAGCAAAGAAGATCTCAAAGGACAAGCAACTGCTCCCCTCTTGCCTGTGCACTGGACAGGGCCTACCCCGACGATGCTCGGCAGTGCATTCGGGCCAGGCACGGGGGCTCCTGTCGGTGCAACAAACCTGGGTCTGTTGCCCAGACCATGCACATGCCTGAAAGAGCAAGGTCGCAACGTCCAAGTCCAAACCAAGCAAGGAGAGATCAGCTGTTTGAGGAATCAAAGGGCAGATCAAGATGACCAAGACAAGCTAAATGAGCAAGACACCACTAAGGGAAAGCCTCCCTTGCCAGGCAGGCAAGCCTGGCAAGGATGAGGTGGCCCCGAAGTCAAGCCTCAAGACCGTCCCGGCAGGCCTACTGTGGCACCCTGGCTCAGAGTAAACCGGAACGCCCCGTATTCCAGCCCAGGGACAAGTCCTCTGGAATACGGCACTGTTGGCATAGAACAAATCAGCTCTTTATTACAATGGATATGGTTACAAAGGGTACATGGATTACATCGGCACGGCGACACTACACCTGCCCGGGGTAGCTCTATGCTAACAGCGGAGTACTCTCTCGGCAGCGGAACAACGACGATGGTGATGGACTCCACTCCGCAGGGACTCTGGCTAGAACGCGTATCCTAGGTCGCAAACTCGGGATCCTCGACAAGCAAGCAATCATGGCATGACCTGCAAACTGGCATGACACGCCAGGTGAGTACTTTGAATGTACTCGCAAGCTCACAACAAACATCAGCATTAAGGCAAGACAACATCATAGCAGTCCAGATTAACAAGCTGGGTTATCCAGCAAGATAACTTCTGAAGTAAATGCAGTAAGGTAAAGCATATTTAATTTGTACTCCGAATAATCTCAGGATCCAATCCGAATCTGTTCCAAGTCCAATCCCAATCATGTGGTCATCCGACCACTCATCTCATAGCCATCCCATGGCTAACATATCACCATCTGCACTACAAGTCTGACAAACTTACTCTCTTCTGGGTTGTCTCACAACCCTCAGAATACTCACAATCCACCGAGTACTTCCGATCTTACGATGAGTTCTTCCATCATTATCACTACTATGGTTGACCACCTAGTGAGGTCTGGACGGACTGTCCAATACCGTGGACACGGCTATTTGAATAGATTTTACACTCTGCAGAGGTTGCGCACTTTACCCACACCATGGAGCACCTGACCTCGTGATCCCATTCGGGTGGACCAGCGTTGCTCCAACGAAACCTGCCTGACCCGTGACTCTCCCATCGTACCACCGGCGATCATCCTCGCCCAGAGTCCTGCCCTGGGTGGCCCCTGTGTCACCGCGTGACACCTGCCACCGTCGTGGCTAACAAACTGTCCAAACGGGGACCTGGTACCATATAACTCAACTGGGCTCACAAGGTTATCGCCACCTACCGGGCCAGGGTAGCGCGCACGCATAACCTTCCCTGTCGGGCGGTACTGGTGAAAGAGCACGCAATCAGACCAAGTCAAGGCCGTCCCATACTAGCAAATGTGCTTGCACGGATAAGTCCGGACAGGTGACTCAAGGTCAACCGACTAAATATCACATCTCCGAATAATATTTCTGTCATAGCTGACCTTCCGATATCATAATAATCCAAGTCAAAACGTTAACCAACTAGCAATCCAAAATAACCATAGATGGTAATATTAACATCATGGCATCAACGAGTAGGTAAACAACTAGTCACTAATAATCCGGTACTCAACATGGTAGTCACCTATCCGAGAATTAACTCCAACATTGCATAGTCCAATTCATTTCACAAATAACTCATACTTGCTATTAAAGTAATTAGTTAAACTATGATATTGCAATGCAATGATGCAGATGAGAGTTGTGGCTTGCCTAGAGATGAAGGGACCATCGGGGAGAAGTGCGGAGAGTCCGTGGAGTTGACTGCCGGAAACAGTTTTCTCCCGGAGGGGGCTGTTTACGGCCAAGGGCAAAATGGTCATTTTCACAATGTCAAAACATTATGAAAATGAAACCAACATGACGGGCTCGAAGAGACGAAGACATGGGCTTTGGAATCACCTCGATCGGAGTCTCGGTTAAAAAGTTACAAAGGTTTCTCTGCCAGGGACCTATCTGCAATAATATTCACATATGGGTCCTTGGCTGATTTTTCTGCGAAAAGAAGAAAGGGCACTGTTGTCCTGGGCCGACCTGGGCTGAATGTGGCTGGCGCCTGATCACTGGCCGAGCCGCGCAGCCGACTGCTCCACTTGGGCCGGCCCAACTGCGCTGTCGCACCAGCAAACAACGGAGGAGGGGGCGATCGAGCCACTGGCGACTGGGCCCGCTTACTTATCCAGCGTGGCGGCGACGCGCTGAGGATGACGCACGGGGCCCGCTGGCAGGGCAGCCGTCTTCTTCTTCCTCGCCTGTTCCCCGCTCGGGACAGAGGGGGCAGAGGGGCGCGTCGCCGGCGGTGGCCCGGGCAGCTCCGGCTGTCCCCAGCGAAGCTGGGACCGCCGACGGGCTCGGGAGGAGACGGCGCACTCGTCTGGCTGCAGAGCAGGCGGCAGGGAAGACCGCTGCCGCGGTGGCTCGCGGTGGCCGAAACTAGGGAGCGGCGGCTGATCTAGGGGTGCACGGCTACGGCCACTCCGGCGATAGAACGGGTGGATGGGAAGAAGCGCCGGCGTGGGGGGTAGTACTCTGGTGGTGGTAGAGCAGAGAGGGAGGGTGCGGGCGGCTCAAATTTGAGCCGAGTCCGGCGGCAAGGCGTCGGCCAAGGGAGGAACTGGAGAGCCTCTCGAGCTCGGTGGAGAGGCCCGGGAGGGCTAGGAGGGAGAGGGAAGACCGCTGCGGGGTGGTGGTGGTGCTCGGGGAGGCTCAGGCCATGGCTTTTATAGCCGAGGTGGCCGAGGCGATCGGGACGGTCGCCGTGGCGGCCTTATCACCACACTGGCACTCGGGGACACGCGGAGCGCGATGGCGAGGTCGACAAGAGCTCCGGGAGGGTGGAGAAGCAGGTAGGGGCTTCGAGAGAGCTCGTGGGAGATAGGGACAGGGGAAAACGACAACGACGGTCACGGCCGAACAGTGGTGGAGCTCGTCGCGGCGTGTCAGAGAAGAAACTGGAGGGGAGAGGCTTCCAGGAGATGGGCGACGACGAGACGAACCTCCTGGACATGAAGAGGTGGCAAGGGAGCGAAGGAACGGACAGAACCGAACGGTTAAATCACCAGAGCGCGTTGGCTGGCATGCCAAACGCATGGTCACCGCGTGCACTGGCGCACGGGGTGTACCCTGACCGGCCAAATCATGTCCAGTGTGGATTCCCTCCAAGGCACAGTCTCAGGGATGTGATGGCTCGATGAAACTCACTGTGATTGGATGGGAGTGTTCATCTGAAGTTTGCTGTAGCAAACTTGGGCATGAAGTTGTGTGGAGCAGAGAAGTGAAAAGAGCCAAACAAGATGTCTGGGAGTGTTAGGGTAGGAAGGACTACAATCCTATGAATTTTGGAGAGAAAATGGACCATGATATGATATGGTTGCTTTGCAACTGACCAATCTGGTCCAGAAGCTCAATCTTGATGTGCCACTCACATGGAGTAGCCAATTGGGATGAACTTTGGTAGAACATGATGATTTGGTCATATGAGAGTGCCATAAAAATTTCATGCCATTTGGACAAGCCAAAATGGTACTTCCTTCACAAGGAACCTCTCTGACCAGAATTTTAGGAAAATTCTAGGGAATTATTGTTAAGATGAAATGAGCCCAAATTTTGTGGAGGTAGATTATATGGACAGAAGAATGCTCTAGTAAATTTTCAGCAATTATGGAGCAATATAAAATATAGTTGCTTCACAATGTGAAAATCTGACCAGAAACCAAAATTTGAGGCTGTGCTCACATAGATGATTGGATAGGGTTGAAACTTGGTGGAGAGTCATGATTTGAGTATATGAAGATGCTTACAAAATTTCAACTCATTTGGATACTCCTAGCTGGCACTTGCTTCACAAAGATTCTAGTTGACCAGAAACTTTGGAAATTAGCCAAGAGAGATTTAATATCCAAATAAAGTTGAATTTTGGTATGTGGCAATGATATGGACAGGAAAGAGTGCACAAAAAGTTTGAGATCAAGCAAGCAAATATAAATGGTACTTGCTTCTCAACTTGGCAGCTAGGGCAGAATCAGAAAAAGAAAATTTGTGAAATATTTTTGGACATGGCAAGGAAGGATTTGACATATTTGTGGAATATCTGACCCAAACAATTTATGAGAATTATTTGGGAATTTTGGGAATGATGAAAATGTGGGTTACTTCACAACCCAGGACAAACAGGGTTATTCCTTTAATAGAAAAAGGAATATTCCCAAGGAAAAGAATATTGGGATTGGCCCAAGATAGAAATGACATGGTCTTGGGATGATTTTGAAGTTGGCAAGCCACTTAGGAAGAAGAATGAAGAGTGATCCCTCCAGGTTGCAAGACCACTGAGCCACAGAAAAGCGAATCCGAACCAAAAATCTTCAGAAAAAGAAAATGGGCAAAATCCAGGGTGTTACACCTGCCGGGCGCTACAAGGGCAAACTACCCCTCCAAGGCTCCACCGCTCCACCTCACAGCGATGCAAGTCATCGATCGGTGCGGTGTCAAGCTCCCATGTGACTAAGTGGTTGTTATTTAGCATGCGGCAGCCACTTCCTACGGAAATCACCTCCAAATGACACCCGTCCAGCGACGTGTCAAGCAGACAGGCGAGGAGGTGGCCGAGCAGCCCGACAAGGCTTGTCGGGCATGCCATGATGTGAGACTAAGTGGCGCATTTAATGCGCTCTGCTCTGACTGCAGAGTTAGGTATGATAGCACTGTTCGCTATCTAATCAGTACACAATGACTGATTTGCCATTGTGGTGACCCCTTTATATATAAAAGAAGGGCCATGGCAACCATAGAAAGGATTCGGACCCTTGTACACTCATACGCGCGTAGCTGCCCTCGCCCCAAGGCAACCTTGCCGGGCAAGAGCGCTGCGTTACCACCATAATTCACCATCAATCCACCAAAGCAGGAGTAGGGTTTTACGCCTCGCGGTGGCCCGAACCTGGGTAAAACTGCCCGTGTGATCTCTGTCGTGCTGCGCTACGTTCTCCGCTCTTTGTGCAATGTGCTTGTCCCCCATGCCGAACCACAAGGGGCTGATGGCCCCATAGGTGGCCATGGTTTCCCACGACACGAGGTGACCCGTATATGAGTTTCGTGGGGATCATTGCTTCTACCCCATAGACTAGGGAGAAGGTAGTCTGGCCGGTAGCTCGATTTGGTGTCGTACGAAGGGACAAAGAACCACCGACAGCTCGTCGATCTAGCGCCTGCCACACTTCTGCAGCCTATCAAATGTTCTTGTCTTGAGTCCTTGCAGCACTTCAGCGTTCGCCCTCTCAGCTTGTCCATTGCTTCTGGGATGAGTAATAGAGGTGAATGAAACTTTGCTTCCGAGGGCTTGAACATATTGCATGAAGGCACGGCTCGTGAACTGGGTGCCGTTGTCAGTGATGACCCTGGCGGGTACTCCGAAGCGGCACACCAGTCCTTTCAGGAACTTGATAGCTGACTATGCGGTCACCTTCCTCACGGGCTCCACCTCCGGCCACTTCGAGAACCTGTCGATAGTGACGTACAAGAACTCAAAGCCCCCGGTAGCACGGGGGAAGGGGCCCAAGATATCGAGCCCCCAGACCGAAAAGGGCCATGACAAAGGGATCATCTGGAGAGCTTGAGCAGGTTGATGGATATTCTTGGAGTGGAACTGGCAGGCTTCACATCTGGTGACTAGCTCGATTGCATCTTGGAGGGCTGTGGGCCAGTAGAAACCTTGCCGGAGAGCTTTTCCCAACCAAGACCCTTGATCCAATATGAGAGCCACACATGCCTCTGTGTATCTCTGCCAACAGTTCCTTCCCCTCTTCCCGGCAAATGCACTTCAATTTCACACTGTTGGGCCTCCTTCTATATAGTGCATCTTCGACGAACTGACACATACTGGCCCTCCGGCTACTCTTTCAGCTTCTTCTTGCTCTTTGGGAAGTTCTCCTGTTTGGAGGTAACGGACTATGTGTCGTGCCCAAGTTGGAGCCTGAGGCTCGACAACAAGGATCAGTGGCACCTCCTCGTTCGTGGGAGCACATGCCTTAACCGCGAGGATTGGTAGTTCGGCGGGAGGATGCTGCTCGCCAAGCGAAGTGCAGTTGTTCCCGCCAACCTCTCTGCCCGGGGCTTCAGGAAGCTCTGCTGGGAGAGGCTTGCGAGAGTCTAGTTTCCTCCTTTTTCTGGCCATTGTTGCCGGGGATACGGAGGGCTGAGTCAGGTGGAGAACAAAAGTCCCTGGTTCCACAGGAAGCTTTTGCGCATCGCACTTTGACAGATGATCAGCAATGCTATTTTTTGCACGGGGTACATGCTCTGTTTGCAATCCGTCAAAGCGCTCCTCCAGCTTTCTCACTTCCTCCACGTATGCCTCCATCAATGGACTCTGATAATCATTGTTCACTTGTCTCACCACGAGCCGTGAGTCTCCTTGTATGATCAACTTCTTAATTCTCAACTCTGTCGCGATTCTGAGCCCGGCAAGGAGTCCTTCATACTCTGCAGTGTTGTTAGTTGCCTTCTCCCGGGGGAAATGCATCTGAATCACATACTTGAGGTGCTCTCCAGTGGGTGTGACGAGGAGCACGCCAGCTCCTGCACCTTGTAGCGAGAAGGCACCATCAAAGTACATGATCCATTCTTGGGGTGCTTCCTTGCCAGGGATAACCGTTTCTAGTGCTTCTTTGTCTGGGGTAGGCGTCCACTTCGCAATGAACTCTGCCAGTGCTCTGCTCTGAATGGTTGATGTGCTCTCAAACTTAAAACCAAAGCTTGATAACTCCAAAGCCCATTCCACTATTCTGCCAGTGGCCTCTGGATTCCTCAGTATGCGTTGCAAAGGGAATCGGGTGACGACTGTGATCTCATGGGCTTGGAAGTAGTGGCGCAGTTTCCTTGGTGCCATGACGAGGCCAAAAATCAAGTTTTGCATGCTAGAGTACCTTGACCTAGCCCCCTGCAATAGGGAGCTGACAAAGTAAACTGGCCGCTGCACCACCTTCTTCTTTGCCGCAGTCTTGGGATTGCCTTCGCTTCTCTGCTCTTCTTTCTCTTGTTCTGCGCCCAGCCTTGCCGTGACTGGTTCAGTTCCTTCTCCCGGGAGGACAGTAGTTGCATCTGCTCCTTCTTCCACTTCTCGCTGTGCCACCGGTGCTGCACTAACCACTCGATTGGTTGCTGCCAGATACAACAGCAACATCTCTTGTGGTTTAGGAGCAACTAGGGTGGGAACAGAGGATAGGTATGTTTTTAAGCCCTACAGCGCTGCTTCTGCCTCCGGGGTCCACTTTACGGGCCCTGCCTTCTTCAAAATTTTGAAGAATGGTAGGGCGCGCTCAGTGGACTTGGAAATGAACCTACTCAGCGCGGCAACACATCCAGTTAAATGCCTCACATCCTTGACTGTCTTGGGTGCTTGGATCTGTTCGATTGCCCTGATCTTGTCGGGGTTGGCATCTATCCCCCGGTGAGATACAAAGAAGCCAAGTAGCTTGCCGGAGGGAACGCCAAACATGCACTTCTCTGGATTTAGCTTCAAGTTGATCTTGCGCAGGTTTGCAAAGGTTTCTTCCAAGTCCTGAATGAGTGTTGATCTGTCCTTGGTCTTGACCACTATGTCATCCATGTAAGCTTTGATATTCCTGTGTAGCTGAGACTCAAACCCTATCTGCACTGCTCTTGCAAAAGTAGATCCATCGCTCTTTAACCCGAAGGGCATCCGTATGAAGCAGTACGTGCCACAGGGGGTTATGAACGCCATCTTCTCCTCGTCTTCTTTGGACATGAATATCTGGTGGTACCCAGAGTAGACATCCAAGAAGGAAAGCAGATCACACCCGGAGGTGGAATCCACGATCTGGTCTATGCGTGGCAAGGGGAACGGGTCCTTCGGGCATGCTTTATTCAGATTTGTGAAATCTATGCAAAGCCTCCATTTCCCATTCGCCTTGCGCACCACCACTGGATTTGCCAACCATGTTGGGTGCAATACCCCTCTGACCAAACCAGCTGCGTCAAGTTTCTTGATTTCCTAGGCAATGAACTATTGCCACTCCAAGGCTAGCTTCCGGACCTTCTGCTTGACGGGCCGGGCATGAGGGCAGACAACAAGGTGGTGCTCGATTACCTCCCTGGGAACACCGGGGATGTCAGATGGTTGCCAGGCAAACACATCAACATTCGCCCGCAGGAAGGCAACGAGCGCGCTTTCCTATTTGTCGTCAAGGGTGGAGCTGATAGTGAATGTACCATCATCGCCAACCAGCCCTGCCGGGACCTTCTTCAAAGAGGGTGCAGCAAGCTTGGATCTCTTGCTAGTAGAACTCTCCGGCAAATCATCGACGGGTGCAGCGTACTCTGGAGAGGCGCGCTTCCCGGATTCCTTGCTGGTATCCTTGCTAGTTTTTCTCCCTTGTTTGTTTTCCTTGGCGGGGATTACAGCTTCTGCGGCCTCGGCAGCGACTGCCTCCCGGTACATCTTGTCCAGGCATATGATCACGTCCTTCTTGTCTGATGCGATAGAAATGACGCCCATTAGTCCTGGCATCTTTAGGGTGTTGTAGGCATAGTGGGATGCCACCATGATCTTTGCCAGGGTAGGTCGCCCGAGTATCCCATTATATGGCAACGGAAGCTCGACCACATCAAACACGATCTTCTCAGTCCGATAGTTCAACTCCCCTCCAAACGTCACCGGCAGCGTGATCTTCCCCTTTGGACGACTCCTGCCGGGGTTGATTCCTTGAAACATGCCAGTAACCTTGAGCTCTTCATCTATTATCTGTAGCTTGCTGAGCACCTTGGGGGAAATCAGATTCAACCCGGCCCCGCCGTCAACCAACATCTTTGTGACCTTGAGATTGCGGATTGTTGGTGAAACCAACAATGGCAAGCACCCTACCGCAGTGGTGCGGTCAGGGTGATCCTCTTTGTCAAACATGACGGGCGTGTGGGACCATTTGAGTGGTTTCCGGGAGCCGCCGCTGGCTCCACAGCATTGACTTCATGCGCCCATTGTTTCAATTGGCGGTGAGAGGAGTGCAAGGATGCGCCTCCGTCAATGCATAGGGCGTCAGTGGCTTTCTAAAACTCTTGCTCACTGGTTTCCTCTTCATCCTCTACCTGGCGCGCCAAAGATGTCGTGGTTCGACATGATCACCTTTGGGGCCATCGGCCCCTTTGTGGTTCGGCAAGGGGGAAGGGCACGTTACTCAGAGAGCGGAGGTCGTAGAACAGCACGACAATGGTGACGCGGGTGGATTTTACCCAGGTTCGGGCCACCGCGAGGCGTAAAACCCTACTCCTACTTTGGTGGATTGAGTGGAAGACCGTGATGAACGCGCAGTGCTCAAGCCCGGCAAGGTTGCCTCGAGGAGAGCAGCTATGCGCGTATGAGTGTCCAAGGGTCCAAATCATTTCTAAGGTTGCCTCGGCCCTCCTTTTATAGGTAAAGGGGTTACCACAGTGGCAAAACAGTCATTATCCAGTGATTAGATAGCCACAGTGCTATCATACCTAACTCTGCAGACAGGACAAGGTGCATTAAATGCACCGCTTAGTAATGCCGATTTTCGATAATAAAATGTCCGTTGCCCACACATGATGAACCAAAGAGCATAAAGAATGCAGCTCCCTGCCCTCTCTCTATATGTGGCGCATGTGCTTTTCGAAAGTAAAGTAGGAACATTAGCTGACCAATTAAACGTTCTCTATTTTAGTAATATCAGCATCATATCAGATTCGTATTTGAGCAACAAAATTTGGAATTATGAGTGGCATGTTGTTTAGCTTAATGGGTTGAGGAGCAGTGCTAGCACGTCTCAAAGCACCTAGGATGATGGTACACTGAATATAAAGGGAATGTCTACATGCAAGTCACCTGACTATCGTCATTTGGGTCACTCGACCATTTCAGGCGGTTGGATGAAGATCCTACGTCTCCTAACCCTTGTTCTTCCTCGCCTCTTTTCCTTCCCCTACAGACCACCACACGGGCTGCCGGCCGAACCACCGGGCCCCGCCCTCCACTGAACCGCCCACCACCTCCGGTCTTCCGCCGCCCCCGGCCATCCCTCTAGCCAACCCCACCCCCAGCCCCCCACCCGCGTCGAGTTTTGCCTCCGGTGAGGCCCCACCATAGCCCGACGACAGCCCCCCAGAACCACTGTCCCCACCCGAAACCCTAAGATAGCTAATGGGGCAGCCCTCCGGCGAGCCCCTTCCTTCCCTCCGGTGAACTCTCAAAATGGACTGACCCCAAATTGAAATTCAGTCGACTATCATTTAAGCTAATGTGGAATATAAAAGGGGAAAACCATAAGCATTGAGAGTATAGTGGTGAGCGTGCCATGGCGGATCTGAAGGTGCAAACCGGACAAAGGCAACTTCGCAACCAATGTTTGCTTTCAACTAACAAGTAAGATTCAAAGTGATGGACAAGAAATCACAGTAAAGCAGTGGCAATCTATTTTCTTGCTGAGATAAATAACTTGAGCAGATACAAAAGAGTACCGCATCTGGTGTGGCGCCGTGTAAGCATTTGTTGAGGCGTTGAGGGTGCTACGGTAGCGATGGCTGTCAGCGGCATGGAAGCAGATCTAGGAGGGCAGACGATGGCGGCGAGGGGAATATCCCGGTGCGGTGAACGAGACGATGGTACGAGCGGCCTTGATAAGGTGGACAACGGCGCGGATGAAACGAGAGGACGCGATGAAAGGATCCTGGTTTGAAGCCGTGGATGAGAGAGGTCGATCTCTTGTAATGGACGACGGGGTCGGGGTATCGGCTCTGGCATGGTGGAGGAGGACGGTTGGTGGACGGAGGAGACTGGGGTGGAGAGGGTGTTTTGGCGCCCACGGAGTACGAATTGGGAAACGGAGAGAGAGAGGTAGGGGGAACCATGTCTTCAGGATGCGCTTATCTCAAATGCGATGAAATTTACAAACTGAGCCCCCCGTTTACAATTTCCTACATCACAGCAATATTGGTCTGTTGGGATAGGACGGTAATCTCGCATACACCGAATATTTGCCGACGAAGATTTCTGCCGAGGAGAAACTGTGTTTTGGCGCCCACCGTGTATGAATCGGGGTGAGAGGTGATTTGGGCCGAGGAGAAACTGTGTTTTTGGCGCCCACAGTGTATGAATCCGGGGAGGTGAGAGGCGGAGGCAGTTATGTCACGTTTGATTGAAATTACAAGCCTACCCCTATCAAAACCTATAGAAATCGAGCTGATAGGCTTTGCGTGTCAGGGATAGGCAGTAGTAATTTCCATCTCGCAGATTTTGGTTTCGAGCGGTTAGTGCGAGTTTCCCCGCTTCATTCAAATTTTTGCAGAAAAATATTACACGTTTACCGTGCCAACTCAATTCGAATCCCTTTTGTATTCTTTTTTTCTTCGGGCGGGATCCATTTTGTATTTGAATACAAATCTATATACATCATTTTTTTATATATACTTTCAAAAGCACAACAAAGAATTCTGCTCCTTTGTATATAAAATATGATTTACAAATGCAATGATCTCAAAATCATAAGGTTGAATTCAAAATTTTGAAACCAAATTATGTTCGACTTTGAATTCAAATTTTTGAAACCAAATTATGTTAAGCTCAAATGTTTGGATCTGTAGTCTCAATATATTAAATAACATACACATGCGCAAATTCAAATTAGTATGCATGTTTGATAGATCAATTTTGGTTCGAGTATGAATTACATGTATCATCATCTGGAATTCAAATATTTGAATCCCTTTTATGTTGACATCTTCTATGCACACAACTAAATATTTGAATCTCGTTTCACGCCCATATCTCTCTAAGTCTCTCTCGCATGCTCCTTCATGTAGCTATCACTCTCTTTTCTCCAATCACCCGCACGCTCACTACATGCTTCTCCATTTTTTGCAAACACGGTCTCTCGTCGTCTCCCTCGAGAAGTGTGACACTCTCTCTATCTTCATAGATTACACGGTTTTCATTATCTCTCACGTCTCTATCGTTCTCTGGTATCACTATAGCTACCTAACCTTTCTTTTTCACCGCCACACACACACTCTCGCTCATCTTTCACTTTGCCTTTATCTCTAGGGTTCTCGCTTGCACCCTATATCTTTCTAGATATGACTCCTACCACTAAAATTACTCTCTCCCGCACACACATTGTTTGTTGGGGGTCTCCTTTCCGTCTTCATCTCCGTTCCAGAACTAACATTATTCATTTGTTTACCGATCAGACAAACTCTCTCCCCCCTCTCTCTCACTCACTCACACACACACAACTCTAGCTTTGGATCCCCCTACAGACTACTGTCTCTCTCTCACACACACAAAACTCTCACTTTTGCACCCTTAACCCGCATCTCTCTCACAAACATTGATCGACCAGCCTCTAGATAGGTTTATCCATCCACCGCACACTTTTGCTCCTTGTATCTATGTAGATTTTTCGTCACTTCTTGAGGCACGCCCTCTCGATCGTGCACACGCACACTATCGCCTCATTTTATGGTAATACCTCTCGCACACACACTCTTCGTGTCTTTGTCACACTCGCACTCTGCCCTCCTCCTCCCTTCCTCTCTCTCTCTCTCTCTCTCTCTCACACACACACACACACATGGGCTTTTTGCAACAATATCCCACTTCTCGAATCTTGAAACCAACCACATTCCTCCCTTATCTCATCAAAACCGCCAAAGGAATATATTTTGAGTGAAACATAAGATATTTTTAGTGATATATGTATATCAAAACTAGACTATTTTCTATCAAATTGGTGAATATGTATTACTCTACTTTGGATGCGTTGCAACGCACTGGCACATTGCTAGTTATTACAGTATTATTTTTTGGACACAAGACAAATGCTGGAGTACATATACGAAGAGAAGAGGTGCACGCACATAGTCGGTCTCTCGCTGTCTCGCACACATGAGAGTTAGGTAAGTAACGGTAAACAAATAAACCCGTAGGTGCATGATTGCTGCATGTGCGGGTACCGGGTACGTGGTGGAGCGCACCTTCGTAGGAATAGTCAGCTCGCGTGATAATTTGATCCGTAGGAGTTGATGGTCGGGGACCACATGTGAACAACCTGGAGGCGGTGGCTCGCCAGTCGCCACTGATCGAGTTGCCACGTTTAAAATATCATATTTTAGCGGGGTAAGAGTTCCGATTTTTGATGGCGCGTTATACTAGTTTTTAGAACGATTGGTATGGAGCGAAAATGGAATTCATCACTACTACCTTCGTCCTGGTTTACTAGTCCCCATCGTATTTTGGGTCAAAGTTTGTCCATGAAATTTACTTGTAAAATGTGAATGGAAAATGAGATTTTGTCATACCCAAACAAAAAAGGACCGGAGGGAGTGATTGCTCTGACACGGACGCGACCTCTCATAGCGCAGGCATTGAACCAGCGCGCCGGCCAAGAGGGCCCCACTCGCTGCACGTCAGGCTGAACACGCCTCCTTGCCGCATACAACTGGCTTCAGACTGCCCCGCCTAGCTCCATTGAATCCGCGCGTGTGCCGGCAACACGTCCTTTCATGAGCCGGCCAGCATTTTAGAACACAATGCCGGTTGGCTCCTCTCGTCCGCCCGCTATTTAAACGAGATCAGACGCCTGGCAAGAACCGCACCACACCGCCGCTCCCCATATCCTCCTTGAACCATTTTCTCCACACTCTACATAGCATCCGGTGAGCACGAAGACGAATTCGCCGGTATAAAAGCCGGCTGGGTGCCCCGATGAGCCAGGCAACTCGCTACCCCACCTCCCTCCCTGCCCCAGGCCGTCAGAACCATGGGCAAGGCTGCAGGCGGGCAAGTGGAGGAGCAAGCCGCCGCTCCTAGCTGGCCCCTGGTGCATCAACTGGACGCTCCAAGCCTGCTCATAGAGGAGTGGCCAGTTGCTGCACGCCGACACACGGGGGACCACGGCGTCCAGTGCACCGTGGTTGGCCACGCCATTCGACGCAAACATTGGTGGAACCGCGGCATGCTGGCGGAGGTGGCCAACACGTCCGCGGCCACCACCGACACCGAGGAATAGTAGACCACGGGGCCGCCGCCGCTCGGAACCCACGAATGCTACGACCACCGCATCGCCGGCATAGACACCCGATGTGTTGCCCGGTTTGGCTCAAAACATCATGGATCCCAGCCGCACCTGGCATTAGAAATTATACCTGCTTCCAGAAGTTATTCGCGTTTAGTCAAAAAAGTCCAAAAAATAATTAATTACGTATGGTCTTGACTTGTTGTGCTTGCACTGGTAGTAGGAACTAGAGATTTTTCTTTATTTATAACTCTCCTCACATTTTTTTGGCTTTGAAGTGAATCATGGTTGTGGACATTATCTATGAATATGCAGATATCTGTGAACATGAGTTTGATGTGGAAGTTGAACTTGGAATGTTGGGCTTGCGTGTGAACTATACCATGTCCAATGGTTCATCTGTTATTGTTCAAAAAGTAATGGCTGTTATTACATGACCCGGAAAAAATTTATTTTGTGCCACATCTAGGCATCACAGACTTACATACATCTCAGTAGATGCACGGACATCACAATAGGCATGCTGACTGCATAAACATTTGATCCTAGCTATTATGAATGAAAATTTGTATTGACAACAGTTTTAGATAGCAGGAGATGCCTAGCCTGCTCTGCCTTTGGTAGCTTCTTTCTGGCTTCTTCCATCTCTTCTTTGGCTTGGGTGAAGAGAGCATCTGATTTTTTTGCTTCTTCAGGAACTCAGCTACATTCTCAAGGGCTGCTGCATGCTTTCTTTCAGCCTTTACTAGAGCAACGAGGACACGAACACTTGACGAATCCACCTGGCTTGTGAGTAATCCGTCATCATCTGGGAATTTGCACCTTGTGTCTAATCCGGCATCATTAGGGAAATGTCACCTTGTGTGTAATCCAGCCTCATTTTGGAAACATGATCTCGAGGTTGACCATACTTCCCTCCTCGCAGGAACTGCTTCCTGACATGAAGAAGTTACTTTTTTTAAATCAATAGTCGGAGCTCCCCAGATCCATTAAGTAGAAGCCCGATAAACAGGACTAGGAGAAGTGAATTCAAAAGGAGAAATATAGAAACAGACTGCAAGGTGAGAACACCCACTTCCTACATCAAGCTAAAAAGGAAAGCATTAGGACGATTAAGACTGTGCTTATTACATATCAAAAAGAGCCAACTTATAGAAACTATGACATATACATCGAAGAACACAAGGCTAAGAGAAATAGAAAAACCAGCAAAGGGGTGCACTAAGCCAAGGGTTGCTGCAGCAAAACAACCGGCAACCAGATGATCTACAGGTCTTCATTTGGAATCTGGGCTCTTCTATCTTCGACTTATTTTTTTGGCTTTATTCTTTATTTATTTCATTTCGATTTTTCCCGAAGCTAACTTGAGTAAAGCTGAGGGTACGAAAGATTTGGTTGAAGCGAAGCTCGCTCTCAGTTTGACTAACTAGCTTCAACACTAAATTACAAAAGATTCATCCTACGGCATGGTGGGTCCACTGAGTAAATTGAGATCCTACAAATGATTGAGAGCCTAATCAAGTGTACATGAAATTGTTTGTCTCGCCTATTATTGTTTAATAATCTGCCACACTTCTGGATTGCATGGCAAGAACTCTAGCCAAGTAGACAACGTGGTTTGACACTGTTTTCGGCTCGGGGCTTGCCCAGGGCCTGGTTTGGTCCTGTGTTCACTACTGCTACCAGACACATACCATGTCAAAGTAAAAAAATGGTTAAAAGAGGGGGCTCCCTCTGATTTCATTAACGAAACAATCAAGGACACACAAAACATCCACCAATGCTAGTTAGGTTCTCAATGTCAACGTAATTGAAAGGTTGTTACTTACCAAAGCTCGTTTTACAGGTTCAGTGCAGCTCCTCTTTAACTTGCGACATTCCTTGAAGATGTCCCCAACATCTCGTATTTGGTCTTGATTGCTCCTTTGCATGTTCGCATTCGTAGTTTTATAATCTTAACATGGCAAGAAAAATATAGTAATACTCACGCATCTTGTTGGCAACATTAAAGCACTCATCTGCCATGTTAACATGAGTGATTTTTAATATCCTACTATGTGGCTCTTCAACTTTGCTACAACTACTTTGTGGTTTCATTTTGAGTGAAATAGAACAGGGGGTCACCTCCCTGCTATTCTAAAAACCTTTCCATCATTTGCCACACTACTGGTTACAGATGAAGAACCTACCCAAGCACAGTGCAATACAAGATGATATTGTGTTGGACAATGCAAGCTATATCCAATTACTTTTACTGGAACAATTGCAGCCAGGAAATTTGAAGGGTAGGTATGAACATAATCGGAACTACACATGTACTGCATAGAGAATCAATATACATATTACCAATCGAGGAGGAGTACGAAGGTCACGGCGGCATTTGTGTATCATGGTTGGCAACGGGAGTCAGTTCATTGTCAACGACGGTGGTGCTGCTGTGCTTGGCGTTGGCTTCCGGGAAGCAGATCTGAGACCGTGGAAGACGGCGCCGGGGAAGCGACTCCGTGTACGACGGCGACGGTGGACCGGCTCCAGTGCGGCGTACGACGTCGTCGATGAGGCAGATGTGCTGCGGTGGATGAGTGCACCGATGTAGAAGGGGAGGGGCTTGAAGGTGCTGCGGTGCCGTGGAGAAGTCTATTTTGTGGTGGGGATAGAAAATGGGGAGTAATGAGGAGTACTCTGGGTGCCGGGGTCGGGTTGGATGGGTGGGGTGAATGTGAAGTTACCAAAACATCCCCCGACCAACCAGCATCCGTCGGCCTGTTCGACCAAGGGTATGATGGTAACTTTCCATTGGTCGAATCTGAGTCGCGGGAGATCTCGATGGAAGCGGGAGATTTTGCCGCTGACCTGAAAATTTGTAACACTGTACTACTCCCCACTGCTCGTGCATGTTGGGTGATTGGGCTGAGCAGTTAGGAGTACTACTAGTACTCGCTCCGATTTTATTTACTCTGCATATTAGGTTTGACTGATGTTAGACTTCCTAAAGTTTGACCAAGTTTATAGAAAAAATGTAAACATTTATCATAACAAATCTATATGATGTGAAAGTACATTCCATAATGAATCTAATGGTATTGATTTGTTATTGTATATGTTAATATTTTTGTTTATAAATTTGTCAAAGTTTACAAAACTTGACTTTGACCAATGCTAATACGCGGACTTAAATAAAAATGGAGGGAGTACACATCTGGTTTCTTAGTTTGTCGTGGCATTAATTATTTGTTGTAATTGTGAAATAAATATATTAAGCTATTGACTTCGAATGTAATGGTTTGTACAATTCAATATTTAGAATCGTTGTTTAATTGCAAGATGAATATCAGGTCTATAGTACTTCACAATATGCTCAAACTCACATAATCCAACTCAAATGAAAATCTAAATGAATTTCATAGTTATTAATTTTTTGGATGCAACAAAACCAACCATAACTCTACATGATCTGGTCTAAAGCAATTTTTAGAAGACATCCCAATGTGTGAAGAAACGTAGAGAGTTTGTGGAGATGGAGCAATGGCGGGAGAGAGACGTGTGTGCTCAACACACAAGATATACACCCAGTGGAAGAAAGAGACAGAGGACAGGAAAGATTGTATATATGTGGGCGAGAGAGTAGGGGAGAGAAAGAGAGAGAGAGAGAGAGAGAGAGAGAGAGAGAGAGGGAGAGAGGAAGTGTGCGAGAGAGGGATGTATACAGAGGAAGAAGTTAGGTCTCTGAGTAAGATAGAGACATGTAATATATAAGGAGTGAGATGCGTGTGCATCGAGATTTTGTACAAGAGACAAAAGGTTTGATGAGATAGCTCAAAAGAACATGGAATAGAGGGGAATCTTGTGGGCTAAGGGATTGATAATTTTGTGCCAGGGGGGAGGGAGAGGGAGAGAGAGGGGGGAGGAGTTACTCAGCTGTCGCCGCATCATCATGCTTCCAAATGGCCCCGCGATCTCTAGTGCAGTCTGGTTGTCATCTTCGTTCTTCCCGATGCCCTCCTTGAAGATCAAGGTGGTGTGCATGTGGGGGTGCAGATAAGCACAAGCGATAGTGGTCGCTATATAACCTTGGATGGGGATGGATAGTGTGGTGGGGGGGGGGGGGGGGGGGTCGTGTGTGTGTCAAATATTGAGAGAAATCAAACCTATGGAGAGAATGTGTGTGCATAGTGAGCATGCGAGAGAGGCTAATGGTGCAAGACAGATACATCGTGTGCGTCAATGTTTAAGCAATATAGAGAGATCATGTGCGGGATACAAAGAGAGGACTATGGGGAGTGTGTTTGCTAGGCAAAGAGACATAGCGAGAGATAAATGTGTGTGCGTGGTACATGGTGTGTATGTGACAGAGAGGTACATGCATGCCAAATGGGGTTTTCATGAAGAGATTGTGTGTGCGAGATAGATAGCGATGTAGGGGCCTTGAGGCGGGCAGGGGATGGGTGAGGGTGTCAAAATGTGTGCGTTGATGCATTTGTTACATGCGATTGTGTGAGGGGCGGTCGAATCGAGAGAGATGGTTGTTATGTTATGGATGCTCCTCTCTCTCTCTCACGCACACACAAAAAACATGAATAGAAGACTGTTCTCTCATGTATACACAACATCTCGGTATATCTGTATGTCTCACTCATACAGGACCATTTGCACATTCATACCTCTCTATGACTATCACACACACACACACCGTCTGCACATTGCCCTTCCGCCACAACACACAGGTAGACACATAAACGCGTTATCTCTCCGTTACACACACAGAATCTCTATTAGTTTTTTTGTAGGGGCACTACTGCAGGATGCTGCTAACGTGACACTACAATCAGAGACCCTTCGACAAAACTGTGTGCGATGCATTAATCGCAAACGGTGATGTAAAAAAACATCAAAAAAGATGCAAAACGTTTGCGATGGCAGATACATCAAACACGGTTCAGATTTTAGTTGCGTGTGTGATGCGGGGCATACGGTTCAGTTCAATGAACTGTTTGCGATGCGGAAGAAGAATAGAAACGGGCAGCCAAATGAAGGTGTGTGCGATATACGGCATACAGTTCAGTCGGATTAACTGTTTGTGATGAGGCAGAACAACAAAAACGAGCAGCCAGATGAAGGTGTGTGCGATTGAGGGCATACACTTCAGACAGATGAACTGTTTGCGATTAGGCAACACAACAGAAATGGTCAGCCAGATCAATGTGTCTGCGATTGACGGCATACACTTCACACGGATGAACTGTTTGCGATTAGCCACAATAAATAGAAACAGTTAGACAGATCAATGTGTGTGCGCTAGACAGGCACACATTCTAATTAAAAGAAGCGTGCGCGATGGTAATAATGAGCGTGCACGGTTGTTGGAACAAGACGTGTGCTGACATTGCCTATTGCGGTGCAGCCTATGGTGCAAACGCCACATACGTGGCCGGGAAAGCGTGCCCATGTTACGCCGTCCGGGAATAGTGCCGCACTTAGAAATTATAGAACCGACAATAAATTTTGAGCCTGCGTCCCGTCACATTCCAAATTACTACCATGCTATATTTAATTGCAAACCTGTTCACACCGATCAAAACCTAAACGGTTTCCCACTTAGGAGCGTATTAGTACTCGGTTATAAATACTACTACTCCAAGAAGACTGCACATTCCTCCTCAACTCCTGATCCACAAAAACAAACAAGTCATTCATCGTCGTTCCCTTGCGTCTGCCATGGCCAGCGTGAGTTCTGGGTCGAGAGATTACCACCAGGGAGAGGTGAGCATGGAAGTGGAAGCACGAGAGATGTCCTGCCACGCCGCGAAAGCTGCCGACATGTCCCGCCGCTTGGCCGTAGCAGCAAAGAGGTCCCACCGCACCGCCGAAGTAGCATAGAGGTCCCGCCACGCCATCGATGCAGCAGACTGGTCTGGCCGCGCCGCGGAAGCAGCAGAAATGTCCCGCCGCAACGCAAATGCAGCAGAGATGTCCTCCCATGCCGCGACGGCCTGGGAAAATGTCTCGCGGACAGGCGAGGACTCTCACAGGTGCATGCGCGCTATGCTTCATGACCTGATGGGTCGGATCTCCGACTAGATGAAGCAGCAGGACAAGATGAATGCCTCCTTTGAAAATGCTACCAGCATCATCCGGGGACTAGGGGAGGACAAGGCGAAGCTCCGCACCGAGCGCGGCCTGCTGAGGGCGAAGATCGCCGGAACGACAAAGCAGCACGAGGAGACCACTGCCTTGTTGCAGAGAACCGGCGTCATCGTCAAGAAACTTATTGACGAGAATGCCATGCTCCGCATCGAGCGCCAAAGGCTGGTGGAGGAATCCGTGGATGCTCTCAAGCAGCGTCTTGAGGACACGAAAGAGCTCATCGCCGCTCGCCGCGGGAACTAGTCTCCGCGGCCTGCAGCAATGCATCAAGAAAGTAGAGATCAGCGAGCCAGATCATTGTCTTCCTTCTTCTTTTGCCCTTGTGTATTTCGGGCGTTGCCGCATGTGGCTTTTTTAATTATCTTCCTAGATATGTAAGACAATTATTATCCATTGTCATCGTCCTTATGTTCATCGGTCTTGCTATAAGTCGCAATCGATGCTATATAGGTCCGTCGGATCTTACATCAAGATCCATGCAAAACTTTCTTTTCAGATTTTCTTTTTTCTATCTTAAATCTCAGTCGAGTGAGACATAGCCGCGCCATGAAACAAGGGCTCGGGAGCCATTAATGGAGACATTGGGAGAGAGGTGGGCGGCGGATAGAGGTCAAAGGGCTCTCCTCCCGATGAGCACGCGCAGGGGTCTGATCGCACGCCTCCCGTACTCAAATCGCTACCCCGCACGTCACCTCCTAGCCAATGAAAAAAGGGGACGCGTGGCGGCACGTAAATGGTAAGTAGAACGCCCACAGTTTCAATAATACTTGTGTTTCTGATTTGTAACATGACATAACTTGTTTCAAAATGACTTTGTTGATTGTTAATGTGTGCACCTTCGCAAATCAGACAAAAAATTTACTACAACATGTTGGTGCCATGTCATGACACCATGCCAAGTTTCATGATTTTCAGGCGAGTTTTGGATTTACGGGAATTTTAAAACAAAGTTTCTCGATGTTTCCGGCCGAGCCAAGACGCCCAGATGTTTGAATTCCATTCCCACTTCTTGCATGGGACCTAGAAATTTGCCCAAGTACACAAAAATGATTTTTCAACTAACTTTGGCACACTGGAGCATGCACTTGTACTTCAAATTTGAATTATGTGCATTAAATGCCTAGAAATTCAATTAATGTATAAAAAAGGCCAAACGAACACGGTATAATTCCAAAATTTAGCACAAAACTCCTATTTGGTCTAAGCTGCCTATGTAAAAAAACAGCGCGGGAGAAGGCAGTGTATGTCGTTTCGCACACGGAGGTGACACTTTCCCTCTCGGAACCACGAGTCTTCTTGAGAGAAGCTCCAGTTTGTAAGAAGCTTATACCAAAGCTTGTCCCAATTCGGCCAAAAAAATTACCACATCATTTTGGTGCCATGTCATGACACCATGCCAAGTTTCATGATTTTCACGTGTGTTTTGGATTTACAGGAATTAAAAAACCAAGTTTCTCAATATTTCTGGCCGAGCCACGACGCCTAGATGTTTGAATTTCATTCCCATTTCTTGCATGGGACCTAGAAATTCACCCAAGGACACACATGTTATTTTTCAACCAACTTTGGTGCACTGGAGCATGTGCTTGTAGTTCAAATTTGAATTATGCACATTAAATGCCTAGAAACTCAATTAATGTATAAAAAAGGCCAAACGGACCCGGAATAATTCCAAATTTTAACACGGCACTCATATAGTTCTATGTTGCCTCTGTAAAAAATCAAGGGGGGAGGCAGCGTATATCGTTTCGCACACAAAGGTGACACGGCCCCCTCGGGAACCACGAGTCTTCTTGAGAGAAGCTACGGTTTGCAAGAAGCTTATACCAAAACTTGTCCAAATGCGGCCAATTTTTTTACCATAGCATGTTGGTGCCATGAAATGACACCATGCCAAGTTTCATGATTTCCAGGCGAGTTTTGAATTTACAGGAATTTAAAAAACCAAGTTTCTCAATGTTATCGGCCGAGCCAGGACGCCTAGATATTTGAATTTCATTCCCATTTCTTGGATGGGACCTAGAAATTCACCCAAGGACACACATGTGATTTTTCAACCAACCTTGGTGCACTGGAGCATGTGCTTGTAGTTCAAATTTGAATTATTCACATTAGATGCCCAGAAACTCAATTAATGCATAAAAAGGGCCAAACGAACCTGGAATAATTCCAAATTTAAACACGACACTCATATAGTTCTATGTTTGCTTTGTAAAAAAATTAAGAGGGGGGGAAGCGTATGTCGTTTCGCACACAAAGGTGACACGTTCCCTCTCGAAACCACCTGCCTTCTTCAGAGAAGCTACAATTTGCAAGAAGCTTATGCCAAAACTTGTCCCAATTCGGCCAATTTTTTTACCACAGCATGCTGGTGCCATGAATTGTCTCCTTGCCAAGTTTCATGATTTTCAGGCGAGTTTGGGATTTACAGGAATTTAAAAACCAAGTTTCTCAATGTTCCCGGCCGAGCCACGACGCCCAGATGTTTGAATTTCATTCCCATTCTTGCATGGGACCTATAAATTCACCCAAAGACACACATGTGATTTTTAAACAAACTTTGGTGCACTGGAGCATGTGCTTGTAGTTCAAATTTGAATTATGCACATTAAATGCATAGAAACTCAATTAATGCATAAAAATGCCAAACGAACCCGGAATAATTCCAAATTTTAACACGACGCTCATCAAGTTGCATGTTCACTGTAGATAAATGTTCTAGCAATTCGAACACCATCCTTTCCTTCTGTAACACCATTTTTTCTTTCAAAACATAATGAAAAAATCAGGTATACCACAAACAGTTTACTAGCAAGAATCGTGTGGGATGCGATATAAAATATCTTGGCGCACCGTATTGTCTTGCTTACGCAGGAAGCTTCGTCATCTACAGTCCACCGCCCACGCTTGAACCACACTTGCGCGCCAATTTCTTGCGGCACCGAGCAAAATTTTTCTGCCACCACAGAAATATCTATCTCCTCGCCCCCTCCCTCCCACCAAAAGCCACATTTCCACTGTTCCTCCTTGCTTTCCAAGTTCAAACCTTCACTACTGCTTACTGGCAGCTCAACCTCCTCGCCGGCGACCCTTCTTGCAGCGCCGCCTCCTCGCCGGTGACCCTTCTTCTTGCAGCGCGCCTCCTCGCTGCCGACCCTTCTTCTTGCTGCACGGCCTCCTCACCGGCGACCCTTCTTCTTGTTGCACGGCCTCGTCGATATGGTCAGGTAATCCACAAACCACCCACACCATCCTCCTCCTTCCCTGTCCTACATGCCCCGACCGACGGTGCGACACCTTCCACCGAAATCACTGGCCCCGTCCTCCAATTAAGCGCCGCCCACAGCCATTTTGCACGTAGTATAACATGGAGCGCAGTAGCATCTGGCAGCGGAGAAGCAAATCTAGGCCGCACACGTGGATGAGGTCGCTATGGCTGCCATGCGTGCCGACCGCCAGATCTTGGAGGAGCACCTCGTCTTCGAGGCCACCGTCGACACCGCCACGAGGTTGTCTACTTTAAAATACAGTTCATGCTGTTTTCTCGAGGCAACCGCTAGTGCCTTCTAGTGATTTGTCCTCTGTAATGTTAATATGCAATCTGATATTCTGAAATGTAATGTTCAGTTAATAGTTTGGTCCAACAATTGCTACATTTCGTAGTACTGTTGTCAAGCATTCTTTGTTTCGTTAACTGTCTTATCTTCTAGTACATGTTTCTATTCTGCAATGTCGTGGTCAGTTAACTGTTTTGGTTCATTTGGTCTGTTGTCCATTTAACTGTTTGGTTCAATTCTGCAATTTGATTTTCATTTGTTGTGGGTACAATTTTGTATTGTTATGCATGTGAGAAATAAATAGAATTTGGCTGTACTCAATACATATTCTACTGATAGTATGGCAACTCTTAGTTAACCTGATCAAGATCTTCCTTATATGTGTTGCAGGGAAACAATGGGAGACACTGCGGTTTACCATCGAGGTTTGCTCATGCATGGTCCTCTCGCTAATAGCACATTATTGTGAAGTTGCGGGAATCATTCTAATATTTAGGTTTCTTACAATTTGGTCTGGCACATGTAGGTCCTGCTGTCAGAGGCTTAGACCCACTGTTCGACCCATTTTGCATATGGGGAAATGAGATGTCCATGAATATCGTCAAGAAACTCAGAAAGATTATTAGGATGAAGAAACTTGCGACAAATAACAGCAAGATCTTTGTTTGCACAATGAAGAAGACATCAGTTAACTATAGGATGGTACTAACACTTTTACCTTGTTTTTCCCCTTGCGCCATTTCAAAATTTATAACATCGATTTATGCATAACTTTGTTTTCAGTACTTTTCAAAGTAGTTCACCGATGATTACCTCTCAAACCACCTGCATGGTCAAGAGGCGAGGAAGGTATTCATTCAACACCCACGGTACAATATTGAAGTCTTCTTGAAGAGGATGAAGGTTGGGCGGGCAATTATCCATAGCCACTAGCCTAAAGTTGCAAGGACATTCAAAATCACTGAAGGCTCAATATTTGCCTTCCGCTTCTACAGTTTCCCAGATGAGATTCATCTGTCTATTTACCGTGTATGATGCTACTTTTCAAAAGGTTTTCGATGTTGCATGTGAAACTTGGTGCTGTTGTGTAATGGCGTAGCTAGCTATATCCCTCTTTGGTGTAACTGAGTGCTGAAGCTATCTGATGTAATTCGATTATGAAATCCTGGTTGCCGTTATACGGATATGAAATATCTGGTGTGTTTTATAAGAAATGTCAATTTGATTACTACATGGATTATCAATAATAGGCTAATTACCCTAGTTATTGGGGCTTTCTATTGCAGATGGTTAATCAGACAACACCGTGGGCGATGAACTCAAAAAACCCACACGGTTTCTAGAAAGTAGGCGTGTTGGATCAACTAACAATCACACATAGCTTCCGGCAGAGAACTGTTTGCGTTAGGCCACTTTGCACAAACATTTCCACACACAAAACTATGTGTGCTATAGATACGAACGAAAACGTTTTTCTGGGATTCACCGTGTGGGATGTACATACGAACGGAAATGATTGGTTTTCGATGCCTCGCGATCACACACGAGCTCATTTTGCCCCCGCCTGTGAGGCCGGAGGGCCTATCCCCGACGGTTTCTGGGTCGTGTGGGAAGGACCCGACCCCCTATTGCACACACTCACTAGGCGACGGTTTAAAACTCCGTCGCAGAAAGGGGGTAAAAACCGTTTGTATAGCACGTCTCTGCACCAGTGGGGGCACCTAAAACGTGCAAATCCAAATAATCACGAACTAAAGCTAAATACAAATATATGGAAAAATTGTAGTGTGAGGAACTTTTCCAGCAAAAAAAAGTAGAGTAATATTCGGGGATTGTTTTCACACACACAAAAAAAGGTTCGGTCGATGTCCTTCCATCGCGACACCGTGACGCACCTTTCAATCGACCGCACGGCCGCGGTGCACGCACTTGCACAGGATTCCGTATCGATGCTGTGCTAACTAATGTGGTGTATAAGTGCGGCCGCGATGCCCGCGCTTTCACAGGATTACGTGTACTAGTACGGTGTTCTTTTAAGTTTGACCAACCCTATAACCAAGCTCCCATAAGCACACTCATCAGTATGCCACCGCCGCCATTGCAAATGCGTACAGTCGCTGCAGTACTGTACAGTGCAGTACTATCGCTGCCATGTGGGACCCGGCCCCACATGTCATCCAAACTACAGCACCGTACGGTACAGTAGAGGATCTCAACCCCTCGCCCGCTCATGCGTCTGCAGTCCCTCCACGCGATGACGCCGCGCTACCAAGCACGCGAGCAGGTCGAGTCGCGTATATGCCCGCAGCATACAAAGAGGAGGAGGTCGAGCGCATGCTCCAACACGCCGGCGAGGAGGAGCTAGTGTGTCATTGTCGTCTCCGCCCACCTGGAGGAGGCTCGCATGGTGGCTGTCGTGGCGGAAGATGGCCGTGCCTGCGCCGAGCCCGCAAACCGGGTGCGGACGTGGAATCTACCTTTGAGACCTTGAATGCCACGTGGATCATGCAATCTGAAGGAACAATTTGGGTCAGTCGACTCTTGTGAGCCGTTGGATGCAACATGGACGACCAGAAGGTCTTCTTCAACCTCCGAAAATGATGCACTGTTCATCTTCTCTCTCAACCATCGAGCCACCAGCCCGCCACAGGCCTAACCGCCTGCCTGCCGCCGCCCCACCCTCCCCTGAACTGCCTGCCACCGCCATGCTCCCCCACCCCCGCCATCCTTTTAACCCTGGGCACGATCCATTTTTTCCGGCAAACTACATTCCACACCCAACACTCATAAGATAGATCATGGGCACCCTGCCACCCTAATATAGATACTGGGGTAGCTTCTCTGCCATCTTCTTCCTTCCCTCCGGCGAACTTCTTCTTTCACAAATCGACTGACCTAGATTATACTACTAGTACGTATTAAGTATAGTAGGAATGCAAAGAAACTAGTAGTAGTACCAACTACAAGAAGGACAGTAGTAAGACATACTAGTACGTACTAAAGAGTTCAAATAATGAGAAAGAACATAACATAGCTCTGCTGGGGGCTCAGCATATCACACCCCTGAAATAAAAGTAAGCAACTAGTCCGCTTGACACTGTTGTAGAACCAGCATGAGCAACGGCACTGCCACCTTACTCGGAGTCCTTGTCCACGTCTTCGACATCGTCCTCGTCCCTCGTCCCTCTTCCTCTTCGCCGACACTTCTTTGCTTGAACCGGACATTGGGCTCTGCTTCTTCATCCAACCCTTGTAGATATTTAAACAAAGGTAGCCATCCATTGCTGCGTACACAATGTGATCTTCATCTATTGTTTTCGACTCCCATGCATGATGAAACTTGGAGTGAGGTTTCTTCACTTCATCATACGAAGGATCAATCATGGCTGCTGCCAGGGTCAGCATTGAAGGCTGAGAGGAGGACACCAGGCTTTCCTTCTGGAGATCGAAGGGCTGGCCTACAACGAGGCCTATCCGACCGAGGACTCTCCTGTCATTCGTAAAGTCTACAGTAATGAATTTCACTCTTTTGTCCTTGAGGAAGACCTCAAAATCCTAGCACCTAACATCGGCATGGCATATGTGGTAGACCAAGCACACGTTATGTACGCAAACCTGGATCACGGCGGGCTTCTTCATCTCTGCCTCCTTTAGAAGTTTCTCCTTTTCCAGGACTGTGGTGTAGTCAACATCTAGCCCAGCGACCCACTCATCCTTTGAACTTTGGAACATGTGTAGGAAGCGACCAAGGCATGCTTCCACCATCGCGGATCTACGGGTGTAGATGACGATGAACTCATCGCCGGTGATGGTTTTAACCTTGTACTCACCGCCGATCATGGAGATTTGGGAGGCCATGGATTTTGGAGGCGGGTTAGGAGAAGTGGAACTGGTGTAATGTGAAAGGATGGGACGACTGGTAGCGAGCTGTTGTAAGGTATGGGGATGAGTAGGGCATGTGAACGGCATGGGGTGGTGGCCTGCTCGGTGGATAAATGGCAGCATACCCCCAAAGAGTTTTCGAGTACTATGCAGGACCCACTAGATGTCATGTCTACTAGACCCACATCGTAGGCCTGACGATATAGCTTCTGCATGTTTGCACGCCATGCCGGCGCGTGCATATAACTTTCACTTAATTCTGTCAACCGTCGCGCCTCCCACGACCTTTGTCTCCCTCATGCGGTCGCGCCCTTTGAGACTTCGGACGGCTATAAATGAGCAATTTTCTTTTGCCTACTCCGCATGCATGATACTCCCTCTGGTCATTTTTACTCCACGTAAGATTTGTGTCAAGTCAAAGTTTGCAAAAGTTTGACCAAATTTATATTAAAAATACCAATATCTACCATACCAAATATATATTTTATGAAAGTACATTTCATAATGAATATAATAATATTGATTTGCCATTGTGAATGTTGATACATTTTTCTATAAGTTTGGTCAAAGTAGAGGTACTTTGACTTCAGACAAAACTTATACTATGCATTATGCAGACTAGCACTACTACAGGATGGTCCAAACGCGACAGTCCAATCAGGGACCCTTCGACGAAACTGTGTGCGATGCATCAATCACAAACGGTGATGTAATAAAACCGTCAAAAAAGATGCAAAACGTTTGCGATGGCGGTGACATCAAACACGGTTCATATTGGAGTTGCGTGTGCGATGCGTGGCAAACGGTTAATCCAAAAGAACTGTTTGCAATGAGGCAGAACAACAGAAATGGGTAGCCCGATGAGGGTGTGTGCGACATACGGCATACAGTTCACTAGGATGAACTTTGTGTGATTAGGCAACACAATAGAAACGGTTCAACTGAACAAGATGTGTGTGATACGCGGCAAACAGTTCCGTAATCAGAAATGTGTGCGGAGATCAATAATAACACAGACGATTGCTGCTAATAAGCCGTGTGATTTGCTCTGTCTACAGAAGAATAACATATATATATATATATATATATATATATATATATATATATATATATATATAACTGAAATAAACATCCAATTACATAAGTGACTATACAGATCATTCACACACACCTCAATAAATAATTGTATGCTTTCTAAACTAGGAGAAACGATCGTCTAGTCATCTACTTCTTGTGACGCTCCCGCCACTACTCTGTGGCTCGATCCCTTGTCTGGGGCAGGAAGAAGACACTCCCTCATGTCAACGATCTGCATGTACATCTTGTAGCTTGTGTACGCGTCCTTGGCCGCGTACTTGACGTGTTGTTCATCCAGTCTCTCATGCCAGACACTGTGCCAGGCGTTCTTGTCCTTCTTGCTCTCATCCTTCATCTTCATGTAGTAGGGGTCGATGATGGCCGAGGCGAGGTCAACCAGGGAGTTTTGTTTGTTGTTGTCGCTGCCCCAGACCTTGTAGTGGTCCTGGATGTTGACAAGATTCTGGCATTTCAAGCCCGAAACCTTGAGCGCTTTTAGATCGTTGATGGTGTCCACCATAGCAAAACTGTAGTCGGAGCTCTTGATAATCCTGGAGAAACACTCGCAAGGCCTTGTGGCCAGGTGGTAGTGATAGATGAGGACGTCATGTCGCACACACAACTGGGCGATGGCAACCTTCTGATCGTGCCCGGCACGACCGATGGTGTACTCGAGGTCGAAGCCGACCACTTGGTACTTGTCCTCGGCAAGCAACTGATCCATAGTTTGGATGGAGCTCTCCACCGAGATCGGCTCATTCATGTACACCACCGAGAGGGCCTTCCCCCTCATGTGGGTGTCCACTATGTGATGCGTGGTGAACTGCCCGCCGTTGTCGTCGTCGGCCGCTAGGAGCGCCATTGGAGCGACGGGGAGCGCCATTGGAACCGCTGGATGTCCTCTCTTTATGTGTTTGAGAGGTGTTTGACATTCATTACCATTTCTTGCATGGGACCTAATCATGCAACCAAGGACACATATTTGATTTTTCAACCAATTTACATGCATTGGAGCATGTGCCTATAGTTCAAATTTGAATTATGCACATAAATGCATAGAAAACTCAGTTAATGTATAAAAATGACCAAACGAACCCTGAAAAATTCCTAAAATTAACACAACACTCATGTTGTTCTATGTTGACACTAGAAAAAAATTGAAATCAAGAAGAGGCAACGGATATCGTTTCGTCCAGAAAGGTGAAACGTTCCCTACCGTAACCATGAGGCTTGTTGTGAGAAGCTCTGATTTGTGAGAAGCTTATACCCCAACCTAACCCAAATGGGACAATATTTTTACCACGGCATGTTGATGCCGTTCTGTGCTAGCATGTTAAGTTTCATAAATTTCAGACGCGTTTTCGATTTAGTAGATTTAAAAACCATGTATCTCAATGTTAGCGGCCGAGCGACGGTGGCAAGGTGTTTGACATTCATTCTCATTTATTGCATGGGACTTAAGCATGCAACCAAGGACACAAATTTCAATTTTGAACCCATTTATATGCACTGGAGCATGTGCACGTAGTTCAAATTTTAATTATGCACATAAAAATGCATAGAAAACTTAGTTAATGTATAAAAATGTCCAAGCGAACCCCGAAAAATCCCAAAAATTGACACAACACTCCTGTTGTTCTATGTTGACACAAGAAAATTTTTGAAAGTAATAAGAGGCAAAAGATATCGTTTCGTCCCCCAAGGTGGCATGTTCCCTACCGAAACCATCAGGCTTGTTGTGAGAGAAGCTCTGGTTTGCGAGAAGCTTATATCCAAACCTACCCCAAATGGGACAATATTTTAACCACGGCATGCATGTCGATGCCGTTCCATGATATCATGTCAAGTTTCATGAATTTCAGACGAGTTTTCGATTTACTAGAATTTTAAAATCATGCATCTCAATGTTAGCGGCCGAGTGACAGTGTCAAGGTGTTTGACATTCATTCTCATTTCTTGCATGTGACCTAAGCTTGCAAACCAAGGACACACAATTGATTTTTCAACCCGTTTTTATCCACTGGAGCATGTGCATGTAGTTTAATTTTGAATTATGCACATAAATGCCTAGAAAACTCAGTTAACGTATAAAAATGTCCAAACGATCCCCAAAAAATTCCAAAATTTAACATGACACTCCTGTTGTTCTATGTTGACACCAGGAAAAAATTGAAAGCAAAAAGAGGTGACGAATATCATTTTGTCCACAAAGGTGACACGTTTCCCTAATGGAACCATGAGGCTTCTTGTGAGAAGCTCTGGTTTGTGAGAAGCTTATACCATAACCTACCCCAAATGGGACAATATTTTTTTACCCCAGCATGTTGATGCCATTCCATGATAGCATGCCAAGGTTCATGAATTTCAGATGGGTTTTGGATTTACTAGAATTACAAAAGCAAGTACCTCAACGTTTGCCGGAGAGCCACGGTGCCGTGGTGTTTGAAATTCATCCCCATTTCTTGCATGGGACATAAGCATAAACCCATGGACACATATATGATTTTACAACACATGTTGGTGCAACGAAGCATGTGCATGTAGTTTAATTTTGAATTGTGCACCTGAAATGGCTAGAAAACCAAGTTAATGTATAAAAATGTCCAAACGAACCCTGAATAATTCCAATTTTTTTATGACGCACCTATAGGTGCATGTTCACTACAGATAAAAGTTCTAGCAATTCAAACACCCTCCATTGCCGCTGTGACCCCATTATGTAATTCAAATCACGATGAAAAATCAAGTAGATCGCACACAGTTTATTATCACCAACCGTGTGAGATGCAGTACAAAATATCTTGGAGCACCGTCGGAGTATAGTACGCCTATGGCTTACGCGAGAAGGTGCATCGGCTACTATCCATAGCCGGCGTGTCAAGCACACTAGCTTGCTCCCCAAATATCATTTCACTGTTCAATCGTCACCGGTGAAAGATGGGGACATGGACCCGCGTCATGAGGCCAACTTCGGCGGCCCACTCCGGCGAGAGCGCGGCCGCAACCGCCATGCGCATGCTAACAAGGTGCATGAGTGCGGCCGCAATCAGCGACCGGGTGGACAAGGCAGCCCAAACGGCCGTTGTTGCTTCTCAGGGGGTAGCAGCAACATCTGCCTCGGGGATAGCAACTGGCGAGAGCGGCACATCAACTGTCCGTTCCGCAGCGGCGGCCTTAGCCCTGATGGAGGCCGCCCACGACCATGTCGAGGCCGCCCATGCCGAGCTCATGGCGGTCACCGTACAAATCGAACAAAGCTTCTCTGACAATGGTCGGCAACCCATGGCCGAATAGTTGGCAATCACCGAGAGCATTCAAGCAGCCGTTCATTCCTCCGCCGCATACCTTGCCACGACAGAGCCCGTCCAAGCCTAGATCACGACCGCCCATGCCCAGCTCATGGCGGCCTTTTCGAAAGAGATGGCGGACGCGAATGGCAAGATGCTTGCCGAGTATGGTGTGATGGATGTAATGGAGCCCCTTCCCCAGGAGACCGTCGGGCGCGAGCTTGACATGGAGGAGGCGGCGGAGATCGTCGAGCACTAGCCGTAGTGGTACTCTTTGTTTTGTTTAATTAAGAGCGCCGGTCTTTAATTTGTTAGAGTAATGTTTAGGTCAGCTAGCTCTATTTAATTGCTGAACTTGCTCGATTAAGAAGTGTGGGGGCGCTGTAGTCTCCTCTGTGTACGCAAATTTTGCAATGACGTGGATGACCACTGTAACCAGGGAAATTCGAACCAAAATTTTTGACGTTCAAACTCATCACACACGGGTTAAGCTATATGAATCGTTTGTGATGTTCACATATCATACACAGTGCTAAATAAGGGGCCGTGTCTGATGACACTTTTTGTGCCAGTTTTTTCGCTTCACCGATTCAAAAATTTTGGCTTCCGCGGAAATATCTACCTCCCTGCCCCCTCCCCCTTACCAAAAGCCACATTTCCCCTGTTTCCGCCTTCCTTTCCAAGTTGAAACCTTCACTCCTTGCTTGCAGTGCCGCCTCCTCACCGGCGACCCTCCTTCACACTGCTCGGCCTCGTCTATCCAGGCAGGTAATCCACACCCGACCCCAATCCTCCTCCTCCTCCTTCCACATCCCACATGCCCCGACCGCTGGCGCGACACCTTCCACCCAAATCACCAACCCCTCCCCCAAATAAGCGCTGCCCTAAGCCATGGTTCACGCAGTATAGCCAGGAGCTCAAGGAGCATTTGGCAGCGGAGAAGCAAATCGCGGCTGCACGCGCAGATGAGGTCGCGATGGCTGCCATTCGTGCCGACCCACAGATCTTGGAGGAGCACCTCGCCGTCGAGGCCACCATCGATGCCTCGCACGCCGATGCCGTGACACGGTTGGCTGCTTTAAACGACAGTTCATGGCATTTTCTCGAGGCCACCCTCAGTGCCTTCGACGAAGACTACGAGGTGTTTCCTCAGCATGCACGTGCTTACCTCAACTCGAGAGCCAGCAGGTTGGTGCCCGGAGCGGCTCAGGCAACTCACCACTACGACGAGGGCACCCATGATGTGGAGGCCTCGCCCTCTTCCATGTCCAAGGAGCCAATCATCATTGATATCTCCGACGATGAGGAGTAGCTTGTCTTATTAGCTCACTATAAGGACCCATGTTCAGTTTGCTAGCTACGCCGGTTAAGCATGCTCGGTTTACCCGTTGCATGTGCTGCTCCTGTCTTTCCTTAACTAATTCTAGTGAATTGTGCTATCTACTTTTACCATGCAATCTGTTGCTCTAGTGTATATGTTCTATATGTCGTGCAATGTGGTGCTCATTTATTAATTGTTTGGTTAATTAGTTGTCGTCTTCAGTTAACTGTTTGGTTCAATTCTGCAAATGTGATGTTCAATTCTTCAGGCTGCCATTTTGTATTGTCTTCCATGTGAGAAATAAATCGAATTTATCTTTAAAAAATACATGAGAAATAAATACAATTGCTATATTTCCAAGTTGTCAAGCATGCTTGGTTTGGTTAACTGTCTGATCTTCTAGTATGTTATACATTGTGCAATGTGGTGCTCAGTTAACGTTTGGTTCATTTGTTGTGGTGTTTAGTTATCTATTTGGTTCAATTCTGCAATGCGATGTTCAATTGTTGTGGGTGCATTCTGTTATTGTATACCATGTGAGAAATAAATCGAATTTGGCTGTACTAAATACATGAGAAACAAATACAATTGCTATATTTCTAAGTTGTTAAGCATACTTGGTTTGGTTAACTGTCTGATCTTCTATTAGGAGTATGTTATATTGTGCAATGTAGTGCTTAGTTAATGTTTGGTTCATTTGTTGTGGTGTTTAGTTAACTGCTTGGTTCAATTCTGTAATGCGATGTCCAATTGTCGTGGGTAGAATTTTGTATTGCTGTGCATGTGAGGAATAAATCGAATTTGGCTGCACTTAATACATGAGAAACATATACAACTGATATATTTCCTAGTTCTTAATCATGCTTGGTTTGGATAAATGGGTTTTCCATGTGGCTTGAATTAATCTGATGAATCTGCAATGTGCTTATTTTTCATCACCATATTTTACTGATAGCATGCGAACCCTCACTTAACCTGATGACTAACTACCTTATATGTGTTGCAGGGAAACAATGGGAAGCACTGAGGTTTACAATCGAGGTTTGCACATGCATGGTCCTTTGTCTAATAGCACATTATTGTGCAATTGCAGGAACCATTCTAATATTTAGGTTTTTAACAATTTGGTCTTGGACATGTAGGTCCTGCTGTCAGAGATTTTGACCCACTGTTCAACCCTTTTTGCATATGGGGAAATGAGTTGTCCATGAATATCAGTCAAGTCAAGAAACTCAGAAAGATTGTTAGGATAAAGAAATTAGTGACAAAAAATAACAAGATCTTTGTCTGGACAATGAAGAAGACGTCAGTTCACTACAAGATGGAACTAACTATTATACCTTGCCTTTTTTTATTCCTTTGCCCCTTTTCCAATATAGAGAAGATATTTATGCACATCCTTGTTTTCAGGCCTTTCCAAAGCAGTTCACTGATGATTACCTCTCAAACCACCTATATGGTCAGGAGGCGAGGAAGATTTTCATACAACACCCACGGTTCAATATTGAAGTGTTCCTGAAGAGGACGAAGGATGGACGGTCAATCATCCACAAGCACTAGCCTAAAGTTGCAAAGACCTTCAACATAAATGAAGGCTCAATATTCGCCTTCCGCTTCAGCAGTTTTCCAGATGAGATGCATCTGTCTATGTACCGTCTATGATGCTAATTTTGAAAGGTTATAGATGTTGCATGTGAAACTTGGTGCTGGTGCAGTTGTGTAATGGGGTAGCTGAGTGCTGAAGCTATATGATGTTGTACTCTGGTGTATTTGAATTATGAAATCCTGCTTCCTTAATATGGAAATGAAATATATTATGTGCTTAATATGAAATGTCAATTAGATTAATAAATGGATTATTAATAATAGGGCAATTAGCCTGCTAATTGGGTTTTTCTATTGCAAACGGTTATTGAGAAAACACTGTGGGCGATGACCTCAGGCAACGCACACAATTTCTAGGAATAAACCATGTTGGATCAATGAACAATCACACACGACATCCTCGTGAAAACTGTTTGCATTAGGCCACCTTGCGCAAACGTTTACCACATAAAAAGTGTGTGTGATGGACAGTCTTTGCCACACAGTTTCTTCTACTCACCGTATGTGATGCATTGAATAACGCAAACGATAAAATTGTTAATATCATGTGCAATGGCAACGCTATCACAAACAATTTAATGGGGAAAATTGTGTGTGATGTACCTACGAACGGAAACGTTTTCATTGGAGTGGCTGTGTGGGATGTATATACGAATATAAACGTACTTCTTGGATTAACTGTGTGGGATGTACATACTAACGGAAACGTATTCCTTGGATTGACTGTGTGGAATGTACATACGAATGGAAACGTTTAGCAAGGACTGACTGTGTGGGATGTACTTACGACCGGAAACGATTTGGCCTGTATAATTGTATTTTTTTAGCACAACTGTACGTATAACCGTATTTGATCACTCCCCGGTCGCACACGGCCTCATTTTGCCGAGCGTGTGTGCTAGGAGGGCATATCCCCGACGGTTTCTGGGTCGTGTGGGAAGGACCCCCCTATCGCAGTCACTCACTTGGCGATGGTTCGAAACACCATCGCGGAAAGGGGTTAAAAACCGTTTGTATAGCACCTCGTTGTACCAGTGTAGTTCCTCCGTCCAGGTGCGTTATGATATTGCCATGTCATATATAGTCCCTGTTCCACCACTCCTTCTCCCTCCGGCAGTCCACCACTCCTCCCCGTGTGAAAACAATCTGCATGCATGACTCTCGTCCCCCCGCGCTCGTCCAATCCATTGTGACCGGGAATATTTCCACCCCTCCCCTCCGCCGTAATTTACTCCAACAAAAATATGCCCACCTAGCTGTTACGTTAATCACGCAACATATCTTACGTATGTGTGGCATTGCTCGCTATAAATACTGTGCCTCCCACAACATTCGGAAGAACGCTCACGTTCATCGCCTTTATCTCCTCCCCTCCCTCTCAGTTAAGGACCCGTCGACCACCATGGCATCACCCCTCCCAAGCCCTCGGCGCCCCTCGCTGCCACCAGTGGAGGATGACACGTTGGGTGTTCCGCTCCTCACCGCGACGCGTCGAGGTGGACGCGTCGGTGTTCCCAGTCTCGCCACCACGCGCACCGGAGGACGCGTCGGCTCCCCGCTACGAGGAGAACATCACGCCGCCCGCCGAGCCCCCCGGCTTGGAGGAGCTTTGGAAATAAATGTAGGTCACCTTGTGGGAGGCTTTGCCTCCGGCAGAGCGCGCAAAAAGAGAGGCGGAGAAGAAGGCCGATGAAGAGAAGCGTGCCGTGAGGCATGCTGCCTGGCAGGTCTATGTCGCGTCCGAGAGAGTCAGGCAATTGGCTCTTTGGCAGAAGGCTCGTGCGAGGGCCGTGTGGGTGGCGGAGGACGCCCATGCCAAAGCCCTGAGTACAGTCGGGCCCAAGCACCTCATCTATGCTTGGCGGTACGTGGACCGGGTGCACGCTCCCAGTGAGGAGGAGTACCTGTTGGCGCCGGATCACCAGACCGGTGAGATCGCGCTCGCTCGCCGGCAAGTCGCCAATAAGCACCTCGCGAGTTGCGAGGCCGAGGAAGAGGCGTTGTGTTGCCGCGCTAGGAAACGGTCGCGCATCAGGGCACTCGTGGCGTGCCGCAAGAGCTCCTGTGAGCGTCGTGGCTTTTATTAGGAATAATTTAGTGTCGTAAGGCGATCTCATTAGTTTCGGGACGGAAATGATAAATCCCGAACGTTCAGAAATTACTAGCGTCCTTAATTAAGTATGTAAAAGGAAAAGTTTGGAAACCTTTTGTATCCGTATGCATTTGTAAGTACTTGCAGATAGCACAAACTTAACTATATATCGCAGTACACGTCTCTCTCTCTATATATGCTTGTAGACTGTACTACTACTTGTATGTATACACACGTGCAAATGCACGTTTTAACATTAGAATGCGGTTTTCGTAAAAGTAGAAAAATAGCACTAGTCAAGCTTGTGAAACCATTCAATGCAAAAGAAATGCAAAAGTGCCCGTTTGATTGTTTACTTTAGCTTGCTTCTCTCTGTGGTTTTTTCTCTATCATACTTTGTACGGAGTATCTCACTGGTTGGGAAGGCATGCAAATTCCCAAACCGCTTCGTACACCTTGTACCGAATTTTGTGCCTAAGAAGTTATGCCGTGCAATTGGAATTCCAACTTGAGTACTACTACTACTAGTACTAGGAGTAGTAGCCAGGTATCGAGTGTGTGAGATGAACAGGACAAACTAAATGCAGAGAGATGAAATGCAAAAAAGATAGGAGGGATGTGATGGTTGCTTGTCCGTTCATTTTACCAGGCCACTTATTTCTGGGAGTGGTGGGGTTTTGTGATATGCCGGCTTTACTGCCACGCCGGGTGAGACTCCCGTGCAGCGCCGCCCTCTACACTAGTACTAGTCCCCCATGTAATTTGACTGCAAATTTAACTGACAAAATGTTAGTGCATGTCAACAAAAACTATATCGTTGGATTCGTATCTAAACATAGTTTGCAATGATATAATTTTTGGTGACATGCATGAGCATTTTGTTAGTTAAATTTATGGTCGTACTATATATAGTAAGATGCCCGTGCATTGCACGGAACAGTGAAATGCATTGATCGGGGAGTTGTTTATTTTGACAAAGTATGTGGGGGTCATCTCATGTGTAACAAATATCGATAGGTTTCTTCGGATATTATTTCTTCTCTAGAGCTCACAAGCATTCAGGTGAATAGTAAATGTAGGCTAAATAGATAAAAAATATCTTTTGCAAACAAAAGCGTTCAACTGTCCAACCTGCATCCAAAACTTTTGAAGAAATAACACTTATTGTGCTTTGCAAGAAATGATCTTTAAGAATTATTTTTTGAGTATCGATTTTGTTTATTTTTTCTAGACCACCATGAATGTAAATCAGGATGACTTGGAAGGGGGCAGAGGAGATGTAAGAAATGGTTCATCATAAGTCTTTCACCATTACTGTAGTAAAAATTCACAATTAATCTCATAAATGGCAAGCGAGAACTCTAATGGAGCAAAAGCATACATGGAAGATTCTAGAGTAAACCATAAATGGATACACTTTTATTCAAGCGCGATACTCTAATAGAGCAAGATCATGCATGGAAGGTTCTATAATATAAATAAGAAGTGTCCACATGCTTAGACAACGGCTTACATTGAGCAAAGACTAATGATGAACAGTTAACTTGGAAATGCATATGCCCAGGTGAACCTCCTTGGAGTCCCCGTGCATCATCTTGGGGTGAAAATGATACCATGCCTCTTCCATGCCCACATTGCCGGGAATGGAGCAGCTCTCCATAGTCCCATTCAGCGTGAGGGAGGCACCGAGGTCGCCCTCGTATGCCGGAGGGGCAGTAACAGTGAGAACGCACCAGTACAGTGGCCTCGTGTCAGCGTCAGCGGCATTGCCCCAGCCGCACACTACAGAGACGGGGCGGCAGCCTACACGGGCCTTGCCGGTGCCCACGGCCAAGAGGAAGACACTACCTTCCTCCTCCGCGACTAGCAGGCGGCGGTGATCCTCCAGCGACTCCGGCACGGTGAATGGGTAGCATGTCTCGTACTTGATGTTCACCGCAGGCCAGTAGTGATTGCCGGACGGTGCCGTGAGGTGATGCACGAGGCTCGCCGACGAACCCTCAAACGGCGGCGTGCACTCATAGTAGTAGCAGGGCACGTGCGCGCATCTGGAACTATGCTCCGCCAGCGAGTGCTGGTCGACGTACCTCTCACAGCCGAAACTCTTGTAGACGCAGGGCACCTTGCAAGCATCGACCAGGTCGTCCATGAAATGGGAGTGCCTGTAGGGGATGTTGCACCCGCCGCATGGAGCGTAGGAGTAGCACACGAAGCGGTAGATGGTGTACTTACTAGTACTCCCTCCGTTTCTTTTACTAGTCTCTACTCTCTACTCTCTATCTCTACTCTCTACTTACCTCTTATAAAAAACCGAGTTGGTGATGATGGTGTGCCTGCCATCTTGCAATACAGACCATCCGATCTATATCTGACGGATAGAAAGCAAACTATGGAAATTTTGCAAAAGGATACCCGCACCTCTCTCGTTCATCCTTATATATATCCCACAACTTCATTGTTGAGTAATTAAAAAAGGAAGCCTCTAGAACAATCTGGCATGGTGGCCACTGCTGGCGTCGTCCATCCCCATGCCTCCGCTAAGTCCGACCACCAATCACCACCGCGCCCCACTCCTCCTCACCTTATCTCTCATCTTTCGCGAGATATCATTCTTTCGATAAAATTCTCGAGATACCATTTTTTTCCGATGAAATTATCGAGATATCATTAGTTTTTACACATGGGATTACTGCAGCATGGGTCAATCACAACAGGTGTTTTGTAAAAAATGCATGTTGATGTTCCGTGCAATGCACGGGCATCTTGCTAGTTTGCATATAATTCCAAACACCACGTAGACACGTTCTCTGACAATTTTACAACTATGTTAGTATCATTGTTAGTGGTCAGCCGGTGCAAGTTCTAGCCCCGGGTGTTTTAACCTTTTTTTATTAATGATATCTGGTGATTGTTCGCCACGATCCCAATCCTGGCGAATCCCACATAATCGTCAGATTTCCATTCGACGGTGGCCTATTTTTAAGCCATAGTATTTGACAAAACCGCCACCCTTACACATGTACTGTAACTGCGTCGCGGGCGTTTGCAACTACCATGTCTCCCAGCAAACGTTTGCTGGGGATTGGAGTTAACACCGATGGCGGTTCATAGTCATTCCATGCTCGGGCATTGAAGTTTGTAACTATTTTACAATATACTACTCCTCCGGTGCTAGTAGCAGAGCACAGTCCTACTCCACTATACTAATCGGGCATAGTAGTAGGTCTGTAGTTTATTGTACTAGTACTGTGATCACTCAAGCAAGTTGTCTGGCATCGATATGACCCTACGCTGCTGGGATGTGTCTCGTAAGTCAAGCGGTTTGCTGCTGCTACATTGTCATCATCACCTGTCCACTTCCCGCAGCATATATTCGCTTCTCCATCCTCGTCCGCACATAATCGTCCAATCTTCCATCCCCGCTAGGCGCCTCCCCCCTCTTCCAAAACCCAAACACTAACAATGGCAGAACCGAGCAACGTCCACCAAATGAGTGGCTGGAATTCGCTCCCCACAGAGGTAATCAAGTTCATTGTTTCGCGTGTGGACAATCTCAGTACCGTGTCGCTCGTCGCGTGCGCGTCGGGGCTGTACCGTTTACTCAAAGTCCTCAGGCCGGAGCTTTTTAAGCCAGCTCCCTGCTTGCTGATGCCGCCTAATCTTCAGAAACGGCGTGTCACGCAACATAATGATCGTAGGGTGGCGAGCATAACCCCCTAGACTGCGATCTGATCCCCGTCACCCTCAACTACATTAACGGTATGTACTAGGTCGGCATGAACACGTCTTGGATGGTGCTCGTCGACGGTCGCGGTAGCTGGATGCTCGTGGAGGTCTACACCCGGCGATTGATCCCCCTACCATCGATTAACACTACACTGCTTTGGCACCATGGCCCAGAATACTCAGAATCTTACAGTAGCCAACATGATACCAAGTTTGATTTGCTCAAGGTTGTAATCTGCCATGTGCCCACAAGATCTGTGAATTATAAAGACTTCAGGCTAATTGCGTTCTAAAATCGCGGTCTCACCTATCTGACAGGCCACTGGGGTAAGTGGATAAATCTGTAGGTCCATCGCAGGATCATACATCCTCCATGGCTCTCTAATGCCATTGAACACAAGGGCTTCATTTACACTGTGGACTCCTTCTATGGCTGGACGTATTGCTAGCCTACTCCAGTCATCGCTACAACGGGCTGTTATAGTAGTATGTTACTTTCCTATGATATCATGATGGCTTGCTTATATTACTGTCAACATTTACTGAAAAATATTCATGCTCATAACATGCTGTTCTTAAGATTGATTACAGTACGAGCCCTTTTTTATTTGACTCCATCTTGATATGATGTTGTAGGCCACCTGGTGTCCCTACCCTTCCAAATCCCAGAACCTTTCAAAGAAAACCGGCATGGCAGTTGCAGGTGGTTCCTGGCTCGATCAGACGACGGTGAATGATTGATGATCGTTCGCACATACCGGACGTGTTATTTCGCGGAATACAATCACAGTCACTACAAGGTATTTGAGCAGGATCCCTGCTTCTCTGGGCCTTCAGGAATTTTTGACTGGAGGCCGGTAAGTATCCATGGTACACGCTCTCTGTTTCTCGGACTTAATTATCCGATTAACCAGGAGATAACCAACGGCAAGGATCATGATGGTAGCGTGGTTTCGTTCATAGGGCAAAACTGTGTGTACACAGCGTACCATGTGTCTCTCCATGCACCATACCCTGATATGTGCCGCCACGCTCTGTAGCCCAAAGTAGGAGAGAGGGTCGCAAGTATCAGACTTCGACCTGCTGGCTGGAGTGTCCCCCGTCAGGCACCCATCTGGTTCAAGCCGTCAGCCAATCTTCACAGCTTAATAAATAGTAATGTCTAACTGAGCCAGCTAGTTAGATGCGTACACTTGGTGTAGTAGGATCTTTATTTAGTTTGATGCATACACTTGTTCTTTTTTAGTAGCCATTTTGTAATGTTGGCTGATGTTTGGTTTGGAAGAGAGAGTTGCGTCTTTACTCTTCTGGCCTCTTACTGCTTCTGTTGCACCCCCAGCCCTGGTTGTTGTTGCTGCTGCTGTTTTCAATGTACAATCAGTAATATATTTCGTCTGTTGGTTGAATAAATGTGTTGTTAGAATGACAAATACAATGTTTTCGAAGTCGTTGCACGGTCCGATCCTTTAGTGCCCCGTACGTAGCGCATATTATTTTTGGTACGGAACACATTTTCCACTTGTCGATCACATGCAGCCCAGTGATGAAGGCCCAATAGAGGAGCCCATAATTAGCTGGAATGGAGGCTCTCACATGAATCTGGCCCAAGTACATGTTCATGGTCCCCTAAACATAAATAAATAAAGCTAAATGCTCATGCACCAGTTCTTTAAATTTACGATTTGAAAAGTCAAATTTTAACAGGAGGATATTATTTCCTATGAGAGTGTCGTTACATTCAGTCGATATTATTCTTAGGCAAAGATAGCGACCAGTCATTTTTCTCCCACCATTTTCTTCCTGCAACCAGCGGACCCATGCAAATCGTAGTCAACGTCGTAAATAGTTCTGTTCCATTATTATTTTTCGATAAGAATGCCCAACCCAGCCCAACACATTGGCGACATCACTTTATCCCACGGCTTCTGAATGTGCTCGGCTTCACACCTCAAGAAGAAAATTGTCTCAAAAAAAACCTCAAGACGAAAAAGGTGCTCCGCAGCATTTTACAATAAGTTGTAGCCATATAAAATTAATTCTTATAATCTAGCTTAATGAGTTTTTGGGTCTGACCGGTCCAGCCGCCAAAACCAAACCTACGCCGGCAAGAGCACCTGTTCCCGCCTTCTACGGCTGGTTGCGCTGCCATGCACGCATCGCCGCCCTGTCGTACCCTGAAATGCTGGTCAGGCCATCCCTTTACTCCCCCCGACATCCTATTCTTCTCCAGCGACGGCAGCCTACCCCGCACCAGAACCAGTGAACCCTCGTACTCCCCTCCGCCTATGGCCATACTGCCGCATGTTCCCCGGCTCCTGATCATTCCCGTCCGAGGCCTCGCCGTCATTCTCCGCCTTGGTGCACTCACAGCGGCGTCCACCGTCCGGCCCTATCAACATAGTGAATCAAGAGAGGACTGTAGTTGTGAGTATGACAGTACGGACCCACCAGGTACACCCCCGAACACAAGCAAGCGCCTCTTTACTACTCAGATGCACCCCTCGACTTTTTTACTCTAATCCACCCTGCTGATATCCGGGACCCACATCATTGTCAACGTATAGTCAATTAACAACACAATTGCACAACGCTTTTTTGAGGATTTGTTCAGAGGAGCAGGCTATAAACTGGGTTGTGCGGTCACTGTGGCCCGTCTAACAACATGACCAGCCAGCAGTTTTTTCTTTGGGAAAATAGGTAGCCCACTATTTCTTTTTGAAGAATACCCAAGCTAGGCCTATTTGTTTTCTTTGACTTACTGGGCTGCAAATCTTTCAAGAACAGGAGGGATGCATTCCGGCCTAGCCAGAGAGTATGGGCAGTAAATCGTAAATGTAATATGAAAGGGGTTGCAAATTCCAAAAAAATATAGCAAATGGGTAATTAGTTTCATTTTTTGTTTTTGTTCTTCACTGATATTTTATATTTCATTGGATTTAAACATAACATAGTATTACTTTATTTTTAATTTTTTTAGTATGGCTACTAATTTTTGGATTAAAAATATTTTGTTCCCCAGCAAAAATATGCGACTTTTTAAAATTTCACATATTTTTTAGTTCAAATTTTTAACCCTGGTACTGACCGGAAAATGGGCAGCAATTCTAAAAATGGAAAATGGGCTGCAATAAATTCCATATGAATTAGCAAATGGGCTATAAATTATAAAAATATAGCAAATGGGTTGTACACGCCACAAATTTCGAGGCTGACTTGTTTACGCAAGGCCTTGTCAACTTATAGTCAACACACGATTCTAGCAGCAGTGACTGTTGGATGTCCATCCAACGGCCGACGTGCTTCTTCAATCTCTGATCTTCCTGCTCCAGCCTTCTAAACCAGCGCCGGCGGGACTACCTGCTCCCTCCTCTTGTGGCCGGCTGTGATGCCGCGCAGGCTTCACCAGCCCACCCTACTCCCTCCGCTGGCCTGGCCATCCCTCTACCCACCCGCACCTCCTGTTATTCTCCGGTGACGGCAGCCTCACGCCACAGCCAAACCAGTCAACTGTCATACTCCCCTCAGTGTGGGCATCCACTGATGTGTCTTCGTCGGCTCCGGGTCGTTCCATTCCTAGGCCTCACCGTCGTCCACCACGTTGGTGCTCTATGTGCGGCGTGCTCAACGTGGTCAACATTCAATAAATGACAGCCATCGGAATAGGGATGTAAGTGGAGAGGCTGACAGTAGGGACCCCCATGGTCCATGGCCGCACGCAAGCAACTACCTCCTTATTAGGTGAAAAAAATAATTCCTCCCACTGACAGCTGGGGCGCACTGGTTCGGAGGCTGACCTGTGGGCCTACTAAGTTGACACGTACGCAGGGCTTTGTCAACTTAGTCAACAAACGATTCTAGCAGCAGTGACCATTGGATTTTAATCGAACGGTCCTGCTGCTTCTTCAATCTCTGATCTTCTTGCACCAGCCACCCTAACCAGCACCGGTGGGACCGCCTCCTCCTGCCTCTAGTAGCCGGCTATGCTACCGCGTTGGCCTCACCGGCCCACCCTACTCCCACCACTGGCCAGACCTTCCCTCTACTCACCCACACCCCTTGTTATTCTCCGGCGACAGCAGCCTCAAACCGCAGCCGAACCAGTCAACCCTTATACTCCCCTCCGCGTGGGCATCCACTACTGCGTATTCCCCGGCTCCGGGTCATTCCCTTCCTAGCTCGCGCCATCATCCACCACCTTGGTGCTCTCGGACGGTACGGCGCCGTCAACGCGGTCAACAAATGACAGCCATCAGAAGAGGACTGTACGTGGAGAGGCTGACGGCTGGGTCCATGGCCGCACGCAAGGAAATACCTCCTTATTACGCGCAAAATAATGATTCCTCCACCTGACAGCTTGAACCCACCGGAAGGGCTCTGTATTTCGCGAAAAAATGTTCCCCATGACAGCTGGGACCCACCGGCTTTATCTTCGCATGGAAGGAAGTGCCTTCTTACCCCCTGACAGCTGGGACCCACCAGGTTGAAGCGAAGGTAGCGTTATCTGTCTGGTCGCGAACGTGTACCTACATAGCGGTCGATCGATCTCTCTGCAGCGACGTACCGTGGCTGAGTAAGGAGTGGCAGGTGTTGAAGTAGAGGCGCCGACGTAGTATGTCACACAGTCCCGTCTATATAGTGTACACGTACGTTCAGCCACGCTACAAGATAGTAAATACGGCTACGTACGCACATACGGGCGGGGTCTCTAACGCGTACAACGACATCATCCTGTTCATCAGCAGCCAACAGGCTGGGTCGGAACAGAGTAAACAGCGTCGCGTGTTCATTGGGAGCCAACCGGCTTGGACGGAACAGCCAAAACGAGGTCTGGCGTACCACAGTACGGAGGAAACGACCTTCTGTTCGACCGCGTACGATCGAAACGAGGTCCTGTTCATCGGGAAGGGTTTGGCATACCGCAAAACGGAGGAAACGGACTTCTGTTCGAGTGCCTATGGTCGAAACGGGGTCCTGTGGATCGGGAGGGGTGTGGCGTATCGCAAAACGGAGGAAACAGACTTGTGTTGGAGCGCCTACGGTCGAAACGGGGTACTATTCATTGAGAGGGGTGTGGCGTACCGCAAAACGGGACTCCACAAGGTCATGTTCATCCACCATCTATTGCCTCACTCCAGCCTCCAGGGGATACTGTTCATCCACCATCGACTTCCTACAGCTCCACCTGCTACTGTTCATCCACCGTCGACATCATCCTGCCTCCACCAGCTACTGTTCATCCACGGGCTACTGTTCATCCAACCTCCACCGGCTACTGTTCAACCAGCCCTCCATGGGGTCCTGTTCATCCACCCCCAACCGGCTCGGGTGTGTGGCGGCCTCCTCTCGATCAGGTCCTGTTCATCCAGTAGCAACGGCCTCTACTACCACGGGGTCCTGTTCATCCAACCCCCACCAGGAACTGTTCATCCAACCCCCAACAACGGTCACTGTTCATCAAGAGGCAGCACGTTCGATCGGCTTCAGTTAGCAGCAATAGCGAAGGAATCGCTCAGGTTCAGTTAACAGCCAAGGGATCGATCGCTCGGGTTTAGTAACGTAGCTAGTGCAATCGCTCGGGTTCAGTAAGCGAACGCCTCGCTCGGGTTCAGTTAGAGCCCAACGCCTCGCACACACGCGCGTACGTGTACGAGAGAAATGCACAAACCTCCATGCATCGCTCGGCCCCGACTACCCATCGTAACCGGGAACTCCGCGATATTTTCCTCGCCCTCGCTTCTACCATGATTTTTTCCATCATGGACGGCCCAAAGAATGTAATGCAGGTGCGTCCCCGGCCCGCCCAGGACGAAAAGCCCATTTTCTGTCATATTTTTTGTCATAGAAGTAGGAGCCCACCACATCTATGATGATACGTGGTTTTGTCACAATTATCGTCATAGAAGTGCCATAAGCATGACAAAAAAAATTCGTTCGGGCCAAAATGTCACGGATGTGTCTTTTTTTGTAGTGCATCTTATCACAAAACTATCTGTTACCGATAATTTCAGTGCTTGCAGAAAATACCTTGCTAAAAACTGCTTGTCATTTCCTTCTGCTCCTCGTTGGGTTCGACACTCTTACTTATCGAAAGGACTACGATAGATCCCCTATACTTGTGGTTCATCAAGCAACAAGGCGCGGTCAGTATCTTCCATGCTAAGTGGGTTATTCTCATGATGAGTGTTTATTCACTTGTCCTTACACGAGAGGGGCTGGTAATCGGGATGCCGAGTCCCATGATCAAATCACAAAATAATGAAACAAACTCCCCCGGAAAGTTGTTGGTATAGAGGGCCACCCGAGGATTCGGCTAGCCTTGGCTTGTGTTTGTTGGCCGAGGGGGAGTAAACTTTACATTTCCGCTTGGGAACCGCCGCTAATTTTTTTAGCATGGAAGATATTGAAAACTGTCGATCATGACGTTGAGAGGAAAGGCATGCCTCTCAAAATTACATTTATCTCTGATTTCAGCTTCGAGCTCTGGCACCTCTGTAAATCCCTGCTTCATCTGCGAAGGCCTATCCATTTACTTTTATGTTATTTTACTTTTATTGTTGAGTCGTCACCTTCCCAATCAAGCACCGGTCCTGAGAGCACTATTGTCATTCTTATGCATTGCGTATAGTTAATGTTGTGTGCATCATGACTGGATCTCTTCTACCATGAATTACAATGTTTAGTCGCTGCTTGAACTTTGGAGGTGCTCTGCATTTATGTTTTGCGGTCTCAGAATGTCAGGACCCCGATCCTAAGTCACACCGATCTAGCATGTAACACATCATATCACTTTGCGGCCTCACGCACGGTATTCCCACGCCTACAGCCTTACCTAGGCCGGGACCGTTTGTGCCTTTTGGCTCACGTATATGATTGTGTTGCTAGCATCCATATGACAGAGAACCCGGGCTGACATGACTGGTCGTGAACCCAAGGTGGCACAAACTTACAGGGACAGGCATACGTAACCCAGCAAAGAACGTGTCGGTCATCAACGTATGAACCCAAGTCGTAGCAAGCGACAAGGACTTAAAGGAACAATGCCTGACATTTTCCCGAAGGGACAGACACAGGAACATAGAAGGATACATGCCGGCCAACCTAAGTGTTCCGGAGTAGTAGCGAACTACCATGGCTCGGTGGAAGCACTAGGAGACATTTCCCCATAAGGAAAGCTACCAAGAATAAACAACTAGGTGTCGGATCCCACACATAGCAATACACGTTACACGTACGCATAACATGCAAGTATGTGTTGTACAACATGGCATCACAACATAACTCAACAACTCATATAGATAAAGGCCCAGAAGAGCTATCATAGCATCTATTACAAGCATCGGGTCTCATGACCCTTCACTCAAAGTCATACAAGCCAAGCGGAAGCATAAAAAATCTGAGTACAGACATCTGAAAAGAGAGAAGGCTAGAAAGCCTGTCTATCTACAAGACCCTCCATAGGAACCAGACCTCTGTCTGGGATTCCCAAGCTAATCGTCGAAGCCCACGTGACACTACTAGTGAGACTGAAGTCTCTCTACAAAAACATAAATTAAGCAAACATGACAAATGTACCCAGCAAGACTTACATCAGAACTAGCTACATATGCATCAGTATCAACAAAGGGGTGGTGGAGTTTAACTGCAGCACGCTAGCTTTGACTCAGTAGCTATCCTGTACTATGACTACCAGTGTTTTCTTTGAGGTGAGAAAGCGCACACGAGTCCACATATTCACCATATCAATACACCACTATGGATCCGTTCCCGTCTCCCTACGAGAAGGCCATCCATAGCACTCATGCTTATCTTGCGCATTTTAGAGTATCCACTTCGAGTTATCTATGAACAATGTAAGCATTCCAAGTAGTCCATATCCACAGACGCGGCTATTCGAATAGATCATTTATAACCCTGCAGGGGTGTACTTCTTCACACATGTTTCCACCACTTAGCGTCTGCACACGACATGTGCTCGGCAGACATCAAGCAAAAGCCGACGTGGGTGTAGACCATGACCTGACTAACCACACAAGTCTCTAGTCCAGGTTTATCGCCTACTTGAGTTCCATCCGCAAGGATGTCTGGCCGAGGTTTCCCACTACGGCCCCAAACGATGTGTGCAGGGTTCCCGAGCCCACCAAACGGGTACCCTGGTACACCATTCCAATCCATCCCATATGAATCAGACCTGACTCAACTCTAAGCATTGTAGGCATAACAAGCAGGCATGAATGAGTAGGCACATCATGGCTCAAACAACTCGTACTCATGCTAGTGGGTTTCAATGACTTACTGTGGCAAAGACAGGTCATGTAGAGGAATGGGTTCAACTACCGCAACATGTAACAGTTGAATCATTGTCATCCTAATGCAGTAAAAGAGAGCAAGAGCGAAAGAGTGGGATTGTATCGGAATGCTCAATGGGGGTTTGCTTGCCTGGCAGGGTGGTGGAAGGGTACTGCCCTTCGGTTGGATACTCATAGATATCCTCGAGTGCAGGACCTACCACGCAGATCATACCGGCAACACAATCAATACAAACAATATGCAACAATATGATGCATGCTCATGTCATGGAAAAATGAATGTGTTGAGCTAATGCAACTAAAATAGAAGGGTTTGAGCTTATTTGAACCAAGGGTTCAAATTCAAACTCAAGCATGAATTTCCAAAGTGCATTAACTTGTTTTGATCTATACATCAAGGCTAAGTTGCTTTGTCATGCATGAAACCAGTCCCAATGGATAGATTGGATTTTTTTGATAATTTTTCATATATAAATTATTTAATTCTGAGCTACTATTGAATTACTATGAATTTTTGAAGTTTAACCCTTTTTCTGGAATTTCTGGTTATTTAGAAATTAAACTAATTCCAGAATAGGATTTACTGCATCAGCACTGCGACAGGATGACGTCCGTGAGTCAACAGGGCGGCCCAGGTCAAACTGACAAGTGGGTCCCGCGTGTCAGTGACTGTGGCTAATCCTAATTTAATTTAAACCTAAACTAGTTTAATTAACAGGGCTGGACCCACACGTCAGTGACCCAAGGCGGTCAAATCCTGGTCAGACGGGGTCAAACCCACTGGCGACTTGACGCCGGCGAGGCCAGACGTGGTGGCGAGCTTCGGGTTTGCGTCTCCGACGACCGAATGAGCGGCCAGGACCATCTATGAGGAGCTGGTGCTCGCACGCATCCACTGGTGCCCTCCGTTTCACCGGAGATGGCCTAAATCGACGGTGGCGACCACTTGGGCAGTGGCCGGAGTTCGGGCGGAGAGGGGAAAAGGGCTACGATGCACGGCAGGGGCTGGGGTTGGTCGAGCTCATCTCCTGGGGACGCACTTACCACGGTGGCGTGCTCGGTTGCGGGCTCCCGTGGGTGTGGCCATGGTGGCGACATAGCCAGCGGAGCCAAGCTTCCGGCTATGGTGGTCATAGGGGTTAGGAGGCTGCTCAAGCTACGGGGCTAGGGGAAAAGGAGGAGGAACTCACAGCGGAGTTGACGGTAGTCTCGGCGAGCTCAGGGAGGGGCTGGTGAGGTCATGCTGTCGTCGGCGATCTCGGGGCAGAGGCAGCGAAGACAGCGGTGCAGAGGGTGATGCAAGGCATCCGACGTCGCGTGAGTAGACGGAAAGGCGCGGGCGATGGAGGTGGAGCTCGTGGACAAGTCGGAGAGGCGAGGGGAGCTCGATGGCTACGGGTTTCACGGCGGCGAGCACTCGGCGGTTGCAGCCATGGCGATCAGAGGAGAGGGAGAGGGCGAGGGGGAGAATGAACGGGTCAGGGAGGTCAGGATGGTGCCGAGGAGGAGCGCGGCGACGCGCTTGCCAGGCGACGCAGGCTGGCAGGCAGGTGGTGTGGCGCGCTCCCGCGCACCATGCGCTGTCTTCCCCTCTGCCTACTTGCAGAGGTAGGGGGTGACTGGCACGGGCCGGTTGGGCCGGCCCAGCCAGGTAAGTGGGTCTGGTTCCTTTTCTCTCTCTCTGTCTTTTAGTTTTCTGTTTTCTATTTATTTTTGCTTTGTTTTGATTTAGTAAAAATACTAAACCATTTTGTAAAATCCTAAAAATAATTGTGGGCACTATTTGAATTATTTCCAATAGCCCTCAAATGCTTTCAAGATTATTTGACATTTAAAAATATTTATAGGATTTAAATGTCCAAATGCAAATACTTTAAGATTTAATTCAAAAATCCAGAGTGTCCTAGAAAAATGTGCACCATTTTTGGTAGAGGTTCTAGACCAATTCAAAAATGATGAACTTTTGTGAAGGGCATTTTGGGTTCGAAAATATTTTATTTTGATCCTAGTTGGATTTCATTTGGTGCACGGGTTTGAACATCCCCATTTCAACTTTAAGCAACATTTAAACATGATGCAACAACCAAGACTAGTCCACAAGCAAGGCTAAAGCTAGGGCTATGACAACTCACCCCCACTAACCAAGAATCTCGTCCCGAGATTCAAGATGTGAGGTAAGAGGGAAGGGGGTCACAAAACTACCACAATCTTCTCGATCCAATTACCCTTCTTGAAGATGTTGATTCATTGCATCAAATCGATATTGACGTCTTTGCTTTCGAGATCTTTGTCCAGCATGATGATGACAGAAAGAAACTCTACAGGAATCGATCTTCTCGAAGATCGAGCAACTCAAGATCAACTCATGGACTGAGACGTAAGAACACCTCTTGAGTTGAGACACAAAACACATGTCAGGAGCAATGGGAAGAATAGATGACAAGGGTTCAATTTAGTAGGAAACAAAGCCACGCTTGAGTAGATGGTGCATGGTTTCAAAGTAGCGAGGAGATAATTACCATGATCCCATAACGGGACACCTTGGGGAGGTGACTCGTAGAGTTATTCCCTTAAGTGGCAAAAAGAATTACTTTTGATACGGAGATCATTGAAACTCTTCATACCAAGCTAAGCCAATTCACAAATGATCGTTTGAAAGAGTTCGAAGAAATGGCATACTCAGTTGGAAAGGAAACGACAGTTATAGGACAACTCGGCAAAAGAAAGGCACATTCCAATTAATATCGGGGATATAACCTAGTGTCTAGGCTTGCTCTCAAGAACTTGAGCATTTCCATATCCATCAGGGTTTTACCAATATCTGTGCCAAAGATCTGGGTGACACCTCATACCACCATGATGAATAGTGATGGAGGATGCAGATGCAAAGGAAGAAAACACTTTCTCAGATTTCACCTTAGCTATGCCAAGGAAACAAAATCTAGATGATCGACCAAGAGACATTTAGAACTCCGCTTCTAATGTTCTCCTTGATGTACTAGATACCACAATCATGCTTAAAAGCATCAACATAGCCATCAAGTAAAGGTCGGACTTCAGGATACAAGGATCCATAAGGAACAACTTCTAGAATAAGTCACTCGAACTCCTCATGGAGTAGATGGTCAAATTGATCAATCAAGATACTACAATGATAGATCTTCCGGCTAGGTGTGCCGGCCAGAACATCAACCTTGTCGGGACCTACATCATAGATCTTGCAAAAGTACCAACCATCATATCTGCCTGAGATTTAGATCTGGTTAGTAACAGGATATTTCAGACATCATATCTGGAAAAGAAAGTTTGCAACACAAACTGACGAGATGACGTTGCGAGATTCTCGGGAAATGAACTATGGTAGCAAGCTCCAAAACATGAGCTGGATTGCAGGATACATGTGAACAGAATGTCCAGGACAATCATGTCCACAAGGAAATCTTACGGCAAAACACTACCGAGTTCTGGTTGGGAACCATCATCGAGGATATCAAAGTCCTTACGCAAGTCCATGGATTAGATCCCAAGCATAGACTTCTCTTCCTTGAACAAATCAATCAGTGGCTTGGTGTGCTAGGGAATACATATGGAGTGGAGGTAATTAATCTACCAAACCATAGGATACATTCACACATGCATAACTGACTTGGCATGATTCCAGAGGAAGCAAAAACAAGCTTTCTCTAATTCACGGCGGCAAATTACATCAAGTGCACGTGAATTAGAGGAACTCACTTCTTTCATCCAAATGTATACCTCATGAGCGGAACATGAGGGCAATGCTTACAAAGTTTCCAACGCTAGCTTTAATGTTCATCATGAATCATGGAGGAGATAAAAATATTGCCGATGGGCTCAACAACAATTCATCCAGGCTTCCATATAGATGGAATTCCACAATTAAGTGAACACGGGGATAGCATTGGTCAGACCCAAAGATGTAATGGTGTATGCTCGAGAGATCAACCACGAGTAAGACAACATTACAAACATCGTTGGTTCTGATTTGACTTGACGATAGCCCATACTCAAATCAAATATTGGATAAGACAATAGGTCCAACAACTAATCACAAGGAACAATCGATGAAAATATCATCTTTCTTCAACACACACAAACAGAAATATCCCTTTGGAATGAACTAATTCAGGCAGGCTTTTATCTTCCAACTCTCCAAGTTGTTGTTTAGCTTAACCAACTAGCTCAGGGATATCCAACACAGATTTTTGGAGAAGGGGTGGTTTACAAAAAAACAAGCTGATCACGGGCTCAACATAACGGTCAGGGGACAACCTGGTGATACTTCCGTGAAGATATTCGGAAAATCACGAACCACCGATATGTTACTAAGCTCGAGAACAATCTTGGTTTTCAGGGCAAGACGATATGATCAGAAGAGTGAGGGATTGGCACAATCCTAACTCATTGATCGAAGAGTGCTCCAAAAATAAGGACTAGGTAGCATGATCAGTCTTACAATGATAATTCAATAACCAACACACTAAGATTGAGATTGTTATCCATTAACTACCAAGCAACAAGGTTGCTAAGAGTATTGATTGCACACATCACGGTTCACTTGTCGGCATTCCGGCTACAACAACACGGGACCAAGAAATGAATAATGATGGCGAGACGTGTCACTGTATCAAGAGTTCATAGGAGGTTGTGCAACTCCCATGACATTCTTGACATAAAGATGGTAATACTCCAAGGTAGAACAGAACAGAAGCTGGATTGGCATTTTGATTTGCAGAATACACTGCTTTGAACCAATCGAGGAAATGGATGAGGTGCTGGAGTTTTGTTTCTCCTAGTCATTCTAGAATAGAATGGCTTGACGGACCACAAGAATTTTAGACTTTGATGGACATGAATGCACTACTACTCCTGACTATCAATCGATAGACGGAGGTCAGAATACAACTAAAGAGGGACAACTCAAAGGAACATATGGTTTTCCGAGTTGTGGATGCATAGATTAACATGTTGTACAAAGCTCAACATATTTCTTCCGGATAACCCATGCAGAAAGGTAGGACTGACAGAGTCTCGACCATAATGGAGAACTCATCAAGAGCACTTTTGTTCTGATCTCTCGGTTCAAGAGAACTTCTGCCATAAGCAGTTCATGGTATTTGGAAGAAGGATATACCACGGACCTCGAGGACTGTCGCAAAGGTTACTAATATCCTAAAGGTACGAGCAACACTAACGACACGAAGTAAGTAGAGTGAATCTTGGGCTCAAGAACCCATAAATAGAATGCTTACTAACTAAATGGCATCACGGGATGCTTTCGAGAATGATGGCCAGAATCATCACACTGGGAACACAAAACATGGCTAGATTACTAGGTGGTTCTCTAAGATACCCCAGTGTCATAATAATAGCTGCAACATAGATGTCGAGGCAATGGAGTACCTGAACACACCGGTTAGTGTGATTAGTCTGGCCCAAAAGGACATCGGGAATAGGAAGGAAGAATTTGCAAATGCATCAGACTATTTAGAAACCTGGGTCAACTCGGACAGCATACCGGTTGTACCGGCATGAATATGAGGCAACCTGCAAGACAACTAACAACACAACAAATGGATTCTTATGGAAGTACTGATTCGGGAAGGCTACAACTTTCCTATAAGTCTCTAGCATAGTAACTCGTCATCCTGATAGATAGATGAGAAAGCCTAGTTTCTTAACCCCGTAGAAAAGATGAGGGTGACTCAGAATCAGAATGACACAGGGATAAGGAGTAAAAAGAGTCTTACGTTCTCTTTCACAATCAATTCCCTTATATAGCTAAAGCATTTCTAGACATGACTTCGACCAGTTTGGCTTGGTAATCCTACAGGCAGTCAGGCTCTGATACCAAAGCTGTCAGGACCCTGATCCTAAGTCACACCGATCTAGCATGTAACACATCATATCACTTTGCGGCCTCACGCACGATATTCCCACGGCTGCAGCTTTACCTAGGTCGGGACCATTTGCGCCTTTTGGCTCATGTATATGATTGTGTTGCTAGCATCCATATGACAGAGAACCCGGGCCGACATGACTAGTCATGAACCCAAGGTGGGACAAACTTATAGGGACAGACATACGTAACCCAGCAAAGTACATGTCGGTCATCAACGTATGAACCCAAGTCATAGCAAGCTACAAGGACTTAAAGGAACAACGTGTGACATTTCCCCAAAGGGACAGACACAAGAACATAGAAGGATACATGCCGGCCAACCTAAGTGTTCTGGAGCAGTAGCGAACTACCATGGCTCAGTGGAAGCACTAGGAGATATTTCCCCATAAGGAAGGCTACCAAGAATAAACAACTAGGTGTCAGATCCCACACATAGCAATACACGTTACATGTACGTATAACATGCAAGTATGTTATGTACAACATGGCATCACAACATAACTCAACAACTCATCACTACAAAAAAAAGACACATCCGTGACATTTTGGGCCAAACGAATTTTTTCTGTCATGCTTATGACACTTCTATGATGATAATTGTGACAAAAGCACGTATCATCATAGATGTGGTGGGCTCCTACTTCTATGACAAAAAATCATGACAGAAAATGGGCTTTTCGTCCTGGGCGGGTCGGGGACGCACCTGCATGACATTCTTTGGGCCGTCCATGATGGAAAAATCATGGTAGAAGCGAGGGTGAGGAACATTTCGGGGAGTTCCCGGTTATGGTGGGTGGTCGGGGCCGAGCGATGCACGGAGGGATTGCGTGTTTCTCTCGTACACGTACGTGCATGGGTGCGAGGCGTTGGGCTCTAACTGAACCCGAGCAAGGCGTTCGCTTACTTAACCCAAGCGATTGCACTAGCTACGTTACTAAACCCGAGCGATCGATCCCTGGTTGTGATCTGAACCTGAGCGATTCCTTCGCTACTGCTGCTAACTGAAGCCAATCGAACCTGCTGCTGCCTCTTGATGAATAGTGACAGTTGTTGGGGTTGGATGAACAGTCCCGGTGGGGGTTGGATGAACAGGACCCCGTGGTAGTAGAGGTCGTTGCCGCCGGTTGAACAAGACCCCGATTGAGAGGACGCCGCCACACACCGAGCCGGTTGGGGGTGGATGAACAGGACCCCGTGGAGGGCTAGTTGAACAGGACCCCGTGTGGAGGGCTGGTTGAACAGTAGCCGATGGAGGTTGGATGAATAGGACCCTCGTGGTGAATAGTAGCTGGTGGAGGCTGGAGGAAGTCGACGGTGGATGAACAGTAGCAGGTGGAGGCTTGAGGAAGTCGAAGGTGGATGAACAGTAGCCCGTGGAGGCTGCGGCAAGGCAGTAGATAGTGGATGAACAGTAGCCCATGGAGTCCCCTTTTGCGGTACGCCACACCCCTCCCGATGAACAGGACCCCATTTCGACCGTAGGCGATCCAACACAAGTCCGTTTCCTCCGTTTTGCGGTACGCCACAACCCTCCTGATCAACAGCACCCCGTTTTGACCGTAGGAGCTCGAACACAAGTCCGTTTCCTCCGTTTTGCGGCCAGACCCCATTTCGGCTGTTCCGTCCAAGTCAGTTGGCTCACGATGAACACGATGCATTCCGACCGAGTCTGTTGCCTCCCGATGAACACGACGCTATTTTTCCGTTCTGACCCAGTCTGTTGGCTGCCGATGAACAGGACGCCGTCGCTGTACGCGTTCGAGACCCCGCCCGTATGTACGTACGTAGCCGTATTTACTTTCTTGCAGCGTGGTTGTACGTACGTGTACATGATATAGACGGGACTGCCTGAACAGCTACCGCTCCTTACTGGGCCATGGTTCATCATTGCAGAAAGACCGATGGACCTGTATGTATGTACACGTTTGCGACCAGAATGACAACGCTACGTACGCATCGATCGGGTGGGTCCCGGCTGTCAGGGAGGATAAGGACGCACTTCCTTGAGTGCGAAGATATTGATGGTGGGTCCGAGCTGACAGGGGAGGATTCTTTTTTTTGCATGTAATAAGGAGGCACTTCCTTGCATGTGAAGATGTAGCTGGTGGGTCCATCTGTCAGCCTCACCGCGTACAGTCCTCTTCCGGTGGCTGTCGTTCGTTGACCACGCTACGCGGACAGCACCACGCGGTGGACGACAGTGAGGTAGGGAACGACGCAGAGCCTGGGAACACGCAGAGGGTAGTACGAGGGTTGACTGGTTCAGTTGTGGTGTGAGGCTGCCGTCGCCGCAGAATAACAGGGGGTGTGGGTGAGTAGAGGGATGGCCTAGCCAGCGGTGGGAGTAGTAGGGGGCGGTGAGGCCTGCACAGCAGCACAGCTGACCATGGTCTGCTTGCGGTGGTTTGGACGGCTGGAGCAAGAAAATCAGATGTTGAAGAAGCAGGACGACCATTGGATGTTAACAACCCAACGGTCACTGGTGATAGAATCGTTTGTTGACTAAGTTGACAAAGCCCTGCGTAAGCGTCAACTTAGTAGGGCCACAAGTCAGCCTCCAAATCTGGTGGGCCCCAGCTATCATGGGGAGCACTCGTTATTTTTTGCTTATTAAGGAGGCACTTCCTTCCGTGCCAAGATATAGCTGGTGGGTCCCAACTGTCATTGGGAGGATTCATTCTTTTTGGCACAATAAGGAGGTACTTGCTTGCGTGCGGCCATGGACCATGTGGGTCCCAACTGTCAGCCTCTCCATGTACATCCCTCTTCCGATGTTGTTGTATGTTGACAACGTTGACCACGCCGTGCCGAGAACATCAACGCAATGGAGGACGGCGAGACCCAGGAAGGGAATGACCCGGGGGCGGCGAAGCCACAGTAGTGGAGGGATGTGGGTGAGTAGAGGGATGGCCTGGCCAGCGATGGGAGTAGTAGGAGGCGGTGAGGCCTGCGCGGCAGCACAGCCGGCCACGGGAGGCAGGAGCAGGCGGTCCCGCCGGCGCTGGATTTGGCAGCTGGAGCAAGAAGATCAGAGATTGAAGAAGCACGACGGCCCTTGGATTGACATCCAACGGTCACATCTACTAGAATCGTTTGTTGACGTATATAATAAGTAAAAAAATCTTGCATACACGTCAACTTAATAGGCCCACAAGTCAGACCATTCCCTATTTTTTTAATAATTTATAGCTCATTGCAACTTCTTATGCAATTTATTGCAGTCCATTTTTTTGTTGGCCAGGGCCAGGGTTAAAAATTTAGACGAAATTTCACATATTTTGGTGGGGTCCAAACTATTTTTAATACCGAAATGTCGAGCCAGATTTAAAGTACTTTGAAGATATATTTATATTAGGTTAAAGCCCAGTGAAATTGGAATCTGAAAATGTGAAAAAATTTAGAAATATGAAAGTAATTGCCAATTTGTTGTCTCTTTTTTTTATTTACAGCCCATTTCATATTACTTTCAAGATTTGCAGCCGTCTCGAAAGAGTTGCAGCCCAGCAGGGCATAGAAAAATAAGTAGGCCTGGATTGGGTATTCTTCAAAAAAAATAAACTGGGCTCATTTTCACAAAGAAAAAATAGCTGGGGTGGTCATGTGGTGAACGTAAAATAGAATCCTGGGCTAGACGGGCCACAACCCAGTTGAAACCCTGCTCCGTCTCAACAATAACAAAAAAAAATACTGCTCGAGCAGCCACTTCCCAGGTGTCAGCCGATCTTGTGTTGTTCTCTTGTCTATTGACTATACGCTGACAATGTCGTAGGTCCCAGATGTCAGCAAACCACTAGGAGGAAGCATTTTCTTTTTCTATACGCTGACAATGGAGTATATAATAAAAATTGAGGAACTTGCTTGCGTACGGCCATGGACATGGTGGGCCCCTACTGTCATCCTCTCCACGTACAGTCCTCTCCCGGTTCCTCTTGTTTGTTGACCATGTTGACAACGCGAGAGGGCGGCGCCGCGGCGAGCGCACCAAAGCGCGTGGAGGACGATGGCGAGGCCTCAGACATCGGCGTTAACGATTTAGGAGACAGTGGGGCAGCGATGCGTGCGCTGAGTCGCAGGCATCTGTGGGAGGCGGAAGCAGGCGGCCCCGCCGGCGCTGGTTTGGTTTTGGTGGCTGGAGGACGACAAGACTGAAGAAACACGATAGACTGTAAAAGCAGTAGGAGTACTTAACAACCTTATGTGAAACCAGCAGGGGCACTTAACAACCATAGCTGAAAGCAGTATGAGTACTTGTACAGGTTCAACCGTACAAAGCATGCCTTGAACAGTGCTACTTTGCCTATAGTTAACCAAGGGTGAGGCCACCAAGCCTCGGGATAAGGCCCAGGCGCCACCCCGCGCATCCGCAACCTTCTGAAAGTGGCTTCATCTCGCAATGTGGTCAATAAATAGGATATTCACTTTAGAGCCATGGAAAAGCATGAGCATAACCTTATGTCCTATTCTCCAAGATGGACGAGCCTTCATTATATGAGACCACCCATGAATAAGTATCTTTTCACCTCCAAGGGAAATGGAGTAGGTCGACATAAACATCATGTTGTGACCAAGCGCAAGTCTGACCCGACCATGGTCAGGCATCTGTATAGGAACAATAGAACTGGGCAGTTTCTGTTTCAAGAAGATCACAGATGTAAAACTGTGTATAAGCAAGAGTTTATGAACAACATATATAACAGAAAACAGCTCGTACCATAAGTTTCTCGACACAGTTGGACATGTTCAACTTGTGCAGCAGTGGCACACATATCCCACGTGGCCTTCCACCATTGAAACGCCCCACAAGGACCTTAAGACGATCAATAAAGTGTAGGAACTGGTGGATGTCGTCCCAGTCAACTTCAGTACCATCAGTAACTGTCGAGTTCTTATAGAATAACAAACGAGTAGCATGCTTAACTTTGAAATAACCTACACGTGCCACCAATTATAAGAAATATTAGTTAGAAGTAGCATCTTCGTGAGAGAAGGGAATCACAAATCGTTGCTACTTCTAAAGTTAAATTGTGATTAGTTAGATAGAATAGGTGGATTAAGAAGTAATCGAGGCAACATGAAAGAACCAGATACAAAACTAACATGGATGAACTACTGGAACAACGTCGGGGTGGAAGATCACAGTGAAGATGAGACCAGGTTCTGCTATTTCCATCAACATTCGTGCGCCAACTTTCAGTCCGTAACACTTGAGAAAGTTTATCCAAGCTCGGCCATAAAAAAAGCAGCGATCTTCTTGGTTCATGAACCCAACTCGGAACTTATATCCATGGCTTGTCTTCAATGTGACCATTAAACTGGTGTATTCAGTTATGGCAAGGCCTTCCATCTTGAGTACATGTGTTCTGGCAGAGCAAGGAATGCACTGCAGGAAAAATAATATGAGAACACAATGTATTCGCTATCCAAATATAGAAATAATTTCCTCCATCACGTCAGTCTTGACCATGGTACTAGTACCTTTTATCCAAATATAGCAATCCAAATTTCCAAATTAGTCGACAGCATGTTCAAAAAACCCCACCCTCCCAGATAGAAAAGTGGATTCTAGGAACATACTGTGCGCGTTTTAAAATCTTGTGTTAGGATGAGAAGGAACAAGTGTGGCATCTCGCCGAGGGCGCATAAACCTGCAGTGTCCTCGCACTTTGGGCACTTCAAATAAAACACACTAGATTCAATAGGAAGAAAAATGCATCAACGGCGGAGGCTGCCATCCTAGGATTACCCGCGACCAAGGGACTAGGATTTATCGGGGATGGATGAAGAATTCGTACCTGGTTCTCCATGAGAAAACCATACGCAATCGTCGAGAGGGGGTTTTCTCTGAACAAGCAGACGAGGGAGAAGGGGATTCAGGCCTAGTGAAATATTGCTGCTTCGTCCGTCCAGCTTATTGCTAAAGCTGGAAAGGTGGGGTTTTTTGTGATTTGACGGCTCATTGGGCATTACTGCAGGCGCTACGACCGAGGTGAGTCTACCGTGCAGTTGCGCACTCTAATATGGTGCATGGCACGTGGACCCCGTTGCCGGATGCCCCACATATCAGCGAAAGGAAGTAGAAAGGCAGGAGTAACTAGTTACACATAAATATATTTTTGACAGAGAGATACTCCCTTTGTAAAGAAATATAAAAATCTTTTATATCACAACTTTATACATAAGAAAAGTCAAGGGGAATATATATAACATAATATGGGGGTTCATCTGAGAATATAATACTCAGACAGGCTCACGGTTCTGGACTTTGGGCCACAGGCCGGTGGGCCTACATGTTTGGGGGCCCATGTGTTCTAACTCAGCGCATTTCAAATTCCAAGCGATCGATACGGCGCTGGTTTTAGATGTTGTCGCAACGCGAATACAGAAAATTAAATAAAGCATGGCAGCTGTTAGAATGAAATCGAACGACAGTTCCTAACCAGCAATCAGAGTTGCAATTCTTTCACGATATCCTACGTGATAAATAATACTATCGTACTAGTTATACACACAGGACACTTGTTTCACCATGCCACATTATTACATCAAAAGCTCTCAGAGGATAGATGAGTTCGGCAGTTGCGTGCTGCTACTGAAGAATTTCAAAGTTGATTTGGACCAGCTCTCCTTGCCGAGAAAGTTTGATTTTGACATCATCCCCTACCACAAGATTTGATAGAGTTTTGAACCTTGACCATCCTTTAGCATCAATCATCATGCGACCATTCTTTGTACTTACGGTATATTGAGCAGGTTCATTCACACCAAGGCTGCGCATGGTAAGAGAAACTTGGCCATGGTCGCCCGGATTATTGAACGACTCCCTCGTTGCTCTAGGAATTCTTTGTTTGCAAACAAGAAGACATACACAAACAGTTAGATCAACACAGTGAATCATGTGAAAGAACATGGAAAGAAAAAAGAACGAAGGACTTGGGTGGCCAATGCTTACCAAGAAGGTGGAGATGTCGGTTTTTTTAAGGACTTTGGTATATGCTGTGCGAACTGCAGCCCAGTCTGTTGCCGGTGCAACTACTGGTTCCGTTGCCACTGCACGGGCCGGAGCAGATGCAAGTGCAACTTCAAGTGTTGGTGCAGGTGCCGGAGCCGTTGCTGGTGCTCGTGCTGGTGCGACTGGTAGTGCCGCTGCTGTTGTCGGAGATGGTGCTCCTTGTGGAGCTGGTGCCGGTGTCAGAGCAGGTGCCCGTGTCGGTGCCCGATCCTCCGGTAGATCAGCCTGATCCGCTGACGTGGTCGGTGCTCAATCCTCTGGTGGATCAGACTGAGCTGCTGCCGCTGTCAGTGCTAGAGCCAGTGCCGTATGAGAAGGTGCCGGTGCTCGATCCAATGCTGAAGGTGGTACCGATGTGCGAGACAGCAGTGATCATCTCTGGTCTGCTATGATTTCATGCTTCAGCTTTCTAACTTCACTAGGCTCTGTGACCTTGATCCAGTCTTTTTCTTCACTTCTTTTAAATGCCAGAAGGACTAATTGTGGCATGTTTGTTAAACCAAACTGTAGTTCATCATAGGGCTTCAGATTGTACTCAGACAACAGACTGATCCAATTGTGTCCAGTAATATAAGTGATGGACAGTGCCTTCATTACTGACACGACATAAGAAGTGAAACCTGCAAAAATAATCATCATAGAGCAAACCAACGGTTTATTCTGTAACGAATGTGACATGGCAAAACCTGCATCGTAAAATTGCAGCAAAAGTAAGAAAACATGACAGTAAATCAATAAGATTTAGACAATAAATCAATAAGATTTACTTGATGTGACATGAGTGAATCCTTACCAGGAAATCACTGTGTTCAAGTTCTAAACTGAAGGTTGATCGTCCAATTACGGGTGGCATGCAGGGCCCCCACTTACTCCCACAAGCAGGACATTCCAAAGGTTGTGACAAATCGTATGGACCGAACATCCATGGGACTGGAAATCCTAGTGGGTGCGATAAACCCTGCAATGCATACAGATATTGGAGTGTAACCATAATTGATAAACCATCCTCACAAAAAAGATGATCTGGATACTTCAAAATATACAGACTGAATTGAGTGGACAGACATTAACATAGACTATTCTCAGGACTCAGCACACAACAAAAGCGGCAGTACTAAACAATACAGGGTTCACACACACAAATCAAGTACTAAACAATAGTACTTACTACAGAGATGTACCCCACATAACTGACTAGGCAATGGACTTCATGAGAGATGTCTACCAGCACCATCGCCATCTCGTCAACCTTGGAGAACCTAATAGAGTGTTCTTTCCACTCATAAACAGGACGATGAAGACAGTCCGCATTAGATTTGTCAGGAAGCTTTACAAGAACCACACCCTTCATAATCGAAGGCACAGCTAGGAAATTGTTGTGGTGAAGTACACCCTCGAGAACATGCCTGACAACAATGCTACATGAAAGCACTAGTTCACGACACGTGGCGACAAGGAAACAGCAGCTGGATAGTTTAGTAGTAGAACTCATCCTCAGGTCTTCCAGTTCACACGGCATGACTTTGAGAACTTCATCTCCACCATGGACCTGGTTCTAATTCAAACAGAAACCAAATATTTTATTACTACCTCCGTTCAGAAATATAAGATGATTTTCGATATTTTACTCCATATAAGACTACATATACGCACAGAAATGAGTGAACAAAGACACTAGAACATGTCTTCAAAGGCATGAGAGCAGAGGGGTTACATGCAATATCCATAACACAAGTTACTGAGGCTAATATACTCTCTTCAAAGGCATGAGAGCTAAAATCTTGCATTTCCTACAGCTAGCATTGATGTTCATAAAGTAGTTGAAAGTAATCTATAAGAAATCAGTGTTATGTGCAATAATCATATGCATGTCAACCTCTCGCATGTTTTGGTCAAAAGAGCAATTTAGAACCGTCATTTGGTACACAAAAATCACATGCAAGATCACCCAAAAAGTTGTACTACTAGTACTAGTAATGCGTGTTAGATGAAAAAACACGATCAAGATCGCCAAAAAGATCGTCAAGAAGATATATTACCTAGACTTGCTTAATGAGGGATCCCGGAGAGGGGGTCTTGGACAGGGTGATGGCCTTGAGCTTGTCTGCAGTAGTCTCGGTGGCGTGCTTGCGCTTCTTCGTACCCTGAGCCTCGACGGTTTTGGCCAGAGCCATAGACATCACTTCAGCCGGTGCTCCAGGGTCCATCAAGAAACTGTCAAATAGAAATAAAAGAAAAGAAACCATAATAACAAACCCAAAAGTAGAACAGAGAGGTAGTTATAGGATCAGTCTCGGGGTTGCAAGACCGGGCCTTGGCCAGAATTAACACCATTGATGCGCTCACCTTCCCTTCTTTGGGAGAGAAGAACAATGGCAGAAGTGCGTCGGGGTTTTCTTGAAGAAATGAGGAACAAGATGAGGGAGAAGCGATTTGGGGTTTTCTTCAAGAGAGGAAGCTGAGGGAGAAGAGTGAAATGATGGTTGCTTCGTCCGTCCAACTTACTGCTAGAAAGGTGGGGGTTTTGTGATTTGACGGCTCATTGGGCATTACTGCGGCGCTTCGACCGGGGTAGTCTATTGTGCAGTTGTGCACTCTAGTACGGAGTAATTTAGTGCATGGCAAGTGGACCCCAATGCTGGCTGTCCCACACGTCGGCGAAAGTGAGTAGCAAGGTTCCCGACGACCGTTGAGGAGGATCCGCACGGTAGAGCGTGTCCACTGTTTCTGAAGAAAAAAAATGATTACAACAAGCGTTTCCACTCTTACGACGGAGGAGTGCGAAACACGGCAGCCACTTGTACTTACACAGTACTCCTACTACTAGGCATGTGCAGTGGTTCATACGTCAGTACTACATAATCTTGTTGCTAGTGTAGTAAGATCTGACGATAACAAATGATGTTGTGCGCATGTCAACTATATGAACAGGAATGTAACATACCCCTTTTTTAACTGTCCGGTCGAGAATGAACGGTGAGATCAATGTTAACAGAACTAGGTCTACAATGCATGGAGAGTATGGTGCTACAGTACTCCATGGAACATGAACCATATGAAGCACGAATCAGTGTTAGGCAGGGTGTATGAAGGGTGCATGGAATGGGAGCAAAAGTTCCCTTCTCGACCCACTTTTGGGTGTTTGGCAGAGTGCATGAAGGATGCATGAGTCCACACTAGTAGGTTAACACAAATACACTAGGAGCATGCATGAAGAGGGGTGCTGAGATGAGCATGCACGAAGAGGGAACAACTATATTGAGATGAGAATGCAACCAAACACACCCACACTCTTTGTGCTACAGTGACTGATCTGCATCATCTGAGTTTGATCCAACGGTCATGTTGCACCGAGACATGGACGTGCCCATGCAGAGGATGCCTAAACACCACCGAAGTCCCTCTGCTTCTCGAGGCGCACGACATTGGTGATGCAGGGTGCCACCGCCCGGAGAGCCCGCTCCCGGTCGACGGGAGCCAGCTCGTCAAAGACGGCGTCCAATGGCACAAATGGATTCCGATGACGAAGCCCAGAGAGGATTCGCCCGGCAACGGCGACGGCAGCCCGCAACCCCTCCTTGTCCAGCTCTGCCCCCACTATCGCGCGGAGACGGCTCAGCTCCTCGGAGATATAGGTGAAGAGGGAGACTAGGTCAGGAAGCTGCAGCTCGTTGAAGTCGACGGGGTGGTCGAACAGGTTTAGCTCGACGACCGGCATGGTCGCGCTGGCACGACAGTAGGCATCGCGCAGCCGCAACACGTGCGTGGCAACATGGTCCACCAAGTAGTTGAGGCGATCCTGGACCTTATCATGATCGGCCCGCTCGCACTCCAGCCGGCTCGCCTGACCGCCTATCGTATCTCCCACTTTCTGCAGCAACGCCGCCGACGCCTCGAGTATCTTTGTGGTGGACGCCTACCGCTTTTGAAGCTCCGTGAACTCCCGCACATAAAGGAGGAGCATGTCACTCCTCTCCTCCTTGAGCTCACTGAGCTCCACGTCCTTGGCCCTGAGCTCCGCATCCTTGGCCTGGAGCTCCTGTGTCAGGCGCCTCACCTCAGACTCCGTGATCTGGTGCGCCGCCATGGAACCAGGTAGAAGCAATGGGGAGAGGAAGCAAAAGGGGCGAAACGGCTGAAAGGCAATGCAATCTACGGGAAGGCGGAGGGAGCCAGCCGAAGAGTGGGGTGAATCTTTTGGTTTTCACCATGGGAAAACACCAGGCGATGGCTTTTCACATCAGGGAGCAGTGGGTTTTACAGGCGGAGTCATCATGACTAATTGCTGCCGCCCCTGCTCCCGTCAATCAAAAAAATAAAAATCCTGCCGTGCCAGCCACATCCAAAGACTAGAGCAACGCCACGGTGGATATTTAAATTTACCTGCCGGCAAGGAGAGAAAAAAAGGGGTGAAAAAACAAATGTGGCGGCGGCCTAGCTAATCGGTCGGACTAGCCCAACTAGCTAGCCACCGTGCTTCACTGATGTACTCGGCGGGAAAGGTGGGCTTTTGTGATTTGATGACTCATTTACTTGCTTCGGCGCGGAGGGCGTCCCACGTCTTGGCAAGAAAGAAAATATGCGTGCACCACCCGGGAGGACCCAGAAACCGCGCGGTAGGGTGTGCCACATCTCGGCACGGAGGAAAAATGTGCGTGTAAAAATATACTATATCAGACGTACTACCTATGGTTCGACCTCGGGACCCAGCTAGTCGGTCTAAAACACCCCACTAGCCACACAGCTTCATCATGCTAATGTGGCACGGAGGATAGGTGTGGTTAGCTCCGTCTCGACCAACCACAACGTCTCTTATTCTAGGCGATTCTTCTATTTTCCAAGCATTTTTTTAGTTATAATAACACCATGGCAAGCTCGCGCCGCTCTTCGTGTGTGCCCGTGCATCTAAAGGTTAGACGATGGAGAGGAGAGAGAGATCATAGACATGGGACCCACCAGTAAGTGAGTCAACGGTCATGCACGTGTTGACGAGCCACTCCCTCTACTCTACTCAATGTAATACTGTATAAAATCAAGTTATGCGACAAAGCCAACAACCATTGCTGTTTCAGGCTATCCACTTACGCTTTGTAGTCTAGGTTGCCAGTTCGAATCTTGTCTTTCAGATTTGTTAGTTTTAGGTCCAAATTTGATCAATGACAAGTGGGACCCCCGTGTGTTGTCCCGATATTTCTGTGTAGGATGGTTTTTTTTGCAAAAACCCTTTGCGTGGTTAGACAACTAACGACACTAGTTACACGTATTTTGCAAGTTTAGGAACAAAAATGACAGCGGCATAGAATATCACATCCACCCCGTAGCTTAGATGCTATGGTGATACGAGTTTTTACGTCGTTGGATCTGAGATCCAATGGCTTGGGAGTAGTCTTTGTAATTATGCGCAATTTCCAAACTCTCCAAGATTTTTTTTGCAAAATGAAACATTCAGGCCTCGTGTGTGCCGCTGCATCTTGGATGCAATGGCTCCAAGTAGCTCATATTAGGTGCTCCCCGTAGCTTAATTAGCCACTACGGTGATACGAGCATCTAGGTCGTATGATATGTGATCAGATGCCACATGCGTAGTACTTGTATTTTCTGTGCAATTCCCAAACTCTTTGAGGCCTATATTGCAAAAACATTCAAACCTCCTACTGTGAGCTGTTAGATCTCCCGGGAACTCGTATCACCATAGAATCTACGGTGCGGAAGCACCTCATATTATCCCGTGCGAGAAAACATCAGGTGCTCTTGCAGCTTGGATGCTACGGTGATACAAGCTTCGAGGTCATTCGATCTGAGATCCAATGGCATCTCAGCAGTCTTTGTGCTTGTAAGCAGTGGCCGAACTCTTTGGGGGCTTTTCTGCAAAAAAACATTCGAACCACCAAGGAGTTATTGGATCACAGATCCAACGGCTCCGAAGAGCGTGTATCACCAAAGCATCTAAGGCGTGGTAGCACCTGATATTCTTACATACAGGAGAATATGAGGTCCTCCTTCATCTTAGATGCTACGGTGATAAGAGCTTCGAGGTCGTTGGATATGGGATCCAAGGGCATCTGAGTAGTTTTTGTACAAATTGTGTGCAATTATCAAACTCATTAAGGTTTCCTGTAAAAATATTAAGACATCCTGTGAGCTGCTATATCTCAGATCTACAAGCTCCAAGGAACTTGTATCAGCATATAGCATCTAAGGTGTGAGGGCACATGATATTCTCCCGGGGAGGGGGGGTGCACAGCCAATCGGTGTTTGGGAGGGTGGGGACAAATATAATGTTGAAAAAATATAATCTAAACAATCCTAAACAGAGCTTCACAATTTTATCTAAGGTCGAGGGGTTAACCCCCGACAATCTACATAGCTCCACCTATGCAAGAGGTGTAGTGCGAGCGTCTATGTGTGAGAGAGACGACGCGAAAAAGCGAGGTCAATTGAGTCATTTATAGAGTGAGAGATCGAGGGAGTGTGGCCTAGCGTAAACTCAAATGTTAAAGACGATACACCGAGATATCGTGCGGCAAAGCTGTGGTGAGGGCTGGAGGGAGATAGTTACCAAGAGAGTGGCGTAGATAGACTTTGTGTGTGCGTGCACGGTGAAGGTGTTTTACAAAGGCAACACATGTGTCTTGAGAGAGAGAGAGGGTGCGTTTGTCATGGAGGGCACGACGAGGTTGTGTGTGAGAAATACATTTTGTTGAAAGTGTGAGGGCGGGAATGACATAAATGGAGATCAAAACGTGAAGAGCAATAATGAGCGCGCGTGTGTCGGATACCAATAGCTCTATTAACAAAGAAATGAACATCAATCAATACATGAAGTATGTGTGTGGGGGGTGGGTGGGGGGGGGGGGGGTCCGCTGGAGAGACCTAAACACAACATTGTTGCATGTAATGTAGTACTAGACTTAATATTCATGTTTTAGTTTCCTGTTCATTTTAAATATTGAATTGAGGACCATGCATGGCCTACATTTTACTCCCTTCGTTCCTAAATATTTGTCTTTTTAGAGATTTCAAATGGACTGCCACATACGGATGTATATAGACATATTTTAGAGTGTAGATTCACTCATTTTTCTCCATATGTAGTCACTTGTTGAAATCTCTAAAAGACAAAAATTTAGGAACAGAGGGAGTATTTTTGAATTCGTGTCATACATGCATGGTTTGGAAAAATAGATGCACTATACTTACTGGATTGTTGTTGTATTCGTGTGTGTGTGTAGTCATATGCTTGATACATACAAAGTTTTCTCACCACCATACCGTTCATCTTTTAAATTTGAATTTGCAATGAAAAACTTACTGGGGATACCATGAAATGTGAAATCCACGTTGAGATCACTATATCACAAACTCACTCTCATTCAAGAACTCGTCATAAATCAATTACCGTGCCTTTTGTAATGCCAGTAATTTGGAAGGAAAATACGGGCATTGTAATCGATATAGATTCGTTCGGCAATTTAAAAGATTTCTTTCGTATTCTCGAATGGTAGCACCCAACGGCATACCAGCCAGACCCGGGCTCGTGTTGATCCTAAAAAAAACTGGGCTCATGTCCTTCTGGTGGCGTGCGTGGTATGCACATTAGCCAACCCCAACCACTCAAGCCTCCGCGTTTCAAGTCGAAATATCTGGCGGCCAGAATTCTAGCCCTAGGAAATTCCCCTCATGTCCCCGGTCCATAATGACTACCGATGAACAATGGCGGGATGCTTTAGTAGCTAGACAGCGTTACCTACCGTGCCGAGCATAGTTCAATTCCCTCGATCGCCGCTACCCAAGGTCACCCATCAACTCCATTGCCTAGTACTAATAGGAGTACTACACCAGGATGAGCACAGAATTGAGCCCCGTTTGTTCATTCCTAGTACTTGAGTTAATATACTCCCTCCGTAAAGAAATATAAGAGTGTTAATATCACTACTTTAGTAATCTAAACGCTCTTATATTTCTTTACAGAGGGAGTATCAGGCAATGCACTGGTACAGAGGGATTATCCTTTTACTCTACATATATAACTTGTTTGAAGTCTAACTAAGCAAAATGTTTGACCAAATCCTTTCTTAAGAAATATTAACATCTACAACAGTAAAGATGTATCGCTTGAAAATTTATTGCATGATGCAGGTTATGATATTGTTTCGAATCCTGAATTTTAAATTTCTGAAAATCCAAAAGTGACCTGAAATTCATGAAACCGAGCATGGTCTCGTCATATGGCACAAATATGCCGTCGTAATTTTTTTGTTCAATTTGAGACAAGCTGCTTATGAAAAGTTGCACAAATGAAGAGCCAAGGTATTTTGGAACAAAGACCTATCACGTTGACATGAACGCTTTCACTATTCAAACTGTGGGCGTTTACGTGCCGCCACGAGTCCCGCTTCTCATTTGCAGGTGCCGTCCGAGCAAGCGTGTGAGTCGACAGGAGGCGTGCGAGCAGACCGCTGCGCCGGCTGACCGGGAGGCGTGCGAGCAGGCCGCTGTGCAGGCTCACCGGGAGGCGAGCCCTTTGACCAGGCTCCGTCGCCCACCTTTGTCCCAACTGCCCCCACTTTTAATGGCGCCGGCGCCACAGTTTAAAATCACCCCCGCACTACCCGATATTGCTACAATCTTCTCTATTCCTCTCCGATTCTCCTATCGTCTACCTCCAACCAGCCTGACCTAACCATACGCCATGCCGCATCATGATGGTCTACCCTTAGTCTTCCAGTTTCCTGAGGAAGACACCCAGCCGAAGTCTCAAGAACATAAGGCACTTTGGGACGAGCTTGAACTGGCCTTGCGGGAAGACGCCGCGCCTGTCCCCGCTCCCGCTCCGGCTCCCGTCGCCCCAACTATGCCAGCGCCCATCCCCGTGGCATTGATGGGCTGGGAGCCGCACATTGTCGCCGAGCTTGATGCCACGGGGTTCCACGAGGTCTCCGCCGACTTTCATGCGTCCGTGCACCTGCCAGTGCATGCGCCTGCGCGTGCACTAACGCGCACGCCCGTGCCGGTGCCCGTGCACCTGCCAGCGCATGCGCCTGCGCGTGCACTGACGCGCGTGCCCGTGCACCTGAATGTCTTCGTCGCGCCGTTGCCAGCGCCTATCCCCGTGCGGGTGCCAGTGCCCCCCTCAGCGGCATGGATCGCCGCCGTCGACCGCTTCCGTGCACCAACGCTAGTCGCCTCCTCCCACCAGTTTACTCGCTCCTGGAGACCAAAGTCCAGAACATTCTGGCCTTCCTTGAAGCTAGGGCCAATGTCCAGGAGTACGCCAACAACGGCGCAAGACGCCACCGTCACCGTCGCCGTCGGTCAGTGGCCCAACGACACACAGAGCACGACAAAGGAGCCGCTTCCCACCACAAGATGCCCCCGCCGCCGCCGCATAATCTAAATTTGCCAGGAAAAACATTCGGATTGCCATGCTTAAAATCCGAACATTTGGGATTTATCATTTTCGTTTATTTTAGTTCGATCGTCGTATGAATGTAAAGTCAGAGTCAGACTGAATGAAATCTATGGTTTGATCGATTGAATGTTCTGCTAGAGCCGTGTAACACCCCATGTCATTAGCCATAGTAATCACCTTTGATAATGACAAGTCAGCTAGATTAACAAGGCATAATCATCATTTGCATCATATTGCATTTCAACTCCTAGTTCAAGCTTCAATTAAATTCAAAGTGGAAAATAAAAGTTGTTCAAATCAGGAACTAAAATGTTCATTAAATAACAAATATTCCAGAGACAATTCAAAAATTGTAACCAACATTTAATAAATTAATTAAGTGACTCTAACAGTGTCAAAACAGCAATATTTAATCCCATTTAGTTTTATAAAATTGCAAATAAAATGATATGAACTCAAAACCATTTTATGGCATTAGTAGATGTTGCACTGGAGTTTTATTGCTAGTTCACATATTTTACAAAACTAAATATGAGGCCACACATTATTGCAAAAACAGAGACAAAAGAAAGACAGAAAACAAAACAGAAAACAAAAACAAATAAAAGAAACGGCCCACTGCGCCTGGGCCTTGAGTGCACAGCGCCGGCCCAGCCCGCGCAGCTCTTCCCCCACCTCTCACTGCTCACCCTCGCCTCGCTGTCGAACACCCCGCACCCGCACGCGCGCACGCACCCGGCCCCCCTCGCTCGCCGCTCGACAATGCGTCGCCGCGCGCGATGGGGATAAGAGCAGCTCCCCGCACCCCCCTGGCGAACCCTAGCCACCTCACTCCCTCTCCCTCGCCCTCTTCTGCCGGACCCGAGCGCCGCCATGTTCGGCCGCGGCTAAGCTGCGCGGCCACCGTCACCGCCCCGCCTCGCGAACGTGCCCACCGTGCTCACCGTCGTCGCCTGCTTCGACCGCGCCAATGAACCGGAGCCAGGAGCCACCGCAGCGCCTCCCCGAGCTCTTCTTCCTCCTCGGATCCCCGCCGCCGTTCGCCGTCGATTCCGGCCACCCCACGCCTTCCCCGCGCATGCTCTGCACCTCTGCAGGATCGCTGTGAGCTCCCCTTCCTCCTCCCCCTCGTTGCGCTCTGTTTCCGCCATCGTAGCCCCCTCTCCCCATCATGCCCGAGCTCGTCCCCGCACGAGCTCGTCGCCGGCGGCCCTTCGGCGACCATTTGGTCCCGCGCCTGTGCCCGTTTAGCTCGCCCGCGCGCGTAGGGCCTCGCTAGCTTTTTGCCTCGCCCATTTGGGCACTGCTGCTGCTGATCCACTTCCGCCCGAAGCTCGCTGTTCGCTACGGTGCTCGCCGCCGGCGATTCCGACCACCTCGGCCCTTGAAACCACCGCAGAACGACGCGGCTCGGAACGCCCGATCGAACGCGCCCAACCCCGCCCGAATTGGTGCCCCGTAGACAAATCCCGGGCTCGCCGGAGTTCGCTACCGCGCTCGGGCTCGCCAGAGCGCTCTCCGGCCGGCGTCCGATGTGGCAGCCACGGGCCTCGCCCCATGCCACTGACCATGGGCCCCACTGGGCCCCGTTGACCTGTCAACGCTGCTGACTGGGCAACCCGTGTCTATGACATGCGGGCCCCACTCCATTAAACTGTTTAAAATATATAGATAATTAGTTAATTAACTAGTTAGTTAATTAAATTACTAAACACTCACTGACAGTAGGCCCCACCTGCTAATTAGGTTAATTAAATTAAACTAACTCTGTTTAGTTAGCTCTGTCACTGACATGTGGGTCCCACTGGACCCACCTGTCTGGTTTGACTGGTCAACCGACCGGTTGACCTGCTGACGTCACTCTGATGTCATGCTGACGTCATCATTTACTGTTCTGGATAATGTTGGATTAAATGATTAAATAAATTCCAGAAAATGTTTAAAACTTTAGAAATTAATATAAAATAAACCGTAACTCCGATGAAAATAATTTATATATGAAACTTGCTCAAAACGACGATACGAATCTGACTACGCCCTCCGTATTCCTGTCAGATGCCCCTAGCTAGATAAACATGGAACTTTTAGACCGATTTTAATAAATGAATAGTGCTTAATTCTAATAAAATAAATCTGAATAAATTCCTAAAATAACTAAATCATTTTGATAGGCAGTAGAACACCTCTGCATAGCATTTAAGCATGTCATGCATATTGTTTGCATTTTTGCCGTGAATTTATTGTTTCTCTCCCCCTCCTTCTCTCTCGATAGACGCCGAGACCGACGCCGTTGCAGCTGGGTACGACTACGCTCCAGACAAGCAGCCCGTCGACGACCCCTCTTTCTTGCCAGAGCAACCAGGCAAGCCCCCCCTTGAGCATCCAGATATCGCCCATTCCATTTCTCCTGCTTGCATTAGATTTTGCTACTTTTAATGTTTGCTCCTATTCTGATGCATAGCCTGCTTTTGTAACCTGTTTATCGTTACCTTACCTACCTATGTTAAACTGCTTAGTATAGGTTGGTATTGAACCATCAGTGACCCCCACCACCTTACCCTTGTTGCCCCTGCTTGATCATCGATGACTCGATCCATGTGATCGTCGACCAGAGACCGACACATCACTTCACCCCCTTAGTTGTACAACTCTGCATAGTTACTATCGAGTGCCGAGGGTGATACCTCGTAACGCACTCCTGATGAATACTCTGCAGTGTAGCTGTTCGGTCGTGGTCATCGAGGGTGATTCCACCTTCTCCACTTCCGATTCGACTCTATCGTGCAACCCCTCAGTGTGAACCTCGAGGGTGATGCCTCATACATTCACCCTGATGATTTAGTCGAGTGGAATTCACCGAGGGTGATTCCTCGGGGTTTCCCCCCTTGATGTTATGACCACACAGTTACTTTGACCCTTGTTACAGGCGGGTCGACCCTGATGGGTACCTGCTGGGGATGTATGATGTCGGGTGTGCCGGAAGGGCACTCGAGTGTGATATTATGGTGGAGCTTTAGAAACTCTGATTGTCTCCGCGTGTTACTAAATGAGCATGTCGGATTTGGGTGTTTGAGAGTGGGTCGACGTGCCCGATACGCACTACCACCACGCGGGATAATGGTTTATGGGGCCCTCTGCGATGTACATTTCTCCTGAAAGCTCTTTAGACGTCACGGTTCACCGTGCGGGCTGATTGTCGGGAATGGGCTGGATACTTCACTAACGAGTTCAGTGTCGCGCCTGCACCCCGGCCAGTCTCGCAATGCGCAGGGTGCCCAAGGTGATGGCCCAAGACCTCTGGGTGCATAGGTTAGTCCGGCGTGCTGACCTCTCTGCTGAGCCTAGGTAGGGCACTGCTTCGTGTCAATCTCCCGAGGACGGGCATTACCCAGCAAGTGTGTCCGACCAGAGTTGATCGAGCGTGTTGGGTAACAGTAGTGCACCCTTGCAGGGAAGAATAATCTATCGATAGCCGGTCCTACGGTAAAGGACGCTCAGTTTGTGTATCCCGATCTACTACTTAAACTGGATACTTGTTACTTAATTGAAGCTTCGGGATCGCTTTCTCGCAGGGAGTCGAGGAAGGATCTCTAGGCTTTGCTTCAACATGTTTGCTTAATAAAATGCCATGCTACTCTCTTCTATTGCTGCAAGATGGTGGCTCGTGAAGATGTTTGAAGATGCTAGCCTTTGATAGGACTAGGCCTTCTCTCTATTCTGGCATTTCTGCGGCCCAGTCCACATATACAGCCGTTCCTCTTTGATAATGTTGCATATGTAGTGTAGATCCTTGCTTGCTGAGTACTTCGGATGAGTACTCACGGTTGCTTTGTTACTTCTTTTTCCCCATACCCCACTTTGATGATACATCAGACGATGGAGCCCCGGAGCCAGATGCCACCACAGGAGCTTACTACCAGGAGGGTCCAGATGGCACGTACTACTGGATCGAGCCAGCCGACCAGGAGTAGGATCGGAGGCTCCCAGGCAGGAGGCCGACGCCTTTCGATCTAGAGTCGTTGTTTGTGCTAGCCTTCTTAAGGCAAAACTTGTCTAACTATGTCTGTACCCAAATATTATTTGTATGACTGACTTATGTATTCGGATCTTCGTGATCCCTGGTCTGTAATATTGTGGATCTCCGTTTATTTGTGTTAGAGTTGTGTTGTGATATCTTCTCGTGGGTCCATGTGCTTGATCGTGCATGTTTGCGTGTATGATTAGTTCACGATTGAGTCGGGGGCATCACAAGCCGTATCAAATTAAATATAAAACATCATCAAGCCACATGTATTCCTTCTCATCGCAAACATTTCATATTAAATACCACGTCAATTCCAAATATTTTTTTAGGGAAGTCAACTCCAAATACTTGTAGGGCGCGACCAGTCCCCTTGTTCGAGCACTAGGCAATACATCTATTTATCCACGTATTTAATTATTACGAAGTAGTAGATAAATAGTACTACAACTAGCCTAACTTGTCCGTCACGGTCACTTTTGTTCCTAAACTTGTTACTTGTAGTATAATACTACTAGTACGTGAAACTAGTGCCGTAACTTGTGAACGCGTCCAGATATGGTCAACGGCAACATCGCTCACGCGTTCTTTGTGTTTGCCCATGCGTCAAAATGTAGAAGGGGAGGATAGAGAGATATAGCAGACATGGAACCCACCAGTAAGTGAAGGCGAATAGTACGTGCTAACGAGCTGGTCCCACTAATGTACTAAAATTAATATTAAAACATGTTATCCATTAAATAGGATGTGGTAATATAAAAACATTATATCAACAAAGGGGGGTACAACAAACGTTGCTACTATGTTGCCTATTGACGTGCGGTTAAAGGCCCTGGTCGCATGTTCGATCCTCGTCCTTTTTCATTTTTAATTTATATATGGGTCCAAATTTGTTCCATGATAGGTGGGCCCCTCGGTGTGTAGTTTGTAGCACTTTAATTTGTGGGTCGAAATTTGTTCCATTACAGGTGGACTATCAGTGTGTAGTTTGTAGCTTATTTGTAATAATTAAAGAGAACAACAGAGTTTTTTGCAAAAATACCATGGTGCAACGTGGAAGGTGAGAAAGGATGTGCGAGAGAGCGATGACCGAGCCAGAGGGAAATCAATTGGGGGACGTGCGGGGGTTGCAACGGTGTTTGGAGTAGTTGTGGGCCAAATGCTACGAAAATATAATCTAAACCCACCGGAATAAATGCCTTCACAAATTAATCGAAGGTTGGAGTCCCCTTCACAATGTAAATAGCTCTGGCTCTGCGAGGGATGGAGAGGTAGCTTCAATGTGTGGAAGATACGGCGTGAGAAAGTGAGGTCAATCGGGACACGGATAGATAGAGAGACAAAGTGAGTGTGGTCCGGCATTCGTTGAAAAGATATATATGCTCTAGAGAGATATTGTCCGATTGAGCTTTTGGGAAGGGTGAGGGCTGTAAGATAGAGCTTGAGAGATGATCTAGTCACAGACATGTAGATATATTTTGTGCGTGGGAGGAAGCAAGGTCAATCGATACATAGATAAAGGGAGAGAGATTGAGCGAGTGTGGGTCGTCATGCGATTGAAAGAGTGAGACAGGTTGGAGAGAGTGACCAAGATAGACAATGTGCGTGAGAGAGTATACAATATGAATATGTCGAATTGGGCTCAAACATGGAGATATATCGTTTGTGTCTGAGAAAGAGCGAGGTCAATCAAGACATACATAAAGAGAGAGAGAGAGAGAGAGAGAGAGAGAGATTGAGCGAGCGTGGCCCGCCATGAGGTCGAAAGAGTGGGGCGGCTTGGATGGACTGACCTAGATAGACAATCTGCGTGAGAGAGTACAGAGTGTGTCGATCGAGGCCCGAACAGGGAGTTATATCATTTGTGTGTGAGAGAAAGCGAGGTTAATCGAGACTTAGATAAAGATAGCGAGATTGAGTGAGTGTGGGCCGCCGTGCGGAAGAAAGAGTGAGACAGTCTCGAGAGAGTGACCTAGATAGACAATGTGCGTGCGTGCGCACGAGGGGGGTCTAGATAGGCAATGCATGTATCTAGCGAGAGAGGGTGGGAGGGAGAGAGAGAGAAAGAGCTCGGCATGGAGTGCAATGGCGGGTGTGTGAGAGAGATACATTTGGTAACAGAGTGGAAAAGGGGGGTTGTGTAGTTGAGAGAGTTAGAGATCGAAACATGGAGAGAAAGAATGAACATGTGTCGGAAACCGATAGCTTTCTAAGGTGGTTACGAGAGGAAGATTGATCGATACAGGAAGTATGTAGCGTGTGTGTCGAGGGGGGGGGGGGCTAAAAACAACATTTGAACGTAGATAGTACGATACTTAATATCGACGTCTGAATTTAGTGTACATTGTAAGATTTGAATTGAGGACCATGCATTTGGCCTCCGTGATTATTTCGAATTTGTGCCAAACTAGGTTTGGAAAAGTTGACATTGACTCGATTGTTGTGCTATTTTGTAGGTCATATGTTTGAATCCATCCAAAGTTTTCTCACTACCATGGTGTTCATCTTATACATATGAATTTGTATTAAAAAAAGTAGCGTGGATACCGTGAAATGCGAAATCCACGTTAGAATTGGAGATCGCTATGTGACACACACTCTAATTCAAATAACTCATTAATTAATTTATAGTATCTCGTTTCGAATGACTAATTATTTGCAAGGAAAACACGAGCATGGTAATACATACAGATTCATTTGCAAATGAAAGAAGATTCGCTTGCATTCTCAAATGTAGGCGCACCAGGCAGAGCAGGGTCATGTCATGGTGGTCGCGTGTGTCGTACGGACGCTAGCACGCAGCCACCCACCCCCTCCCTCCCTCCCCCTCCCCCCCCCCCCCGCCCCCCAAAAAAATGAACGATGACAAAAAAAATCGCGCTTCCATGTTTTGGATTGAAATATCTGGCGGCCCCAATTCCAGCCCTACAAAATCTCCCTTCTCCACCATCCCCTTCCGCGCCCAGAGCGCTCAAATCCCTAATTCGCCGCCAACCCAAGCAAAGTTTGAATCGCACCTCGTCTCGTCTCTTTCCCCACCTCTGTGCCGGACGACGACGATGAAGACGACGGTCGCGCTTCACCACCGCACCGGAGCTACCTCATCTACGCCCTCGTCCACCGCACCGGGTGGTTCACCGACAACATTGCCGCTGCAACCGACGTGCCTCACAGACACCGACTTCCACCGCATCAGATGCGCTTCACCGACGCCGTCTCCCACCGCACCGGGGCTACTTCACCAAGCACATCCTCGCACCTCCACCCCCCGAGCCCGTTGGGGCTTCACCAACGGTCTCATCCACCACATCATAGCGCTCTGCTACCGCTCAAGATCTGCATCCATGTGTGACCAGCCAAACGCCAGCGCATCACCCTCAACGGCTCTAAAGTGACCCACACTCTAGCTAGGCGAGCATGCCCAAACGCCGGCCCGAACTAGGTATCCACATATCACTCCCTTGTGCATTGTTCCGACGATGTTTGGATATCCTTTTAGTACTCTCTTAGCTTACACGCCTATGCAACTCTGACTTTAACTCTTATTTCTTCTGGAGATATCATCTGAAACAAGAAAAACCATTTTTTAGCGAAGCATGACGGCGCTACGGGATCTGGTACATATCCTGCACACCGGTATAACATTGTAAGTACCTGTCCTCCGGTACAATAGCACGGTCAATTCCTCTTATTTGATCAACCATTCGCCGTGTCAAAAATGCAGAGGGGGATGCAAGGAGCACAAGGCCTGCACATCCCAAGCGCAAGCAGAGCTGCAGTGAGCCTGTACAACGAGCTAGCACAAGTCCCTATATTTCATTTAATTTGTACTGGCCTACGTGTATGATTTGTGTGAAGTGGCGGATCCACGAATTCAAGTTACCAGGGGCGAAAATTTAACTTAAAAAATACGAAGGCACTTGCACTCCGGAAATCAACATAACTTGAGAAATGTGAACCTACATGCACTTTGAAAACCAGCTAATGATCCAAAGTAGTTCCAGATTATAAAACACTAAATGATGTAAGCACCAAAAAACACAAAATGCAACATGGTGTACAAGGACTACTAACATGGACTGTACCTGCTTGAATTATTCGTTCTCTGGCTGAAAATATTGAAGTGTAATTGCACCTATAACCAGTGCGCAACCGGCATATCAATATATCTATCCTGCACAAGTATGCCAATAGTTTCAAACAACAGATTAGAAAAGTATTGATGCTACGTTGTCATGATAAGGGGACTTTCTGGTAGATGGCCTCGACGTTTCCTCAAGCCATGAAAATGTACTATAATTTGCTTGTCATCAATTCCTGCAAATCTCTATCTCTCTCTCAACATAGCAGTTCATCATTAGACACTAAATCCTTCAATGGGAGATTGCAAAATGCTTGCATTAGATCTCTCATTAGACACTATATGTTCATCACCAAGAGCATGTAAAATGTTTGCATCAAATCCTTCATTAGCAGTCTTTTCATTAGACACTTCAGGCTCAAGAACAACATGAGCTTGTATGTTTGCACTGGAAACTTGATTAGACACATTAGGTTCAGTCAGTTCAGTATTGATTTGGGGAGTTATAAAATAAGAAAAAATTGGTTTCATTTTCTTATAGATTCCCTACATACAAGCAGTTTTACGACACCGTCAGTTTTAACTATTGGCCAGAAATTGAACAATTGAATTAGATATAATCAGGGATGTGATGTACCTGCTTGTTGCGCATGCTGCTCTTGCAAGCTGCGACTGTCAATTTGTGCAAGCTCGATGCCATGCCCGTGCTGCCGCCGCTGCCTCCCACGTAGGCTACACCCAGGGTTGGATCTTCATCTTCTTGTCCTTCCATTCGCTTGAAGCCCGGCGACCGGCGTCCAACGAGGGCGCGAGGAAGTGCTATGTCGGTTTGTCCAGCGGTGGCTTCGTTAGGAGCAAACTAGACTGGAGGCTGGAGCGAACGAATTGGGATTTTTCCTGCTGTCGATCGATATGGGAGGCGCTCGTTTGGGCCGCGAGCCTGCTATAGGGTCTTCCTTGCACTTATGTTATTGGCCCATCAAATTGAAACATTTTTTTTTCATTTTTTACATTGCCTGCTCGTGCGCTGGGACAAACAAAACTAGCCTGGGCCAACCTGGACGACTCAAACTAGGTGCACACTTTCCAGCCACCCGAGGTGGCTGCCCATACCAGCCCCTATGGTGGCGTCGCCCCTTTTTGCGTGTATGATTGGGGTAGTGAAAAATATTCCAGCGGCGCTTTTGATTTACCCACAGAATGGTTGAATTCCTTGTTTCTATGAACTGAGTTCGGCAATAATGTGAAGGATGCCAGTCTTTTCATCCTATTGTAGATTGCTTAGATCTTGATATGCCAAATGTAATCGCATGAAATATACAGTAAAAGCTAGTGTGATGTGTGTTGCTACAACTAGTCTGACAACCCATCCTCATATAACATATCAAGGACGCACCATCTTATCAGATTAACCATTCGACTTACCAATGTAGTGTGGGAAGAAAGAAGTATTGGGACTGCGTATCCAAGCAATTGATGCCATGGACTCCTTCGTAGAACCTTGTAAGCAAAAAAGAAGTTGCAGTGTGCCTGTACAAAGAGCTAGCGTAAGTTCAGTTACCTCCTTCTTGGAATTTTAGTTAGCCACTTATTGCAAAATTGTTCAATTATGTTGCTTGGCTTAATTTAGTTTGCTACTGATTACATAATGTCGTAGCCTATTAATCCTATTATAGACTACGCATATCTATGTGTTTGATACTTACTGTTAAGAATTACCTGTTTGCCTGAACTTAAATAGCTACTTAAGCACGTAGATAGCTGGTCATATGTACTTCTAGGGTGCAGCAAAATTCACGTGTAATTTATGTTCTGATACCCTCTTTGTTTAAATGGTTTGCTGTTATCACTTGTAGCACTAGTAATGTTTCCATGTTCATAGATAGACAACTATCAGGTTTATATGTGGGACACCATCTTTTTAACTTATATATATATATATATATATATGTGTGTGTGTGTGTGTGTGTGTGTGTGTGTGTGTGTGTGTCAAAATCATTTTGCTTACATCAAAGAAATTTACATATGTCTGTGTTGCTGGTAAACGATACCGACTTGTTACTTTAATACGTTGGCAAGAACTTTTTAGTTTTACTAGTTCATGTGTAATTAAATACGTTGCCAAAACTGGTTAGTTTTACTAGTTTGATGTTAGTTTCTTATGGCTCTTGCAATAGTTTATTTATGATTGCTAACATTCAAGTTTGCAGGATCCAACTGAAACTCCGTTGGCACAACAGGTATGTTTTTAGAAACTTCCTTGTTTACCTGGTTTGCTGCTGTAACTTGTTGCAGTAATCATCTTACCAACTTCAAGTTTTCAGGATCCAATTGGAAGTCCAATTGCATAGCAGGTACATTTTCAAAAATATATTTGTGTAACGGGTTTGCTGTTGTAACTTGTTGCTCTAATCAAGTTGCTGACTACTCAACTTTTCAGGATCCAAGAGAAACTCCAATGCCACAACAGGTTCCTTTTGCAAAACTTGTTTGTTTAACTGCTTTGCTGGTGCAACCGGTTGCTCTAATCACGTTACTGGCTACTCAACTTTTCAGGATCCAAGAGAAACTCCAATGCCGCAACAGTTACCTTTTGCAAAACTCGTTTGTTTAACTGCTTTGCTGCTGCAACCGGTTACAATGATGTTAATAACTACTTTTTAGCATCCAATTGAAACTCTTTAATTCCTTGTTTGTTTAGCTCGTTTGCTATTCTAACTCCCAGTTGAGATATTTTGCTAACTTCAACTTTTCGGAATCCAATCGGAACTTTAATGGCAAAACAGGTTAGCCCAGGATCAAAGAGGAAGGTCCCCATGGATGTTGTATCATCCCACAGCAGTGGCACCGGCCCAATCGTGCATCATGAATTCCAACTGCTGATGCTCTAGAGGCTAAACTATTGGTAGAAATTGATTTTGCTTCTGCACTTAGAGACGAAGTTGACATGTTGAGGAAGCAAACAGCACAATCACAAATAGTACTCAAGACAACCATTAAATATTTGGTGGATTTCAAAACGAAGCCAGCTGAAACTGACCGCATTGCTAAGGTCCTGAAGGAAAAAAGGAAATTAAACTCCCACTTGGTAAATCATAGGTGAAATTTGTTTTCCATCATTGAATAACCTTTGTGTTGTTTGTTCATGTAATCGATCAAACCATTTGTTTTAGAGATCATGTAATAATTGTTTTTTGTTTTTTGGTTTGTAATTTTTTTTAGCACGAGTCTGTGTTAATTGATAAGACTCTGAGACATTTCATTTTGATTGTGGTGCCAGACCTACAAATATGCCAATCGGGCTGAATGTGCATTCAGCAATAATAGTAGTATAGATGGTCCTTAAGTGGCACGCATCTGAAAGGGCCAAGATGATGTACTAGCTTCGCTAAAAAAATGATGCTCTTCTAGCAAAAAAAGTACAGCGGCCTGGCTTATGTATGTTAGTTCATATTATTGATCCATATACTCTATAAGCGTTTATATGTCTGTTAGTTTTGTACATTATTGGTTGATTGACTCGGTATTTTGAATCTTGAGACATCGCTTGTGTACATATCTAAATGGGAGTACACATTATGCTGCGTGTGACACTTGAGTTGGACATAAAGTGGTTTCAAATATTCGAATTCACCTTAAACTGGATTCTAGCTTCTGAATTCGAGTATCGGCATTTGTAAATCATATTCATATATGACACTGGAATACATCTTTGTTGTGCTTTTGAAGATATATAAAAACACATAGAATGATTTATAAAGATTCGTCTAAGAATACAAAATGGATTCGAATTTAGTTGCCAGGGTAAACGTGGATGCTTATTGTCCCAAAATTTGAAAGAAGCGGCAAAATATCCACTCCCACGTCGGCTGCCCGAAGCCAGTGTTTGCGAGATGGAAATTACTGTCTACCCCTTACACGGGCAATCCATCGACCCGATTTCCACTGCTCTCAATAGGGGTAGGTTAGTAACTTCAATTAGACGTGACACGGCCGCCTCTGAGCCCATTCAGACACGGTGGGTGCCAAACATGGGCGGCAAAACACATTTGATTCATGCTCGTCCGAAACACCTCTGTCCCTCCCTCCATTTCCCCATTCATACATGGTGGGCGGCAAAACAAACTCGACTCGGCCGAAATCGATGTAGGCAAATATTTTCAATAGGGGCAGGTTTGTAACTTCACTCAGACGTGACACAACCGCCCTACCTGTCAGCCCCGTTCATACACCGTGGGCGCCAACCGTGGGCGCCAAAACACCCTCTCGTCGCCCGAAATCGCTCTGGGCAAATATTGGGCAGATGCGAGATTACCGTCCTATCCCCAACCGACGAGACGTCCAAATTTTAAACGGGGGCTAAGTTCGTAACTTTCCCATATTTCAGACAGGCGCGTCCCAAAAACATGGTTCCCCGTACCTCTCCCTCCATTTTCCCATTCATACACCGTCCGCACTAGAACACCATCCCCACACCAGCCTCCTCCGTCCGCCACCCCATCCATCGCCGTCGTCCTCCACCCATCCATCGCCGCCGTCCTCCACCATGCCAGAGCGCCTACCAAGACCGCGTCGTCCACTGCTAGAGATGGACGTTTCTCATCCATGTTGATGGACCAGGAGCCTTGCATCGCGTCCTCTTGCTTCATCGGCGCCGTCGTCCTCCTTGTCGGGGCCGCTCCCATGACCTTCTCGTCCACCGCAACGGGACTTATCCCCTGATGCACCCGTCTACCATCGCAGATCTGCTTCAACACCACCGACAGCCATCGCACCCCCGATGCCTACACGGCGCTGCAAGAGAGGTGGTACTACTTCATATCTGCTCAACTTTTTGATCTCAACCAGGAAATAGATCGTAACTTGGTTACTGTAGTTTCTTTTCAGCTCTTAGAATTTAATTCTTAGTTCGAAGCAAACAATGGTTGCTAAATAGCATTTCTGCGGTTTGCAGCTTCAAATCTGCCATGGCACAGTCATAATAGAGTTTAATTGATCATGCTTAGGGTTTCCCACCTTTTATGATCACTATACAATCAGCATACGTGCTTCGTGTCATAATAGCACTGCTCCACCCATCAAGCTAAACAAGCTTAGTTGTTCAAATACGAATCTGATATTATTAAAACAGAGTCATTTAATTGGTCAGCAAAATGTTCCTAATTTAGTTTCGAAAATGCATGTACGCCGCTCGGGTGTGGATCTACAGGGTTCCCACGGTGGGCCGCGGCCCACCCTGGGATTTTGGGTCAGCCCAGGCCCCGATTCCCCTCTGTTCTGCTGCGCTTCCGATCTCTACTCGCCCCCAGCCGCCTGCCTCACCGGCGACTTGCCGTCCCCGGACGGCATGACTCTAGGAGGATACGCTGGACTAACAGGAGGTCAGGAGCCGCTCGCCCAACAGCGTCACCACTGCCCGGCGCGCCGCTGTGCCTACCTTCCCAGTCTGTTCAGGGCTCAGGCATGTAGCAGCCACTAAGCCAACCCGATTTATCCTGAGATACGTCCTCAACACTCAGCAGCCACTCCTCATCACCCATTTTCTATGATTCATTACTCAATAGGCAGGACTGTCATTAGGGTTTGTTGTGTACTGAGTGCTACCTACACTTTTTTGATCGGTCGTGCTACCTACACTTAATGGTTCAGATGTATTTCAGTAATCTTTAGTACATGTAAAGTTCACAGGGTTTCAAAATTCCGGCCCTAGGAACAGGCACTAGTCATTTTGGATTGTTGGTCATAGTGACATTGACCCAGATTACTACTGCAGGCCAGGTTTGTTGACAATTTTACTTGTCTTTCTTACTCATTCGTTATGATATCCAATTATTCACGTCGATTAGTTGCAAACAATAAGTGCTAGACCAACTTCTTGATTCAGATTTTGGATGGTCTCTTACTGCAGTTACAATTCTGCATACTTGTCCTAGTAAGCTGATGTCTACTATGCAACTTTATTCTTCTAGACACGTGTTGGGCCTCCAAGCGCAGAGTTTTGTAGGACAGTAGCAATTTTCCCTCGAGTGGATGACCTAAGGTTTATCAATCCGTGGGAGGCGTAGGATGAAGATAGTCTCTCTCGAACAACCCTGCAACCAAATAATAAAAAGTCTCTTGTGTCCCCAACACACCAAATACAATGGCAATTTGTATAGGTGCACTAGTTCGGCGAAGAGATGGTAATAAAAGTGTAGTAATGATAGTAGATATTGATTTTTGTAATAGGAACAATAAAAACAGCAAGGTAGCAATTGATAAAACGGAGCACAAATGGTATTGCAATGCTTGAAAATGAGGCCTAGGGTCCGTACTTTCACTAGTACAACCTCTCAACAATGCTAATATAATTGGATCATATAACCATCCCTCAAAGTGCGATGAAGAATCACTCCAAAGTTCCTATCTAGCGGAGAACATAAGAAGAAATTGTTTGTAGGGTACGAAACCACCTCGAAGCTATTCTTTCCGATTGATCTATCCAAGAGTTCGTACTAAAATAACACCAAATAATTTTAGATTCATAATACTCAATCCAACACAAAGAACCTCAAAGAGTGCCCCAAGATTTCTACCAGAGAAACAAAGACAAGAACATGCATCAACCCCTATGCATAGATTACCCCAATGTCACCTCGGGAATCCACGAGTTGAGTGCCAAAACATATATCAAGTGAATCAATACGATACCCCATTGTCACCACGGGTATTCATAGAAAGACATACATAAAGTGTTCTCAAATCCATAAAAGTATTCAATCCGATAAAACAAAATCTCAAAGAGAAAACTGAATTCATCACAACAAGATAGAGAGGGGAAAACACCATATGATCCGACTATATTAACAAAGCCCGCGATACATCTAGATTGTGCATCTCAAGAACACGAGAGAGAGAGATTAAACACATAGCTACTGGTACAAACCCTCACCCCGAGGATGGACTACTCCCTCCTCATCATGGTGGTCACCAGGATGATGAAAATGGCCACCGGTGATGATCTCCCCCTCCGGCAGGGTGCCGGAATGGGGTCTAGATTGGATCTCATGGATACAGAGGCCTTGCGGCGGCGGAACTTCTGATCTAGGGTCTCCGCGAGGGTTTTTGGAAAATTTGATGATTTATAGGGCGAAGAGGGGGTGCGGGAGGCCACCAAGGTGGGCACAACCCACCTGGGCGCGCCTAGGCCCCCAGGCGCGCCTTGGTGGGTTGTGCCTCCCTTGGGGCACCCCCCGAGGTGCTGCTCTGGCCCATTGGATGTCTTCTGGTCCATAAAAAATCCACAAAAAGTTTCGCGGTGTTTGGACTCCGTTTGATATTGATTTCCTGCGATGTAAAAAAAAGCAAAAACATCAACTGGCACTGGGCACTGGGTCAATAGGTTAGTCCCAAAAAAATGATATAAAGTTGCTATAAAATGATTGTAAAACATCCAAGAATGATAATATAACAGCATGAATACTTCATAAATTATAGATACATTGGAGACGTATCAGCATCCCCAAGCTTAATTCCTACTCGTCCTCGAGTAGGTAAATGATAAAAGAAATGATTTATGAAGTGTGAATGCTAGCAAAGTGCATAAGTTTGATCAATAGTAATTTCAATCACTTATCCTAGCATCATAACAGCAACTCTTTCTCATAAAACTCATCATGTTAAAGTAGCAACCAATTCACATGTTGAGGTTCAAACAATGAATTCTCTTGAAACTCAACAACCTATATTCTTAGTCACCAAACAATTGCAATTCAACTTGTTCAACAGAGTCTAAGTAAGAGCTCCACATACTCAACCATCATATAGTCTTCTATGATTGCTAACACTCACCGCATACACATGAGCAAAATGTTTCAACCGGACACATAAAAAGATAGGGGCTTATAATTTCGCCTCCCAACGTATTCACCTCAAGGGTGATGTCAACAATAATAATTCATGCTACCCATATCCAACTTGATATATGTGCCTAGATCTTTCCTCACCACATGATACTTGCCAAAAGAGAAAAATAAAAAGGAATAGAGAGAAAAACTTTGACTCTTGCATGAAAGTAAATACATAAAAGTAAAAGGTAGGCCCTTCGCAGAGAGAAGCAGAGGTTGCCATGCGCTTTTTGTTTGTATGCTCAACCCCTTAGTGCAAAAGAACATCATGTTATATTGCCCCTTATGATAGCAACCTTTATTATGCAGTCTGTCACTTTTATTCTTTGCTATCACAAGTTCGTACAACGCTCAATTTTCTCTTACACTAAATGATCTAACACTTTTAGAAGCAATTTTTATTGCCTTATTGCACCGATGACAACTTACTTGAAGGATCTTACTCAATCCTTAGGTAGGTATGGTGGACTCTTGAAAATAAGATTTGGGTTTAAGGGTTTTTGGATGCACAAGTAGTATCTCTACTTGGTGCGGAATTTTGGCTAGCAAAGATGGGGGGCAAGCACCACATGTTGAAGGATCTATAACAATATAACTTCTATGTGAATATGAACAAACATAAATCATTACGTTGTCTTCCTTGTCCAACGTCAACAATTTTGGCATATAATATTTTGATGGGGGCTCACAATCACAAAAGATTTCCAAGATAGTGTATTTGCATGTGAAAGTTCTCTTCCTTATAGTAATCATTCATGAATTGCTTGTATGACCAATATTGTGATTGTCAAGCTTCAAAAGATTTCACTTTCTAAACCCAATGTGAAGCTACCACTAGGCATGATATGAACATATAATTTCAACTTCATGATATTCAATTCATTCAACAATTTACTCATAGGATATAAGTGAAGCACGAGACTAAATGACAAACTACTCCAAAAAGATATAAGTGAAGATCAAGCGAGTAGTTAAGTAAAGGGGTAGCTAATTGAGGACTCTCTCTTATTTAAAAACTTTCAGATCTAAGTATTTTATTAAAACAGCAAGTAAAACAAAACAAAATGACATTCCAAGAATAGCACAACTCAAGTGAAGAAGCAAAAACTTAGGCTCAACCGATACTAACCGATAATTGTTGATGAAGAAAGGTGGGATGCCTACCAGGGCATCCCCAAGCTTAGATGCTTGAGACTTCTTGAAATATTATCTTGGGATTCCTTGGGCATCCCCAAACTTGAGCTTTTGTGTCTCCTTAATTCCTTTTATATCAACAAGAACTCGTGAGATAAGTTAGTATAAACCAATGCAAAAACCTTATCATTCTCTACTGTAGCAAATCACTAAAATTATTATTCAACATTGCATACTAAATGCCTCTGCATATTTAATACTCCTATCCTCAAATAGAATCATTAAACAAGTAAACATATGCAAACAATGCAAACATAACAGCAATCTGCCAAAACAGTATAGTCTGTAAAGAATGCAAGAGTATCAATACTTCTTTAACTCCAAAAATTATGAAAGTTAACCACACTGTAGAAAATTTATCAGAGCTTATTTTGCAAAAAGTTTCAACATTTTATCACATTCTGACATTTCTCGGGAATTTTTGCAACATCGATAAACTTTCTATTTTGAAACAGCAACTCATATACTTGCAAAATGAGCATGGTAAAGGCTATCCTTGACATTTTTATTGAAAAGAAAGATGCAAAACATTATTCTAAATAACAGAAAGCAAATCCTAACAAGAAAATGATGCTCCAAGCAAAACACATATCATGTGACGAAAAAATGTAGCTCCAAGTGAGGTTACCGATAATGTTGGAGACGAAAGAGGGGATGCCTTAGGGGGCATCCCCAAGCTTAGTTGCTTGAATCTTCCTTGAATATTACCTTGGGGGTTCCTTGGGCATCCCCAAGCTTAGGGTCTTGTCACTCCTTATTCTCCTCATATCGACATCTCATCCAAAACATGAAAACTTCAATCACACAAAACTTAACGGAACTTCGTGAGATAGGTTAGTATGATAAAGAGCAAACCATTTCACTTTGGTACTGTCAATGACAAGATTGATAATTGTTTCCACACAATTCCTACTGTATCATATCATTTCCTCAATTTATATTGAGCAATATAAGCCATAGAAACTAGGAAACAAGCAAACTATGCATTGAAAACAGAATCTGTCAAAAACAGAACAGTCTGTAATAATCTGTACTCCAACCATACTTCTGCTATTCCAAAAATTCTGAAAAATTAGGACAATGTAGGTAATTTGTATATATATCACCTTTGAAAAATTCAGATCAAAATCACGTTCCAGTGAATTTTCAAAATTCCTGGACTGAGCGCAAAAGTTTCTGTTTTTGCACAGAATCAAGTCAACTATCATCCACACTATCCCAAAGGCTTTACTTGGCACTTTATTGAAATAAAAGCTATAAAACATGATTAATACAGTAGCATAATCATGTTAAAACACAAAAACAGTAGGTAAAAGTGTTGGGTTGTCTCCCAACAAGCGCTTTTCTTTAATGCCTTTTAGCTAGGCATGATGAGTTCAACGATGCTCGCATAAAAGATAAGGATTGAAACATAACAAGAGCATCATGAATCATAAGTTCCTCTCTCATAAAACTTTTCAGTAGAATCATGAATAGATTCATCAATATAACCATCACATAAAGCATTCTTTTCATGATCCAAAAGCATAGAAAATTTATTACTCTCCATATAAGCCATTTTATTTTCATTCACAATAGTTGGGGTATCATATGAAACTCGAATACTAAAAATTGTTTCCACATTAAAAGAGTAATGTTTAGAAAAAGGATAATCAAAATTATGACAATAATTATCACTACTTTTTATAACATAAGTGTCATCACAATAATCATCATAAGTAGCAACTTCGTTCTCATCATAGATAGGAGGCATGCAATCATCATAGAAAATTTGATCATTCAAAGTAGGGGGACTAAAAAGATCATCTTCATTAAGCATATCATCCCCAAGCTTGGGACAAACATTAATTGCAGCAAATAAATTCTCAAACATGTCATTCTCATCAAACATAGCATCCCCAAGCTTGTGGCTTGGCATATCATAACCATAATCACTCTCATCGTTAAAAGTTTGAATAGCACCAACGGTATAACAATTGCTACCATCATAATTTCCCAAGTTGGTGCCAAAAAGATTTCCAAGATTATAAGAAGTATCATTATCTTCCCAATCATAATTATCACAACAAGCAATAGGCATAACAAAATCATCATCAATAGTGCTCTCAAACATTGTGCCATAAGACAAAGAAGCAATGTCATCATCAAATGCATCATCTTCTACAATTATTTTTGATTCATTTTCGTGAGGCACAATAATAATAGGAGCAACATTATTTGGGAGAGATTCCTTTTTACCTCTTTTCTTTCTTCTTTTCTTCTTCTTCACCACATCATGTGTGGGTTTAATTAATTTTTTCAAGCTTCTTGTTGAAGAGATTGATTGGATAGGAAGCTCCTCCTTGTTACCTGATTCATCATAATAAACACTAGGAGGGTATTGGGAAATATTTTCCCTTTCATTAGTACTCTCTTCATATTCTATTTGTTTTCTTGTCTTTAGATAGTTGGCAATATAAGGATTCTCAATGCAATTTACGACACAAAACATATAAATTTCCTCTAGATCAAAATCAAGAAATCTCTCGAGATTAAATTTTGGAATACCCTCAGTTATACGTTTCATTTCTTCACACCCCAAAAGAAGACTAAGCTCTTTATGATGCTCAAGGGTAATCAAGTTATCACAATTTTTGGACACGATTTGATCATGAAACAAATTGCATTGGAGATTTAAATGACCATGTTCATTGCAAAGTTCACAAGGATGGCGAAAAAAATTAAATCTTTCAGCACAATCATCTAGCCTCTCTTGCAACTTTTTCATTTCTAAATATTTATGCTTCTTACAAAATCTATCTTCCCTTTTTGGTGTGCATTTGCACTCCCAATTCACTCCGCAAAAATTGACATTCTTATAGGAGACATCATTATCATGACTAATGCAATCATCATTAACTTCATGGATATTCAAAGAATTTATTCTAGCAATATTGCAATATTGAGCACAATTATCCGAATCCTTATTCTCAAGATAGACATTATAAAGATAAAGAACAACCTAGGTAACCCAATCTCCATTTAATTTTTATTTTTTCTATTATAAAACCAAACTAGTGATAAAACAAGAAACTAAAAGAATCGATTGCAAGATCTAAAGATATACCTTCAAGCACTCACCTCCCCGGCAACGGCGCCAGAAAAGAGCTTGATGTCTACTACGCAACTTTATTCTTGTAGACACGTGTTGGGCCTCCAATCGCAGAGTTTTGTAGGACAGTAGCAATTTTCCCTCAAGTGGATGACCTAAGGTTTATCAATCCATGGGAGGCGTAGGATGAAGATAGTCTCTCTCAAACAACCCTGCAACCAAATAATAAAAAGTTTCTTGTGTCCCCAACACACCAAATACAATGGTAATTTGTATAGGTGCACTAGTTCGGCGAAGAGATGGTAATAAAAGTGTAGTAATGATAGTAGATATTGATTTTTGTAATAGGAACAATAAAAAACAGCAAGGTAGCAATTGATAAAACGAAGCACAAACGGTATTGCAATGCTTGGAAATGAGGCCAAGGGTTCGTACTTTCACTAGTGCAACCTCTCAACAATGCTAATGTAATTGGATCATATAATCATCCCTCAAAGTGCGATGAAGAATCACTCCAAAGTTCCTATCTAGCGGACAACATAAGAAGAAATTGTTTGTAGGGTACGAAACCACCTCGAAGCTATTCTTTCTGATCGATCTATCCAAGAGTTCGTACTAAAATAACACCAAATAATTTCAGATTCATAATACTCAATCCAACACAAAGAACCTCAAAGAGTGCCCCAATATTTCTACCGGAGAAACAAAGACAAGAATGTGCATCAACCCCTATGCATAGATTACCCCAATGTCACCTCGGGAATCCGCGAGTTGAGTGCCAAAACATATATCGAGTGAATCAATACGATACCCCATTGTCACCACGGGTATTCATAGCAAGACATACATAAAGTGTTCTCAAATCCATAAAAGTATTTAATCCGATAAAACAAAATCTCAAACGGAAAACTCAATTCATCAGAACAAGATAGAGAGGGGAAAACACCATATGATCTGACTATATTAACAAAGCCCGCGATACATCAAGATTGTGCATCTCAAGAACATGAGAGAGAGAGAGATTAGACACATAGCTACTGGTACAAACCCTCAGCCCCGAGGATGGACTACTCCCTCCTCATCGTGGTGGTCACCGGGATGATGAAGATAGCCACCGGTGATGATCTCCCCCTCCGGCAGGGTGCCGGAACAGGGTCTAGATTGGATCTCGTGGATACAGAGGCCTTGCGGCGGCAGAACTTCTGATCTAGGGTCTTCGCGAGGGTTTTTGGAATATTTGATGATTTATAGGGCGAAGAGGGGGTGCGGAAGGCCACCGAGGTGGGCACAACCCACCTGGGCGCGCCTGGGCCCCCAGGCGCGCCCTGGTGGGTTGTACCCCCCTCGGGGCACCCCCCAGGTGCTGCTCTAGCCCATTTGATGTCTTCTTGTCCATAAAAAATCCACAAAAAGTTTCGTGGTGTTTGGACTCCGTTTGATATTGATTTCCTGCGATGTAAAAAACAAGCAAAAACAGCAACTGGCACTGGGCACTGGGTCAATAGGTTAGTCCCAAAAAAATGATATAAAGTTGCTATAAAATGATTGTAAAACATCAAAGAATAATAATATAATAGCATGAATACTTCATAAATTATAGATACGTTGGAGACGTATCATAAACTCACAAGTAATGATTGATTCACTACCTCTATGCTTGCCTTGTCATATTTGTTGTCACTGTTCTTTTAGGATGGACCACCCTGTTTGAAAATACTGGAACCGCAGACATGAGTGAATAGTATTTCTCTGTGTGATCTCTTCCATCATGTGTGGGCAACCAACACTGCATTGTATAGAAAGAAAGTGTCATATCCACCTTTTACATAGACTATGATCTTTTACATGGAATACAATCTGCCTACTTCCTTTGTGTCGCACTACAAGCACTCCACCCTTGAAGCTAAACATTATGCCACTCATAATTCCTTAGTTTATTTGTTCAAATACAAATTTGATATGATCTAATGTTCCTACTTCAGTTTTGAAATGTGTGTCTGCCTGTTATAGAGACATAAGAGGTTTGTATTTCTGTGTGTGGTCTGGTCAGCATGGTTGGGGGGTGAACTTTGTATACGCAAGGGTTTGTAGGGAGACACTCTTCGAGTTGAATCCGCAATGCATTCCATAGATAATCTGACTACTTTTTATGTTTTCATGAATCTCAGATACTGAACAGCATCATAATGATTATGTGCGCATGAAAAGAATAAAGCAGAACAATGCCATGGCTGTCAAACTTGGCATTAAGCGACTGAAATCAAGTCTGGATGCAATGCAATGCAAACGCTCTCCACCTACAGATTCATGCTCAGAATATGATCCTAACAATGATTCTGAGCTAGTGGGAGACCTAAGTCAATGTAGCTCCCTAGTGGAGGAGTCAGAGGCAGATGCCCTATCTTATTCACCCATCAAGGTGCTTGCTCTAACTTTCCAAGGTTATATTGGTCGCATATATCTTGCAACTGATGCTTCGCATTGCTTCTACTTTGTTGCACTGCCATTAGCTTAGTTTACACATCGTGTATGTGAATACGCCCTGCCTATCCATTTTCAGTACATATTCCATCTATCATCATACCATATTTATCCATTCAAATGTTGTTCTTGTGTATCAGACGTTCAAAAGGAAGAGGGCGATTGCTGATCGTGGAGGAGCACGAACAAAGTATTTGGAAAAAGTAGTGACACCTGATACATCAAATAGCCCATTAGGTGTAGTTGCAATATCACCAGACCCAGAAAACACAGCCACAACTCTAGCAGACTCTAGCCCTACTACACTGGCCATCTCTGATGCCCCAACTTAGCAGACCCCTACTGTAGCAAATAGTATGATGATGTCAGTTGACATAGCACCAGCTCTACGATGTAAAACCCCCATTCCAGCAAAGAGTACACCAAATCTAGTTGCTAAATCCCTTTTCGAACGAGAGAGAGCCCCAATTGCAGCAAATAGGACTCCTGTTCCACTTCTTCCCAGTTTAGAAGACGAAGCTTATATTGTTATCAGGAACTTTGTGCGCATCTTTCCTTCATTGAAAGATTATACCACAGACAAAGAACAATTTCCAATTTTCCTCCGCAACTTACGCGTAAGTAATGTACTAATGTTATTCATGGTAATTACTGCATATGTTTCTGCTGACAGAAGACACAAGATTTCATTCTTTTAAATAGGCGAGGACCAAACTGGATAGTCAAGACAAGCAAGGGTTGGTTGCGCTTTTCAAGCACTCGTTGATGAAGTATCATTCCTACCTGAGGCAAGCGCACTTCGATGGCAAGCCTCTAAACGAAATTTCTGTAAAGTCTCCGGTGCTACATTTATCAGACAGTGACTGGAATAATCTTGTTACACATTGGTCTCGTGTGCAGCGTAAGGTACTGTCTATGATATCACATCACAATTTGAACTACATTTCTGCATGTGCCTTAACGTCTCACTTGTACGAAAACTGTTTGCAGAAGAACATTCATTCTCAAGGGACCACAGAATCTCGCAACTATACTGCACACTGCATTGCTCTTGCGAGTACCTCTTACCCTGTATGATCATACTTACTTTCGTAGCGGGTTGATTATGTAGCATCACTGCACATGTTAGCCTCGTTATCGTCCATTTGGTGGACATTATAAGATCCATATCAACTCTTACATAAATTTAGAATCAACCCAATGCTTTTGAAGAGGTTTAGCTCTGTAGTCCTCTTGTAAGGACTGAACATCGTCTATCACTGTACTTACATTAACAGCTACTCCCTTCCTCCCATAATATAAGAGCGTTTTGTACAGTACACCAGTGTTCAAAACACTCTTATATTATGGGAAGAGGGATTGGTTCATTGTGTAGCATTCTTCATCTTATCTCCCTCGCCCACCATTTACTAAAAAATATCAGACCTATATTTAACCTTACCAAAAAGTTGAATACACAGACAATGCCAGTGCAGAAGTGTAGCCAATTGCTCCTGTCAGTACATTTTGTCCTGTAATGCTTGTACTTCCAGGGATTGGTAGTTGATTATGTAGCATCAATCTGCATCTTATCTTCATTATCCTCTATCCCTTCCAGTATTATCATATCTATAATTACTCTCTACAAAATGTAGAGTACAGGCAATGCTTATGAAGAAGATTCTGTGCTAAAATTCTTGAGTTATCCTTCCCTTGACATGGAGAAGGGCATTATAAAGCTGGTGTTAGCTGTTAATGTAAGTCAGTCCTTCTAAAGCCTTTATCCTCAACTGCTGTTTAATTTGCTCATACTCCCTATCGTCAACTGCTGTTTAGTTTGCTGTTTCTATCAAAATGCATGTTTGCAACAACTGTAAGTTCCAAGTTTTACTTGTAAAACCAAATTCCTTATTCATACCATGCACATTACTCAATACTCCTTATATGTATGCTTTTTTTTGTGGATCTATAATCCAGTGTGTGGTGAAGCAGCCCACGTTTGCACCTTATCATCTCCTGTTTTATCTTACTGATGTGGCTGATGATATGAACAACATGCCATGCACATTAACCAAAATAGATACAATGATTGTCTTTGCCCTTCATCTATGCTTGTTTTGTTGGCATGGTAATCCAATAGTGTGGTGAAGCTCCCCGCATTATGAACAATGCCAAATTATGCTATTGATATTTTGAACTTACTCTTTATTTTCTAATTTGAAATTGGATGGAATTGACAGCACAGTTACCATCTTTGTTTATACACATGCAAAGCCTGTCATCTCTCTGCTTGTTTCAGGGTGATACGCCTGATGGCATGCACAAGTCTGCTGAAGGCTGTGACACAAACCCAACATATATTGCAGCAAAGAAGGCAAAACATCTTGAAGATAGCGAGACAACCCCAAAGTCTTGTCTTGATGCAGTGTTCAAGTTACTTGAGACAGCAGTCAGACAAGCTCACAGAATTCGCTGTCTGAATCAGTTTGACTTCTTCAGTCCCAAGTTCTAGCAGAAAGGCATTCTGCAACTCAACTTCAACTTGAAGTCTTATCTCTAAGAAAGATTGCGGAGAACACCAATGAGAACCTCATTGCTAAACAGCTACACACGGAAGCTATGACCGACATGCTAGGCCGGTCTCACAGCCTTGCTCAGTAGCTTGCGCAGCAGTTCCTGCGCAAGGCTAACCTTTCTTGAACTGTCTTGGAAGTGGTCTTGGTTCAGTATTATTTTGTTACGCTGCAATGGCGCCCAGTTTTTGTAATCTGCTTCTTCGTTGCGCTTTATGATCACTGGTGGCGAACTTCAATGCCTAGTGGATGTAATATACCATAAATCCTTTATTGTATAGTGTAGGTTTATTCTAAGTTACTATGCCATAATTTCTTTATTGTATAGAGTAGGTTTGTTCTTAATTCCTACTAGTTACCGTATATGCCATCATTCGCTATCTGAAAAAAGGGCAAAAATCCGATGTAGTCAACCGGGCTGAAACATTCGTCTCTAACGGGCCTGCATTTTAGCAAGCCACAATTGGGTCGGCCTGCAACTTTCTTGGGCCTGAAAGGCCATTGGGGCCTTCACACTTTGCGCCAGGCCCACAACTTACACTGGCCTATATTCGGCCCAAAGTTTAGTTGGGCCTTTAGTGGACCTAGCGCTTAGTTGGGCCCGTGTAGCTTCGGGCCATTAACAGGCTGAATATTCTACTGGCCTGTTACGGCCCAGAAGAAACCATGGGCCTTTAGCAGGCCGAAATGCATGTTGGGCCTCAATTTTCACTAGTCGTCGACGGGCCTTCAGCAGGTTGAAATGTAGATCAGGCCATTATTGGCCCAGTTATATGACGGGTCATTACCAGGCCGAAACATATCTCGGGCCTTAGTTGGCCCACTAATATCATGGGCCTTTAAGAGGCCGAAAGCTTAGTAGAGGCATCAACGGGCCGGATTATACGATAGGCCTTTAACAAGCCCAAAGTCACATTGGGATGAACTGTTGCCTTCTTGATCACGGGCCGTTAGAGGGCCGGATGTCGCGTCAGACCATATATGGCCCATGGGCAGCACGGGGCCATTCCCAAGCCAAAAGACACAACGGGCTGAAATGGGCCCATGTCTACATCGAGCCTCTAACAGGCCGAAATGTCACTGCACCGTAATTGGGCCCAAATATTTGGTGAACAATTAACGGGCCAGATCTGGCTTTGGGCCGGAAATGGGCCATGTTTAAACAGGTCGTTAGTGGGCTGGCCCACTAGTACCTGAGTAAATACTATGTGCCTATGACTGGGCTGACCTTTTTAACCTATATGGGCCTCTGTTGGGCCCTGCCACGTGTCGACGTATCATAGGCACGTCTCCTCTATTGGACGGATGACATCTGGCCCACCGAGGAGCCGACACGTGTTTCTTCCAGCCAATGATGATTTTACACGTGGAAAATCCCCATTGGTCCGGGCTGTTAATGGGTTATCGGATCCAAACCAGAACCCGATAGCTTAACCAGAACCGTCGATGATAATTTTGTATTGTCATGGAACACTTCTACGACAGCACAGGTATGACTATCTTGATTCTGTCATAAAATCGTCATGGATGTACATGCATGACAAAAAATGTGACCTACTGTGACAAACACGTATCATCATGGAAGTGGTATTTTTTTGTAGTGCATATAGATAAAGGCCCAGAAGAGCCATCATAACATTTATTACAAGCATCGGGTCTCATGACCCTTCACTCAAAGTCATACAAGCCAAGTGAAAGCATAAACATGTCTGTGTACTGACATCTGAAAAGAGAGAAGGCTAGAAAGCCTGTCTATCTACAAGACCCTCCATAGGAACTAGACCTTTGTCTGGGATTCCCAAGCTAATCGTCGAAGGGCACGTGAGACTGAAGTCTCTCTGCAAAAACATAAATTAAGCAAACATGAGTACAAATGTACCCAGCAAGACTTACATCAGAACTAGCTACATATGCATCAGTATCAACAAAGGGGTGGTGGAGTTTAACTGCAGCAAGCCAGCTTTGACTCAGTGGCTATCATGTACTACGACTACCAGTGTTTTCTTTGAGGTGAGAAAGCGCACACGAGTCCACATATTCACCATATCAATACACCACTATGGATCTGTTCCCGTCTCCCTACGAGAAGGCCATCCATAGCACTCACGCTGATCTTGCGCATTTTAGAGTATCCACTTCAAGTTATCTATGAACAATGTAAGCGTTCCAAGTAGTCCATATCCGCGAATGCGGCTATTCGAATAGATCATTTATAACCCTGCAGGGGTGTACTTCTTCACACATGTTTCCACCACTTAGCGTCTGCACACGACATGTGCTCGGCAGACTTCAAGCGAAAGCTGACGTGGGTGTAGACCACGACCTGACTAACCACACAAGTCTCTAGTCTAGGTTTATTGCCTATTTGAGTTCCATCCGCAAGGAAGTCCGGCCGAGGTTTTCCACTATGGCCCCAAACAATGTGTGGAGGGTTCCCGAGCCCACCAAACGGGTGCCCCGGTACACAGTGCCACTTGCCTACCACATCATAGCCCACCCTAGGGTCAGCGCTACGCACGGCCTCCAGCATACTACAAACACCAGAAACTACTTGCAACTCCTGGACAGTGGACAGGGAGTTAATAAGTCGAGCGGGGTCATATTTCAGGGCCCAACATGTGGTAGTAGCTATTCTTGGATCACAAACACGAAACTCAGTTCCTGAGGACGGCTTCAATGAGACAACACACCATGTACTCCTACATGGCCTCTCATCGCTACCTTCACCAAATCGTGTTCACACACTTAGCTCTCATCAGTAGGACATGTTCACCACCATTCCAATCCATCCCATATGAATCAGACCAGACTCAACTCTAAGTATAGTAGGCATAACAAGCAGGCATCAATGAGTAGGCACATCATGGCTCAAACAACTCCTACTCGTGCTAGTGGGTTTCAACTACTTACTGTGGCAAAGACAGGTCATGCAGAGTAATGGGTTCAACTACCGCAACATGTAACAGTTGAATCGTTGTTGTCCTAATGCAGTAAAAGAGAGCAAGAGTGAGAGAGTGGGATTGTATCGGAATGCTCAATGGGGGTTTGCTTGCCTGGCAGGATGGTGGAAGGGTACTGCCCTTCGGTTGGATACTCACGGATATCCTCGGGTGCAGGACCTACCACGAAGATCATACCGGTAACACAAGCAGTATGCAACAATATGATGCATGCTCATGTCATGGCAAAATGAATGTGTTGAGCTAATGCAACTAAAACAGAAGGGTTTGAGCTTATTTGAACCAAGGGTTCAAATTCAAACTCAAGCTATGAATTTCCAAAGTGCATTAACATGTTTTGATCTATACAGCAAGGTTAAGTTGCTTTGTCATGCATGAAACTAGTACCAATGGATAGATTGGATTTTTCTGAGAATTTTTCATATATAAATTATTTCATTCTGAGCTACTGTTGAATTACTATGAATTTTTGAAGTTTAACCCTTTTTTGGAATTTCTGGTTATTTAGAAATTAAACTAATTCCAGAATAAGATTTACTGCATCAACACTGCGTCAGGATGATGTCAGCAAGTCAACAGGGCGGCCCAGGTCAAACTGACCAGTGGGTACCACATGTCCGTGACTGTGGCTAATCCTAATTTAATTTAAACCTAAACTAGTTTAATTAACAGGGCTGGCCCCCATACGTCAGTGACCTAGGGCGGTCAAAACCTGGTCAGACGGGGTCAAACCCACCGGCGACTTGACGCCGGCGAGGCCAGACGCGTCGGCGAGCTTCGGGTTTGCGTCTCGGGCGACCGAATGAGCGGCCGGGACCATCTACGAGGAGCTGGTGCTCGTGCGCATCCACTGGTGCCCTCTGTTTCACCGGAGATGGGCTAAATCGATGGCGGCGACCACATGGGCGGCGGCCGGAGTTTGGGCGGAGAGGGGAAAAGGGCTACGGTGCATGATAGGGGCCGGGGTTGGTCGAGCTCGTCTCCTGGGGATGCACTTACCACGGTGGCGTGCTCGGTTGCGGGCTCCCATGGGTGTGGCCATGGTGGCGACATAGCTGGCGGAGCCAAGCTTCCGGCCGTGGTGGTCATAGGGGTTAGGAGGCCACCCGAGCTACGGGGCTAGGGGAAAGGAGGAGGAGCTCACGTCGGAGTTGACGGTGGTCTCGGCGAGCTCGGGGAGGGGCTGGTGAGGTCGTGCGGTCATCGGCGATCTCGGGGCAGAGGCGGCGAAGACGGCGGTGCAGAGGGTGATGCAGGGCGTCCGACGTCACGCGAGTAGACAGAGAGGCGTGAGCGATGGAGGCGGAGCTCGTGGACAGGTCAGAGAGGCAAGGGGAGCATGATGGCTACTGGTTTCAAGGCGGAGAGCACTCGGCGGTTGCGGCCATGGCGATCAGAGGAGAGGGAGTGGGCGAGGGGGAGAATGAACGGGTCAGGCGGTCAGGACGGCGCCGAGGAGAAGTGATACGTCTCCAACGTATCCATAATTTTTTATTGTTCCATGCTGTTATATTATCATTCTTGGATGTTTTACAATCATTTTATAGCAACTTTATATCATTTTTTGGGAGTAACCTATTGACATAGTGCCCAGTGCCAGTTGCTGTTTTTTGCTTGTTTTTTACTTCATAGAAAATCAATACCAAACGGAGTTCAAACGCAGCGAAACTTTTTTGGTGATTTTTTCTCGACCAGAAGACACCTGTTGGGCCAAAGAAGTACCAGAGGTGGGCTCCGAGGGGGGCACAACCCACCAGGGTGAGCCTGGGGGCCCAAGCGTGCCCAGGTGGGTTGTGCCCACCTCGGCCGCCTCCCGCACCACCTCTTTGCTCTATAAATACCCTAGACGTCCAAAAACCCTAGGGGAGTCAACGAAAAACAATTCCAGCCGTCGCAAGTTCCAGAAACCACAGATCCAATCTAGACACCATCACAGAGGGGTTCATCATCCTCATTGGTGCCTCTCCGATGATGCGTGAGTAGTTCATTGTAGACCTACGGGTCCGTAGTTAGTAGCTAGATGGCTTCCTCTCTCTCTTTTGATTCTCAATACAATGGTCTTTTGGAGACCTATTTCATGTAACTCTTTTTGCGGTGTGTTTGTTGGGATGCGATAAACTTTGAGTTTATGATCAGATCTATGTTTTTATCCATTGAAGTTATTTGAGACTTTTGATCTCTTATATGCATGATTACTTATAGCCTCGTATTTCTTCTTCGAATCTTTGGTTTAGTTAGGCTGACCAGATCGATTTTTCTTGCCATGGGAAGAGGTGCTTTGTGATGGGTTCGATCTTACGGTGCTCAATCCTAGTGACAGAAGGGGAAATGACACGTATGTATCGTTGCTATTAAGGATAACAAGATGGGGTCTATTCCTACATGAATAGATCTTGTCTACATCATGTCATCGTTCTTATTGCATTACTCCATTTCTCCATGAACTTAATACACTAGATGCATGCTGGATAGCGGTCAATGTGTGGAGTAATAGTAGTAGATGCAGGCAGGAGTCGGTCTACTAATCTTGGATGTGATGCCTATAAAATGATCATTGTCTGGATATCATCGTAATTATTTGAAGTTCTATCAATTACCCAACAGTAATTTGTTTACGCACCGTATGCTATTTTTCTCGAGAGGAGCCACTAGTGAAATCTAAGGGCCCCAGGTCTATTTCTCCATCATATACTTTCAGATCTATATTGCTATTTGCCTTTTTATTTATTTGCAACTTTTATTTTCAGATCTATTAGTCCAAAAACCCAAAAATATCTTGCTGCAATTTATTGTTATTTATTTTATCTCGCGTTCCCGCGAGATCTATTTATCCGATCTACTACAAATTTATCTATCTCTTTACCCGGGAGGGATTGACAACCCCTCTTTTACGTCGGGTTGCAAGTATTTGTTCTTTGTGTGCAGGTGCCGTTCACGTAGTGTTGCGTGGTTCTCCTACTAGTTCGATAATCTTGGTCTCATCACTGAGGGAAATACCTACCGTAGTTGTGCTGCATCATCCCTTCCTCTTTGGGGAAATACCGATGTAGTTCAAGCCGCATCAAGAAGGAGCACGGCGTTGCGTTGGCCAGGCGACGCAGGCAGGCAGGCAGGTGGCTTGGCACGCTCCCGCGCGCCATGCTGTCTCCCCCTCTGCCTACTGGCAGAGGTAGGGGGTGACTGGCACGGGCCAGGTGGGCCGGCCCAGCCAGGTAATTGGGTCTGGGTCCTTTTCTCTCTCTCTCTGTCTTTTAGTTTTTTGTTTTCTATTTATTTTTTCTTTGTTTTGATTTAGTAAAAATACTAAACCATTTTGTAAAATCCTAAAAATAATTGTGGGCACTATTTGAATTATTTCCAACAGCCCGCAAATGCTTTCAAGATTATTTGGACATTTAAAAATATTTATAGGATTTAAATGTCCAAATGCAAATACTTTAAGATTTAATTCAAAAATCCAGAGTGTCCTAGAAAAATGTGCACCATTTTTGGGAGAGGTTCTAGACTAATTCAAAAATGATGAACTTTTGTGAAGGGCATTTTGGGTTCATTGAAAATATTTTATTTTGATCCTAGTTGGATTTCATTTGGTGCAAGGGTTTGAACATCCCCATTTCAAGTTTAAGCAAAATTTAAACATGATGCAACAACCAAGACTAGTCCACAAACAAGTCTAAAGCTAGGGCTGTGACACAGAAAGGGCTAGCGAGATACCATGTTGTCATATTATATCATGATTGTTTTGACAAAGTGTTGGCATTTGAGATATTTTATTATTGCTCGTGAGTTGATTATGCCATTGATATGAGTAAATATAATTTATCAGAGTTATCATTTGCATGGTTAGTTATGATCTTTGCTGAAAACTTGGGTACTATTTAAGCTTATATACAGATACAAGAACAAAAGAGTTTGTAAATGTTTTTCTTTATCACTTTCAGTTTGTCAACTAAATTGCTTGAGGACAAGCAATGAGTTAAGCTTGGGGCAGTTGATACATATCCGTCGTATCTACTTTTCCAAACACTTCTGCTCTTGTCTTGGACTCTAATTTGCTTGATTTGAATGAAACTAACCTGGGCTGACGCTGTTTTCAGCAGAACTACCATGGTGTTGTTATTGTGCAGAAGTAAAAGTTCTCAAAATTGGACGAAACTTTTTGGAGTTTTTTTATGGAATACAGTCGGCATTCTGGGATCAGGGGTACCCAGACCTGCCTGCCTGCTGCCCATAGCGTGGCTCCATCGACGGCCAGGTACGGCCCAGCGGCAAGGCCTCCAAGACAAGACCCTCATGAGGACCCACTGGTCTCGCGAGGCGGACGACACCAAGACCTCCCAGGGAGCGGGCTCCCCAGGTAGCCTCCCGAGGAGCGGAGTTTTCTATGCAGGTACCCAGCCTCATGAGGCTACGGTGACATGAGCCATGACGACCAAGGCCAGGCGGGCGCCAGCGGGCACAGAGGAGGCAGTTTCCCTTTCGGTGCTAAGGGAGCAAGGACAGGCGTGGGTTCCCGAGGAGTCCTCCAAAGGTTTCCATTCTAGTGCAACAAGACCAAGACCACGGGCTCGGCAGGACAGATGTCACTGCCAAGCCCACAACTGCGTTACGACAAGAAGCTTTGCAGGCGAAGACCACCTTTCGTCAGGATAAGATGTACTAATTGTCCCCTTTCGAATTGGCCACTTTGGGATCCCTTCCCGCCTAAGTTTTGGGGGAAGAGGACCAAGGCCACTATAAATATAGGTTAGCCACCACCATAGGGGAGGATCGATTCCACCCTCACCACTCGAGCCCTCGCGAGGTCACTCAAACCACTGTACTAGTTCATCCTCAACCTCTTCGTGAGGCCAATCCACCACAAAGCAGGAGTAGGGTTTTACACCGCAAGGTGGCCCGAACCTGGGTAAACTGTCGTGTTCATCTTCTTCCCCGCTCGCACGAATCTGACAAGGATAGGCTATAGGGTGGCGAGCTAGAGACTGGAGAGGTTGAGATCTTCGCACACGCCCCAGAGTTCGAACCTTCTTGGGTCTGCGGAGCCCTGAATCCGACATTTGGCGCGCCAGGTAGGGGCGTGTCGGAGATTCGCTTCCTCCCCGACCGCGCCTTGCCCTTGCCTCGTGGTTTCCATGGCGGGCGATGCGTCACCGGTCTGGCCGCTCGTGGCCCGAGGAGACGCCGCGGGCTGCCCGACCTTCACCCCTAGCCTGCGTCGGGTGCTGTGGCCGGCGAAGTTCCGGCTGGTGCTGCCCCCGCGGTACGATGGTGCGACCGACCCCCGAGAGTTCCTCCGGTCATACGCACAGGCCATCGAGGTGGCGGGCGATGACGGTAAGGTCATGGCAAACTGGCTCCCCCTGGCCCTCATGGAGGCCCCTAGATCCTGGCTCCATGGCCTCCCGCATGCTTCGATCTCCTCTTGGGAGGAGCTCTACGACCAGTTCATCGCATGCTTCACGGCTCCAGCGCCTCATGCGGTCGCATGCATCATTGGCGAGTCGCAGGCACCCGCTTCCAGCCGCCACATCAAGCAGTTTCTCCGTCGGACAAGCGTCATTCGACGACGGCGCGAGGCCGAGTAGGGCCGCACCAGGCCCGAGGCCGACATCACCTTCGATTCTAGGGATCACCCCAAGACCACGGTGGTTGTGGGGGCCCTCCCCATGCTATGCACGCCCACCATCAGCAACGTCACGGTAACCAAGACCCTCATTGACGGTGGTGCCGGCCTGAACGCCCTCTCCGTGGAAACCTTCGACTTGCTCCAGGTGCCGTACGACCAGCTCACGCCCACCAAGCCTTTATCGGGGGTGGTCAAGGGCTCGGCCACCCCCCTGGGATAGATATGCCTCCCCATCACCTTCGGCATGCGCGACAACTACCGCACCGAGCTCATCGACTTTGACGTCGCCCACGTCGGCCTCCCGTACAACGCCATCCTGGGGTATCCGACCCTCGCCAAGTTCATGGCGGCAATGCACCCGGGCTACAACGTCATCAAGATGCCTGGTAGTAGCGGCATCCTCACCATGGCGGGAGACACCAAGGATGCATTCAGAGCCCTCAAGCTCACCTTCAAGGCCGCGGTGGCTTCGCGCCCCGGCACCAGGGACGCTCCAGAGACCCCAGAGGCCACGCTCGCGAAGAAGAAGCATTTGTTCTCCCAAGACCGAGCTGAGATGAAACAGGTGCCTGTCGACGACGGGGGCTCAGGCCCCACCTTCACCATAGGCGTTGGCCTCCCCTCAGCGCAGGAGGAGGTGTTGGTCGGCTTCCTCCGGGGAAACAAGGATGTGTTTGCATGGGAAGCGTCGGACTTGGTCGGTGTTCCGCGGGATGTGATCGAACACCACTTAATGGTGTGCCCCAATGCGCGCCCAGTGAAGCAGAAGGTGCGACGGCAAGCCCAGGAGAAGCAAGCGTTCATCGTCCAGGAGGTCCGAAAGCTGCAAGAAGCCGGTGTTATTCGGGAAGTGCGGCACCCGGATTGGCTAGCTAACCCAGTTATTGTCCCCAAGAAAGGCAGGAAAGAGCGTATGTGCGTCGACTTCACGAGTCTCAACAAGGCTTGCCCTCAGGACCCCTTCCCTCTCCCGCGCATCAATCAGATCATGGATTCCAACGCCGAGTGAGATTTGTTGTGCTTTTTAGACACCTTCTCAGGCTATCACAAAATCAAGATGGCAGTGTAGGACGTCAAGAAGACGGCCTTCCTCTCCCCGTTCGGCATGTATTGCTACACCTGTATGCTCTTCGGGCTGCGGAACGCTGGTGCAACCTTCCTGTGATTGACGCACATCGCTCTCGGGCAGCAGCTCGGGAGGAATGCAGAGGCATACGTCGATGACATCGTGGTCAAGTCGTGAGAGCGCGAGGGCCCTGATCGAGGACCTATTGGAGACGTTCGCTAGCCTGCGTCGGGTGAACCTGAGGCTTAACCCAGAGAAGTGCGTGTTCAGGGTCCCGTCCGGCAAGCTGCTTGACTTCCTCGTATCGCATCGGGGGATTGACGCTAACCCCGAGAAGATCAAGGCAATAGAGAGGATGAGTCTGCCTCAGACCCTCAAGGAGATGCAAAAGCTTGCGGGGTGCGTCACCTCGCTGGGGCGCTTCATCTCCAAGCTCGGCGAGCGCGCCCTCCCCTTCTTCAAGCTGATGAAGAAGAGGGCCCCTTCAAGTGGACTCCGAAGACTGATGCGGCTTTTGAAGACCTCAAGAGGTACCTCACGAGCCCACCCGTAATGGTGGCGCCTCGTCCTCTTGAGCATTTGGTGCTTTACTTGGCGCCACTCCCCACTCGGCCAACGCGGCGCTCGTGGCGGTTAGGGAGGAGCACGCTGGCGCGGGTGCGCGGCATGGCATCCCGTGCAAGAGCACGCTGTCACTACCATAGGATGGCGCTCCTGAGGCTTCCGCTACATCACCAGACAATGAGGCTCCCGAGGCCCCCTCAGCTCAAGCAGAGTAGGGCGTCATTGACGCTTCGCCCCTTGTCGAGCACCCGGTGTACTTCGTCAGCATGGTGTTGCGTGATGCACGCGCGCTACCCCATGCCGCAGAAGCACCTGCTCGCACTCCTCATCGCCTCCAAGAAGTTGCGTCATTATTTCCAAGGCCACCCCATCAAGGTCATCTCCGCGTACCCCCTGGAGAAGGTGCTCCGCAGCCCCAACGCTGCAGGGAGGGTTGTAGAGTGGAACATCGAGCTGCAGGCCTTCCAACTAGAATTCAGCACCACTAGGGTCATTAAGGGCACAGCCCTCGCTGACTTCGTGGTGGAGTGGATGGACGCTCCCGACCGGGGGATGGATGAGGGCCAATCCCTCGCACCTGGCGATGAGGCGCTCGATGGCTGGGTCATGTACTTTCACAGTGCTTTCGCGCGGTGGGGCGCGCGGGCTGGAGCCGTACTCATCTCACCGACCAAGGACAAGCTGTACTACGCCATGCAGCTCTGCTTCTAGCATGGCGAGAAGGTCTCCAACAACATCGTGGAATACGAGGGCCTAATTGCCGGCCTCAGGGCCGTGGCCGCCCTGTGGGTCAACCGTCTCACCATCAAGGGCGACTCCCAGCTTCTCGTCAACTTCTCCAACAAGGAATACAAGCCTAAAGACGAGCACATGTAGGCATATGTGGAAGAGGTACGCAAAATTGAAAAGCGCTTCTTGGGCTTGGAATTGCAGCATGTCCCACACGGCACGAACAAGGACGCGGACGACATCGCCAAGAGGGCCTCCCGCAGCGAGCCCCAGAAGCCTTGCGTCTTCGAGGAAAGGCTTTTCAAGCCATCAGCGGCTCCCCCCGTCGCGGGCCCAGTGCTGCTTCAGGAGGAGCCGCCTCCGGCCCCATCCTCGGGCGCCCCGGCCTGTGGTCTGACCTCAGGAGCCCGCTTGCTCCTGGCGCTGGAGCCTCAGGAGGGCTGCTGGACCGAGGAGTTCAAGGCGTACCTGCTTCGCGGCACCCTGCCGGAGAAGGAGGAAGATGCGGAACGCGTGGTTCGTCAGGCCACCGCTTATTGCTTGCAGGATGGTGAGCTGTACCGAAGGCGCCCCAACGACGTCCCACTGCAATGCATATCTAGGGAGCAAGGGCGCGAGCTATTGGCCGACATCCACGGTGGAGATTGCGGACATCACTCTTCATCGCGCACCCTCATCGGCATGGTGTTCTGCATCGGGTTCTACTGGCCCACGGCGCTCAATGACATCGCTGAGCTGGTGCGATCTCGCGAGGCCTGCTAGTTCCATGCCAAGCAGATTCATCAGCCCACGCAAGGCCTCCAGACCATCCTGCTCTCATGGCCCTTCGCAGCCTGGGGGCTGGATATCTTGGGCCCGTTCCCTCGGGCAGCCGGTGGATACCGCTACCTCTACGTCGCCATCGACAAGTTCACCAAGTGGGCAGAGGTGGAGCCTATGTGCACCATCCCTGCTGGCTCCGCCGTCAAGTTCATCAAGGGCCTCGTGAGCCGTTTTGGGGTCCCCAACCGTATCATTATTGACAATGGCTCCCAATTCACCAGCAACCTCTTCAGGACATATTGTGCTAACCTTGAAACGCAGATATGGTACACTTCTGTGGCGCACCCACGGAGCAACAGCCAGGCTGAGCGCACCAACGCGGAGGTCCTGAGGGGCCTTAAGACAAGGAGCTTCAAGAAAAAGCTCAAGGCCTACAGCAGGGGTTGGCTCGGTAAGCTTCGGTCCGTGTTGTGGTTCATCCGCACCACCGCGACTAAGCCCACCGGCAAGACCCCGTTCTTCCTCGTCTATGGGGCTGAGGCGGTCCTCCCACACGAGGTCAGGCATCCCTCCCCGTGGGTCCTAGCATTCAATGAGGCGCGTTAGGATGCCTCGTGGGGAATGGACCTCGTGCTCGGGGAGGAAGCCCACCGCCAAGCCTCACTCCGCGCTGCGAGGTACCAGCAGGCACTGCGGCGATACCATTGCCATAGCATCCGCTCCCAGACCCTCGAGGTGGGTGACCTCGTCCTGAGGCGGGTCCTCTCCAGGGAGGGCCTTCACAAGCTCTCGCCCATGTGGGAGGGCCCATTCAGGATCACCCGCGTCTCCAGGCCAGGTGCTGTATGTTTCCCCATCCAGAACGCCTGGAACATCCAGCACCTCCACAAGTTCTACCCGTGACACTCTCACGTAATAATGAGTGGGGCTGTACACGCCTCGGAGTCTCCCGGTGCGTCAGTCCTTGACCCCACGGGGGCTCCCACCCATGCCCAAGTGGAAGCCCCATGCTCCGCGCTGGCGGACGACACGGTCTTTCAGCGACTATGCCCACGCCTAGTGGAAACCCCATGCTTCACGCTGGCGGGAAGACTAGAAGACTAGTGTAGGCACCGGACGCGACTGTTCTTTTGCTTGCCTTTGTAACAAAATTTGCCATTTTTTGGAATGAAATTTCAATTTTTCGTGTCTTTGTTCGAAAAAGGGGAGGGAATTCTTCTTTTTGCTTTTCTTTGCTCCCTGCAGTGTTTCCTCTCTTGAATTTTGTTCTTAAGAGGTGCAGCGGCTGCCCGTGGCTCCCTCCATTGTGCCCCGCGAGTGGGGGCTGGGCACGGTATGCCAGAGCCAGCCTAGGCTGTGCCAGCAGCAGACCCGCTCACGCGCACACCTCGCCAAGGCCTTGGCGTCCGAATCCTCGCGCGACGCTCTCGAGCGAGCTAACGGGCACGTACCGATTTCGGTCCCTGGCCTCAGGGGTGCTTGTCCTCCAGCTGATCTCCTGGCCTTTCTGGGCATCACGACCCGGCATACCAATGACGATCGCCCCCGCTCGGGGGCTCCAAGCGCAAGGCCCCTCCAGGGACCTTCCGGGCCGCGAGCCCCTCGAGGACCTGGAACCACCTAGTCCGTAAGGAGGGAGCCTTCTCAGGACCCCAGGGGCATACCCGGGACCAAGTCTCCGGAGGAACGTGGATTGCGACGCAGTGGCAATTCGCCAAGGGTCACGAGCGTGCCAAGCTAAGTAATTCTAATCATGCCAAAGGAGGAACTTCTAATTAATAGCAATATTAGTATTAGTATGCAAACGGGAAATACTGACATAAAGGCGCAAGCACTGCGGTTCATTACACGCCCCCAGGGGGCTTTTCATAAGTTGTGATGCAGGAAGCAAAAGAAGGAAAAACCAAAGAGGCAGCCTCCCGAGGACCGCTGCTCCTGAGGCCCGGCTTCACCACCGACCGCATCCTGCTTGACGGGGGCATGATGGCGAGGTGGCTCGATGTCCTCCTGAGCGGGGGCGCGGCGGCGTGGCGGCATGCTGTCCTCCTTGGTCCGTGCACGGCGATGAGGCATCTCATCGCAGTCGTCGTCGCTCGAACCTTCCCCAGAGGAAGCGCCGCTGTAGGAGGAGCAGCGGCCATCGCCAAGAGCAAGTTCACCGCGGAGGATGCCACTGCCGCGCTAACCGTCGTCGGAGGAGGAGTGGTCGCTGCCATCGCCATCGCCCTCTGGGCAGCACCCCAGGCGACTACCATCCTCCCTGAAGACCATGACAAAGAGCATTGCCGCCCCGTCGTACTTAAAATGGAGGGTGCGCCTCCCCTTCAGACCGCGGGCACGGGCAAACGACTGCCATCCGCGGGTCAGGAACACATGCCTGATGGAGGAGACCTCGACCTCCACCCACGAGGGTCCCGCTGCGGTTGCTCCTCCGCGAAGGAGCTTGGAAGCAGAAGCCAGGTGCCCAGAGGACCCTCCACCCGTATGACGAACTCGCGCCCCTTGTCACTCGAGCGGGTGCGCGGGCGTGGTGGCCGGGCAGCCGCGGCACGCCTTCCCCCTTCGCCGTGGCTGCTAGGGCCCCCGCAGCCGCCTCCGCAGGAGAGGCCTATTCCCCAGTTGCTGGAACTAACGCGGGCCGTCAGAGGTGGGCGCCCGCGCCCCCGTGATGGCGCCGTTGGTGTGGCTGCGCACTTGCGGGGACGACCACGTCCCCTCTTGGGCGGCGGCGAGTCCGGCCCCTCCTTTGGGGCCTTACCCTTCTCTTCGGCCGAAAACCTCCTCACTGGCGCCATGGTCGCTTCGGCAAGGTGGCGGCACGGTGGAGATAGGAGGAGAAGGGACGATTGAGAAGACGGAGATGGGCTGGGGGCTCCGCCTCCCTCGCCCTCTTATAGGTGGTCGAAGGCTAACCGGCGCCCCTCCACGTTTCGAGTGATGATGGCCCAGCTGCATGCACCAGGCAGTTGTCAAGTCAGGTCAGTTGCCGAGGCGGCATGGGGAAGTGGAGGCATCCGTGTCCTGTCAAGCGCCATGCGTCAAGCCTGGCCGCAGGCGATTGGGGCCCGCGGCGCTTCACCCTTGCCCCTTGGCTTCGCCTCGAAGCGAGTCCGAGCGCGCTTTGGGCCCGGGGGCTACTGTCGGCGTTCTGGGATCGGGGGACCCAAACCTGCCTGCCTGCGGCCCATAGCGTGGCTCCATCAACGGCCCGGTACGGCCCAACGGCAAGGCCTCCAAGACAAGACCCTTGCGAGGACCCCCTGGTCTCGCGAGGCGGACGACACCAAGACCTCCAAGGGAGCGGCCTCCCCAGGTAGCCTCCCGAGGAGCGGAGTTTTCTATGCAGGTACCCAGCCTCACGAGGCTACGGTGACATGAGCCATGACGGCCAAGGCCAGGCGGGCGCCAGCGGGCGCAGAGGAGGCAGTTTCCCTTTCGGTGCTAAGGGAGCAAGGACAGGCGTGGGTTCCCGAGGAGTCCTCCAAAGGTTTCCATTCCGGTGCAACAAGACCAAGACCACGGGCTCGGTAGGATGGATGTCACCACCGAGCCCACAGCTGCGTCACGACCAGAAGCTTTGCAGGCGAAGACCACCTTTCATCAGGATAAGATGTACTACTTGTCCCCTTTCGAATTGGCCACTGTGGGATCCCTTCCCGCCATAGTTTTGGGGGAAGAGGACCAAGGCCACTATAAATATAGGTTAGCCACCACCATAGGGGGGATCGATTCCACCCTCACCACTCGAGCCCTCGCGAGGTCGCTCAAACCACTGTACTAGTTCATCCTCAACCTCTTCGTGAGGCCAATCCAGCACAAAGCAGGAGTAGGGTTTTACACCGCAAGGTGGCCCGAACCTGGGTAAACTACCGTGTTCATCTTCTTCCCCGCTCGCACGAATCTGACGAGGCTAGGCTGTAGGGTGGCGAGCTAGAGACCGAAGAGATTGAGATCTTCGCACACGCCGCAGAGTTCGAACCTTCTTGGGTCTGCGGAGCCCTGAATCCGACAAATACATAGAAAATACTGGAGCAAAGACCCATTGGAGGGGGCCACCTGCTGCCCACAAGGCACCAGGGCGCGCCCTGGTGGCTTGTGGGGCCCACGAGGCTCTGTGGACCCTAATCTCAAGCCTTTAATTCCTATTTCCCGAGAGAAAAAATAAGAGAAGAAGTTTCATCGTGTTTTACGATACGGAGCCATTGCCACCTCCTGTTCTTCATCGTGAGGTCAGATCTGGAGTTCGTTCGGGGCTCCAGGGAGGGGGATTCATCGCCATCATCATCACCAACCCTTCTTCATCACCAATTTCATGATGTTCACCATCGAGGGTGAGTAATTTCTTCGTAGGCTTGCTAGGCGGTGATGAGTTGGATGAGATTTATCATGTAATCAAGTTAGATTCGTTAGGCTTGATCCCTAGTATCCACTATGTTCTGAGATTGATGTTGCTATGACTCTGCTATGCTTAATTCTTGTCACTAGGGCCCAAGTGCCATGATTTCAGATCTGAACCCTTTATGTTTTCATAAATATATTTGTGTTCTTGATCCTATCTTGCAAATTATACACACCTATTAAGTGTTATGATCCGCATACCCCAAGGTGACATTAATTGGGATTCCTTCCGGTGATTACCGTAGCTGAGGAGTTCATGTATTCACTATGTGTTAATGCTTTGTTCCGGTTCTCTATTAAAAGGAGGCCTTAATATCCCTTAGTTTCCTTATGGACCCGCTGCCACGGGAGGGTAGGACAAAAGATGTCATGCAAGATCTTATCGCAAGCACGCATGACTATACACGGAATACATGCGTACATTACATTGATGGATTGGAGCTGGTTCTGTGTCGCCCTAGGTTATAACTGTTACATGATGAATGTCATCTAACACAATTATCCATCACTGATCCAATGCCTACGACTTTCGCATATTGATCATGCTAAGTTACTACCATTGTTGCTATTGTTGTTAAAATCACTATAAAACTGATACTATTACTGTTACCGTTACTATTGCTATCGTTACAACCGCTATCAAACTATCATGCTATTGTGTGATTGCTTGTATCTGCGTTGGTATTTCCCCAAAGAGGAGAGGATGATGCAGCACAACAACGATAAGTATTTCCCTCAGTTATGAAACCAAGGCTATCAATCCAGCAGGAGGATCCACCCACACTATGTAAACAACACCTGCACACAAATAACAAATACTTGCAACCCAACGCGTAAGAGGGGTTGTCAATCCCTCCTCGGTATTGAGATAGATTAAATTTTATGAGATTTGATAAGTAGATCTAACAAAAACACAAAATAAAATAAATAAAGGAAAAGTGCGGCAATGCATTTTTGGGTTTTTAACATGATAGGAAATAGACCCGGGGGCCGTAGATTTCACTAGAGGCTTCTCTCAAGAAAATAGCATACGGTGGGTAAACAAATTACTATTGGGCAATTGACAAAAGAGCAAATAATTATGACGATATCCAAGGCAATGATCATATATATAGGCATCACATCCAAGAATAGTAGACCGACTCCTGCCTGCATCTACTACTATTTCTCCACACATTGACCTTTATCCAGCATATGCATCTAGTGTATTAAGTTCATGAAGAAACAGAGTAATGCAATAAGAACAATGACATGATGTAGACAAGATCTATTCATGTAGGAATAGACCCCATATTTTTATACTTAATGGCAATGATACATGCGTGTCATGTCTCCTTTTGTCACTGAGATTGAGCACCGCAAGATGGAACCCATCACAAAGCACCTCTTCCCATGGCAAGACAAATCAATCTAGTTGGCCAAACCAAACCAAAGTTTTGGAGAAGAAATACGAGGCTATAAGAATCATGCATAAATGATGAGGACATCAATACCATTGTTACACCCACAACCCCTGCGCCTCTATCAATAAAAGAGTTCAACAAAGACTCAAATAATATTCATGGATAGATCTGATCATAAACTCACAATTCATCGGATCCCAACAAACACACCGCAAAAAGTCATTACATCAAATAGATCTCCAAGAACATCGAGAAGAACATTGTATTGAAGATCAAAAAGAGAGAAGAAGCCATCTAGCTATTACCTACGGACCCGTAGGTCTGTGGTAAACTACTCACGCATCATCGAAGGGGCAAGGGTGACGATGAAGAACCACTCCGTGATCGTTGACCCCTCCGACAGAGTGCTGGAAAAGGCCTGTAGATTGGATCTCGTGGTTCTGGAACTTGCGGCGGCGAAAACTGTTTTCTCTCGACTCCTCTAGGGTTTTGGGATTTTAGAGTATTTATAGAGCTGATAGGCGGTGGAGGGGTGCCTGTGGGCCCCACTACCCACCAGGGCACGCTAGGGCCTCTGGCTTGCACTGGTGCCTAGTGGGCCCCACAGGCCCCCTCTGGTGCACTTCTTGGGCCTCCTGGGTGTCTTCTAGGCAGAAAAAATTCTTCAAAAAGTTTCATGGCATTTGGACTCCGTTTGGTATTGATATTCTGCGAAGTAAAAAAATAAGCAAAAAAACAGCAACTGGCACTGGGCACTATGTCAACAGGTTAGTCCAAAAAAATGATATAAAGTTGCTAGTAAATGAATATAAAACATCCAAGAATGATAATATAACAGCATGGAACAATAAAAAATTATAGATACGTTGGGATTTATTATTTGGCAACATAAATATATATATTTTTCATTTTGGGACTGAGCATCCCTATTACCTACCACACTCTCATGCAATGACAAGTGAATAAACACTCATCTTGAGAATAAAATATCTAGCATGGAAAATATCGACCACAACCTGCCGCTTCATGAGCGGTACGGGCACACAAAAAGGAAATTCATTTTGAAAATTAGAGTTGGCACTTATACGTCCATTTTGCATCATGTTTTCCTACTGTTATTTATAGTGTTTTTATGCTTTATAACACTTTATGGAGTAATTTTAATGCCTTTTCTCTCATAATATGCAAGGTTTGCACAGAGGGAGACTACCGGCAGCTGGAATTCTGGACCTGAAAAAGCTATGTAAGAGATACCTATTCTGCACATCTCCAAATGAGCTGAAACTTTACAGAGAATTATTTTGGAATATATAATAAATATTGGAGAGAAGAACTACCAGAGGGGGTAGCCAGGTGGCCACAAGGCACCAGGGCGCGCCAGACCTGGCCCCCAGGCGCGCCCTGGTGGGTAGTGGGCACCCTGGCCCACCTCTGGTGCCCATCTTCTGGTATATAAGGTCTTTTGACCTAGAAAACATAAGGAGAGGACTTTCGGGATGGAGCACCGCCGTCTCAAGTTGGAACTTGGGTAGGAGCACTTTTGCCCTCCGGCGGAGCGATTCCGCCAGGGGAACTGCCCTCCCAGAGGGGGAAATCGAAGCCATCGTCATCACCAACAACCCTCTCATCTTTGGGAGGCCAATCTTCATCAACATCTTCAACAACACCATCTCATCTCAAACCCAAGTTCATCTCTTGTGTTCAATCTTTGTACCGGAACCTCAAATTGGTACTAGTGGCTGACTAGTAGTGTTGATTACATCTTGTAGTTGATGCTAGAATTTTTATTTGGTGGAAGCTAGATTATATGTTCAGATCCATTATGCTATTTAATATCTGTCAATGCAACAAACATTCACGTTTGTTGCCCGGATTTATACACAGACGTACTGGCATCGCATGTCCAGCGCCAAACTACAAATCAAAACCAAGCCAGAGGAACCGCTCTTCGTGATATCAAGGAGCGGATCAAGAAGACCAAGTCAAACAAGACAGCAGAGCATCACCTTGGGAAGGCTTCCCTTGCCGGGCAGGAGAGCCTGGCCGGGTCGAAGCCGCCCCAGGGACAAGTCCAAGATTTCCCTGGCAGGCTTGCCAGGTTCGCCAAGGGCGAGGACTCCCGCCAAGGCACCACCGCTCCATCACTCCACCGCACCACAACGCAAATCACTTATCAATGTGGTGTCAAGCCTCCAGGTGATTAAGTGGCTACCACCAAGCACGTGGCAGCCCATTAGAAGACAGATTACTCTCATGTGACACCCATCCAGAGACATGTCAAACAGATAAGCAGAAGATGATTAAGCGGCACGGCAGGCTTGCCGGGCTTCACCCTCAGCATGACACCTAGCAGTGCATTTAATGCACTTTGTCCTAACTGCCAGAGTTAGGTACGATAGCACTGTTAGCTATCTAATCACTAGATAAAGACTGTTTTGCCACTATGGTTACCCCTTGAGCTATAAAAGGAGGTCCAAGGCAAACTAGCAAAGGATTCGGACCCTCGCACACTTGTACGCGCGTAGCACCTCTCCCCGAGGCCACCTTGCCGGGCTTGAGCGCTGCGTGTTCTTCGTGTTCCTCCATCCAATCCACCAAAGCAGGAGTAGGGTTTTACGCTTCCCAGTGGCCCAAACCTAGGTAAAAACAACCAGTGTCACCACCGTTGTGCTGTTTCATGGCCTCCACTCTTTGTGCAAAGTGATCTTCCCCCTTGCCGAACCACAAAGGGGCCGATGGCCCCATAGGTGATCGTGTTCCTCCACGGCATCTTTGGCGCGCCAGGTAGGGGGAAAACGCTTGCGCGAATCTGAAGCCGTGAACAACGCTTCGATCATCATCATCATCGTCTTCATCCATGGCACCCAAGAAGAAACCCGGCGCGACTGCGCACCCTTCCACTTCGAAGGCCCCCTCGCTCATGGCCGCAGACGCCGTAGGCGCCACATCGGCGTTAGGCGAGGTGGGTACCGCGGGTGACACGACCGGCACAGGTGGCGCCGTCGTTGTGTCCCCCGCGGTCGAAGCTGGAGCAGGAGACGCCGGCGAAGGGCAGCATCAACAACATCCCGAGAGCCATAACCCGCAAGCCGCGGGTGGAGGGAACGTTCAGTCTCAACCACCCCGCCGCACTAGCGGGCGCAGCCGCAGCAACAACTCCTGCTCTGGCTCAAGTCGTGACCCTCTAGCAGTGCCTACCAGAGGTCGGCTACTGGGCACGCGCCTTATCCGGAGCAAGGCTAGCAAGACGGAGCACCGAACGGGGTCGCCAATCCCCGAGCGCGACCGGTTCACGACAGCAAGAACGCGGCAACGCCCCTGCTGGTGTTACCAGGAGTCGAGCGACGTCACGGTCTACCTCGTCAGCTATGCCAAGCACTGCTATGGAAGCCATGGAGCGGGTCCAACTTCTGCTAAGATTCCCACCGGCAGTTGATCAAATGGATGAGTGGAGGGCCACCATCCAGAGTTTGATCGGCTTCGCTGAAGCCAAAAATCTCAGCAGATAGGGCCATCATGGTACCTGCGAACAACAATAGTAGCCCGGACTGCTGCCCGTGTTGAGGGGGCCACACTGACGGTGTAGTCCCCTCCGTGGCAGCAAACCCAGAGGCAACAACAAGAGCAACATGTCCACAAACCCGACGAAGCATCGATGGCCTCTTCTGATCCACGAGCCCACTTGGATTAGCGACAGGTCCTGGAGGATCGGCGGAGGGAAGATGCGCGCGTCACCATAGAGCGACATCGAGAGACCCGCCGTCAATCTGACAGGCGTAATGGCCCAGACGATGACGAGCCCACACCCGGTGCTGGCGGGTACCTTCCTTTCGAGGTTGGGTGCCCTACCTTCACTCGTGAGCTGCGGCAAGTCCGCTGGCCGTCTGCCCGCGTCTTCAAGCTTGAGTTACCAGAAAAATATGATGGAAAGTTAAACCCGGCAGAGTTCCTGAGCATTTACACAATTGTCGTTCAAGCCACCGGGGGCAGGGATGAAAAGGTGTTCGCCAACTACTTCCCTTTGGCACTCAAGCCAAATGTGAGGTCGTGGCTGATGCACCTGCCAGAGAACTCCATTTCATCATGGGCTGACTTGTGCAATGAATTTGTTGGCGCCTTCACGGGTGGCCATCAAGAGCTCGGGCGGCCCAGTGACTTGCAAGTCCTTCCACAGAAGGAAGGGGAGAGCTTGCGGAAGTATATGCAGAGGTTCAGTCGAGTACACCATAACATTCCAGAGATACACCCAGCAGCTGTGATTGCTGTGTTCCATTCGAACATGCGCAACAGAAGGATACAGTCCAAAATGAACGTCTGGCTGCCCAAGACCATTAATGAATTATACACGTTGGCGGATAAATGTGCTCGGGCTGAGGAAGGAAGGCGACTCCCCAGGGAGGAGGATGGCATCGAGGTTGATTCGAAAGACGACGACGAGACCGCCAACCCAAAGAGGAGGAGCCGGAGGCGCAACAAGAAATGCAAGGAGAAGTCAGTATTGGCCGTTGAGGGCTCTGGCGATCTCGGCACCGACAAGAAGGCCAAAACCGAAGCCCCGGCAAGGAGGCTACCGCGTGCGCTGATTGTCGGAAGGCTGCGGCGGCAGAGAAAGCTGGGAAGTCCGATGGGCCATACTGCAAAATCCACCGCACTAAAGGTCATGATCTCCAAGAATGCCACCAACTCGAGCAGCTTGTTAAGAAGTAAAAGGCAGAATATGAGAAGCGCGACAGGGAGAAAGACCAAGAAGGTGCTGGCGGAAAAGGCCGTGGCAGTAGGGGGGGCAGCCGTGGCAAGGCCCCTCAGCAAAAAGAGAAGCCTGCTAGAGGCCGTGAGAAGAAAGAAGGGGATGATGTGAGTGACGAAGAAGATGAGGAAGAAACCAGCGAGCAAGAATTCCAGAAAGCAACTGAAGCCATGTGCGTTGACGGAGGAGCGTCCCTGCACTCCTCTCACCGTCAGCTCAAGCAGTGGGCACATGAGGTCAATGCCATGGAGCCAGCTGCAGACTCCCGGAAGCCGCTCAAGTGGTCCCGCACGCCTATCATCTTTGATGAAGAGGATCACCCTGGCCGCACTACCGCGGTAGGGTGTTTGCCGTTGTTGGTTTCACCAACAATCCGCAACCTTAAAGTCACAATGATGCTAGTTGACGGCGGGGCTGGGCTGAATCTGATCTCCCCCAAAGTGGTTAGCAAGCTACAGATCCTTGATGAAGAGCTCAAGGTTACTGGCACGTTCCAAGGAATCAACCCCGGTAGGAGCCATCCTAAGGGAAAGATTACACTGCCGGTAACGTTTGGTGGAGAGCTGAACTACCGGACCGAGAGGGTTGTGTTTGACGTTGTTGAACTTCCCTTGCCGTACAATGGGGTTCTTGGTCGTCCGGCTCTAGCGAAGTTCATGGCAGCGTCCCACTATGCCTACAATACTTTGAAGATGCCAGGGCCAATGGTCGACATCTCCATCCCATCAGACAAGAAGGATGCAATCATATGTGTGGACAAGATGTATCAGGACGCGGTAGCAGCTGAGGCTATAGAAGCCGCAGCTCCCACCAAGGAAACAAAGAAGGGAAAGAAGGCTAGCAGAGATGCCGGCAAGGAATTCGGGAAGCGTGCCTCTCCGGAGTGCGCTGCACCTGTTGATGACCTGCCGGAGAGTTCCACTAGTAAGAGATCCAAGGTTGCTTCACCTGCTGTGAAGAAGGTCCCGGCATGGCAGGATGGCGTTGACGGTATGTTCACCATTAGGGCCACCCTTGATGACAAATAGGAAAGCGCGCTCATTGCCTTCCTGCGGGCGAATGTCTATGTATTTGCTTGGCAACCATCTGACATCCCCGGCGTTCCCAGGGAGGTAATCGAGCACCACCTTGTTGTCTGTCCTCATGCTCGGCCCGTCAAGCAGAAGGTCAGAAAGCAAGCTTTGGAGCGGCAGCAGTTTATTGCCGAGGAAATCAAGAAACTTGAAGTAGCTGGTTTAGTCAGGGGAGTGCTGCATCCAACGTGGTTAGCAAACCCGGTGGTAGTGCGCAAGGCAAATGGTAAATGGAGGCTCTGCATAGACTTCACAGACTTGAACAAGGTGTGCCCGAAGGACCCTTTCCCCCTGCCGCGCATTGATCAGATTGTAGACTCCACTTCCCGGTGTGATCTGCTTTCCTTTTCGGATGCGTACTCCGGGTACCATCAGATATTCATGTCCAAGGAAGATGAAGAGAAGACCGCGTTCATAACTCCATGTGTCACGTACTGCTTTGTACGGATGCCTTTCGGGTTAAAGAGCGTTGGATCCACTTTTGCAAGGGTAGTACAAATTGGTTTTGAGCCTCAGCTGCACAAGAATGTAGAAGCTTACATGGATGATATAGTGGTCAAAACCAAGGATGGATCAACACTCATTCAAGATTTGGAAGAGACCTTTGCAAACTTGCGCAAGATCAATTTGAAGCTAAACCCTAAGAAGTGTGTGTTCGGTGTCCCCTCCGGAAAGCTTCTTGGTTTCTTTGTGTCCCAGCGGGGGATAGAGGCCAACCCAGACAAGATCAGGGCAATTGAGCAAATTCAAGCACCCAGGACTGTTAAAGATGTGAGACGTTTGACTGGATGCGTTGCCGTGCTGAGTAGGTTCATTTCCAAGTCTGCCGAGCGTCCCTTGCCTTTCTACAAAATTTTGAAGAAGGTGGGTCCGATGAAGTGGACCCCGGAGGTAGAAGCAGCGCTGCAAGACCGGAAAGTGTACCTTTCCTCTGCTCCCACCTTAGTCGCTCCTAAACCAAAAGAGTTGTTGCTGCTATATTTAGCGGCAATGAACCAAGTGGTTAGTGCAGCGCTGGTGGCGCAGTGAGAAGTGGATGAGGGAGCAGCTGCAACAACTATCCCCTCCAAAGATGAAGTTGAACCAGTCGCGGCAGGGTTGGACACAGATCAAGGAAAAGCAGATCAAGTTAGCGAAGGCAGTCCTAAAACCGCGGCAAAGAAGAAAGTGGTGCAACGGCCAGTGTACTTTGTCAGCTCCCTGTTACACGGGGCTAGGTCAAGGTACTCTGGAGTGTAAAAGCTGATCTTCGGCCTCATCATGGCCTCGAGGAAACTACGCCACTACTTCCAAGCCCACGAGATCACAGTTGTCACCCGTTTTCCCACTGCAGTGCATACTGAGGAACCCCGAAGCTACTGGCAGGATAGTTGAATGGGCACTAGAGTTGTCAAGCTTTGGCCTGAAGTACGAAAGTACCTCAACCATTCAGAGCAGAGTGTTAGCAGAGTTCATTGCAGAATGGACGCCCACTCGAGATGAAGAAATACCAGAGACAGTTATCCCCGGCAAGGAGGCGCCTCAGGAGTGGACCATGTATTTTGATGGTGCATTCTCGTTGCACGGCGCTGGAGCTGGCGTGCTTCTTGTTGCGCCCACCGGACAGCATCTCAATTATGTAGTTCAAATGCACTTTCCCCGGGAGAAGGCCACCAACAACACTGCTGAGTATGAGGGGCTCCTTGCCGGGCTCAGAATTGCGGTGGAGTTGGGAATCAAGTGATCATCCGTGGAGACTCGCAACTCGTGGTGAGACAAGTCAATAAGGATTACCAGAGTCCGTTGATGGAGGCATATGAAGAGGAAGTGAGAAAGTTGGAGGAGCAATTTGATGGATTACAAACAGAGCACGTGCCACGTGCGGAGAACAACATTGCTGATCATTTATCAAAGTGCGCTGCACAAAAGCTCCCTATGGAACCAGGAACTTTTGTCCTCCACCTAACTCAACCATCAGTGTCCCCTTCAATGAAGGCTAGAAAAAGGAGGAAGTTGGACTGCAGCAAGTATCTCTCGGCAGGGCTTCCCGAAGCCGCTGGTAGAGAGGCTGCCAGGAACAACTCTACTTCGGTTGGTGAGCAGCACCCTCCCGCGGAACCACAGGTTCTTGCGGTCGAGGTGAGCGCTCCCACAAACGAGGAGGTGCCATTAGTCCTTGTTGTTGAGCCTCAGGCTCCAACTTGGGCGCAGCACATAGTCCACTACGTTCAAACAGGAGAACTTCCCGAAGAGCAAGAAGAAGCTGAAAGAATAGCCCGGAGGTCAAATATGTACCAGTTTGTCGATGACACACTATACAGAAAAAGGCCAAATGGTGTGAAATTGAAGTGCATTTGCCGGGAAGATGGGCAGAAGCTGCTAGCAGAGATACACAAGGGCGTGTGCGGCTCCCACATTGGATCAAGAGCCCTGGTTGGAAAAGCTTTCCGATAGGGTTTCTACTGGCCCACAGCCCTCCAGGATGCAACTGAGCTAGTCACCAAATGTGAAGCCTGCCAGTTCCACTCCAAGAACATCCATCAACCAGCTCAAGCTCTCCAAATGATCCCTTTATCCTGGCCATTTTCGGTCTGGGGGCTCGACATCTTGGGCCCCTTCCCCCGTGCTACCGGGGGCTTTGAATTCTTGTACGTTGCAATCGACAAGTTTACAAAGTGGCCGGAAGTGGAGCCAGTGAGGAAGGTAGCCGCATAGTCAGCTATCAAGTTCTTGAAGGGATTGGTGTGCCGTTTGGGGGTACCCGCCAGGGTGGTCACCGATAATGGCACCCAATTCACAAGCCGCGCCTTCATGCAGTACATCCAAAACCTCGAAAGTAAGGTCTCCTTTGCTTTCGTCGCTCATCCCCAAAGCAATGGACAAGCTGAAAGGGTGAATGCCGAAGTGCTGCGTGGGCTCAAGACAAGAACTTTTGATAAGTTGCAGAAGTGCGGCAGACGCTGGATCGATGAACTACCGATGGTTCTTTGGTCCCTCCGAACGACACCAAATCGAGCCACCAGCCAGACTCCCTTCTCCCTAGTGTATGGGGCAGAAGCAGTGCTCCCCACGGAACTCATATACAGGTCACGTCGAGTACTTTCCTACGATGAAGTAGAGCAAGAGCAGCTCCGGCATGACGATGCCATGCTCCTCGAGGAAGATCGTCTCCGGGCCACTGTGCGTGCTGCATGTTACCAGCAAGCCTTGCGCCGCTATCATAGCCGCAGGATTCGTGCTCGGAGCCTTGAGGAAGGCAACTTTGCCCTTAGGCGTGTTCAATCCGCCAAGGGTTCCAACAAGTTGACGCCGAAGTGGGAAGGCCCTTACCGGGTAGTACGAGTCACTAGACCTGGCGCAGTCCGTCTGGAGATCGAAGATGGCATTAAGGTGCAAAACTCATGGAATATTGAGCATCTTCGCAAGTTCTACCCGTAAGGCTCGGCTGCCGGGCTCAGCCCCGACAAGCACCTTTCGTACAAGCCTTGCCGATGTGCATGTAACCCTTTGTACAAAGCCAGGCGCAGACCCTGTGCAAAGATAATAAAATGAAGCGCTGGCGCCTAAAACTTGCAAGCATGTTTATTTTAGCATAGTTCTGCCATGATCATTTAGAAAGGGTCGTATGCTGTTGTTTTTTCCCCTGTGCTAACTACAGGGCCCCTGCCATGGATAAAATCCCAAGGAGGAGAAGTGAGAACAAGCTTGCATATCGGCCCCCGACAACGCAAAGCAGATAAGTTCCCTTTAAGACATCCATCGTGTACCTCTGTGAGGAAAACTTGTGCGTAGAAAAACCGTGTCACCCTCAAACATTTGTGCTCCCATCCTTTGATTCGAAGATTACTTCAGTCAGGCTAGTTGCAGTAGCATTTGAAAAAAGGGGTTGACAAGGGGCCAGTTCTCTTCGACGCTCCTAAACCCGCCAGGCCGAGCCTCGTGGCGGCAATGGAAGGGAGCGGCAAGATGTCTTGCCGGAAAACCTTGTTTACTTGAAAGTATAGAGGAGTTGTTCCTCTGCATGGGTATGATATATGCACAAGTGCCCAGCAAGCATATCTTTTTTTCATTAATACGCGGATAAGCAAGTACAAACCTTACAGGGTACAAATATGATTGAAAATATTACATATTTAAGACTAAAGCTTGGCAAGTGCCTACATGTTTTGGATTAAAAAAAGATAAGTGCCCCGTAATGCCTTTCTTGTCCCTCTCCTCCTAGGAGCTACAGTGGGAGGTGAAGAGGGCAAAAGGAGTGCCTGGGCAGAAGCCTAGCATGACCCCGTCAGGGCCCGCGGGACGCAGTCTAGCAAGATCGAGGGGGCACGGACGAAGGCGATGGACGGAGAGAGCGGCTAGGCGATGCCCTGGTCACCACCGCCAAGACCAGCGGAACACACTAGGAGGGAAACCGGCAGGGAAGACAAAGCCGGAGTCCATGGGGAAGCCTGCCGGAGTCCAGCTGGAGGAGGCGGAGACATCCACACCCAACACCCTGATGGCTCGTCTCCACGTCAGTTTTTCCCCGAAGAGGAAGGGATGATGCAGCACAGCTACGGTAGGTATTTCCCTCAGTGATGAAACAAAGGTTATCGAACCAGTAGGAGAACCAAGCAACACTATGTAAACGGTGCCTGCACACAAAGAACAAGTACTTGCAACCCGACGCGTAAGAGGGGTTGTCAATCCCTCTCGGGTAAAAGATAGATTGTATTGTATGATTTTGGATAAATAGATCTCGCGATAGAACAAAATAAAATAAATAAAGAAAAAGTGCAGCAAGGTATTTTTGGGTTTTTAGAATAATAGATCTGAAAACAAAACAAAATAAAAATAGATCTCACACAAATATGATAAAGAATAGACCCGGGGGCCATAGATTTCACTAGTGGCTTCTCTCGAGAAAAATAGCATACGGCGGGTAAACAAATTACTGTTGTGCAATTGATAGAGCTTGAAATAATTATGATGATATCCAGGCAATGATCATTATATAGGCATCACGTCCAAGATTAGTAGACCGACTCCTGCCTGCATCTACTACTATTACTCCACACATCGACCGCTATCCAGCATGCATCTAGTGTATTAAGTTCATGGAAAAATAGAGTAATGCAATAAGAACGATGACATGATGTAGACAAGATCTATTCATGTAGGAATATACCCCATCTTGTTATCCTTAATAGCAACGATCAATACGTGTCTTGCAGCCCCTTCTGTCACTGGGAAAGAACACCGCACGACCGAACCCATCACAAAGCACCTCTTCCCATGGCAAGAAAAATCGATCTAGTTGGTCTAACTAAACCGAAGATTCGAAGAAGAAATATGAGGCTATAAGTAATCATGCATATAAGAGATCAAAGAAACTCAAATAACTTTCATGGATAAATAGATCTGATCATAAACTCAAAGTTCATCAGATCCCAACAAACACACCGCAAAAAGAGTTACATCAAATAGATCTCCAAGAGACCATTGTATTGAGAATCAAAAGAGAGAGAGGAAGCCATCTAGCTACTAACTACGGACCCGTAGGTCTACAACGAACTACTCACACATCATCGGAGAGGCACCAATGAGGATGATGAACCCCTCCGTGATGGTGTCTAGATTGGATCTGGTGGTTCTGGAACTTGCGGCGGCTGGAATTGTGTTTCGTCGACTCCCCTAGGGTTTTTGGATTTTCGGGGTATTTATAGAGCAAATAGGCGGTGCGGGAGGTGGCTGAGGTGGGCAAAACCTACCAGGGCGCGCCTGGGCCCCTAGGTGCGCCCAGGTGGGTTGTGATCCCCTCAGAGCCCCCCTCTGGTACTTCTTTGGCCCAACAGGTGTCTTCTGGTCCAGAAAAATTCTCCAAAAAGTTTCGCTGTGTTTGGACTCCGTTTGGTATTGATTTTCTGCGAAGTAAAAAAAAAACAAGCAAAAAACAACAACTGGCACTGGGCACTATGTCAATAGGTTAGTCCCAAAAAATGATATAAAGTTCATATAAAATGATTGTAAAACATTCAAGAATGATAATATAACAACATGGAACAAGCAAAAATTATAGATATGTTGGAGAGGTATCAGCATCCCCAATGTTAATTCCTACTCGTCCTCGAGTAGGTAAATGATAAAAACAGAATTTTTGATGTGGAATGCTGCCTAACATGTTCATCACATATTCTTTTCTTTTGTAGCATGGACATTTGGACTTTTATATGGTTCAAAGCAATAGTCTAGTTTTGACATGAAGATTTCAATACTCAAGAATATCAACGAGCAACCATGTCTTTCAAAATATCAACACTAAAGTAAGTTATCCCTAGCCCATCATGCTCAATCATTGATCCATTCATGAAACACACTCGCATAGTAGCTACATCCAATGCTCAAGCATGATCATAATGCCCCTTAGTTGATGCTTTATAAGAGAAGATGTAGACTCAAATAAAAATAAAAATTGCATAAAGTAAATAGAAAGGCCCTTCGCAGAGGGAAGTAGGGATTTGTAGAGGTGCCAGAGCTCAAAGCGAAAAAAAGAGATAATATATTTTGGGTGGCATGCTTTTCCTGTCAACGAAAACGATCGAGTAGTTCCCAATACTTTCAATGCTAGATATATCATAGGCGGTTCCCAAACAGAAAATAAAGTTTATTCCTTTTTCCACCATACTTTCACATTCCACGGCTAGCCGTATCCACGGGTGCCGTCCATACCAACACTTTCCAAGGAATTTATTATTTGACAACATAAAGTAAATTCATTTTTCATTTCGGGACTGGGCATCCCTAATACCTTTACCGTACTCTCGTGCAATGACAAGTGAATAAACACTCATCTTGAGAATAACACATCTAGCATGAAAAAATATCAGCCACCCCCTACCATTTCATGAGTGGTACGAGCACACAAAAAGGAAATTATTTTAAAAATTAGAGATGGCACATACAAATTTGCTTAGAATGGCACGGGAATACCGCATATAGGTAGGTATGGTGGACTCTTATGGCAAAACTGGGTTTAAGGATTTTGGATGCACAAGTAGTATTCCTACTTAGTACAAGTGAAGGGTAGCAAAAAGATTGAGAAGCATCCAACCAAGAAACGAAAAATCACATAAGCGAGCATTGAGCATAACTAACACCGAATAATGCACCACAAGTAGGATGTAATTTCATTGCATAACTATTGACTTTCATGCTTGCATAGGGAACCACAAACCTTAACACCAATATTCTTACTAAAGCACAATTACTCACCAACATGACTCACATATCACTATCATCATATCTCAAAACTATTACAAAGAATCAAGTTTATTTTGTCCAATGATCTTCATGAAAGTTTTTATTATATCCATCTTGAATATCTATCACTTTGGGACTAATTTCATATATTGCTATTTCTTTTGGCAAGCTCAAATAAATTTAGGTGAAGAACATGAGCATAAAAGTTTTCATCTCTCAAAATAATATAAGTGAAGCATGAGAGAATTTCTTCAATGTTACTAACTCTCAAATAAATCTAAGTGAAGCATGAGAGCATTTCTTCAAAAATATTAAAGCACACCGTGCTCAAAAAGATATAAGTGAAGCACTAGAGCAATTCCATAGCTCAAAAAAAATTAAGTGAAGCATAAAGAGCAATTCTAACAAATCATAGTATAATTTTGGCTCTCTCAAATAGGAGGGTCCAGCAAGGATACTTGTGGAAAACTAAAAAAACAAAACAAGCAAAGACTCATATAATACAAGACACTCCAAGCAAAACTCATGATATGTGACGAATAAAAATATAGTTCCAAGTAAAATACCGATGGTCGTTAGAAGAAAGAGGGGATGCCACTTGGGGCATCCCCAAGCTTAGTTGCTTGTTTCTCCTTGAATATTGCCTTGGGGTGCCATGGGGCATCCCCAAGCTTAGGATCTTCTTACTCCTTATTCCTTCATCCATCGTGATCTCACCCAAAACTTGAAAACTTCAATCACACAAAACTTAAAAAAACCTTCGTGAGATCCGTTAGTATAAGAAAAACAATCTTTATTCTAAGTACTGTAGAAAACCCATTCAAATTTTGTTATTGCATTATATCTACTGTATTCTAACTTTTCCATGGCTTATACCCCCGATACAATCCATAGAATCATCAAAATAAGCACACAATGCAAAGAAAACAGAATCTGTCAAAAACAGAACAGTCTGTAAAGATTCGAATTGTTCTCATACTTCTCTAACTCATAAGTTTCTGAACCATTAGGACAACAGAGTAAATTTGTAAATAAATCTTGTGTAAAAAATTAAGAATTTTTTGTCGCTTCTGTGAATTTAGACAATTATTTTACTGGACACAAAAGTTTCTGTTTTCCAACAGGATCAAATCAACTATTACCAAAGCTATCCCAAAGGCTTTACTTGGCACAAACACTAATTAAAACATAAAAAACACAATAATAACTCAGGCATAATTGTGAAAACACTCAAGAACAGAAAGAAAAAGGCAAAAATAATTTTTATTCATTGGGTTGCCTCCCAACAAGTGCTTTTCTTTAAAGCCTCTTAGCTAGGCATTGATAATTTTGATGATGCTCGCATGAAAGACAAGAATTGAAACACGAAGAGAGCATCATAATACATGTCACAAACACATTTAAGTCTAACTCTCTTCCTATGCATAGGCATTTTATAAACAAACAAATTATCAAGACAAGAAATATATAGCATATGCAAGGAAGAAGAAGGAAACAATAGCAATCTCAACATAACGAGAGGTAAATTAGTAACATGAAAATTTCTACAACCATATTTTCCTCTCTCATAATAATTACATGTAGGATCATAATAAAATTCAACAATATAGCTATCATATAAAAGTTTCACTTCATGATCCACATGCATAAAAGTCGTATAATCTTCCAAGACAGTTGGATTAACATCAACTAAAGTCATGACCTCTCCGAACCCACTTTTATCAATAATTTTGTCGGTGCAACAAACCCTGGGTCTGTTGCCCAGACCGTGCACAGGCCTAAAAGAGCAAGGTAGCAACATCCAAAGCGAGATCGAGTTAAAGAGATAGCTCTTTGAGGAATCAGAGGGCAGATCGAGAAGACCAAGACATGCTAAATGAGCAAGACACCACTGAGCCTCCCTTGCCGGGCAGGCGAGCCTGGCGAGGTCGAGGTGGCCCCGAAGACAAGCCTCAAGACCGTCCCGGCAGGCCTGCCGGGCGTGACGAAGGCAAACTACCCCGCCACGGCTCCACCGCTCCACCTCACAGCGACGTGAGTCATCGATCGGTGCGGTGTCAAGCCCCCAAGTGACTAAGTGGCTGTTATTTGGCACGTGGCAGCCACTTCCTATGGAAACCATCTCCAAATGACACCCGTCCAGAGACATGGCAAGCAGACAGACAAGAAGGTGGCCGAGCAGCCCGGCAAGGCTTGCCGGGCATGCCACGATGTGACATTAAGCGGTGCATTTAATGCGCTCTGCTCTGTCTGCAGAGTTAAGTATAATGGCACTGTTCGCTATCTAATTAGTACACAATGACTGATTTGCCATTGTGGTGACCCCTTGATCTATAAAAGGAGGGCCATTGCAACCATATAAAGGATTCGGACACTTGTACACTCATACGCGCGTAGCTGCCCTCGCCCTAAGGCAACCCTGCCGGGAAAGAGCGCTGCGTTTCCACAACAATCCACCATCAATCCACCAAAGCAAGAGTAGGGTTTTACGCCTCGCAGCGGCCCGAACCTGGGTAAAAACTGCCCGCGTGATCTCTGTTGTGCTGCGCTATGCTCTCCGCTCTTTGTGCAACGTGCTCATCCCCCCTGTCGAACCACAAAGGGGCTGATGGCCCCATAGGTGGTCGTGGATCCCCACGACATCTTTGGCGTGCCAGGTAGGGGGAAGCGCTTGTGCAAACCCAAGAAGCGTACATAGCACGTCATTATCTTCATCATCTTTGTCATCGACGGCTCCATCGTCCATGGCGCCCAAGAAGAAGCCCGGTGATGCGGCTCGTCCATCCACTTCGAAGGCCCCGTCGCATGCGGCCGCCGAAGCCGCGGGGGCTACGGGGATGCACGGAGACATGGACGCTGCGGGGGGTGTGGCCGGCGCAGGCGGCGGCATCACCACCTCCCCTACGGCCAAAACAAGGGTAGAAGGCACCGGGGAAGGACAGCAGCAACAGCATCCCAGCGGCCACGCTCCATGAGGTACGGGTGGAGAAATCATTTCGTTTGCACCTCTCCGCCCGGCCAAAGGGCACAGTCGTAGCGGTGGCACTCGCTCTGGGGCAAATCGCAACTCTCCGGCCGCTCCCGCTGCAGGCGTGGCCGCAGGGCGTGCGCCACTCCCGGAATGAGCTGGCCCAGCCGATGCGCCAAACGGAGCCACTGGACCTCAAGCGCCTCCACCTTGTCACCACGCCACCCTGGCGACGGGCTCACGATGACGAGAACACGGCGCGGCTACTACCGGCACCATAAGGAGCCAGGCGACGCTACGGTCTACGTCGTCATCCATGCCAAGCACCACTTCGGAGGCCATGGCGCGGGCCCATCTGCTGTTGACATTTCCGCCGGCAGCCGATCAGATGGATGAGTGGAGAGCCACCATTCAAAGCCTGATTGGTTTCACCGAGGCGGGAGGATCACAGCGAGCTGGCCCGCCGCGGCCTCCCCAGGTGATGACGACGGCCTGCGCTAATGGTCGTGCCGAAGGGGCCACCCCCACGATGCAGTCTCCTCCGCAGCGGCCTGCGTAGGGGCCACGGCCGGAGCCACGCGATCAAGAACCTGATGACATCTCGATGGCTTCGTCCGACCCTCGAGTGCGTCAAGGCCAACGGCGAGTCCTGGAGGACAGGCAAAGGGAAGGTGCGCACATCACCATCGAGCGACACTGCGACACCCACCTCCAGTCCGATAGGCACAATGGCCCTAACACCGACGAGCCCTCTATCGATGAAGGTGGGTACCTACCTTTCGAGGTTGGGTGCCCTGCCTTCACTCGTGAGTTGCGACAAGTCCGTTGGCCATCTACCCGGATGTTCAAGCCAGAAATACCAGAGAAGTACGACGAGAAACTAAACCCGGCAGAGTTCTTGAGCATCTACACCATCGATGTTCAAGCTGCCGGGGGAAGAGACGAGAAGGTGTTCGCCAACTACTTCCCTCTGGCACTCAAGCCAAATGCGAGGTCTTGGCTAATGCACCTGCCGGAGAACTCTATTTCGACCTGGGCTGACTTGTGCCATGAGTTTGTTGGCAGCTTCACGGGCGGCCATCAAGAACCAGGGCGGCCTAGCGACTTGCAGCTCCTCCCGCAGAAGGAAGAAGAGACCCTGCGGAAGTACATGTAGAGGTTCAGCTGAGTACACAGGAACATTCCAGACATCCATCTGGCAGCTATGATAGCTACGTTCCAGTCCAACATGCGCAACCGTCGGATATGTTCCAAGATGAACGTTCGACTGCCCAAGACTGTGAAGGAGCTTTACACTCTAGTGAATAAGTGTGCTCGGGTAGAGGAGGGGAGGCGGCTCCCCGGTGAAGAGGATGGCATTGACATCGACTCAGAAGATGATGACGAGGCCACCAGTCAGAAGAAGAAGAACAAGAAGCGCAACAAAAGGCTCAAGGATAAGGCAGTGATGACCGTTGAGGGATCGGGCGCACCTAGTACTGGGAAGAAGGCCAAGACCGAAGTTCCAGGCAAGGAAGTTGCTTCGTGCACCGATTGCCGGGAAGTTGTGGCTGCCGAGAAGGGTGGGAAAGGTGATGGGCCGTACTGGAAGATCCATCAGACCAAGGGCCATGATCTCCAAGAGTGTCATCTGGTCGAGCAGCTCGTCAAGAAGCAGAAGGCTGAATACGAGAAGCGTGATAAGGAGAAAGGCCAAGATAGTGCTGGCGGGAAAGGAGGAGGCGGCGGAGCAAGCCGCCCCGGCAAGGTTCCTCAGAATCAAGGAAAACCCGCCAGAGGCCGTAAGAAGGAGGATTGCAATGATGAGAGTGATGGAGGAGATGAAGAGGAAACTAGTGAGCAGGAGTTCCAGAAAGCCACTGACGCCCTGTGTGTTGACGGGGGTGCATCTCTGCACTCCTCTCAACGCCAACTTAAACAGTGGGCGCGTGAAGTCAATGCCATGGAGCCAGCGGCAGATTCTCGGAAGCCACTCAAGTGGTCCCACACGCCCATCATCTTTGACGAAGAGGATCACCCTAACCGCACCACTGCGGTAGGTTGCTTGCAGTTGTTGGTCTCACCAACAATCCGCAACCTCAAGGTCACAAAGATGTTGGTGGACGGCGGGGCCGGGTTGAATCTGATTTCTCCAAAGGTCATCAGCAAACTTCAGGTTGCAGAGGAAGAGCTCAAGGTTACTGGCACGTTTCAAGGGATCAACCCTGGCAGAAGCCGTCCGAAGGGGAAGATCACGCTACCGGTAATGTTCGAGGGGGAGTTAAACTACCGGACTGAGAAGATCGTATTTGATGTGGTTGACCTCCCCCTGCCGTACAATGGAATCCTTGGCCGCCCAGCCCTGGCCAAATTCATGGCGGCATCCCACTATGCCTACAATACCTTGAAGATGCCAGGGCCGATAGGCGTCATTTCCCTTCCGTCAGACAAGAAGGATGCAGTCATTTGTGTGGACAAGATGTACCGGGAAGCAGTCGCGGCAGAGGCCGCGGAAGCCAGTGTTCCCGCCAAGGAAAACAAGAAGAAGAAGAGAGATAGCAAGGATGCCTGCAAGGAATCCGGGAAAGGTGTCTCTTCGGAGTACATTGCGCCCGTGGATGACGTGCCTGAGAGTTCCAATAGTAAGCGACCCAAGGCTGCTGCACCCACTGTGAAAAAGGTCCCGGCAGGGTTGGCTGGCGCTGATGGTACCTTCACTATCAGTGCCACCCTTGATGACAAATAGGAAAGTGTCAGATTTAGGGCTCCACTGACCCAAGAATGGTTCGAACTCTGGGGCGTGTGCGAAGAACTTGACCTCTCCAGCCAAACGATTCATCGCTCTCATGGACTAGTTTGATGAACAGGAAAGGAAGGAGACGCGGCAGTTTACCCAGGTTCGGGCCACCTTGCGGTGTAAGACCCTACTCCTGCTTTGGGGTGGATTAGCCTCGCGAGGGGCTGAGGATGAACTAGTACAGAGGAAGAACAACCTCACGAGGTCTGTTCTTGTGTGGGTTTTTAGCTGAGGATTCGATCTCCCTTTCCTACGGTGGTGGCTAACCTATATATAGTGGCCTTGATCCTCTTCCTCCAAAATGAAGGCGGGAAGGGATTCCACAATGGCCAATTTTGAAGGGGGACAAGTAGTACATCTTATCCTGATGAAAGGTGGTCTTCGCCTGCAAAGCTTCTGGTCGTGACGTTGTGGTGGGCTCGGCGATGACATCCATTGTCGGCGTTCTGGGAACGGGGGTACCCAAACTTGCCTGCCTGCAGCCCACGGCGTGGCTCCATCGACGGCCTGGTACGGCCCAGCTTCAGCAACAACAACTCAAGACCCTCGCGAGGGGCCAAGCCTCGCGAGGCGTATGACACCAAGACCTGCACGACGAGCGGCCTCCTTAGGCTGGCTCCCGAGGAGCGGAGATCTCTATGCAAACCCTCACCTCGTGAGGTTCGGGTGACGCAAGACATGATGACCAAGGCCAGGCGGGCGCTAGTGTGCGCAGTGTACCAGTTTCCTCTTTGGTGCTAAAGAGGCAAGCGTAGGCGCGGAGTCCCGAGGAATCAGCTAAAGGTTTCCACTCCCGTGCAACAAGACCAAGACCGCCAGGACGGCAGGACGGAGGTCATCACCGAGCCCACCACGGCGTCACGACCAGAGGCTTTTGCAGGCAAAGACTACTTTTGTCAGGATAGCATGTACTAGTTGTCTCCCTTCGAATTTGGCCATTGTGGGATCCCTTCCCGCCTTTCATTTGGGAAGAGGACCAAGGCCACTATAAATAGGACTTAGCCACCACCGTAGAGAGGGATCGGACCCCAGGACGGATCATTCAGATCACCCTCGCTCCCACCAGCTCACTCGAGCACAAGAACACCTCTCCTCCTGAGGCTGTTCGCCACTGTACTAGTTCATCCTCAGCCCCTCGAGGCCAATCCACCACAAAGCAGGAGTAGGGTTTTACACCGCAAGGTGGCCCGAAACTGGGTAAACTGCTGTGTCTCTTTTCCTTATAGTTCGTTGAGCTAGGCTGTGAGATTAGCGAGTAGGCAGACTGGGAAGGACGAGTTCTAACCTCAGAGTTCAAACCTCTCAAGGGTTTGCGGAACCCGAAATCCGACATCCGTCCTACTGTCCTGGCGGTCTTGGTCTTGTTGCACGGGAATGGAAACCTTTGGGTGATTCCTCGGGACTCCGCGCCTGCGCTTGCCTCCTTAGCATAAAAGAGGAAACCTGCTACACTGCGCCCACTGGTGCCCACCTGGCCTTGGTCGTCATGGCTTGCGTCACCCGAACCTTATGAGATGGGTGCTTACATAGGAATCTCCACTCCTCAGGAGCCAGCCTAGGGAGGCCACTCCCTCTAGAGGTCTTGGCGTCGTCCGCCTCGCGAGGCTTGGCCCCTTGCGAGGGTCTTGTCTTGCCGATGCTGAAGAAGGGCCGTACCAGGCCGTCGATGGAGCCACGCCATGGGCCGCAGGCAGGCAAGTCTGGGTACCCTTGTTCCCAGAACGCCGACAGTAGCCCCCGGGCCCAAGGCGCGCTCGGACTTGGCTTTGGGGCGAAGCCAAGGGGCAAGGGCGAAGCATCGGGGGCCCCAATCGCCTGCGGACCGAGTTGACGCGTGGCGCCTGACGGGACGTGGGCATCTCCGCTTCCCCACGCTGCCTCGGCAACCGCCCAGGCTGACAAAAAGACTGCCGCCAAGCCTTCATTGCCTTCTCTTCGTCTTGCTCCAGATCCCCTTTCTCTCCCTGCCGTGAGCACCTCTAGATCTGCCGAATTTCTCCTTCAAGCCCTTTGCTGATGGCGACCAAGAAGGCAAAATCGGCCGTGCAAGCCGTGAATTCCTCCCCCTCTCCTGCGCCGGCCCTCAACGTGTCCTCCATCACTGAGGAGAGGCACCTTGCCGCTGTGCGCCCGCTGACAACGAGCAACGAGAACGAGGGGAGGGAGACAACGCTCTTGGCCGGCTCCACCGACCCGCGGACCTTGGCGGGGACAATCTATCCCTTCTTCCTCCACAACGTCTTCGCGGGGCTCGTCCCGCCTTTCTCCAAGTTCCTCCTTGCCGTCCTCGACCGTTACCAGATCCACGCTCTACACCTCCAGCCCAACTCCATCCTTCTCTTGTCCATCTTCGCCTTCTACTGCGAGGCGTTTGTGGGCGTGACGCCCTCCGTTGCGCTTCTCCGTCACTTCTTTATCCTCCGGATGCACGACCAGACCCAGCGCTCCGGCTGCGTCTCCTTCACCACGGCCCATACTGGCAACGCACTCATGAGTGCTGGGAAGAAGGTGGAGAACTTCCGGCGCAAGTGCGTTTTCATGGATGCCAAGGGCTCCCACGCACGGTTGGAATTGCCGACTGAGCTGCCGGAGAATCTTGATTGCTGGGCTCATGAGAAGCTCACCGACCCCCGGGCGGCGCTGGTCCTGAGGAAGATGACGGAGGACATGGAGGCCGGGGTGCTGACGGGGGCCATGCTCGTCAAAGAGTTCCTGACGCAGCGCCTGGCACCGCTTCAGGCACACTCGCGCCCCATGTGGGACTTCAAGGGTGCAGATGACGACATCCGGCTGTGCTCGGGGAGCCTGTCGGGTGAGGAGCTGAGCAAGGCCGCGCACACTCTGCTCGAGAAGGATCCAGGCGGCCTCCCAGCGGCCTACATCCCATTGTACCATCGTGGTGACGGGGCGGAGCTGGTCGCCACCATGCCTGTCTTCAACGAGCTGGGGCTTGTGCCGCCTGAGCTCCCCAACTCCCCGGTGGTGTTGTCCTCCGGCGACGATGCCGAAGAGAGAGGGGAGGAGGACTTGGAGGCGACTATGGATGATGCGGCGGGGACTCCTCCTTTTTCATGGAGCGAGCTTCTCCGCAGCCTCTCCGATGACGATGCCGAGCCCCCGGTCGAGGGGACTCCACGCTCCACCGGGGTCGTGACGAGGTCCGGTGCCACCCCCTTGCGGAGGTCGGGCCGAGCGGCTCCAAAGAAGGGCGAGGCGACATCGCTTCCCCGAGGTGACGCTGCTTCCTTGCCGTCTGCCATCGCCGCGCCGAGGCCGGCAGCCGTGCACCCCACTGATCCTCAGGGCGCGGCGAAACCTGCGCTCAAGAAGATCGGGGGCGCCCCGGCCCTGGCCAGAAAAAGGGCATACATTGTCTCTGACGAGTAAGTATCTTTACCTTGCCTTGTTTTCCATCCTTGACGCTGTGCCCACGATGCTCATCTCCTGATAACCAGGGTGGAGACCGTGGTGAAGAAGAGGAAGGAGGAAGCCGGGGCCCCTGAGGCCACACCGCCCGCCACGGCCACGGTGACCTCGGCACAGATGGAGGAGACCGCTTCGCACCCTGCGCCAGAGCGGGCCCTTCAAGGCACGGTGGTGGAGCCTCAGGAGGAAACTACCTCCGTGGGCCAGCAGTCTTCGGGGCCACCCATCCCCGTTGTACCCGCGGGGGGTTCGGGGGCTCCAGAGCCCTCTGCTGCTCTCGCTGCTGCTGTGGCGCCAGTGCCGCCTCCTCCCCAAGCCCTCGCGTTGGCATACCATGGCTCCTCTACCAGGCCTGGCGCTTTGGAGGAGGCCTACGCCGCGCTGGACCAGCTCCGGACCGATCTTTAGGTCACTGACAGGTGTGTGGTGATGGGGCGTCTGGGGCTGATCTCGGGGTGGCTCCAGGCCGACGCGTCCATCAGGACTGCCTAGGGCCAGGCCGACGCTACCGTCGTGGAGGGTAGGAAAGAGGCCGGCGAGGCCACGGCGGCTTGCGACGTGGCGCTAGTCGACGCAGCGTCCGCCAAGGAACGTTGCAGCATGGTGGAAGCCGAGCTGAAGGCGGCGAGGGAGGCAGCGAGCAAGACGGCGCAGGAGCCTCTCCAGCAGCGCTGACGAGCTCGGCGATGCGGTCCAGCCAGTCCTCGTAGAGGTCGTCGGCCAGACGATAGCGCAGAAGCTCGCGCGCCATGAGCAACACAGCCTGCGCGTTCGCCGGCCCGCGACGAGCATGGGAGGACGAAGCAGCGGCCGGAGTCGGCGACGGAGTCGGCGACGGAGTCGCGGTGCGCCCATCACGCCGCACAGAGGGCTGCAGCGACGAGTCCTGTTGCTCATGGGCCGTAGGGCCGGTGGCAGCGTTGGCCGCAGGGGAAGGGGAGTGACGAGGGGCGCCGTCGCCCGCAGGCGCTGTCTGAGCAACGCAGGCACCGAGGGCTGCCCGGCGCTCGGCATGAACTCGATGATCGTCGGCCATGAGAACGGCTGAACGACGGTGAAACGACCGATGGACAAGAGGCTTCGACACGCCCCTACCTGGCGCACCAAAATGTCGGATTCAGGGCTCCGCTGACCCAAGAAATGTTCGAACTCTGGGGCATGTGCGAAGAACTCGACCTCTCCGGCCAATCGATTCGCCTCTCTCACGGCGTTGTTTGATGAACAGGAAAGGAAGGAGACGCAGCAGTTTACCCAGGTTTGGGCCACCTTGTGGTGTAAGACCGTACTCCTGCTTTGGGGTGGATTAGCCTCGTGAGGGGCTGAGGATGAACTAGTACAAAGGAAGAACAACCTCACGAGGTCTGTTCTTGTGTGGGTTTTTAGCTGAGGATTCGATCTCCCTTTCCTATGGTGGTGGCTAACCTATATATAGTGGCCTTGGTCCTTGATGACCCACAAGTATAGGGGATCAATTGTAGCCCTTTTCGATAAGTAAGAGTGTCGAACCCAACGAGGAGCAGAAGGAAATGACAAGTGGTTTTCAGCAAGGTAATGTCTGCAAGTGCTGAAATTGTAAGTAACAGAGTAGTTTGATAGCAAGATAATTTGTAACGAGCAAGTAACGATAGTAGTAACAAAAGTGCAGCAAGGTAGCCCAATCCTTTTGAGGCAAAGGACAGGCCAAAACGGTCTCTTATAATAAGCAAAGCGTTCTTGAGGGTACACGGGAATTTCATCTAGTCACTTTCACCATGTTGGTTCGATTTGTGTTCGCTACTTTGATAGTTTGATATGTGGGTGGACCGGTGCTTAGGTGTTGTTCTTACTTGAACAAGCCTCCTACTTATGATTAACCCTCTCGCAAGCATCCGCAACTACGAGAAAAGTATTAAGAATAAATTCTAACCATAGCATTAAACTTTTGGATCCAATCGGTCCCTTATGAAATAGCGCATAAACTGGGGTTTAAGCTTCTGTCACTCTCGCAACCCATCATCTACTTACTACTCCATAATGCATTCCCTTAGGCCCAAATATGGTGAAGTGTCATGTAGTCGATGTTCACATGACACCACTAAGGGAATCACAACATACATACTATCAAAATATTGAACACGTATCTAGTTCACATGATTACTTGCAACATGATTTCTCCCGTGACCTCAAGAACAAAAGTAACTACTCACAAAGGATAATCATGCTCAAGATGAGAGGGGTATTAAATAGCATATTGGATCTGAACATATAATGTTCCACCAAATAAACCATATAGTAATCAACTACAAGATGTAATCAACACTACTAGTCACCCACAAGCACCAATCTATAGTTCCGGTAACAAGATTGAACACAAGAGATGAACTAGGGTTTGAGATGAGATGGTGCTGTTGAAGATGTTGATGGAGATTGCCCTCCCCAATATGGGAGAGTTGTTGGTGATGATGATGACGATGGTTTCCCCCTCCGGGAGGGAAGTTCCCCCGGCAGAATCGCTCCGTCGGAGGGCAAAAGTGCTCCTGCCCAAGTTCTGCCTCCAGACGGCGGCGCTCCGTCCCGAAAGTCCTCTCCTTATTTTTTCTATGTCAAAATTACTTATATACCATAAGATGGGCACCGGAGGTGGGCCTGGGTGAGCACAACCCACCAGGGCGCGCCTGGGCTCCCTAGTGCGCCCAAGTGGGTTGTGCCCACCTGGTGGGCCCCCTCTGGTACTTATTTCCTCCAATATTCTTCGAATATTCCATAAAAAATCTCTGTAAAGTTTCAGCTTGTTTGGAGTTGTGCAGAATAGGTGGCCTAACGTAGCTTTTCCAGGTCCAGATTTCCAGCTGCCGGAATTCTCCCTCTTTGTGTGTACCTTGCATATTATGAGAGAAAAGGCATTAGAATTACTCCAAAAAGCATTATTATGCATAAAAACATCATAAATAACAGTAGGAAAACATGATGCAAAATGGACGTATCAACTCCCCCAAGCTTAGACCTCGCTTGTCCTCAAGCGAAAACCGAAATCGAAAAACATGTCCACATGCTTAGAGAGAGAGGTGTCGATAAAAACAAAATACGGACATAGAAGCATCATGTAGATTATTATAACAGCAACAAATTTAAACATAAGACTTTTATCATAGAACTTTTATCATAAACTTCTCATGAATAAGTGGCAGTTCATCACACAATTGAAGTATAAAGCATAAACTCTATTAGAAACCAACAAACTATGTTCTCAGTCAACTTTGCAACTACAATTCATCATCTTTTCAGGAAGGGTCACGTATCGGAGCCTTTAGGCAAGTCCACATACTCAACCATCATATAGTCTTCTATGATTACTAACACTCGCCGCATACACATGAGCAAAACGTTTCAGCCAGACACATGGAAAGATAGGGGCTTATAGTTTCGCCTCCCAACGTATTCACCTCAAGGGCGATGTCAACAATAATAACTTATGCCACCCATATTCAACTGGACATATGTGCCTAGATCTTTCCTCACCACATGATGCTTGCCAAAGGATAAAAATAAAAGGAAAAGAGAGAAGAACTTTGACTCTTTGCATAAAAGTAAAAGATAGGCCCTTCGCAGAGGGAAGCAGAGGTTGCCATGCGCTTATTTGTTTGTATGCTCAACCCCTTAGTGCAAAAGAACGTCACATTGTATTGCCCCTTGTGATGGAAACCTTTATTATGCAGTCTGTCGCTTTTATTCTTCACCATCACAAGTTCGTACAATGGTCAATTTTCCTTTACACTAAATGATCTCACACTTTTAGAAGCAATTTTTATTGCCTTATTGCGCCGATGACAACTTACTTGAGGGATCTTGCTCAATCCCTAGGTAGGTATGGTGGACACTTGAAAATAAGATTTGGGTTTAAGGGTTTTTGGAAACACAAGTAGTATCTCTACTTAGTGCGGAATTTTTGGTTAGCAAAGATAGGGGGCAAGCACCACATGTTGAAGGATCTATGACAATATAACTTCTATGTGAATATGGACAAGCATAAATCATTACGTTGTCTTTCTTGTCCAACGTCAACAATTTTGGCATATAATAATTTGATGGGGGCTCACAATCACAAAAGATTTCTAGGATAGTATATTTATATGTGAATCTTCTCTTCCCTTATTAATTCTTTCATGAGTCGCATCATTGACCAATGCTATGTTTGTCAATCTCTAATAAAATTTTCTACTCATACTTTTCCTTATGTGGTGCCATCACCTACCATAAGATTAGCATATGATCTTTTTCTTTTATTTCCTTTCCCCCTTTTTTTATTGCAACATGAAAGTAAGAAAGCAAAAACTCAAACTAAACTTTATTATATATCTTGCACATGATTACAAGGATAGACCACTAAGCAAGCTCTCAAAAAGAAAGGATCGAACTAAACTTTTATTCATCTAAAGCAAAAGATCAAACTAAAATAAGTAAAGGCCAAAAGATAGTGGGGATGATACGATACCGGGGCACCTCCCCCAAGCTTGGCGGAAGCCAAGGGGAGTGCCCATACCCGAAACTCAATTTTCCTTTAGTGATGAAGAAGAAGGTGGTGGTGATGAAGTAGATGCGATCTTGTCCTCAGGTTTCCATGGCAGAGGTCCACCATCGTAAGAGGAAGAATGAGTCTCACGGGTCCTGCAACTGGCAGCCAAACTCATACCTTTAAACCTCGCCTCATATTCGAAGACTTGGTTTTGAAGATCATAGATCTGGCTTTGGAGGAAGTTGATTTGCTCGTTGAGGGTGAAGACGATGTCCTTCATGGGCTTGCCATCCACCTTGAGATCACGAGTAAGGTCCGTAATCATGAGGTGATTGGCATTGAGTCCACGCTCCACCATCCCCTTGCACCGGAAGACTTCCTGCTCCATAGCTTCAAGCCTGGCCTCCATGGTTCCCGTCCCCTTGGGTCCTTGCACATCACGGATGTGCAGCACCCCCTCATGCATCTGGATGGCCTGAGGGTGCTGCACCACCTCCCGCAAATATGGGTTGATGACGTTCTTGAAGAACTTGTCCTTGGAGGAGCTTGAAGCGGCCATGGTAGATGAGATCTGACAGAAAACAGCAAGGAAAAGAAAACAGAAGATTTCTCCGCGATACGGTGGTCAATAGGTTCGGGGAGTATATAAAGATTTTTAATCTTGGGAAACAAGCAAACGTAAGAAAAACGGAGTCCGGAAGGTGTCCCAGGTGGGCACAACCCACCTGGGAGCGCCTGGCAAGCCAGGCGCGCCCTGGTGTCTTGTGCCCACCAGGGTACGCTTCCTGGAAGTTTATTATTTTCCTAATTTTCTAAATATTCCAAAACTGACAAAAAATATTTTTGCGGATTTTTCGGAGCCCGTTTACTTACCGTATCACGTACCTCCTTATTTTCACGATTCTGGAGTGTTCCGAAAGGACTCTTTATGTGTTCTTCCGGTGTCAAAGTTTGGATAATATTACTTTCAACATTAATGGGCGTACCTGAGATATAATGTTTTATTCGTTGCCCATTAACAACCTTCGGGTTAGTACCTTCGGCATTATTTATTTTGATAGCTCCAGACCGATAAACCTCCTTGATAACATAGGGTCCTTCCCATTTGGAAAGGAGTTTTCCTGCAAAGAATCTGAAACGAGAGTTGTACAAAAGAACATATTCTCCAACTTTGAACTCACGCTTTTGGATTCTTTTATCATGCCATCTTTTAACTTTTTCTTTAAATAATTTGGCATTTTCATAAGCTTGGGTTCTCCATTCATCTAGTGAGCTAATATCAAATAACCTCTTTTCACCGGCAAGTTTGAAATCATAGTTGAGTTCTTTGACTGCCCAATATGCTTTATGTTCTAACTCAAGAGGCAAATGACAAGCTTTTCCATAGACCATTTTATAAGGAGACATACCCATAGGATTTTTATATGCTGTTCTATAAGCCCAAAGTGCATCATCTAATTTCTTAGACCAATTCTTCCGGGACCTATTGACAGTCTTTTGCAAAATTAATTTTATTTCTCTATTACTAAGTTCAACTTGACCACTAGACTGAGGATGATAGGGTGATGCAATTCTATGGTTAACATCATACTTGGCAAGCATTTTACGGAAAGCACCATGAATAAAGTGTGAACTACCATCGGTCATTAAATATCTAGGGACTCCAAACCTTGGGAAAATAACTTCCTTAAGCATTTTAATAGAGGTGTTGTGATCAGCACTACTGGTTGGAATAGCTTCTACCCATTTAGTAACATAATCAACAGCAACCAAAATATGTGTATACCCATTAGAGGAAGGAAAAGGTCCCATGTAATCAAATCCCCAAACATCAAATGGTTCAACGGCAAGTGAATAATTCATAGGCATTTCTTGACGCTTACCGATATTACCTATTCTTTGACATTCATCACAAGATAAGACAAACTTACGGGCATCCTTGAAGAGAGTAGGCCAATAAAATCCAGATTCTGATACCTTGTGAGCAGTTCTGTCTCCAGCATGATGCCGTCCATAAGCTTCGGAGTGACATTTCCGTAGGATTTGTCCATGTTCATGCTCAGGTACACAACGTCTAATAATACCATCTACTCCTTCTTTATAAAGATGTGGGTCATCCCAAAAGTAATGTCTTAAGTCATAGAAGAATTTTTTCTTTTGTTGGTATGTAAAGCTAGGTGGTAAATATTTAGCAACAATGTAATTAGCATAGTCAGCATACCAAGGAGTGTTATTAGAAACATTTATTGCAGCTAACTGCTCATCAGGAAAACTATCATCAATAGGTAGTGGGTCATCAAGCACATTTTCAAGCCTAGACAAGTTATCAACTACGGGGTTCTCAGCTCCTTTTCTATCAGTGATATGTAAATCAAATTCTTGTAGCAAGAGAACCCATTGAATAAGTCTAGGTTTAGCATCTTTCTTTTCCATAAGATATTTAATAGCAGCATGATGGGTGTGAACAATTACTTTTGAATCAACAATATAAGATCTAAATTTATCACAAGAAAACACCACTACTAGAAATTCCTTTTCAGTAGTAGCATAATTCCGTTGTGCACTGTCTAGAGTTTTACTAGCATAATGAATAACATTCAGTTTCTTATCAACTCTTTGTCCTAGAACAGCACCAACAGCATAATCACTAGCATCACACATAATTTCAAAAGGCAAGTTCCAATCAAGTGGTTGAACAATAGGTGCAAAAATTATGGCTTTCTTGAGTGTTTCGAAGGCTTCTAAACAATCATCATCAAAAACAAAAGGAGCATCCTTTTGCAAAAGATTTGTAAGAGGCCTAGAAATTTTAGAGAAGTCTTTGATAAATCTCCTATAGAAACCAGCATGACCTAGGAAACTACGAATACCTTTGATATCTTTAGGACATGGCATTTTCTCAATTGCATCAACCTTAGCTTTGTCCACTTCAATACCTCTTTCAAAAATTTTATGGCCCAAAAGAATACCTTCATTAACCATAAAGTGGCACTTCTCCCAATTCAAGACAAGATTTGTTTGCTCGCATCTTTGCAAAACTCGATCAAGATTGCTTAAACAATCATCAAAAGACTTCTCATAAACAGAGAAGTCATCCATGAAAACCTCAACAATCTTTTCACAAAAATCAGAGAATATAGCAGTCATACATCTTTGAAAGGTAGCAGGTGCATTGCATAAACCAAAAGGCATACGTCTATAAGCATAAGTTCCAAAGGGACAAGTGAAAGTGGTCTTTTCTTGATCAGGTTGAGAAACAGGTATTTGTGAAAAACCAAAATATCTATCAAGGAAGCAAAAGTGTGTGTGCTTAGATAATCTTTCTAGCATTCGATCAATAAAAGGCAGAGGGTAATGATCTTTTCTAGTTGCTTTATTTAATTTTCTGAAATCAATTACCATTCTATAGCCTGTAACAATTCTTTGTGGAATAAGTTCATTTTTATCATTAGGAACAACAGTAATACCTCCTTTCTTAGGAACACAATGAACAGGACTTACCCATCTACTATCAGCTATAGGATAGATTATACCTGCTTCCAGAAGTTTTAAGATTTCCGTTCTTACCACTTCCTTCATTTTCGGATTTAACCGACGTTGGTGATCAACAACGGGTTTAGCATCAGGTTCCATATTAATCTTGTGCTGACATAGAGTGGGACTAATGCCCTTTAAATCATCAAGAGTACACCCAATAGCAGCTCGGTGCTTCCTTTGAACTTTCAATAATCTTTCTTCTTCATGTTCTGAAAGGTTAGCACTAATAATAATAGGATATATCTTCTTTTCATCAAGATAAGCATATTTCAAAGTGTCTGGCAATTGTTTTAATTCAAACACAGGATCACCTTTAGGTGGAGAAGGACCTCCTAGTGTTTCAAAGAAAATCTTGTCTATTTCATTTCTCTCATGCATATGTAAATCATTTTCATGGTCTAGCAAATATTGTTCTAAAGGATCAGTAGGAGGCACAGCAATAGAAGCAAGACCAATTATTTCATCCTTACTAGGCAATTCTTTTTCATGAGGCTTTCTACTAAACTTGGAAAAATTAAACTCATGAGACTCATCACCAAAGCTAACACCGACAGTTTGTTTTTCACAATCTATTTTAGCATTAACGGTGTTCAAGAAAGGTCTACCAAAGATAATGGGAAAAAAGTCATCTTGTGGGGAACCAAGAACAAGGAAATCAGTAGGGTATTTTATTTTCTCACACAAGACTTCAACATCTCTAACAATCCCAATTGGTGATATAGTGTCTCTATTAGCAAGTTTAATAGTAACATCTATGTCTTCTATTTCTGCGGGTGCTATGTCATTCATAATTTCTTGATATAAGGAATAAGGAATAGCACTCACACTAGCACCTATGTCACATAGACCATGATAACAGTGATCTCCTATTTTAACTGAGACAACAGGCATGCCAACAACAGGTCTATGATTATCCTTTTTATCAGGTTTGGCAATTCTAGTAGCTTCTTCACAGAAGTAAATAACATGCCCATCTACGTTTTCTTCCAGGAGATCCTTAATCATAGCAACACTAGGTTCTACTTTAATTTGTTCATCAGGTTTAGGTGTTCTAATATAACTTTTGTTAACCACAGTTGAAACTTTAGCATGTTCCTTTATCTTAACAGGGAAAGGTGGTTTCTCAATATAAGCAGTAGGAACAACTGGATCAACATTTTAAATTATGGTTTCCTCTTTAATTGGTACTGGTTCTTTAACTTCTTGTTTAATAGGTGGGTGATATTTGAACCACTTCTCCTTAGGGAGATCAACATGAGTAGCAAATGATTCACAAAAGGAGGCTACTATCTCAGAGTCAAGTCCATATTTAGTGCTAAACTTTTGAAAAGCATCGGTATTCATAAAAGATTTAACACAATCATACTTAAGCTTAATACCTCATTCTTTACCTTCGTCGAGTTCCCAATCTTCAGAGTTGCGTTTAATTCTTTCCAAAAGATCCCACCGGAATTCAATAGTCTTCTTCATAAAAGAACCAGTACAAGAAGTATCAAGCATGGATTGATCATCACGAGAAAGCCGAGCATAAAAGTTCTGGATAATAATTTCTCTTGAGAGCTCATGGTTGGGGCATGAATATAACATTTACTTAAGCCTCCCCCAAGCTAGAGCGATACTTTCTCCTTCACGAGGCCAAAAATTATATATATAATTCCGATCACGATGAACTAGATGCATAGGATAAATTTTTTGGTGGAACTCCAATTTCAATCGATTCCAATTCCAAGATCCAATATCATCGCATAGCCTATACCATGCCAATGCTTTTACCTTAAAAGATAAAGGGGAAAAAATTCATAACTTCATCTCCGGGTAAACCTGCAAGCTTAAACAATCCACAAATTTGTTCCACATATATCAAGTGCATATCGGGATGTTCGGTTCCATCTCCTGCAAAAGGATTAGCTAGCAGTTGTACCCGAAGGAATTTCATATTCAATATTTCCAGTAGGTGCTGTAGGTTGAGGGGTAGCTAATTGTGGTTCCGGTCGAGGTGAAGATACCCCGAACAAACCCCTCAAAGGATTGTTTTCCATAGTAATAAGTGACAATAAATTTCAGCACACTATATAAATGTTTCCTTACCAAAGGCGCTTCACTCCCCGGCAATGGCGCTAGAAAATAGCCTTGATGATCCACAAGTATAGGGGATCAATTATAGCCCTTTTCGATAAGTAAGAGTGTCGAACCCAACGAGGAGCAGAAGGAGATGACAAGTGGTTTTCAGCAAGGTAATGTCTGCAAGTGCTGAAACTGTAAGTAACAGAGTAGTTTGATAGCAAGATAATTTGTAACGAGCAAGTAACGATAGTAGTAACAAAAGTGCAGAAAGGTAGCCCAATCCTTTTGAGGCAAAGGACAGGCCAAAACGGTCTCTTATAATAAGCAAAGCGTTCTTGAGGGTACACGGGAATTTCATCTAGTCACTTTCACCATGTTGGTTCGATTTGTGTTCACTACTTTGATAATTTGATATGTGGGTGGACTGGTGCTTAGGTGCTATTATTACTTGAACAAGCCTCCTACTTATGATTAACCCTCTCACAAGTATCCGCAACTACGAGAAAAGTATTAAGAATAAATTCTAACCATAGCATTAAACTTTTGGATCCAATCGGTCCCTTACGAAATAGCGCATAAACTGGGTTTAAGCTTCTGTCACTCTCGCAACCCATCATCTACTTACTACTCCACAATGCATTCCCTTAGGCCCAAATATGGTGAAGTGTCACGTAGTCGACGTTCACATGACACCACTAAGGGAATCACAACATACATACTATCAAAATATCGAACACATATCAAGTTCACATGATTACTTGCAACATGATTTCTCCCGTGACCTCAAGAACAAAAGTAACTACTCACAAATGATAATCATGCTCAAGATCAGAGGGGTATTAAATAGCATATTGGATTTGAACATATAATCTTCCACCAAATAAACCATATAGTAATCAACTACAAGATGTAATCAACACTACTAGTCACCCACAAGCACCAATCTATAGTTCCGGTAACAAGATTGAACACAAGAGATGAACTAGGGTTTGAGATGAGATGGTGTTGTTGAAGATGTTGATGGAGTTTGCCCTCCCCAAGATGGGAGAGTTATTGGTGATGATGATGACGATGATTTCCCCCTCCGGGAGGGAAGTTCCCCCGGCGGAATCGCTCCGCCAGAGGGCAAAAGTGCTCCTGTCCAAGTTCCGCCTCGAGACGGCGGCGCTCCGTCCCGAAAGTCCTCTCCTTATTTTTTCAAGGTCAAAATGACTTATATACCAGAAGATGGGCACCAGAGGTGGGCCTGGGTGAGCACAACCCACCAGGGCGCGCCTGGGCTCCCTGGCGCGCCCAGGTGGGTTGTGCCCACCTGGTGGGCCCCTCTGGTACTTATTTGCTCCAATATTCTTCAAATATTCCATAAAAAATCTCCGTAAAGTTTCAGCTTGTTTGGAGTTGTGCAGAATAGGTGGCCTGACGTAGGTTTCCCAGGTCCAGATTTCCAACTGCCGAAATTCTCCCTCTTTGTGTGTACCTTGCATATTATGAGAGAAAAGGCATTAGAATTACTCCAAAAAGCATTATTATGCATAAAAACATCATAAATAACAGTAGGAAAACATGATGCAAAATGGACGTATCAGTCCTCTTCCTCCAAAATGAAGGCAGGAAGGGATTCCGCAGTGGCCAATTTTGAAGGGGGACAAGTAGTTCATCTTATCCTGATGAAAGGTGGTCTTCGCCTGCAAAGCTTCTGGTCGTGACGTCGTGGTGGGCTCGGCGATGACATTCGTCCTGCCATCCTGGCGGTCTTGGTCTCGTTGCACGGGAATGGAAACCTTTGGGTGATTCCTCGGGACTCTGCTCCTATGCTTGCCTCCTTAGCACAAAAGAGGAAACCTGCTACGCTGCGCCCGCTGGCGCCCACCTGGCCTTGATCGTCATGGCTTGCATCACCCGAACCTCATGAGATGGGTGCTTGCAAAGGAATCTCCGCTCCTCAGGAGCCAGCCTAGGGAGGCCGCTCCCTCTAGAGGTCTTGGCGTCGTCCGCCTCGCGAGGCTTGGCCCCTCGCAAGGGTCTTGTCTTGCCGATGCTGAAGAAGGGCCGTACCAGGCCGTCGATGGAGCCACGCCATGGGCCGCATGCAGGCAAGTCTGGGTACCCTGGTTCCCAGAACGCCGACAGAAAGCGCGCTCGTTGCCTTCCTGCGAGCGAATATCGATGTGTTTGCCTGGCAACCATCTGATATCCCCGGTGTTCCCAGGGAGGTAATCGAGAATGACCTTGCTGTTTGCCCACATGCCCGACCCGTCAAGGAGAAGGTCCGGAAGCAAGCTTTGGATCGGCAGCAATTCATTGCCGAGGAGATCAAGAAACTTGAGGCAGCTGGTCTGGTCAGAGGAGTGCTGCATCCAACACGGTTAGCAAATCCTGTGGTGGTACGCAAGGCTAATGGGAAATGGAGGCTTTGCATAGATTTTACGGATCTGAACAAGGCATGCCCGAAGGATCCATTTCCCTTGCTGCGCATCGACCAGATTGTGGATTCCACCTCCGGGTGTGACTTGCTCTCTTTTCTGGATGCATACTCTGGATACCACCAGATTTTCATGTCCAAGGAAGACGAGGAGAAGACCGTGTTCATAACCTCATGTGGCACGTACTGCTTCGTACGGATGCCCTTCGGGTTGAAGAGCGCCGAATCCACTTTTGCAAGAGCAGTACAGATTGGCTTTGAGTCCCAGCTGCACAGAAATGTTGAAGCTTACATGGATGATATTGTGGTCAAGACCAAGGACAGATCAACCCTCATCCAGGATTTGGAAGAAACCTTTGCTAATCTACACAAGATCAACTTGAAGCTGAACCCGGAGAAGTGCGTGTTTGGCGTCCCTTCCGGCAAGCTACTTGGCTTATTTGTGTCCCATCGGGGGATAGAAGCCAACACCGACAAGATCAAGGCTATCGAGCAGATTCAAGCACCCAAGACAGTTAAGGACGTGAGGCGTTTGACTGGATGCGTTGTCGCGCTTAGCAGGTTCATTTCCAAGTCTGCCGAGCGCGCCCTGCCGTTCTTCAAAATCTTGAAGAAGGCAGGGCCTATGGAGTGGACCCGGGAGGCAGACGCCACGCTACAAGATTTGAAGACCTATCTCTCCTCTGTGCCCACTTTGGTCGATCCCAAACCACAAGAGCCGTTGCTGCTATACTTGGCGGCAACCAATCAAGTGGTTAGTGCAGCACTGGTGGCACAGCGGGAAGTAGACAAAGCGGCAGCCACCATCGTCCCCTCTGGAGAAGGAAGTGAACCCGTCCCGTCAAGGCCAGAGTCAATCCAAAGCGGAGAAACGCAGGGTAGCAGAAGCGGTTCTATGGTCGCGGCAAAGAAGAAAGTGGTGCAGCGCCTAGTGTACTTCGTCAGCTCCCTGTTACAGGGGGCTAGGTCAAGGTACTATAGCTTGCAAAAGTTGATTTTTGGCCTCATCATGGCCTCAAGGAAACTGTGCCACTACTTCCAAGCCCACGAGGTCACGGTTGTCATCCACTTCCCCTTGCAACGCATACTTCGGAACCCTGAGGCCACCGGCAGGATTGTGGAATGGGCTTTGGAGTTGTCCAGCTTTGGTTTAAAGTTTGAAAGCACGTCAACCATTCAGAGCAGAGCACTAGCAGAATTCATTGCAGAGTGGACACCAACCCCTGATGAAGAAGTGTTGGAGACAGTTATCCCCGGTAAGGAGGCGCCCCAAGAATGGATTATGTATTTCGATGGTGCCTTCTCCCTACAAGGTGCAGGAGCTGGCGTATTTCTCGTTGCCCCCACTGGGGAGCACCTGAAGTACATTGTCCAGATGCATTTACCCTGGGAGGAGGCTACCAACAATAATGCCGAGTATGAAGGACTCCTTGCTGGGCTCAGGATCGCAACAGAACTGGGAATCAAGAAGCTGATTATCTGCGGAGACTCGCAACTTGTGGTGAGACAAGTGAACAAGGATTACCAAAGTCCATTGATGGAGGCATACATTGAGGAAGTGAGGAAGTTGGAGGAGCGCTTTGACGGATTACAAACAAAGCACGTACCCCGTGCGGAAAACAACATCGCTGATCATCTATCAAAGTGCGCTGTGGAAAAACTCCCTGTGGAACCAGGGACTTTTGTTCTCCATCTGACTCAGCCCTCCGTATCCCCGGTAACAATGGCCAGAAAAAGGAGGAAACTGGACTCCGGCAAGCCTCTCCCAGCAGAGCCTCTCGAGGCCCCCGGCAGAGAGCTTGGCGGGAACAACTCCCCTTCGATCGCTGAGCTGCACCCTCCTACCAGACCACCGGTCCCTGCGGTCGAGGAATGCGCTCCCACGAATGAGGAGGTGCTGCTAGTCCTCGTTGCCGAGCCCCAGGCTCCAACTTGGGCGTGGCACATAGTCCATTTCCTCCAAACTGGAGAACTCCCCGAAGAGCAAGAAGAAACTGAAAGAGTAGCCCGGAGGGCTAGTATGTATCAGTTTGTTGACAACACGTTGTACAGAAGAAGGCCCAACGGTGTGAAATTGAAGTGCATTTGCCGAGAGGAAGGAAAGGAACTATTGGCAGAAATACACAAGGGTATGTGCGGCTCACACATTGGATTGAGGGCTCTGGTTGGAAAAGCCTTCCGGCAAGGATTTTACTGGCCCACAGCCCTCCAAGATGCAGTTGAGTTGGTCACCAAATGTGAAGCCTGCCAGTTCCATTCCAAGAATATCCATCTTCCTGCCCAAGCTCTTCAGACAATCCCTTTGTCATGACCGTTTTTGGTCTGGGGGCTCGAGATCTTGGGCCCCTTCCCCCGTGCCACCGGGGGCATTGAATTCTTGTTCGTTGCAATCGACAAGTTTACAAAGTGGCCGAAAGTAGAGCCCGTGAGAAAGGTGACTGCCCAGTCAGCTATCAAGTTCTTGAAAGGGTTGGTGTGCCGCTTCGGGGTCCCTGCCCGCATCATCACCGACAATGGCACCCAATTCACGAGCCACACCTTCATGCAATACGTTCATGCCCTCGGAAGCAAAATCTCATTCGCCTCTGTCGCTCATCCAAGGAGCAACGGGCAAGCTGAGAGGGTGAATGCTGAAGTGTTGAGAGGACCCAAGACAAGAACATTTGATAAGCTGCTAGAGTGCGGCAGGCGATGGATCGACGAGCTGCCAGTGGTTCTTTGGTCCCTCAGAACGACACCAAATCGAGCTACCGGGCAGACTCCCTTCTCCCTAGTCTATGGGGCAGAAGCAGTTATCCCCACGGAACTTATTTACGGGTCACCTCAAGTGCTTGCCTACGATGAAGTGGCACAAGAACAGCACCGGCGTGACGACGTTGTGCTACTCGAGGAGAACCGTCTCCGGGCTGCTACGCGTGCTGCATGCTACCAGCAAGCCCTGCGTCACTATCACAGCTGCAGGGTTCATGCCCGGAGTCTTGAGGAAGGCGACCTTGTCCTTAGGCGCGTTCAGTCCGCCAAGGGTACAAACAAGTTGGCGCCGAAGTGGGAAGGCCCTTACCGGGTAGTACGAGTCACCAGACCTGGCGCAGTCCGTCTGGAGACCGGAGATGGCATTCAATTGCAAAACTCATGGAACACTGAGCATCTCCGTAAGTTCTACCCGTAAGGCGCGGCTGTCGGGCCCTGCCCGGCAACCACCCTTTTGTACAGGCCTTGCCGATGCTGCATGTAACCCCTTGTACAAAGCCAGGCACAGACCCTGAGCAACAGAGAAATAAACGAAGTGCTGGGGGGCCCCCGAAACTTGCATGCATGCATAAGCATATCATGAGCATAACATGATCATGTAGATCAGATCGCACATGGCATCATTTTCATCTGCACTAGGTTGCAGGGCTCTTACTATGGACTTGGTCCCGAAGAAGAGAAGAAAAGAAAAGCCTACATCACAATCCCCGGAAAGCCAAACAGATAAGTTTTATCTCTTATCCATATGTGTTCTATGAAGAGAAACTTGTGCCTGTGAAAACCTCGCCACCTTTAAAACTTAGGTGCTCCCATCCCTTGACTCGAACGTTGCTTTGGTCAGGATGGTTGTAGTGGCCTTTGGCAGAAAAGGTTTGGCGGGGGGCTGGTCCCTCCCTATGGTTTGTGCCCGGCAGGCCTAGCCCCACGGCAATGAACTGAGGGTACCGGCAGGATAGCCTGCCGGGGAAAACTTGTTTACTTTAATGTATAGAGGCATGTCACCTCTGCATGGATATGTTACATGCACAAGTACCCGGCAAGGTTTGTCTTTTTCATTAATATGCTGATTAACAAGTACAAATCTTACAGAACACAGACATGGATAAAGGAGATTACATAATTTAGACTAAAGTTTGGCAAATGCCTACATATTTTAGGTTGAAAATAGATAAGTGCCCCGTGATGCCCTTTCTTGTCCCTCTTCTCCTAGGCACTGCAGTGGGAGGCAAAGAGGGCGAAAAGAGCGCCTGGGCAGAAGCCCAGCCTGACCCCGTCAGGCCCTTTGGCGAGGAGCCTGGCGGGATGGGAGGGCGCAGGCGAAGGTGATGGTGAAGAGATCGGTGGAGACGACCCCCCCCCCCCCCCCCGGCCGCCACCACCAGGGCCAGCAGGACGCGGCAGGGTGAACGGAGCTGCAGCCCGCGAGGAAGCCTGCCGGGTTCCAGCTGGGGGCTGCTGGAGGAGCCCGGGGCACCACTCCCACCTATGCATCCAACTCCCTGGCAAATCACCTTGCCGGGAAAGGAGTGCAGGTGCAGATATTGGTGCCCCGATCTGATGGTGACGGTGCGGCTGGTGTTCAGCCAGAGTCGGAGCCGTCGTCCTCCCCATCGGCGTTGTCGTCATCACCGTCACTGTCCTCCTCATCGCTGCCGCTCGAGGAGGAGCTTTCGTCGTCGGTCGAGCTCTCCGCGCAGCACCCTAAGCGAGCACCCGAGCACCCAAAGACCTTGACGGAGAGCAGGCCGACCTCCATTAGTTTAAAATGGAGGACGTGCCCCTCCGACAAGCTATGGGCGCGAGCAAAGGTCTTCCAGCCGCGTTGGAAGAACATGACATGAGGGGCAGGAAAATCCACATCCACCCGCATGCCACCGTTCCCGCAACCCCTCATGTGCAGCTTCAATGCGCGCGGCTATTCGAGCTCCATCGCCCTCGCGAATGGAGTGGGGAGATGGAGGCGGCCACGCGGAGGCTTGTACAATCTGATAATGAACTCCAGGGGTTGGTCTCCAACATGGCCTTCCATCGGGGGAGGGGCGGCCGGTGGGGGCGCAATCAGAGCACCACCCCGTCCTCCTCGGCCCCGGGCACCACGACGACCATGACCTCGCCCCCTCCCACCTCCTCTCATGGCGGGCTCCGCCCCCGCATCTTCGGAGGGAGGAGGGAGACGCTGTCGAGCAGAAGTTCTCGTCGCCGCCACTGGAGCGGCGCCGCGCCCCCAACCTCTCGCCATGGTGGGCAAGGACTGCTGCAGGAATGGAAGGAGAAGGATGTGTGGAAAAAACGCCTTGCCCCGCGTTCCCTTTTTATAGACGAGCGGGGCAGAGGGCTAGATTTTTCCATGAAGGTAGCCGCCCCGTTCGTCCAGTCCGGCTCCTCCTCGCCATTAACGGCTCAAGGAATCAAGGCCTAGCCCCTGCACCATTCCACGACGCCTGGCTTTCTATCACGGCGCTCATTCCCGCGCCCTCCGCGTCCGTCACCAACTTTGCGCAGTGCATGCAATACACATGGCGGAGGCGTTTGGGGTGGGAAAGATAATGGGGTGGTGGTTACCGCCCCGTGGACGTGGAACGTGGGTACCCCACGGATCACGGCCCATTATTTCTCCCACTACAATTAGCATTATGCGACGCGCGGAAGAACCGGAAACTGACTTGGGCTCAGGTTAATGTAGAAGCAAAGAAGATCTCAAAGGACAAGCAACTGCTACCCTATTGCCTGTGCACTGGATAGGGCCTACCCCGATGACGCCAGGCAGCCCATTCGGGCCAGGCCTGGGGGCTCATGTCGGTGCAACAAACCCTGGGTCTGTTGCCCAGACCGTGCACAGGCCTAAAAGAGCAAGGTAGCAACATCCAAAGCAAGATCGAGTTAAAGAGATAGCTCTTTGAGGAATCAAAGGGCAGATCGAGAAGACCAAGACATGCTAAATGAGCAAGACACCACTGAGGGAAAGCCTCCCTTGCCGGGCAAGCGAGCCTGGCGAGGTCGAGGTGGCCCCGAAGACAAGCCTCAAGACCGTCCTGGCAGGCCTACCGGGCGCGACGAAGGCAAACTACCCCGCCAAGGCTCCACCGCTCCACCTCACAGCGACGCGAGTCATCGATCGGTGTGGTGTCAAGCCCCCAAGTGACTAAGTGGCTGTTATTTGGCATGTGGTAGCCACTTCCTATGGAAACCATCTCCAAATGGCACCCGTCCAGAGACGTGGCAAGTAGACAGACGAGAAGGTGGCCGAGCAGCCCGGCAAGGCTTGCCGGGCATGCCACGATGTGACATTAAGCGGCACATTTAATGCGCTCTGCTCTGTCTACAGAGTTAGGTATGATAGCACTGTTCGCTATCTAATTAGTACACAATGACTGATTTGCCATTATGGTGACCCCATGATCTATAGAAGGAGGGCCATGGCAACCATAGAAAGGATTCGGACCCTTGTACACTCGTACGCGCGTAGCTGCCCTCGCCCTGAGGCAACCCTGCCGGGCAAGAGCGCTGCGTTTCCACCACAATCCACCATCAATCCACCAAAGCAGGAGTAGGGTTTTACGCCTCGCGGCGGCCCGAACTTGGGTAAAAATTGCCCGCGTGATCTCTGCCGTGCTGCGCTACGCTCTCCGCTCTTTGTGCAACATGCTCATCCCCCCTGCCGAACCACAAAGGGGCTGATGGCCCCATAGGTGGCCATGGATCCCCACGACAAATTTCATAAGATTGAACTCTCTCCAAATATGTGGGATTCTTTTAACCTAAAGTTGACACTCTTCCAAACCCACTTTCAATACTATTGCAAACATTATTATCAATAGCATATTCATCATGAGGTATAAATAAAGTTTCAAAATCATAAGAAACATTATCACCCAAATCATGATCATTGCAATAAGTAGTAGACATAACAAAATCATCATCCCCAAGCTTGTAGATTTGCATATCATTAGAACAATCAAAATTCATATAATTTATAATAACATCATGGCAATCATGCTTTTGATTCAAGGAACTATCAAGTATGGGTGCAATAGCAATAATTTCATGTTTATCATAAGGAACTATAGCAAGTTCATCTCCATAGGCATCATTAATATTGGCATCATGGCCATAAGAATAGCAAGCATCATGTTCATCAAGGGGGGACATTTCAATCAAATCAACAGAATCACAATTATCTATAGATTCATGCATATCATTATTTTCTTCCAAAGCAGCAGACATTCTCTCGATAAATTCTTTAACATAGGCATTATGAGCACAGTTTTCATAGCAATATTTAAGAATGTCAATTTTTTTAGATTTTTAGAGAGTAATATCATACTTTTCAATCAAAGAAACAACTTCATAAGCACCCTTAAAAACAACAAATTCTTCAATTTGTCCGATACCATAGTAACTATAAATACCCTTTTCATAAGAAGATACGATTTCATTATCATTAAACTCACATAGATAGGGAAGGTGTTTTTTAGGGTTCTTAGAGCAACAACTAAAATCACAAATTTCATAAAGATTCCAAGCACAACAAAGCAGACAATTTATTTGATTCCATAAGAGTCTCCCTTTTTTAGACAAACAGTGACGCACAAAATGAGCATGCTCATCTAATGATTTTCCCTCAACTAAACTAGTTGGGGTTTCAGCACGAGCACATATGGATCGAATATGATCCAAGTAGAAAACTTTAAGTGGATCCATATCAATAAATTTTCAGCAAGCAAAGATGCAAGCAAATAGAAGACACATGGCATCACAAGCAAATAAAAGATCGAACGAGAAAAAGGCGAACGAAAAAAGAGGGCGAATAAAACGGCAAATTTTTGTGAAGTGGGGGAGATGAAAACGAGAGGCAAATGGCAAATAATGTAAATTGCAAGGAGATGAGATTTGTGATTAGGAACCTGATAGATGTTGATGATGTCTCCCTGGCAACGGCGCCAGAAATCCTTTCTTGATGGCTCGTGTCCGCGTCAGTTTTTCCCCGAAGAGGAAGGGATGATGCAACATAGCTACGGTAGGTATTTCCCTCAGTGATGAAACCAAGGTTATCAAACCAGTAGGAGAACCAAGCAACACTATGTAAACGGTGCCTGCACACAAAGAACAAATACTTGCAACCCGACGCGTAAGAGGGGTTGTCAATCCCTCTCGGGTAAAAGATAGATTGGTTTGTATGATTTTGGATAAATAGATCTCACGATAGAACAAAATAAAATAAATAAATAAAAAGTGCAGCAAGGTATTTTGGGGGTTTTAGAATAATAGATCTGAAAACAAAAGCAAATAAAAATAGACCTCAAGGCAAATATGATAAAGAATAGACCCAGGGCCCGTAGATTTCACTAGTGGCTTCTCTCGATAAAAATAGCATACGGCGGGTAAACAAATTACTGTTGGGCAATTGATAGAACTTCAAATAATTATGACAATATCCAGGCAATGATCACTATATAGGCATCACATCCAAGATTAGTAGACCGACTCCTGCCTGCATCTACTACTATTACTCCACACATCGACCACTATCCAGCATGCATCTAGTGTATTAAGTTCATGGAGAAATGCAGTAATGCAATAAGAACGATGACATGATGTAGACAAGATCTATTCATGTAGTAATAGACCCCATCTTGTTATCCTTAATAGCAACGATCAATACGTGTCTTGTTGCCCCTTCTGTCACTGGGAAAGAACACCGCACGACCGAACCCATCACAAAGCACCTCTTCCCATGACAAGAAAAATCGATCTAGTTGGCCTAACTAAACAAAAGATTCGAAGAAGAAATACAAGGCTATAAGTAATCATGCATATAAGAGATCAAAGAAACTCAAATAACTTTCATGGATAAATAGATCTGATCATAAACTCAAAGTTCATCGGATCCCAACAAACACACCGCAAAAAGAGTTACATCAAATAGATCGCCAAGAGACCATTGTATTGAGAATCAAGAGAGAGAGAGGAAGCCATCTAGCTACTAACTACGGACCCGTAGGTCTACAATGAACTACCCACGCATCATCAGAGAGGCACCAATGAGGATGATGAACCCCTCTGTGATGGTGTCTAGATTGGATCTGGTGGTTCTGGAACTTGCGGCAGCTGGAATTGTGTTTCGTCGACTCCCGTAGGGTTTTTGGATTTTCGGGGTACTTATAGAGCAAAGAGGCGATGCGGGAGGCGGCCGAGGTGGGCACAACCCACCATGGCGTGCCTGGGCCCCCAGGTGCGCCCAGGTTGGTTGTGCTCTGCTCGGAGCCCCGCTCTGGTACTTCTTTGGCCCAACAGGTGTCTTCTGGTCCGGAAAAATTCTCCGAAAAGTTTCGTTGCGTTTGGACTCTGTGGTATTGATTTTCTGCGAAGTAAAAAACAAGCAAAAAATAACAACTGAAACTGGGCACTATGTCAATAGGTTAGTCCCAAAAAATGATATAAAGTTGCTATAAAATGATTGTAAAACATCCAAGAATGATAATATAACAGCATGGATCAAGCAAAAATTATGGATATGTTGGAGACGTATCACACCCCGGCAAATCGCTCTGCCAGGGAGAAGATCAGGTGCAGATGATGGTGTTGTCGGCACCTTGCTGACGGTGACGGTGCAGCCGGCGCTCAGCTGGAGTCCGAACCATCATCCTCCCGCTCGGCGCTATCGTCATCACCGTCACTGTCATCTTTGTCGCTGTCGCTCGAGGAGGAGCTTTTGTCATCGGTCGAGCTCTCCGCGCAGCACCCTAAGCGAGCACCCGAATGCCTGAAGACCTTGATGGAGATCAAGTTGGCCTCCATTAATTTAAAATGGAGAACATGCCCCACCGCCAAACTATGGGCACGAGCAAAAAAAATTCCAGCCACGCCGGAGAAGCATGACATGAGGCGTGGGGAACTCTTTGTCCGCCCGCATGCTGCCATTACAGCAACCCCTCATGTGCAGCTTCAATCCTGGCGGCTGTTCTACCTCCATCACCCTTGCGAAAGGGGTAGGAAGCCGAAGATGGTTGCGCGGGGGCTCACGCAGTTTGACGATGAACTCCAACGGCTGGTCCCCGATGTGACCTTCCATTGGAGCCAAAGCGGCTTGGGGAGGAGCGACTAGAGCACCACCACGTCCTCCTCGGCCCCGAGCGCCGCGACGGCCACGCCCACGCCCTGCAGCACCACCTTGTGCGCTGGATTCTGCCCCTGCATCCCCAGCGGGGGAGGGAGGCGCTGCCGAGAAGAGACCCTCGTCACCACCGCTGGAGCTCGACCACGTCCTCTTCCCCTCACCATAGTGGAAGAGGGACGCAAGAAGAAGAAAGAAGAGATGTGTGTGGGTGAGCCCTCCGCCTCCTTTTATAGGAGAGCGTGGCCAGGACTGGCTTCTCACCACCCAAAAGGCAACCGCCCCACTCCACCAATCCAGTCCTTCTGCATCACTGATGACGTCCATAATCGACGGCCGCCATCCTGCGCCTATCCACGGTGCTGAGCTTTCTGCCATGGCACTAATTTCCGCGCCCTACGCGTCCGCCACCAACCCTGCGCAATGCATGCAGCGTACGTGGCGGAAACGACAGTTACCTCCCCGTGAACATGGGCAGCCCACAAGCCATTACGTGGGTAACCCCATGTCGTTCCGCATGACTCACGGGAAAACCGGAAACTGATTCAATCACAGGTTAATGAAGAAGCAAGGAAGATATCAAGAAAGACATGAATCCCATTACGGTTTGGCCAAAGTGTGCGCCTGTGTATTTGTTGGGGCCTACCCCAGCGATGCCAGGCGGCATGTATGGGCCAGGCCCGGGGGCTCCTGTCGGTGCAACAAACACTCACGTTTGTTGCCCGGACTTATACACAGACATACTGGCATCGTATGTCCAGCACCAAACTACAAATCAAAACCAAGCGACAGGAACCGCTCTTCATGAGATCAAGGAGTTGATCAAGAAGACCAAGTCAAACAAGACAGTAGAGCATCACCTTGGGAAGGCTTCCCTTGCCGGGCAGGAGAGCTTGGCCGGGTCGAAGCCGCCCTAGGGACAAGTCCAAGATTACCCTGGTAGGCTTGCCGGGTTCGCCAAGGGCGAGGACTCCCGCCAAGGCACCATCGCTCCACCGCACCACAATGCAAATCACTTATCAATGTGGTGTCAAGCCTCTAGGTGATTAAGTGGCTACCACCAAGCACATGGTAGCCCATTAGAAGACAGATTACTCTCAAGTGGCACCCGTCCAGAGGCGTGTCAAACAGATAAGCAGAAGATGATTAAGCGGCACGGCAGGCTTGCCAGGCTTCACCTCAGCATGACACCTAGCAGTGCATTTAATGCACTTTGTCCTAACTGCCAGAGTTAGGTACGATAGCACGGTTAGCTATCTAATCACTAGATAAAGGCTGTTTTGCCACTGTGGTTACCCCTTGAGCTATAAAAGAAGGTCCAAGGCAAACTAGCAATGGATTCCGACCCTCGCACACTTGTATGCGCGTAGCACCTCTCCCCGAGGCCACCTTGCCGGGCTTGAGCGTTGCGTGTTCTTCGTGTTCCTCCATCCAATCCACCAAAGCAGGAGTAGGGTTTTATGCTTCCCAGTGGCCCGAACCTGGGTAAAAACCACCAGTGTCACCACCGTCGTGTTGTTTCATGGCCTCCGCTCTTTGTGCAACATGATCTTCCCCCTTGCCGAACCACAAAGGGGCCGATGGCCCCATAGGTGATCGTGTTCCTCCTCAACAATATCCCTCTGATCTTGAGCATGAATATTATTTGTGAGTAGTTGCCCTTGTTCTTGAGGCCACGGGAGAAGTCATGTTGCAAGTAATCATGTGAATTTGATATTCGTTCGATATTTTGATGATATGTATGTTGTGATTCCCTTAGTGGTGTTATGTGAACGTCGACTACATGACACTTCACCATCTTTGGGCCTAAGGGAATGCACTGTGGAGTAGTTATTAGATGATGGGTTGCTAGAGTGACAGAATCTTAAACCCTAGTTTATGCACTATTCCGTAAGGGACTGATTTGGATCCATATGTTTAATGCTATGGTTAGATTGTTATCTTAATTCTTCTTTCGTAGTTGCGGATGCTTGCGAGGGGGTTAATCATAAGTGGGAGCCTTGTTCAAGTAAGAACATCACCCAAGCACCGGTCCACCCACATATCAAATTATCAAAGTAGTGAACGCGAATCAAACCAACATGATGAAAGTGACTAGATGAAATTCCTGTGTGTACTCAAGAACGCTTTGCTTATTATAAGAGACCGTTCCGGCCTATCCTTTGCTATAAAAAGGATTGGGCTACCTTGCTGCACTTTGGTTACCGTTACCGTTACTTGCTTGTTACAAATTATCTTGCTATCAAACTACCTGTTACCGACAATTTCAGTGCTTGCAGAAATTGCCTTGCTGAAAACCGCTTGTCATTTCCTTCTGCTCCTCGTTGGGTTCGACACTCTTACTTATCAAAAGGACTATGATTGACCCCCTACAGTTATGGGTATTTTTAGTTTTTAATATGATAGGAAATAGACCCGGGGGTCGTAGATTTCACTAGAGGCTTCTCTCGAGAAAATAGCATACGATGGGTAAACAAATTACTGTTGGGAAATTGACAAAAGAGCAAATAATTATGACGATATCCAAGGCAATGATCATGTATATAGGCATCACGTCCAAGATTAGTAGACCGACTCCTACCTGCATCTACTACTATTACTTCACACATCGACCGCTATCCAGCATGCATCTAGTGTATTAAGTTCATGAAGAAATGGAGTAATGCAATAAGAACGATGACATGATGTAGACAAGATCTATTCATGTAGGAATAGACCCCATCTTTTTATCCTTAATGGCAATGATACATGCGTGTCATGTCTCCTTCTGTCACTGAGATTGAGCATCGCAAGATGGAACCCATCACACAGCACCTCTTCCCATGGCAAGAAAAATCAATCTAGTTGGCCAAACCAAACCAAAGTTTCGGAGAAGAAATACGAGGCTATAACAATCATGCATAAAAGAGTTCAGCAAAGACTCAAATAATATTCATGGATAGATCTGATCATAAACTCACAATTCATCGGATCTCAACAAACACACCGCAAAAAGTCATTACATCAAATAGATCTCCAAGAACATCGAGGAGAACATTGTATTGAAGATCATAAAAGAGAGAAGAAGCCATCTAGCTACTACCTACGGACCCGTAGGTCTGTGGTAAACTACTCACGCATCATCGGAGGGGCAAGGGTGATGATGAAGAACCCCTCCGTGATCGTTGACCCCTCCGGCAGAGTGCCGAAAAAGGCCTCTAGATTGGATCTCGTGGTTCTGGAACTTGCGGCAGCGGAAACTGTTTTCTCTCGACTCCTCTAGGGGTTTTGGGATTTTAGAGTATTTATAGAGTTGATAGGCGGTGGAGGGGGTGCCTATGGGCCCCACTACCCACCAGGGTGCCCTGGTGCCTAGTGGGCCCCACAGCCCCCCTCAGGTGCATTTCTTGGGCCTCCTGGGTGTCTTCAAGGCAGAAAAAAATCTCCAAAAAGTTTCGTGGCATTTGGACTCCGTTTGGTATTGATATTCTGCAAAGTAAAAAAACAAGGCAAAAAACAGCAACTGGCACTGGGCACTATGTCAATAGGTTAGTCCCAAAAAATGATAAAGTTGCTAGTAAATGAATATAAAACATCCAAGAATGATAATATAACAGCATGGAACAATAAATAATTATAGATACGTTGGAGTCATATCATTGTGCTACAGATCTCTTTGTTGTAGATATTTAGTTCTCAAGGTGTGGTTGAATTGACAACTCAACCGCTAATACTTGCAAATATTCTTTGGCTCCCCTTGTGTCAAATCAATAAATTTGGGTTGATTACTCTACCCTCGAAAACTTTCACAATCCCCTATACTTGTGGGTTATCAGCTACCGCAACTAGGTGGTTGCTTGAACGAGGTTGGTCGGGAACGAAGGACACATGTTTACCCAGGTTTGGCCCCTCATGGTGGAGGTAAAGACCTACTTCCTGCTTGATTGATACTCCTGGAGATCTCGATTACAAGGATGCGAATTCGCTAACCTAGCTCTCGAGAGATTGCAACTTAGTATTTTCACTCCTAGGAACTCCCCTTTATATAATAGGTTGAGTCCCTAGGTTTACATGAGATTCCAGGTCGTACTCTCAACCCGGATCCTAGTCTAACTCTATGTTCATCTTTCCTCCTAAGTTAAGGAATCTTCCATCTGAGTCTTCTTCGTAAGCCGGCCCACGAGGCCTCTTCATGAGCCAGCCTCCTAGCGAATATCTTGTCAGGCCTTGGGCCTTCTTGTTTCCTCCATGACCCGGCAAAGGCTCTGGCCCATTGAGCCTCTTGGCTTTCTGGTCGGGTTAAGACATTAGCCGGGTCTTGGTGCTGGGGAACATTCCCAACATTAGCCCCCAGTTTAGCTTGGATTTATCCACGTTAAACTTCATCCTGAGAAAGAAGATAAGGAAAACAAAAACATCAAGAGTTAAGTTCCGGGTCTGCTTCCTGAGCCGGCATCTTCTTATCTCTTCACCACCTCTTGTTCTGGGTTAATTCATTTGCCAGGTCTTGTAGCTTACTTCGCACTTAGTATTTATTTATCATCTCATATTGTGACATCACTCCACTAGCATTCCAAAATCCACGCATGACATCACAACAGATCTTTAAATGGATATGTCTTGTCTTGCCAGGCATGAAAATCAAGGAGCCTTTTTAGCAAAAATTTACTGTGCATCCCGGGGTCTCGCGCCTGCCATTTTGGGTTCCATTCCCCTTATAAATAACACAATGGACCCCCTGGGGCTCTTTTTACCTTCTCTGTCCTTGGCTTGTCTTCTTCCTCTCACCTCCGACGCTCTACGCCCCTTCTCAAGCTCGCCGCCTCATCAAGTTAGCGACCACACCAACAAGAAGGCCGTTATCGGAGCCCATCGGACACGCTGCGGCCACGCTGTCGACCTCCAACATCTTTGGGCTTATCTGCACAGATCTGTGAGTACCTCGTTCCTTATCCATGCCATTGTAGTTCATCCCATGTTCACCAGAGTTCATCTCATACGAAGCCGTAGATCTAGATCATCACCAATGTGTCACCCGTAGGGCTCTCAACCTCTGCCACAACATAATTCATATTTATTAGATCCTCTGTGATGTATTCGATAGATCCCATTGCCGCTTCTCTACTTAGCAACTCCACTGCGACTAGGGTTTTTCCTTTCTTTTTCAGACGTTATCTAGATCTGTAGCTACAATCAAATTTTAACATTTCCTATTTGTGATTGCTACAACCCGAACTTTGTGTTACCACTTGTTAGATTATGAATTGCACTTATTCTGCTTGCGCCGGCTTGAACTATTGCCGGCTTGTAATTCCATTGTAATTCACCAAGCATGTCTCGACCGAAATGATAGAGCTCGCAATCAACGCTGGGCATGAATGGATTCCGAAGTTCGACGCGACATGGCCCGAATAAGGGGCACCGCTCATCCAATGTGCTTCATGGACGAGGTGATGCAGCACCAATTCCCAGAAGGGTTTAAACCCGTAAATATCAAGCCATACGACGGGACTACGGACCTGGCCGCGTGGATCGAAGACTTTGTTCTCCACATTCATATGGCACGAGGAGACGACCTCCAAGCCATCAAATACCTGCCATTAAAGCTCAAAGGACCAGCTCAGCACTGGTTTAATAGCCTCCCCTAAGACTCCATAGGGAGCTGGGAAGAGCTCAAAGATGCTTTTCGAGCCAACTTTCAAGGCACCTATGTCCGGCCTCCGGACGCCGATGACTTGAGTCATGTGGTCCAACAGCCCGGGGAGTCAGCCTGGCAATTCTGGAATCGGTTCCTAACTAAAAAGAATCAGATAGCTGACTATCCGGACGCCAAAGCCATAGCTGCGTTCAAGCACAGTATCCGGGACGACTGGCTGGCGCGCCAGCTCGGCCAGGATAAGCCAAAAACAATGGCGGCCCTTACCTCCCTTATGACCCGCTTTTGCGCGGGCGAGGATAGCTGGTTAGCTCATAGAAGCACCAACCCAGAAGACCCCAGCACTTCGGAAGTTCGGGATGGCAACAGAAAGCCAAGGTGTAACAAAAACAAACACCGACATAATGGCGCCGAGGCCGATGATACAACAGTAAATGCTGGATTCCGCAATTCCAAGTCCGGGCCACGGAAAAAGCCCTCTAAAGGGAACCAGCACTGACCCACTAAGTTAGATGCCATCCTGGATAGGCCGTTCTAGATCCACGGCACCTCGGACAAGCCCGCTAACCACACCAACCATAATTGTTGGGTAACCAAGCAGGTCAGCAAACTCACAGCCGAGGACACGGGCAAAAGCCCCCGCAGCAAGGACGATGAGGAACCTCGCAGGCCGAAAAATGGAGGCCAAAAGCAATTCCCTCCTGAGGTTAAAACAGTGAACATGATTTACGCCACTCATATACCCAAGAAGGACAGGAAACACGCACTTCGTGATGTCTACGCCTTAGAGCCTATTACCCCGAAGTTCAATCCATGGTCAGCATGTCTGATCACTTTCGATCGCAAGGACCACCCGGCCAGTATCCGTCATGGAGGATCAGCGGCCCTGGTCCTTGACCTAATTATCGATGTCTACCACCTCACTAGAGTCCTAATGGACGGAGGCAGCAGCCTCAATCTGATCTATGAAGATACAATTCAGAAAATGGGAATTGACCCATCAAGGATCAAACCTAGCAACACAACCTTCAAGGGGGTTATCCCCGACATCGAAGCCCGTTGCTCCGGCACTCTCACCTTAGAAGTAGTATTCGGCTCCCCGGATAACTTCCGGAGCGAAGACTTGATCTTCGATATTGCCGCCTTCCGCATCGGCTATCATGCCCTCCTAGCCCGAACGGCGTTTGCTCATTTCAACATCGTCCCCCACTATGCCTACCTCAAGTTAAACATGCCCGGACCAAGAGGTGTCATTACAGTCAATGGCAACATAGAGCACTCTCTTCGAACAGCAGAACACACTACGGCCTTGGCGGCCGAATACGAAGGGCCAAAGTGCCTGCTCTCCTCCAAATCGTGTGAAGCGAACATACGAGTACGGGCCCTATCTCCAGCCAAGGGACCTTCCGGTGTTCAACGCACATAGGAATACGCCCCCCACGGACGGTCCACTACAGGAGTGTTGCATGTGCCTCGGTGTCACAGCTTTGCGCTCAAAATTCCATGGGTAGCTGTGGGGACTCAACCCAGAGTTCGGTTCGAATACACTATGGAAAAATGCGTCTTCAGAAGACATACAAGGTAACATCTAGGACCTATCCGGCTTCAAGCCCCACCAACTTAGCAACCTCTCGAGAGCTCCCTTTCAAGGACCCGTAATGAGGCAACCATTCAACAAAGTTGTCGCTCTTAGCAGAAGCAAAGGCACAGACATGCAGTAGGGTACAGTTTGGGTGTTAACCCACACATCAAGGCCCTACGTAAACCTTTCATCTGTAAAATTATCTTCTTTATATAAGTGTATCCCTATCTGATGTCTTGTTCGGCAGTTTGAATTGTACGGCTAGACGTCATGAGCCTATTGTAAATAAAGCAAACCTTTTTGCGGTTCCCTTATAGTTCCTTATGCTGTTGATTGTTCCTTTTCTCTCTTCGAACCCGCCCCAATAAAGTGTTACACACTTCGGATTTTATTTAGACGCCGGTTATTAGACCGGGGGCTCGGCCTAGACGCTCGCCCTAAACATTCAAGACCGACACCCTTTCTTCTTTTCACTTTGTTCGGCGTCTCTGATATTGCATTATATGCACCGGTTCCGACTTATGTCTTAGGTCAATAGTTGGATTGCCCCGCTCCTGTGCTTGCCTTCTTACGTTCCACATGTTCGGCTAAGAGGTAAAGGGAGAACCACTGCGATTGTACTTCCGCCTAGTTCGGTTAAGTACCTCAGTGGAGAAAGCCGAAAACCGACTGTCATAATACGCGAGAACTGGTCGGCGATCCGATGACTGGTCTTTAAACCAAAAATCGTTATCGATTGTACCGTGTAATACAAAGGATTCGTCTTTAAAAAAATCGAGTGAGCTATGTTAGGCCCTAAGGTTCGCCCAAACAACTCACCACATCGGGGGCTGGTTACCAGCCCCCAAAGTTAAGCTCCTATGGCTAAGTGAAGGTAATAAAGCTGCATAGTCTGATTGCCTCGTTCCCCTCCTATGCTACTGCCCCCGGGCACCGAGACGTCGGCTAAGGGTTACAGTACGGAGGACGGAACACCCCTCATAGCATCTACATGGGGGCTGAAGCCGACGACTGGTAACCTTCAGGATAAAACAGCCGCACAGGAGTCAAAATTAAAACATGCAAACACACAAGTATGATAAACCATACAAAAACAATCGCACAACAAAGCATAAATGTCAGTTCACAGTTTCATACATCAAGGAATAATTACTCCAGGAGTACATCCTTCGGACACAGCGCTTCTATCGCCCGAGCACCGTCCATCACGGCGGAGAAATATTGCTCCGCGCGCCTATGCTCCTTTCCGGTTGGAGGAGGTCCGGTGGTCATCTCGACTGGTTTGATCCTCGGCCAGTGCACCATGGTCTTTGAAAATGCCATCCGAGCCCCCTCAATGCACACCGAGCGCTTCACGGTGTCAACTCGGGCAACGGCATCGCATAACTTCGCCACCAGGCCAAAATAACTGCTTGGTATGGGCTCGGAGGGCCACAGTCGGACACATATGTCCTTCATGGCTGGCTCCGCCATCCGGTGCAGCTCCATCAGTTGTTTCATTTGGTTAACAAGGAGGGAAGGGTGCTCGGGCGCTTGGAACTGCACCCAAAACAGCCTTAGATCGGCGTCACCCTCCCGAGCTGCATAGTGCCTTGACGCATCTGCTGCACTCCTCGAGAGCTCCGTGAAGGCGCCTACGGAACGCCACACCTGGGTAAGCAATGCAAACTTTTGGCCACCGACGACACTCTGTAGTAAGTACTGCTTACCATTCGCAATTTGCTTCACTTAACGGAGCTCTTCCCGAGCACCCCGCGCCTCTGTCCGCGCCTCCTGGACCTCCATCTTCACCTTTCCCAGCTCAACAACATGCTCCTTGTTCTTTTGCTCAAGATCCTCACATTTAGTGACGGCATCCTTGAGCTCTTGTTGTACTTCTGCCACCCTGGCCTCATGCTTCTCACTGTCGGTTTTCACCAACGTGAGCGCATCGGCTGCTTGCTCAGCCGCCTCGGTTTTGGCCTTCTACAGCTCGGCCTTGAGGCCCTCGACCTCCACGACAACAGCTGCAGCCATTTTTTACTTAGGGATAATCCCGAATACCCTTCTTAATGCGAAAGCAAGAAATAGGCTGTGTTTTGAACAGACCAACCTTGTGCTTCGTCAAAATGCTTGTTGACGAGGTTCAGCTCCTCCTCGAAACTTTTCAGTTTTCGATTTATCTCAACAAGCTCCGCGGCATTGGCTGCGGCGGCCACGGCCGAAGCCTGCAATATAAAGCAAACAAGATACTTAGGATATTGTCCTCATGATCTTTGATCCTTTGCCAGGCTTTTCTAAAACTTGCCAGAGTCTCGGGGGCTGCCACATATACGAACGGCTCAAATCTTGTCCATCAAATTTATTTTTAACAAAGCGTTACTCTGCTTACCTCAAAGCCTGTCAGGAGGCCACCAAAGGCCTCTTTCAGTCTGCTGTTAACGGACCAAACACTGTGCAAAACTGCACTCATCAGAGCACGGTGTTCCGTGACTATGGAGGAGCTGTTCTCAGCCTCCTCCATCTTGTCCGGCCACTCTACCACGGCCCGATCCCCGGTGTTTGGTGCTGGTGGCAGGGGCCCCGCTCCCCCTTTAGAGGGGGGTGGCTGTGGCGCTTCAGAAGGCCATGAAGGCTCCGAAATCGTCTTCGGGGAATGTTCGGTTTACCCGAACTCCCCCACTTGGTTTTTGGCGGCCGAAGCGTTAGCTTCGACCAGGTTGATGTCACCACTGCCCCCCGTGTTCGGCACGAGGGGGGTCCCAGTTTCCCCAATGACTGGGGGAGGTGCAGAGTGTGACGCGCCTCCACTCTCCGCTAGATCGATTGGCGGAGAGGTGCCCTCCGAAATCTGATCGATGGGAAGGTCTTGCGGCGGGCTACAAAAAGAAATAGTGTACACCGTTAGCGATAGGCCGGTTAGACCGGTGCTTGGATAGCCTTCGGAAATCTCACCTTACTACGTGGGGCTTGACCCGGGAAACTCTCTCCGGGATCCTCTCGAAGGCCGTGGACTCCTCTTCGGAGTCTAAACTGTCATCGGGCATGACCAACTTGCCCCGGTTCCTTTTCTTCGGAACTAGAGCAGGATGATCCCCCTCTGCTTCGGCTGACGCGGCTCTTTTCCTAGGGTGGGAAGTGTCACCCTCCCCCTCCTCTTCTTCTTCATCTTGCTCCCCCTTGTGTGTAGAAGGGGCATGAGTCTCTCCAGACTTAGTGTCAAGAGGGATTCGTGAACGGAGGCCGCCACGGGTTTCCCTCGTGGAGTTTCTCTTTGCCTTCTCTTTTTTCTCTGGCACCTTATAAGGTGCCACGATCAACATTTCCTCCAGCTGAGGTGACCTGGGGTTCTCGGGTAGTGGGGCTGGACTGTTGGTCTTCTTGGCCTTCGCAAGCCATCCCTGTCAAAATGAGAATATGGGAGGTAAATCTACTGAGACATGAACATCCGAATTTAAAAGCAGATGGGAGTCTCGTTACCTTCTTAGGAGGGTGCTTGGCGTCAAGGCCGACATCCTCCTCATCTTCGGCTGGCCAGTCCTCTTCTTGAGGTTTAAATAGTGCCTGCCACAGCTTTTCATAAGTAGTGCTGGGGAAGTGGCGCATGGTGACGGGGTCTTCGGACCTGTACGCCCACATTGGAACGTCCCTTTGCTGGCAAGGGAGGAGGCGACGACAGTGCATCACCTATATCACGTTGGTCAGTTTGACACCTGCCTCCTTCACGCTGATAATGCGCTTCTGTAGCAATTCCACCTCTCCGGGTAGCCCCCAGTCAAGGCCCTTTTTGGTCCATGAGGCTAGCCTCGTGGGTGGTCCGGATCTGAACTCAAGGGTCGCCGCCCAGGCTGCATCGTGTGGTTCCATGATATAGAACCACTCTTTTTGCCAAATTTTGACGGTGACTATGAATGTCCCCACCGGCCACTCAACGCGAGTAAGCTTGGTCACCATGCCCCCCCCCCCCACAGTCCGCTTGTTGGCCGTCCACAATCTTCGGCTTCACATTAAAAACTTTTAGCCATAAGTCGAAGTGCGGAGGGACCCGTAGAAAGGCCTCGCAGACGATGATGAAGGCTGAGATGTTGAGGATGGAGTTTGGGGCCAAATCGTGGAAGTCCAATCCGTAAAAGAACATTAGCCCTCGAACAAAGGGATGGAGGGGGAAGCCAAGTCCTCGGACGAAGTGGGGGGCGAACACCACCCTTTCGTCGGGTTGTGGTTTAGCCCGCTTCTGGGGCCCGGTGGACAACGGCGGCCGAGAGATAGCCTGCACGCTTCAGATCCTCGATGTATTTATTGGTGACAATTGAGGCCTCCCACTTGCCTCCCATGCCAGATTCGGCCATCGCCAAGTGTGGGGGAGGGGAGTTTTATGGAGGTTTGAACTGGAGCGCTTGAGCTCTGTAGATTGGGAAAGGTTGTGGCAAGAGCAGGAAGAAGGCGTGCAGGGATAACCATGGCTGCCCCTCTTTATAAGCAGTTGTAATACCAGGAGTCCTATGAATGCGCCGCCCACCTCGCCTCTTCCCGATATACTCATAGCATTATGCGCGAGTGGGATACTGTGAATTATTGATCAAATCCCTTAAAAAACGGGGCACGATCTCCACCTTGGAGGGGCGTGTCATCAAAAGGGTGGCCTCGAGTCGTGTATCGAGTCTTCATGTTTATGACTGGACGCGACCCTTCGGCTAAAGTTGTCAGTCAAAGACACTGTTCGCATTCAGATGATTGGCCTTCAAGGCTAAGTAAAGCAGATAGTTTGGAGTCCGAATACGGCTCGGTGTATGATCGAACTGAATCAAGTACCATTCGAAGAAAAAGGAACTTTCCTGCAAACCGGAGCCTGCAATCTTGGGAGTTATGAGAAGCCAGAATTGAAGGCTAGTTTGGGGGCTACTGAGGGAGTCCTGGACTAGGGGGTCCTCGGGGTGCCGGCCTATCTCACGTGGGCCGGATTGCTGGGCCGCACCGTATCCGGAGCGAAGACCTTTTTTGGTGCCTTTGTGTGCACCCCAAGTCAAGATGGAAGATCCGATGTTTCCTTGATGTAACCGACTATCTGTAAACCCTAGTACCCCCTGGTGTCTATATAAACCAGGGGGCTTAGTCTGTGGAGGCTAGGAGAACAATCACCATCCTACTAGTTAGGGTTTAGTTCATCTGATCTCGTGGTAGATCTACTATGTAACCCCCTTATACACAAGCAATATAATCAAGCAGGACGTAGGGTTTTACCTCTTAGAGAGGGCCCGAACCTGGGTAAACATCGTGTCCCACGTCCACTATTCCCCATTGATCCAAGGTCCACAGTTCGGGACCCCCTACCCGAGATCCACCGGTTTTGACACCAACAACAGGGTATTCCAATGGTTCTGGTACTCGACCCCGTACCTTGCGAAGCCAATGTGGTTGCGGCTAGTGATGGCCAAGCCGCTGCGTGTGCAGCTTTCGCCTCCCGCATAGCTCAAGCCGTGTCAATGATTGCCTGAGCATCTGAAACCCCATGCCGGGGAGGGTCACGCGGTTGCTCGTGATGCCGACGGGCACTACTGGAAACCACTAGCGACTCGGCATAACGGCTCCTGCTGCGGCTTGGGTGCGGGGTAGAGTGAAGCCGTTGCTGATTGTAGGAGTAGTTTGCTTGCTATGCGATCGCAGTCTTGAACGTCTCGATAGCGTTCCGGGCCTTGATCCCAATTGGGGTATTCCATGTGATTGGAAGCGCGGCAAGATTGGTAGCTGCTGCTAATAGGTTGTCAACGGGGTTGGAGAAGTGGCCCGTCGGTGTCAGGAAACGATGTGGAGGCATCTGAACAGGCGGAGGACGCGGGGCCAGTTCAGGCTGGTGCTGCTGAGCCTGCTGATGAGGCTGAGCCGGCGGTGGCTGTCCGTCTCCATTCCGGGGCACGACCTGGGTTAACAGGGGTATAATCTGTCCTTCTGGGGCACTCGTCCCAGCCCCCGGAATGGGCGTGTCCTGCGGCATGTTGAACAAACGTGTGGGCTCAAAATTGGGGGGCAAATGGCTCATGTGCCTCCTCTGATGAACCACGTCTGAGGCGTTCTGATGGAGGCCCATGTGCCAGGCTTCTGTCTTCAGGCGCTCCACTTCATTGTGGATCTGGGCTTGTAGCTCCACCATGCGAGCGTTCTCAGCGTTGATATCCTCCTCGACCTTAGCCATCTGCTCGCAAAGTTTAGTTATCTCCACGTTACGTTCCGCCTGATTTTCCGCACTCACCGGTGTCTCCAGGAGTGTTGTCAATGAGGCGACCAACTTCGCGAGAACTTGACCTGGCGGCTTGAACGAGATGGCCGCATTAGTCGGTGCTGAAGTGCCGGTTCCCATCGCAGCACCTGCTGCCGTAGAGTCATGAGCTGGGGCAGTGCCTTCCATGTAGATGGTGGTTCGACGAGGCGACTCGTGGTCAGCTGGAGCCAGCTCATCATCGGAGTAGCCCCCAAGCCTATCATCATACAGCGGGGGGATCGACTCAGTGTCTCGAACCGATGACTCATCGTCGGAGTAGACGAGGGTGTCCCCACTAGATGCAGAGTTATCCACGAGATCGACTCCCTGGGTGAAGCCAATGAAGACATGATTCCGACCGGTTTGAGCCCGGGCGGGTTGCGTGCGCCAAGCTGGCTCAACGATATCGGTGCAGATGTCCGGCTCGGGTCCTAATTCATCGATTTTGCCGATGAAGACGTGGATCTTGCCGAACAGGACCTGGTGCCGTACTCGATTGAGTCGGCCTCGGGCCTGAATCGTCGATGTAGAGCTTTCCACGATGACTCTTGGTCATTCGGCTGATCACATATCCCTCGATCCCTGGGAGAGCTCCCTTCAAGAACTCAACACCACCGTGCGCAGGCCCCATGGTGGGCGCCAACTGTCATGGTTTTGTCACGGCAGATGTCCTCAAAAAAGGACTTAGTCGTGAGGCCATCGCAGCTAGGTAGTAGCTTGAATGGGGTTGATCAGAATCGAGAGACACAGGTTTACCCAGGTTCGGCCCCTTGTGGTGGAGTTAATAGCCTACTTCCTGCTTGATTGATTATTGCTTTAGATCTCGATTTCAAAGGTGTGACTTGGCTAATCTAGTACCCGAGAGCTTGTAAGATAAGTCTTTCCTACCTCAGGGACTCCCCTTTATATACAGGTCGAGGCCCTGCAGTTACAACAGGATCCAAGTCGTACTACGACCCGTGTCTTAGTCTATTTCCTATTCATGTTGTCCTTCAAGCAAGGGAGATTCCCCACAACTTCCTTGTCAAGCCGATTTACCAAATACTGGGCCATAAGCCGACCTCTTTCCTAAGCAGCCCTCTGGGCCTTGAATTCCCTGGCTTGTCATGGCCCAACAATGAGGTCATTCTCAAGCCACTAAGTGATGGCTGGGTCATACCCTGGCCGGGTCATACCGTGGGGTATATCCCCAACAAGTAGTGTTGATTGCATCTTGTAGTTGATGCTAGTTGGTTTATTTGGTAGAAGATTATATGTTCAGATCCTTGTTGCTATTCAATACCCCTCTGATCTTGAACATGAACATGAACATGATTTGTGAGTAGTTACATATGTTCTTGAGGACATGGGAGAAGTCTTATCATAAGTAATCATGTGAGTTTGGTATTCGTTCGATATTTTGATGATATGTATGTTGTTGTTTCCCTTAGTGGTGTCGTGTGAACGTCGACTACATGACACTTCACCATACTTGGGCCTAAAGGAAGGCATTGTCGAGTAGTAATTAGATGATGTGTTGCTAGAGTGACATAAGCTTAAACCCTAGTTTATGCGTGTAACATCCCAATTTTATTAAATTTGGATGTTAATAGAATCATCAATGCATATCTTATTTTTATTGCATTTTGGAGTTTTCTCGGATATTAAAAAAACCCACTCGAGAAAATATAAAAGAGAGAGGATAAAATGACTTCCTCAAATATAAAAGAGTTGGGAAAAGTATTATAATTTATTTGGTATTTATTTTATTGGCAAAAATGCATTAATTGCATTAGGAAAATATTTTCAAAATTTTATGAGCTGGAATTAATGTTCACTGTGCTCTAGATATTTGGAAATGAATTTAGGAATTTTTTGTAGTATTTTTAGTAATTCATTTGAATTGTTTTAGGCCACATTGTTCTCTATTTAAAAAAACACACACACACGCACTCACACAGGCCCAGGCGCACCCGAGCCGCCCTGCTCGGCCTTTCGGCCCAGGAGCACCCCAGCGGCCCAGCCGCGCATTTGGTCCAAGCCAGCCCCACGCCCGAGAACCCTAGGCGCTGGCCGCCTGCCCGCCTCTCACCTCGCTCGCCTCCCGCCGCTGCCACCAACTGGTGGGACCCGCCCCGTCGTGCCCAACCTCCCGCCTCTCCCGCATGGGATAAACACCGCGCCCGCGCTCCTGAACCAGCCGGCCACCTTCCTCTCGGGATAGGTCTTATCCCCTCGCAGTCGCACCTCATAGCCTCGCCTATACAAAGCCCCGAGACCCCTCTTCTCATCTCGTCGTCTCGCTCTTCCCCATGCCGCTCGCAGCGCTCGCCGTTGCCGTTCGCATCTCACCAGCCGAGCTAACCTCGCCGGAGCATTTCATCACCGGTTAGGTATCCGAAGCCCCCAAACTTTGTCAATTTGTTCCCCTACTCTGTGCGCACCGTTTTGACAACTTTTTGTCGCCTAGGTCACGCCGAAGACGCCGCCCCGACGACCCCGAGCCGCCGGAGTTCCCGCAGTTCACCGGAGCCCCGCCGCCTTCATTCTGGTCTGTCCAGATGCCGTCGAGGACCGCCGGCACCGCCGCCTGGACCGTCTCGTTGAGCCGCACCTCTTCGTCCACTTCGTCGTCGCCGGAGACCGTCGTAGTCGCCGCCCCTACTCCACCCGCCGTCGCGCCATCGTCCTCTGCTCGTCGCCGACGCCACAAGCCCACTGTAAGCCGTCGCCCTTCATCTCATCCGTTTGATCGGGATCCAACCATGTATATTAGATTAGTTTAGGGTTTTTTTTATCAAACCGGTACGTGATTAACCGTGGTTTTTTTAAACCGTTCGGTTTTCTTTTAAATAGCTGTAGCTTTTAGCGATTCTGTTAATTTCCGGTCGTCTGCCGTTTAACCTACGCAGCGAACGAGTGCAAACCAGCAGAAACCTGCCATGCGTCCCAAGGACCTGTTCGCATTTATTTCTTTCACTGTTTATTCCCTGGAATTAGCAGATTAGTCCCTGAACTTAGATTAGCCACGTCTTTTTAACTGTAGATCCAAATTCGATGAAACTAGCGGCAAATTGTTCGTATTGATTAGATCTATCTAGTGAACCCATCTTTGCAAACTTTTGTAGATTTAAAAGTTTGAATTGTTTTAAATTCAAATTCAAACTCTATTCGGCCATATCCCCTAAACCATAGCTCCGATTCAATTGATTCTTTTTGCACTTTGTCACCGTAGCCAAACCCTATGACTTGGACCATTGTCAAAATATTCTTCACGCAATTACAATATGTTCATGATAGTTTCACTTATATGCCTTGTATGCACTTCAGTTCACATCACATTTTTGAACCCATGTCATATGTTGTTTTGCACTTAGAATATTTTTGTGATAGTTAAGTGTGTTGTATGTTCATTTGGTTTTTTCGAGCCTTTTTGCTTTGCATGTCATTTTGGTTATTTGAAATGGTTGCTTATGTGTTTTTATTTTTTATGGCGATAGATTGTCCGGAGTGCGAGGCAGAGTACTATCATTCTCTAGAGTTGAACCAGTAGTACCAAGGCAAGTTCACATTTGACCATAATTTTATTTACCTATGTTTTTATATATGCACTTAGTCCTTTGTGGTAGGATTGCAGGGTAGGAATTTTATGCCAGAGGTCTATGCTTTTACTTAGTAGTTCATTTGAGGTAGGTCTGAACTATACAACCTTTGCCACCACCGTGTAAGTTTATTTTTGCCTCGCTAATGTAGACGTGGATTGGGGAGTGTTCATGGCGAGACTTGAGTGACAAAGTAGTAATCAGGATCAAGACTTTTAAATGAACTACTTGGGTGGAAATTGGTTTGAATGGTGGCGAAGTACAGTGGGAGCATGCATGGGAAATCCATGGTGGTGCACCACTAGTGGTCCGTCCGCTCAGGATCAAAGGGATCAAACGTATTTTCATGTCTAGAAGCTTATGTGTGTAGCCACAAGCCATTATGGGCTTTGGCTTAGTTGAGTAGATAGTGTGACCTCTTCCGGGATAGGCTAGCAGATGTAGAATGAGTAGGTGTACCAGCCTATCCGTGGGTTAAGAGGGAATGCTTTCGAAAGACAAGGTATCGATCTTCCCATCATGGAGGTGGTTGAGTCTTGTGGGGAAAAGTGTGCAACCTCTATAGAGTGTCAACCTAATCGATTAGTCGTGTCCCCGGTTATGGACAATTTGAGCTTTTAGTAGTGGAAATGCTGAGAGATCTCATCACCCTTAATTTAAACAGTTGGGTTTTCAATAAGCTTTGGGAATGGATTGAGTTGGGGTTGCCAACTCATCCTTAATTTGAGCTTTGGGAATGGATTGAATGTCAACCTAATCGATTAGCCGTGTCCCCGGTTATGGACAATTTGAGCTTTTAGTAGTGGAAATACCGGGAGATCTCATCACCCTTAATTTAAACAGTTGGGTTTTAAATAAACTTTGGGAATGGATTGAGTTGGGGTTGCCAACTCATCCTATGCTATTTTGTAGTAGTAGTAGAATAATATCTTTTGCAATAGGGAAAAATTAGCTTTATGCAAAACTAAACTTAGAGCTTTCCACCAGCCAAATTGCATGTACAAATAGGTTCATTATACTTATGACGTGACTTGCCAGTACATTCAATGTACTAACCTATATGGCTGCAACTTACCATGTTGCAGATATATCCGACGAGGATTAAGGTGCGATAGGTCGATGTTCTACACTCAGCTTTGCTCGTGGAGTTGATGGACTCATTTACAACTTTGCTTCCGCAATATTTGTTTTGTTTGGCATTATGCCATATTTTGTAATAAATTGTATTGCTCCTGGACTATCGATGTAATAAAGAGATGTGTGTTATTTCTATTATTTCATCGAGTATTCTGTGTGTTAGCAAGTCGATCCAGGGACTAGCACGGTAAGCACAGGGTCTTCGATCCTTACTGGGTCGGGTTACTACAATGCGCTATTTCGTAAGGGGCTGATTTGGATCCATATGTTTCATGCTATGGTTAGATTTATCTTAATTCTTCTTTCGTAGTTGCTGATGCTTGCGAGAGGGGGTAATCATAAGTGGGAGGCTTGTCCAAGTAAGGACAGCACCCAAGCACCGGTCCACCCACATATCAAATTGTCAAAGTAGCGAACGCGAATCAAACAAACATGATGAAAGTGACTAGACGAAATTACCATGTGTCCTCAAGAACACTTTGCTTATTATAAGAGACCATTCCGGCATGTCCTTTGCTATAAAAAGGATTGGGCTACTTTGCTGCACCTTTGTTACTGTTACTACTTGTTACTCGTTACAAATTACCTTGCTATCAAACTATCTGTTACCGACAATTTCAGTGCTTGCAGACAATACCTTGCTGAAAACCGCTTATCATTTCCTTCTGCTCCTCGCTGGGTTTGACACTCTTACTTATCGAAAGGACTATGATTGATCGCCTATACTTGTGGGGCATCACTGTACTAGTGCCGCTGAAAACCAAAGCCGTGGGCTCCTGACCCCTGGAAGCCGGCATTGGGAAAGTGTCCCTGTGAGCCGGCACCTTGGAAGCCGGCTCTAGACCCGCCGGCTCCAGAATTTCCTGGATGTCCACCATTGCCGCCACCACAATGATGCTGATAAGCTTGGTTTCTGAACTCCTGCATGATGAAACAGCTTTCCCAGGAATGATTTGCTGGCTTGCTGCCAAAACTGTGTTTGGGACACAGGGCTTTGAGGGCTACCTCGTACTTACAAGGTTGGTTCCCATTATAAGGTCTCCCAGAACAGCTGTTCTGACGCAGGTTTTTTAAGCTAATATTTGTGTTAGCGACAAAATCTGAACCTCCGTCAACATTCTTGCACTTGTTGCTATGGTTGCCATTATGCCCTTGACCACCACTATGCCCATTGTTCTGCTGACCCTTGCCAGTGTTTTTCTTGCCCTTGCCAAATTTCTCATCATTCAAGGTTGGATCCTTGGTGTTATCAGACTCGGCATACCGGGTTAAAACATCCATGAGATCACCCATGAATTTCACCTTTCGCTTGAGACGACCAAGCTTCTAAACGAGAGGTTGAAAGTGGCAGTTATTTTCTAAGATCAAAATGGCCTGGGTAGCCGAGATGCTGTCGGACGAGTGAATAATCTCTGCAACCCAGCGAGACCAGTGATGGGCTGACTCGTCATCAAGCTGGATGCAGTGCTCCAAATCAATAATCGTCATGGGCGCTTGCGGGTTCCCTGGAAGTTTTTGATGAAATGTTCCTTCAGCTCTTCCCAAGTGTTGATGGAGTTAGGGGGCAAATTCCTCAGTCACGTGCGCCTCGGCCCTTCCAACATCATGGCCAAATATTTGGCACAGACCGCATCACTGACATCCAACATATCCATGGCCAACTCATTTCAATCCACGCAGTCGACTCCAGATCCGCTGTGTAATTGGGGACCTTGCGAGGTCCTTTGAAATCATTTGGCATGAGCTCATTGCGCAAGGCAGACTCTAAGCACAGTATCCCAATAGTCATGCTGGTTAGACCGGTACCCCATGAGGTCGGCTGGGTCGCGGTGGGTGGGGTTTGCACTACAGGCTGAGTATGTGCACTCCTGCTTTCCCTGCTCCTGCTTACCGCATAGCGCGACCCGCGTCGACAATTGCCTGTGCATCCGAAACTGCTGGCCGAGGCATGTTCTGCTGCTGCTACTCGCGCTGTCGGCGTGCACTGATGTCGCTTGAACTACGTCGGTATTTCCCCAAAGAGGAAGGGATGATGCAGCACAGCTACGGTAGGTATCTCTTTCAGTTATGAAACCAAGGTATCAATTCAGTAGGAGAACCAAGCAACACTATGTAAACGGTACCTACACACAAAGAACAAATACTTGCAACCTGACGCTTATGAGCGGTTGTCAATCCCTCTACAGGTAACCGCGCTAGAAATTGTCAAGTTGACAGGATAAAAATTGTGTAGATTGGATAAATAGATCTCGATAAAATGTGAAATAAAATAAATAGCAAAAAAGTGCAGCAAGGTATTTTTGGGTTTTTGGAATAATAGATCTGAAAACAAAGGCGAATAAAAATAGATGTCAAAGCAAATATGATAATGAATAGACCCGAGGGCCGTAGATTTCACTAGTGGCTTCTCTCAAGAAAATAGCACACGGTGGGTAAACAAATTACTGTTGGGCAATTGATAGAAGATCGAATAATTATGATGATATCTAAGGCAATGATCAATATATAGGCATCACGTCCAAGATTAGTAGACCGACTCCTGCCTGCATCTACTACTATTACTCCACACATCGACCGCTATCCAGCATGCATCTAGTGTATTAAGTTCATGAAAAAACGGAGTAATGCAATAAGAACAATGACATGATGTAGATGAGATCTATTCATGTAGGAATAGCCCCCATCTTGTTATCCTTAATAGCAACGATACATGCGTGTCTTGCTGCCCCTTCTGTCACTGGGAAGGAACACCGCACGATCGAACCCATCACAAAGCACCTCTTCCCATGGCAAGAAAAATTGATCTAGTTGGCCTAACTAAACCAAAGATTCGAAGAAGAAATATGAGTCTATAAATAATAATGCATATAAGAGATCAAAAGAAGACTCAAATAATATTCATGGATATAGATCTGATCATAAACTCAAACTTCATCGGATCCCAACAAACACACCGCAAAAAAGAGTTGCATCAAATAGATCTCCAAGAGACCATTGTATTGAGAATCAAAACAGAGAGAGGAAGCCATCTAGCTACTGCCTACGGACCCATAGGTCTATGATGAACTACTCACGCATCATCGGAGAGGCACCAATGAGGATGATGAACCCCTCCGTGATGGTGTCTAGATTGAATCTCGTGGTTCTGGAACTTGCGGCGGCTGGAATTGTGTTTCGTCGACTCCCCTAGGGTTTCTGGAATATTTGGGGATTTATAGGGCGAAGAGGCGGTGCGGGAGGCCACCGAGGGGGGCATAACCCCCTGGGCGCGCCTGGGCTCCTGGGCGCGCCCAGGTGGGTTGTGCCCACCTCGGGCCTCCCCTCTGGTACTTCTTTGGCCCATGTTGTGTCTTCTGGTCCAAAAAAATTCTCCAAAAAGTTTCGCTGCGTTTGGACTCCGTTTGGTACTGATATTCTGCGAAGTAAAAAACAGCAACTGGCACTCGGCAATATGTCAATAGGTTAGTCCCAAAAAATGATATAAAGTTGCTATAAAATGATTGTAAAACATCCAAGAATGATAATATAACAGCATGGAACAAGCAAAAATTATAGATACGTTGGAGACGTATCATGCGCTGCTGGAAACAGCTAGGGATTCAACGTGTCGACTCCTGCTACGACTCGGGTGAGGGGTGGAGTGAAGCCATTGCTGGCTATAGGAGTAATTTTCCTGCTGAGTAAATGTAGTCTTTAGCATCTCAATCGTGTTTCTGGCTTCGATTTCTACTAGGCTATTTTCAGGTGATTGGAATTGCAGCGAGATTGTGAGTCGCCGCCAGCATATTATCCACCGGGTTGGAGTAACGACCCGCCGGAGTCTAGAAATGATGAGGTGGGTGTTGGACCGGTAGCTGCTGATGAGCCAGTTCTGTCGGGCGCGACTGATCGTGCAAATTCTACTGAGCCGACTCATATTGCTGAGTCGGCGGTGAATGCAACTAGGTTGTGTTTGGAGGTACAATCCAAGTCAATTGGGGTATGACAGGTGCTCTGTTTGGTGTACCAGTTCCTGCCCCTGGGATAGATGCATCTCACGGTGTATCGAACAACCATGTAGGCTCGAGACCATGAGGCAGCCGGCTTTGATGCCTCCTCTAGCATACCGCATCGGACCCGTGCTGATGAAAACTAAGGTGTAACGCCTCCGCCTTCAGGCACTCGGTTTCCCTAAGGATGTGAGCTTGTATCTCCGCCATAGGAGTGTTTTTGGTGTTGATATCCTCCTAGACTTTAGCCATCTGCTCACGAAGCTTTGCCATCTCAGTGTTGCGTTCGGCCAAATTTTCTCCGGTTACTGGAGCCGCCAAGAGAGTGCCCAAAGCGGTCATCAGTCCTGCCAAGGCTTGAGTCGGTGTTTGGCTAGAACCGGACACATCGGGAGCCGGTGCCGAGGTACCATTCCCTGTTATAGCACCAGCCGCCGTGGAGTTCTAGGCCGCCGCGGTCCCTACGGTGTTTTCATTGCATGCCATATAGACAGCCACGCGGCGAGGCAGCTTGGGAAACTCTAGATCAATCTCGTCGTCGGAGTAGCCCCCGAGGCTATCATCGAAGAGCGAAAGGATCGACTCAGTGTCCCCAACCGAGGATTCTCCGTCCGAAATGACAGCGTGTCGCCGCAGGATGCGGAACCGCCCGAAAGGCCGACCCCATGGATGAAGCCAATGAAGGTGCTAGTCCGGCTGGCTTGCGCCTGGTCTGGTCTAGCGCGATGAGCCGGCTCGACGATGTCAGAGCGGATGTACGGCTCAGGACCAGAGTCGCCGATTACGCCGATGAAGACATGGATCTTGCCGAAGGGGACCCGGTACACGTACTCGATTGAGTCGGCCTCGGGGCCCCAGCCTGAGTTGTCGATGTAGAGGTTGCCTTGGCGACTCTTCATCATCCGACCAATCGCGTATCCCTCAATCCCTGGGAGAGCACCCTCCAAGAACTCAACACCACCATGCGCATGGCCCACGGTGGGCGCCAACTGTCGTGGTTTTATCACGGCAGATGCCCTTGTGAAAGGACTTAGGTGTGGAGCCATCGTGACATAGGTTAGCTCGAAGGGGTTGAACGGGACAAAGGACACAAGGGTTACCCAGGTTCGGCCCCTCTCAACGAGGTAAAAGGCTACTCCTACTTTTTCTGACTATAGCTTGAATATCGATTACAAGGGAGCGGAATCACTTGACCTAGCTCTCGATCAATTGTTTCTTAAGTTAACCCACCGCAGGGTCTCGCCTTTATATACACAGGCCGAGGCCCTGGGCTTACAAGAGTCCAAGCCAGATCACACAACAAGACCAACTCGGTTTCTAAGTCACCCTGCCTTGTTAGGCAAGTCGCCATCGTGGCGGCTCACACCTTCCGGGTCACAATTCTACCACCAGGTCTTGGGCCTTCAACAGGCCCACCTTGTAAGCCGCCACCAATCTTCATATTTCATCTTCTTGGACCTGCTTGGGCTTTCTTCATATTGAATCGCCAACAATGTAACCCGACCCTTCCTGGGCGGGTCACACCTCGGGGTTACATCCCCAACATTAGGCCCAGATTGATTTGAACTTGTTCATGTCAATCTTCACTGCTTCGGGTTGGCGAGTCTTCCTTTCCAATATTTAACCTTGAACGAATCGTTATAACCCGCCATGACATCATGTGAAGTAAATCCAGAAAAATCCATGACATCACAACGGATCTTTTGCATTAACTAGTCGTCCGAGAATCGAGGCGCCTCCACTGTTGAGATAATCATGTCACCTCCTCGATTTCTGCGCATGCCATTTTACTGTTTCCTTATAAATAGGGATGGGGGGCTCTTTTCACTTTTACCCCCGTCCTTCTCTCTTCTTCTTCCTCCTCGTGTCGTCCGCCGCTGCCGGAGCTCCGCCACCCCAACCGATCTTCACCAGCAGCTCCATCCGGGCCGCTGCATCAACCTGACTGTGACCAGAGATCGCGTCGCTCCTCCGCTCTTCAGTCAAATCTTTAGGTAATGCTCCTTCCTTGGTTCAGATCCACATTAGGATGCCCTAGTTCACGAAGTTCGTCGTAGTTCATCCCAGTTTATCCATGCATCACTTAAAAAGTGTAGTTTGATCCAAAAACTAAGCAGAAGCAACGCGGTGGCTGTTTTTTGGCCCTTTACTCAACTCCTGGATAGATCCCATCTTCTCACAAACCAATACCCAGTTCCTCAGTTCTTCCGCTGCTATGTTTTAGGTTTAGCAATTATCCTTCATTTTTTGAATCACCATAGATCCAAAATTACAGGCATAAACCGTGGAACTTGTTTGTCCCATACTTAGCAAAATTTCATCAACCCCAGATCCATAGATCACCGCCTCACCAACGTTACCTAGGCAGTTTAAATAATAACTTTGTAACCCACCAGCCTCCAGCTGGCTTAATCATGAACTTCTAACCCGCCAGCATCAAACCAACATAAACTATCACACCTTGACCCGCCATATGTCAATCAATCCGAGAGCCATGTTATCCCCTCATCAGGACAATGTACACTTTCTCCATGCTCCATAATAATGATTAACTTTATATTCATAATCTGTCTGCAGCTCCTAAATTATCATTATAACCATTTAGGCGGCTTACCATCGTAATATTGACCCGCCATAGTTTGAATTTTAAGACTGCAGCTTTTTTAACCCGCCAACAATGACTAAGACTCCCACTTCCTGTGACTGGGTCGCCTCCCAAGTCTCTGAACTATCATTAAAGGAGTATGTAGACATGGGGATTTTACCATCCAAGGAGATCATACACTGGCGGGTCCCTGGCTCTAAGACAACTCCACAACCCCAAGAGGGTGAAGTTGTGATCTTTGCAGATCACCTTCTTCGTGGTTTTGCTTCGCCCGGGTCAAAGTTTTTTCGTGATGCTCTGAACTTTTACCAGCTTCATCCTCAAGATATTGGTCCCAATTCTGTCTCCAACCTATGCAATTTTCAAACATTCTGGGAAGTATATCTCGAAGAAGAGCCCACTGTTGACCTCTTCAGAGAGTATTTTTATATTAATCATCAAACCGAAATGACTGATGGTCCTAGCTTGGAGCTTGGAGGGGTTTCCATCCAACGGCGGAGAGACATAATTTTTCCTGAAGCCAAACTGCCTAGCCACCCCAAGGATTGGAATTTAACTTGGTTTTATTGCAAAGATACTTCTCCGGTTGACGAAAATCATTTGCCGGGTTACCTCTCCTTCCGGCTCAACACCCACAGCAAACTTCCAGACCGATTAACCGCCGCAGAGCGCGTTAAATATGCCCCTACTTTCTCAAAAATAAGAGCATTGGTGGACAATGGTTTAACTGGAGTAGATCTGACCCGCTGCTGGGTCGCTTGGAGGATATTACCTTTAAGCTGGCGCAGCGGTTTGATGTGTGAATATGCTGAAGATACCAAGGAACCACAACATTTCAATCAAACATCCTTAAGTGACAAGGATATTACTGATATAGTCAAATCACTGCTCGGGGAACCCATGGACAATTGCCGCAAAGTGGGACTGAATCCCTTCTGCAAACTTAACTCGGCTCCTCCTGTAAGCAATCAGACCAAGCTTCATCTTGTTTACTTATCTCTTTAATTATTCCTTATTTCAACTGTTTGTTCACATGTATATAGGCCGACTCTCCTTTCTGGAAAAAGAAACTTCAAGCTGCCGCCCCGACCAAGAAGCCTAAAACAAATACTAAAGGTCCGGGTCGTCGCAAGAAACCATCAGCCGATGAGTTGCTTCATCTTGATGAGTCGGAGGTAGAACTTGACTCCCTTGGCTTTATTTTCATGCAACTTATTGATGCTAATTCATCTCAGGAAGAGGCAGAGACCAGTCATGCAGACGCAACAGAGGTAACTATAATTTCCTCCGACTCAGAACCCTTACCAAGAAAAGAAACTCGGCGAGTCGCTCGAAAAGTAAGGTTTTCTCACCCTCTTGCTTATTTGGATCCCAACTTTCTTTTGAAGAAACAGCAACATGAATTAAGGCATAAGACCCGGAGTGACGGCACTGAAGATCTCCTGTCCAGCTTACCAAATACGCCTGCTCCTCGCAAGTGTCGAAATGAGGTGCCACATGAACCGTATCCTCTCTATCCATTAGTTGTCCTTATACGTCAACCTCTTAATTCTTCCGACTCAAATTATCAGGGCACGCCTCCATCATCAGGCGACTCTACTGGGACTCAAATGCCTACCTTCAAGATTGCCCAGGGGTAAGTATTTTCATTTGTTCATAAATAATCTTGTAAGGATATACTCAAATTCTTGTATCCCTGTCTTAGAGGCACAGCCAAGGCGAGCAAAAAGCAAAAAGTGTGCGGCTCTTCCAAAGACCCGAAGACCACTGAGCCGGAGAAGCAGGCACCTGAGGCCCCAGAAGCTTCAATTCAAACCCCTGAGGATCTTGCCAGTGACCCGCCGCCACTTGCTGACACAAACATCTTTGAAGCAATGGACGTTGAAATAAATCCAGCTATTAGCCATGACCCGCCAAGCCCCAAGCCGCCTAGCCCTGCCAAGCTGACTGAGGAGATCCCGCTTAATAAGAATTCTGATGATGTGACTATCACTGGGACGGCTTACACAGCGCCAGGAGCCTCAACTGTGCTAGCCAAGCATAGCACTAAGGAAGAATCTCCTTCCTTAGAAAAAGGCAAGGCCAAGCTGGACCTGGAGAGCTACTCCTCTTTCAGTGCAGGCGATGTGTATGCGGGCTATCTAAGCCGCCTGAACACAAGTCGAGACATGGAAGCTGGGCTAGTTCAACTCATGAAGCAGAAGTATGAGGTATGAAACCATCATTTTCCTCTTTTAGCCTTGCTGATATACTTATATCCATAGTAGCCCCCAAGGGCTGGCTTAACTTACCAAAGTAAGCCGAGACTTTCAGTTATATGAAAACCAAACATGTAGCCCCCAAGGGCCGGCTTATCTTACCAAAGTGAGCCAGGACTTATAGTCATATGAAAACCAAACATGTAGCCCCCAAGGGCCGGCTTATCTTACCAAAGTGAGCCGGGACTTATATGACTGCATAACCAAATATATAGCCCTCAAGGGCTAGCTTATCTTACCAAAGTGAGCTGGGACTTAAATGACTGCAGAACCAAATATGTAGCCCTCAAGGGCCGGCTTACCTTCAAAGAGATAAGCCGGGTCTTCAATGAAGATTGAAGTGACCTACATTTGCCCCCAAGTGCCAAGTATATTGCTTGCAATGTGCTTGGGACTTTAATTAACTGTATCACAAAAACTTGCTCCTTGTGTTGTAACCATTGTCTCAATGTTGTATTTCAGGAAATGCTGAAGGAACAGGAGTCACAGCTTGGCGTCTTAAGAAAAAATATAGAACTGCAGCAAACAGAGACTTCCAAGGCCGACTTAAAGCTGAAGACTGTGCTGGAAGAGATTGAAAAAATTAAGGCGGGGTTTGACACTGAGAGAAATGCCTGGGAAACTAACAAGGCTGCCCTGCAGAAAAGAGCCGAAGATGCTGAAGCGGAGCTTAAGCCGGTGACTGACGAACTTGCCAGCTTAAAGCAACACATAATCCACATGACAACCACCATCTTCGGTACTTTTGAACAGGCCCCAGAAGCGCCAATCTTGGCCAGAATATGTTGCTCAAACTGAAGGCGGTGTACTCACTGGCCGAACAGTTATACACTGGGATGCAACGCAGCCTTGCAGCTTTATCAGGTGGAAAGAAGCCTCCAACTCTGATCAAGACGATCTTAGAGCAACTGTCAACTGCGCCGGCTCAAATTGAAGATATTAAGCTATCCGCCGCCCGAGCCGGAGCCATTGTTGCCCTAGGCCGGGCGAAAGCATGGCAATCAGAGCTTGACTCGGAGGAGATAGCCACCGGATGCCCAGAGTTCAAGGATGACGGGTCCGTCTTTAAAGAACAAGACTTCAACAAATGTGTTAGGGAGATGCGGCCCGTGGCATGTAAGATGATTGAAGAGCCGAACTTAAACCATTACACGCCGGCTTATGATGAGAACAACAACAAGATCAAGCCGCCCACGCATGAAGTGATGGATCTTGTTCCTCCCATGCGTAAGCACATCTTCGCCCCTGATCTTGACTCTTCAATTATACTTAACAATGAGGCCACGTTCGAAGCTTTAACCGGCATCGACTGGACATCGGCTGACCTTCAGATGGTCGAAGAAGAAGAGACGGCGCGGGATGACCCACAATCTTCAAGGCGTCAGCAAGACAACTGACCATAACAAGGATGATCCAGGTGGCTCTCAGGCCGGGTTATGGGAGTGCAGCTCCAAAAACTCTTGATCGAAAAACTTTTTTGGGCTCAACTGAAGCCGTGTAATAGGGTAGTTAAAAACATTGATCCGCCTTGTCATGCCTTCGTGCATGTTTATCTCCACTTTTGATCCAGTAATTGAACTTCGTGTCATGCTCAATCTGACCATATATATAAGCCTTTGCAAATCACTATGCTCTTCACCTTTGGTTTTGTATACTTTGCAGAAGACTTCATCAACATATATGCTGGCGACTTAAAGTCAGAAACCAGGGCGGGTTACCAAACCCGAAGACTCGCAGTCTCATATAATAGTTGAAAACATGATTAACATGGCTGTAAAGCCAAATCATGCCGGCGGCTTAAAAACAAAAAGGCCCGGGCGGGTGACAACCCAAAGATTGTAGTCTCATAACTACAACTGTTCAAACCAAAACATACTGGCGACTTAAAGTCCAAAATCAGGGCGGGTTACAACCCAAAAATACTCCAACATGAGCAACATAATCCGGAGCCTTACGACCCGGGCAGTCACATTTGCACAAAAGCAAAAACTTAACATAAAAACATCCCAAGAATCCAAGGAGATACAAAAAATCCCAAATTTTTGTTAAGCCGGGTTTCAAACCACGACCAAACAAGTTGGCTCACAGGCCTTGTGCTTTCAAGGCCGCACAGCCATTGAGTTCATCCTAGCTCACTGTAAGCCGGCTCTCATGTGACACAAGCCGCCGTTTTAACCTTAACAAGTTCAGGGTCTTAAAAAAGATTGACTGTTAAGAGTTCGGCGGGTCACCTGGCGGAGTAGCAAGTTGCAAACAGGCAGGATAACCCATAATTTGGCGTCTCATGCCTGGTCAAGAGGGTATGAAAGCTAAACCCGGTGGGTTGGAAGCCCCCAAGTGACCTTATGATCAACTAATAAAGGCTCAGATACACAGAAATGAAATGACAGAGGCCCCGAATTGTTCAGGGATGCCGGCTTTATTATATTTGATCATAAAAAAAATATACACATCATCAAAAGTATGTACAATGATAAGAGCCGGTGGCTCAGGTGTAGTAAGGCCGAAGATGAGCAATGTTCCAAGGCCTATTGGTCTCCTGCTCAGAGGTGCGCGACTTCTTGCACTCACGTATATCAATAAGATAATACGAACCATTGTTGAGATTTTTGCTAACCACAAAAGGTCCTTCCCAGGGCGGGGATAGCTTATGCATGTCAGTTTGATCTTGAATTAGCTGGAGCACTAAGTCGCCCTCTTGAAATGCCTGAGTCTTAACTCTACGGCTATGATAGCGATGCAGGTCTTGTTGATAAATCACCGATCGGGCCACCGCAAGGTCACGCTCTTCATCCAAAACATCAAGCGCGTTCTGACGTGCCGTCTCATTATCAGTTTCAACATAAGCCGCCACTCGGGGCGAGTCATGACGTATATCACTTGGGAGAACTGCCTCTGCACCATAGACCATGAAGAAAGGCGTATATCCTGTTGACCTATTGGGGGTGGTATTAATACTCCAAACCACGAAAGGTAATTCCTCCACCCAACAACCCGGCGTTCGCTCCAAGGGAACCATAAGCCGGGGCTTAATACCTCGCAAGATTTCTTGATTAGCTCGTTCAGCTTGACCATTAGACTGTGGATGAGCCACTGAGGAAACATCGAGCCGAATATGCTCTCGTTGACAGAACTCTTTCATAGCTCCTTTGGATAGATTAGTACCATTATCAGTGATGATACTATGAGGATAACCAAAGCGGAAGATCAGCTTTTTAACAAACTGAATTGCAGTCGCTGCATCACACTTGCTGACTGGCTCTACCTCAATCCGCTTGGTAAATTTGTCAACCGCCACCAAAAGATGGGTCTTCTTATCCTTGGACCTCTTGAATGGTCCAACCATGTCAAGCCCCCAAACTGCAAACGGCCAACTTATGGGAATCATCGGCAATTCTTGAGCCGACACATGAGCTCGCTTTGCAAATTTCTGACATCCATCACATTTGCTGTAACGCCCGGATAATTTAGCTACAGTAATCCTCTGCTAATGATGCCATGTCACCACGATTACCGTTGTTAGACTCTCCTTGATTAAAAAAAGGTTCAAATTCAAATTTAAAATTAAAGTCAAAAATTAAAGTTTTCAAATGTTAAAACTAAAATGTGCAAACTATGGCAAATAATTCATAAGTATTATTGTGAAGAACCCAAATTTTTATAAAAGGTTTAAGTGTTCCAAAATGATTAAAACAGTGGCTTAAACAATTATATAAATGCCTTTTATAATTTCTAAAATATCAAACTAAATTATTTGAGTCCCAAATTTTTTGTGGCAGAGGTATAAATAATAATATTAATTTAGAAACTATTTTGTATTTAATAAAACTAAAATAAAGTGAAACAAAAATGGGAAAACAAATAAACAGAAATAAGTAAAGGAAAAATAAAATGGGACAAGGGCCTTCCCCACTCCCCTGGGCCTTGGCCCATCTAGCTGGCCTAGCCAGCCCACCTGCGCCCCCGTCCTTCTCCTGTTCACAGGGGGGGGGTGGCGGCCATCGCCCGACCGCCCGTGCCTATAAGCCGGTCCCCTCGCCCCATCGCCGAACCCTAGTTCACCAGTTCCCCTCTCCTCTCCCCTTGCTCCCTTTTCTCGATCTGGAACGATGCCCGAGTGCTGCCATGGCTGCGCCGCTGTCATTCGTGTAGCCACCGGCCTCCTCTCGCCTCACCGTCGAGTCCACGAGCTCCGCCCGCCTCCGCTACATCGTCCTCGACCACGAGTCCGAGCCGGGGATCGCGGCATCGCCGCCACGCCTCGTCTTCTTCTTCCTCGGCTCCGACACACTTCGGTGACGATTCCGGCGCCAGCAAGCCTCCCCCGAGCCACCTTTTGCACACCTACAGGCTCCTGGTGAGCTGCGCATCCTCTCCTCCCTTTCTCCTCTGCTCCCGTTACCGAACACCACCCATAGCCGCCGTCGGACGTCGCCCCTGTCGACGTGCTCACCGACCCGTCTTCGCGCTCCCAGCATCGCCTACACGCGCCCACGGGCGCCTCAGAGCGCAGAGCACGAGCACCCCCCCCACCCAACCCCAACCCCCCCCCCCCCCCCCCCCCCCGCTGCTCCGCCGCTGCCCGCATTCCCCCCGGCCGCTCCCCTGACCCGCCGTGTTCCCCCGCTCACGATCGTCGCACCCCCGGCTTTGTCCCAGCGTGCCCGCACGTCCATGGTCGCGCGCTGCGCGCGTGCTCGCCGGCGCCCGCTGCTCGGTGCTGCTTTGCTCTACTGTTGCGCGTGCTGCCCGCGCTGCGCATGCTGCTGTTGCTCCGCTGCCATCTCCACTGCCCACCGCTACGTCTGGCCCCGACCGGCCTCGCCGTGCAGCCCCGCTCCCCGCGCCCTGCCTCGCCTACCCGCGCGCGCGCCCAGCCATGTCGCCCCACTCGCTGCTCCTCGGGCGCTCCTCGTCCAGCCTGCTGCTCCGCCCGTCGCTAGCCGCCGCTCCCGCCGTGCCCCGCCTCCGCTCGCGCCGCCCGACCGCGTGGCCTCCCCACACGCGCCGCCCGCCGCCGCCTCCCCACTGCCTCGCCCGGCGGGCTTCCCCGTCGCCGGTGGCCTCGCCCCGCGCCTGTGCGAGCTATGCCCCGGCCGCGCCCCTCGGGCACGGGCGCCCACGCCCGCCCCGCTTCACTCGCCCGCTAAGGCCCCCAGTGGGCCACTAACCACTAGGCCCGCCCCCTTTAAGATATAAAAAATAGAGTTAAAAAAATTAATATATAAAAATTAAAAATGATTAATCAATTAATTAAATAAATAATCTATTACTTAACTTAATTAAAGTTTGCTTAATTAACTTAATCTGCTAATTAACTACCTAATCTGTAATTAGTTAGATGTGTGTATGACAGGGGGGCCCACCCCCTGTTGACCAGTCAAACGTTGACTGGTCAACTCAGACCCCCTGGTCCACCTGTCAGCCTTTGTGTACAATTTGTGTACACAGGGCTGGGTACCCATAGTGTTTTAATCATTATTTTCGAATTAAGGATAATTGCAGAATTTTAATAAAACTTTAGAAATTCGTAGAAAATAATCCGTAACTTGGATGGAAAAGTTTTATACATGAAAGTTGCTCAGAAAAACATGACGAATCCGAATACGCTCTCCGTTCATCTGTCATGTGCCCCTAGCATAGCGAACCTGCAACCGTCCCCCTCCGTTTCATCTGTCCGAAAATGCCAAACTTCGGGAAAACATTCCCGAATGATTTCCCCCTTCGCCGGTATCGTGTAGCACTGCGTTAGAACACCCCTAGCACTGCATATCGTCATGTCATGCTTAGTAATGCATCTGTGTGCTTTGTATTTACTATTTCTTCCCTCTCTTCTTCTCCGGTAGACCCCGAGACCGCTGCTGATGCCCCTGTGATCGACGACGTCGATGACGACCCTCCTTCCGTTTCAGCAGAGCTTCCAGGCAAGCCCCCCCCCCCTTGATCACTCCGATATCGCCCATTCAATTATCTCTCATGCTTGCATTAGATTTTGCTACTGTAATTGATTGCTCCTATTCTGATGCATAGCCTACTTTTGTACCTGCTATTGTTACCTCCCTGCTTATCCTAAACTGCTTAGTATAGGTTGGTTAGTGATCCAACAGTGACCCCTTTCCTTGTCCTAGTTGCCCCGGCTTGATGACCTATGACTCGATCAACGTGATCGACGACCAGATACCGACACATCACATCACCCCCCTTAGTTGCTCGGCTCTGCAGAGCTACTATCGAGTGCCGAGGATGATACCTCGTAACGCACTCCTGATGATATCTCTGTAGTGTAGCTAATCGGTTGTGGTCTTCGAGGGTGATTCCTCCTTCACCACCCCCGATACGACTCTGTCGTGCAACACCTCAAGTGTGAACCTCGAGGGTGATTCCTCCTAAGTTCACCTTGACGATTACATCAAGTGGATTCCATCGAGGGTGATTCCTCGGATTCCCCCTTGGTGTTATGGACACATGGTTACCTGAACTTTACTTGAGACCATTATTGAAGTCGGGTCGGCCCTGAGGGGTACCCGCGAGAGATACCTGTGAAAGTCGAGCGGGCCTGGAGAGCACCCGCGAGATGTTACGGTGGCGGCTGGCTATTTAGCGGTATCACCCAGGAAGGGGTGGTAGCTCCAGACTTGTCCCGACAGCCGTCACTTCTTTTAATAATGCACTAACAGGTTTGGGTATTTGTTCTGAGTTAGCCACTAGCCTATACGCACTAACCACCACGCGGGAATAGTTATGGGCACTCGGTGTCGTAGTATCAGCCAAAGCTTTGTCAGACATCCAGTTCAGCATTGCGGCACGGTCGGATCGTGCCGACCATCCGAGGTGGCGCTGGTATCCACCCTGCTCGCAATGACCCGGAGTGCAATGGGCGATGGGCCCAAGACCCCAGAGTGCTTAGGATGTAGACCGGCGGGGACCTCTCTGCTGAGCCTTGGTAGGGCTGCGACGTGTTGATCTTCCGAGGCCGGGCATTGACCCAGTAAAGTGTGTCCGGCCAGAGTAATCAAGCGTGTTGGGAAATGTGGTGCACCCCTGGAGGGAAGATTATCTATTCGAATAGTCGTGTCCACGGTAACGGATGTTCAGACTTGTATCCTGATCTATTACAACTAGAAATGGATACTTGAGATATGTGATGGATATGTGGCTCCGAGATTGCTTTCTTGCAGGGAGTCGAGGAAGGATCTCTGGGCGTTAATACTACAACATGTTTGTTAAATATAAACTGCTATTATATACTCTTCTGAATGTTGCAAGATGCTTGAAGATGCTAGTCTTCGATAGGCTAGGCCTTCCCTCTATTCTGGCATTCTGCAGTTCAGTCCACAGATACAACCCTTCCATTTGATACTGATGCATACTTAGTATAGATCTGATGCTTGTGAGTACTTTGGATGAGTACTCACGGTTGCTTTGCTACCCCCTTTTCCCCTTCTTTCTTCTTTTCGGTTGTTGCAACTAGTTGGTGGATCCGAGGAGCCAGATGCCACCCCTATCGACTACTACTACCCCGAGGGTGCCTACTACTACGTGGAGACCGCCGACGATCAGGATAGTTAGGAGGTCCCAGGCAGGAGGCCTTGCCTCTTCGATCGTTGATGTTTGTGCTTGCCTTCTTAAGGCATCCTTGTTTAACTTATGTCTGTACTCAGATATTGTTGCTTCCGCTGACTCTTGTTGTATTCGAGCTTCTCTATTCGAGCCCTCAAGGCCCCTGGCTTGTAATATGAAGCTTGTATTATTTTAATTTGTGTCTAGAGTTGTGTTGTGATATCTTCCCGTGAGTCCCTGATCTTGATCATACACATTTGCGCGTGTATGATTAGTGTGCGATAGAATTGGGGGCGTCACATTTGCTAATAATGTCCTCTGCATCAGCATGAGCCGTCAACCAGTAAAAGCCATGACGAAAAGCTTTAGCCACTAAAGACTTAGAGCCGGCATGATGACCACAATCACCTTCATGAATTTCTCTTAAGATCTCACGGCCCTCTTCAGGAGATACACAACTTTGAAACACGCCTGTCACACTGCATCGGTGTAACTCGCCGTTGACAATAGTCATAGACTTAGACCTCCTGATTATTTGTCTTGCCAAAGTTTCATCCTCAGGTAACTCGCCCCTGGTCATATAGGCCAAGTAGGGAAGCGTCCAATCAGGAATAGCATGGAGAGCCGCCACCAACTGCGCCTCCGGGTCAGGGACAGCAAGGTCTTCTTGAGATGGTAAGTTGACCGAAGGATTATGCAATACGTCAAGAAACACGTTAGGAGGCACCAGCTTACGTTGAGATCCAAGCCGGCTTAAGGCATCAGCCGCCTCATTCTTCCTTCGATCAAGGTGATCCACCTGATAGCCCTTGAAGTGACCAGCAATATTGTCAACCGCCCGGCGGTAAGCCGCCATGAGCGGGTCTTTGGAATCCCATGTGCCTGAGACTTGCTGAGCCACAAGGTCTGAGTTGCCAAAACACCTGACCCAACTTAAATTCATCTCCTTGGCCATACAGAGGCCGTGGAGTAAAGCCTCATATTCAGCTGCATTGTTAGTACAAGGAAACATTAGCCTTAAAACATAACAAAATTTGTCACCTTGCGGGGAAGTCAAAATAACTCCAGCCCCCGAGCCTTCCAACTGCCTAGACCCATCAAAGTGGATCGTCCAATACGTGTTATCAGGCTTCTCCTCAGGAGTCTGCAACTCTGTCCAGTCATTGATGAAATCCACCAAAGCCTGAGATTTAATGGTTGTTCTTGGCACATATTTCAGACCATGAGGTCCAAGTTCAATTGCCCATTTAGCAACCCGGCCTGTGGCCTCCCTATTTTGAATAATGTCTCCTAAGGGAGCAGAGCTGACCACAGTAATAGGATGACCAAGAAAATAATGCTTCAACTTGCAACTCGCCATAAACACCCCATATACCAGCTTCTGCCAATGCGGATATCGTTGCTTGGACTCAATCAACACCTCACTAACATAATAAGCTGGCCACTGGACTGGATATTCCTTACTCGCCTCCTTGCGCTCCACGACAACTACCACACTGACAGCCTTACTATTAGCCGCGCACATATAGGAGCAAGGGCTCTTTCTCCATGGGAGCCGCAAGGACTGGCGGCTCAGCTAGCTGTTTTTTGAGCGCTTCAAACGCCTTATCAGCAGCATCACTCCAGACAAAATGATTTGTCTTCTTCATCATCTGGTATAAAGGAATTTCCTTCTCTCCCAGGCGGCTTATGAACCGGCTTAGAGCCGCGATACGACCCGCCAAGCGCTGGATGTCATTGACACACGCCGGCTTAGCCAACGAAGTGATAGCCTTAATCTTCTCCGGGTTAGCTTCAATACCCCTCTCTGAGACCAGAAAACCCAATAGCTTGCCTGCAGGCACACCAAAAACACACTTGGCTGGGTTAAGCATCATTTTATAGACCCGGAGATTGTCAAAAGTCTCCCTTAGATCGTCCAAGAGAGTCTCCCTCTTTCTAGACTTAAACCACAATATCATCCACATAAGCATGCACATTGCATCCAATCTGACTGTGAAAGCAATTCTGAACACAACATTGATAAGTCGCCTGAGCACTCTTAAGCCCAAAAGGCATAGAAACATAGCAAAAAGCTCCAAAAGGGGTGATAAAATATGTCTTCTCTTGGTCTTTAACTGCCATCTTGATCTGATGATAACCAGAATAAGCATCCAGGAAGCATAAGCTCTCGCAACCCACCGTGTCATCAATAATCTGGTCGATACGAGGGAGAGCAAACGAATCAGCTGGACAAGCTTTGTTAAGATCTGTGTAGTCAACACACATACGCCAAGTGTCGTTCTTCTTGAGTACCAACACCGGGTTAGCCAACCACTCAGGGTGAAAAACTTCCACAATGAACCCAACTGCTAAGAGCCGGGCTACCTCCTCTCCAATAGCCTTACGTCGCTCCTCATTAAAACAATGAAGGAACTGCTTGACCGGCTTAAACTTAGGATCTACATTAAGAGTGTGCTCAGCGAATTCTCTCGGTACACCCGGCATGTCAGAAGGTTTCCATGCAAAGATGTCCCGATTCTCACGGATGAACTCGATGAGCGCGCTTTCCTATTTAGGATCCATATTAGCCCCTACTGTGAACTGCTGAGAAGAGTCGCCAGGGACAAAGTCAACCTTAGTATCATCAGCCGACTTAAATTTCAGCAAAGGGTCTTGCTCAGTGGTGGGCTTCTTCAAAGGGGTCATATCAGCCGAGTCAACATTATCCTTATAAAACTTAAGCTCTTCCGTGGCACAGGCCGACTCAGCATAGACAGCATCTCCTTCCTCACATTCCAAGGCAATTTTCCGATCACCATGGACCGTAATAGTGCCCTTACGCCCTCGCATCTTAAGCTGTAAATAAACATAACAAGGTCGAGCCATAAACTTGGCATAAGCCGGCCGTCCAAACAAGGCATAAGGGCTCTTGATCTTGACCACTTCAAACCATAACGTCTCTGTTCTGTAGTCATAGTCATCACCAAAAGCCACTTCCTGGGCAATCTTTCCAACAGGATATGCCGACTTACCAGGCACCACACCATGAAAAACTGTAGAAGACAACTTAAGATCTATTTGAGTTAAGTTCATCCGGCGAAAGGTGTCATAATAAAGGATATTGATACTGCTGCCACCATCCATGAGTACTTTAGTGAATTTATAACCCCGACCTGAGGGGCCACCACCAACGCTAGCTCACCCGGATTGTCAACCTGGGGCGGATGATCCTCTCGACTCCATGTGATTGGATATTCTGACCACCGCAAATATTGAGGCACCGCCGGCTCAATTGCACTGACCGCACGTTTATGAACCTTGTGGTCTCGTTTGCAAATACTTGTGGTGAAAACATGATACTAGCCACTGTTGAGCTGCTTTGGATTACTTTGATATCCTGACTGATGCTGCTGGTTACCCTGACCAGATTGTTGATTATAACCACCCTGGTTGTCTTGTCCTGGATAGCCAGAACTTGAACCGCCACCACCAAAACCGGGCTCTTGTGAGCCGGATCCTGACCCGCCCGGCGGGCCATTATTGTTGCCATGATTCTGATTGAAATTGGAATTCCTGTATTCTCGCATGATGAAACAGTCCTTCCAAGCATGAGTCACCGGCTTATTAGGCAGGCTGTGTTTTGGGCAAGACTCATTCATCATCGCCTTAATATTAAAGTTCTTCCCTCCAAAGGACTGCTTACCATTACCATTACGGCGCTGGTTTTTATATCCAGTGTTGGTGTTAGCCACAAGATCTGACCCGCCGTCGGGTTGTCTGCGCTTACCACCGTTACCCGGGTTGTTGCCATTATGCCCTGTCACATTCTGCTGCTGACCCTTACCATTGCCACTCTACTTTCCCTTGTTGGATTTCTCCTCATCAGATCCAGGATCTTTGGTGGTATCAGAGTCGGCATATTTGATGAGAGCCGCCATGAGCTCTCCCATGTCATTACAATGACGTTTAAGCCGCCCAAGCTTCTGCTTAAGGGGGGTAAAATGACAGTTCTTCTCCAAGACCAGAACCGCCTAACCCGCCGCAATACTGTCTGAAGAATGCATAATAGCCGAGACCCGCCGGACCCAATGATGAGCTGACTCATCCTAACGTTGTACACAGTTATCAAGATCGATAATCGTCAAAGGCTGCTTGCATGTTCCTTTAAAATTCTGAATGAAACGTGCTTTCAACTCGCCCATGAATTGATGGAGTTGGCGGGTAATCCTTTTAACCAGGTCCGAGCTAGCCCATCCAACATCATGGTAAAATATTTAGCACACACAGCATCATTGACATCCAGCATCTCCATGGACAACTCATAACTCTCAATCTAGGCCTTAGGGGGGAGATCAGCTATATAGTTAGCAACCTTGCGAGGACCCTTAAAATCCTTAGGCAAGCGTTCATTACGTAACGTTGGTACTAAACAAGGCACTCCAACAGATCTGGAAATTATACCAGCCCCTACTGATGTCGAAGGGGTTACCAGAGGCTGTTGATAAGCCCCCAGCTGTGCCGCCGCTGCCTCCTCCGCCTCTCGGCGGGCTCTGACATCATCCACAATCGCCTGAGCATGAGTAAGGGGCGGGTTATTCCCATAGGGCGGGTCATCTTGATTTGGTCGACGTCGACGCTCGCTACTGGAAACCGCCGGCGACTCAACGCGTCAGCTGTAACTGTGGCTTGGGAGGGGGGGTCGAGTGCACCCTCTTATGACTATGTGTATACTTCTCCTGCTGTGCGACCGCTGTCTGTAAGAGCCCAATGGCGTTCCGTGCCTCAATTGTAAAAGGCGTCTCATCTGTGACAGGGATTGCATTGAGCCGGGTAGCCGCTGCTATCATGTTATCCATTGGGTTAGAATAATGGCCAAATGGTGTGGAAAAACACCTGGGCGGGGTTCGATCCCTATGGGGCGGGTCTGGTAATCGGGGCTGAGCCGCCGCCCCGCTCCCTGGGACTTCAGCCGCCCGGGCTGTGCCTGGCGGGTTACTTGGCCCTGCCCCAGGCGTGTTGAAAAGGTTCCGTGCCTCATACTGCAAAGGCAGGCGGGTTTGGTGTCTCCTTCGAAAAACAACATTAGAAGCGTTTTGATCCAAACTTAAGCGAAAAGCCTCCGCCCTGATGCGTTGCGACTCAGCATCCATCTGGGCTCGTTCCTCTGCCATCCTGGCGTTCTCTGCATTAAGCTCCTCCTGAGCCTTGGCCACCTCATCACGTACCTTTGCAACCTCTGTGTTATGCTGTGCCTGATTTGCCGTAGTAACCTCTGTTGCCAACAGGGTCGTCAAAGTGCCCAAGAGTTCAGATAAAACCTGAGCAGGCGGACGAACTGAGCCGCCGGCCCCGGCTATTGCAGCAGCAGTTGATCCAGACGTCATAGCCGCCGCTGTTGACGAGTTGAGAGCCGGCCCAGTGCCAGCCATGAAGATCGCAGCCCTGGAAGGCGGCTCATAGGGGTCCGGAATACTGTTGCCATCGGAGTAACTCCCAAGCCCGCCGTCTTGAAGCTGATAGATGGATTCCGTCTCTCCGGTTGAGGACTCATCACCTGAGTAGATGGCTGTCTCTCCCCCAAATTCGGAACCTTCCCCAAGTTCCATGCCTTGCGTGAAACCCACGAAAACGCGCTTCCGGCCGGGTTGAACCCTGGCGGGTCGCGCACGCTGAGCCGTCTCAACGAGGTCGATGCAGATGTCCTGCTCAGGCTCTGACTCGCCAATCTTGCCGATGAAGACGTGAATTCCGCCAAAGGGGACCCGGTACCCGTACTCGATTGAGTCGGCCTCGGGGCCCCAGCCAGCATCGTCGATGTAGAGCTTGCCGCGGCGACTCTTAGTCATCCGGTCCACGACGTATCCTTCGATCCCTGGGAAATCACCCTTCAATAACTTGAAACCACCGTGCTCTGGCCCCATGGTGGGCACCAACTGTCGTGGTTTTATCACGACAGATGCCCTTGTGAAAGGACTTAGGTGTGGAGCCATCGCGATGTAGGTTAGCTCGAAGGGGTTGAACGGGACAAAGGACACAAGGGTTACCCAGGTTCGGCCCCTCTCAACGAGGTAAAAGCCTACTCCTGCTTTTGTTGACTATAGCTTGAATATCGATTACAAGGGAGCGGAATCACTTGACCTAGCTCTCAATCAATTGTTTCTTAAGTTAACCCGCCGCAGGGTCTCGCCTTTATATACACAGGCCGAGGCCCTGGGCTTACAAGAGTCCAAGCCGAATCACACAACGTGACCAACTCGGTTTCTAAGTCGCCCTGCCTTGTTAGGCAAGTTGCCATCATGGCGGCTCACACCTTCTGGGTCACAATTCTACCACCAGGTCTTGGGCCTTCAGCAGGCCCACCTTGTAAGCCGCCACCAATCTTCATATTTCATCTTCTTGGACCTGCTTGGGCTTTCTTCATATTGAATCGCCAACAATGTAACCCGGCCCTTCCTGGGCGGGTCACACCTCGGGGTTACATCCCCAACAGTTTTGTCACGGCAGATGCCCTCGTGAAAGGACTAAGTTTGGAGGCCATCGCAACTAGGTGGTTGCTTGAAGGGGTTTGGTCGGGAACGAAGGACACAAGTTTACCTAGGTTCGGCCCCTCATGGTGGAGGTAAAGACCTACTTCCTGCTTGATTGATATTGCTGGAGATCTCGATTACAAGGATGCAAATTCGCTAACCTAGCTCTCGAGAGATTGCAACTTAGTCTTTTCGTTCCTTGGAACTCCCCTTTATATAATAGGCTGAGTTCCTAGGTTTACATGAGATACCGGGTCGTACTCTCAACCCGGATCCTAGTCTAACTCTATATTCATCTTTCCTCCCAAGTTAAGGAATCTTTCATCTGAGTCTTCTTCGTAAGCCGGCCCACTAGGCCTCTTCATGAGCCGGCCTTCTGGCGAATATCTTGTCAGGCCTTGGGCCTTCTTGTTTCCTCCATGACACGACAAAGGCTTTGGCCCATGGAGCCTCTTGGCTCTCTCGCCGGGTTAAGACATTAGCCGGGTCTTGGTGCTAGGGAACATCCCCAACAACACCTTACATGAAATTCTCTATAAACGATGGCTTCTTTGATTGGAGAATTCTTAAAATGCACACAAAATGCAAGATTGAATTGCCATGTCTATTAGAGGGCTATGAGTTTTGATTTGCACGGTTGAATCACAAAGAAAGATTATTTTCAAGAGATTTGAGTGGATGCTAATTTTTTATGAAATACAGTACAATCAAATAACCAATACATAAAAAAAAGGAGTGCCTAGAACTCATCTAGATGAGACATAATTTGGTCTCATTCACCTGGAAAACAAAAACAGATACAAAGGAGTACCAACCCACGTCAGCACACACGCATCTTATAGCATCAAATCCAATGGCTATAAAGGTGAATGAGACATAATTAGAACTCAGCTAGATGAGTTCTAGCAAAACTGTAAAAAAAAATCTTAAGGATCCACTTCTCCAAAGTTCATATGAAAAACCTGTGAATCCAAGATACCCTAAACATCTCAAGAAAAAGTAGCACCGCAAGTTGAACTAGATTGAGTTCACATGTTAGGTTTACCTAGCCCCAGGAGTTCAAAAGAAAATCATGGAAGAGGATTTCTTTTCGTGGAAGCTGGAAGTGTGCACTTTTTTCCAAGGGAAACTGCGGCTGACTTTATTGAATAGAGATGGCATCATGACTTTCAAAAATGTTTGTGTTTCTAATTTTTTTGTAATTTTGAAAAATGTCCGCGTTCCTGTTGTAGAAAAATGTCAGCTTTTAAAAATCTACAAATTTTAAAATGTGTTCATGTTTTCAAAAAATATTTCATTTTTTCAAAATATGTCCGAAACTGAAAAAAAAAACGACTAAAAACCGCGTTACAATACCGAACGATGCAGCAGAACGAACCGCTACAGTGCCCGCTGCTACATGGGCTGGGCCAGCACGAAGCGTCCTGTGCGTCACTCTCCTATTGGACGCAGCGAGCGTCCGAATCCCTTTCCCCACGATAATAAACCGAGCTGCACGAATCATAAAGCGCACACAAATCGCACACGCTGCTGATGATAAAGGCAAGAAAGCCGGAAGATCTGCTCCTCTTTCCTTGGTATCGGAGAGAGAGGGAGGAAAACACAATGGCCGCCTCTTCTGCTCTCAGAGTAAGCAAAGCACCCAGTGATTTTTTTCAGACCCCCAATCTCGTTTCTCTAACCTGGATTGTGCTTGTGCGTTTGCTTTGGTTGGCGATGCAGCTGATTCTCGGCTCCTCGTCGGCGTCGCGCCGCCAGATTCTGGCCGAGATGGGGTACCAGTTCAAATTACTTGTAGGTGATTTCCCCCCTCGTCTTCTGGGGATGGTTAACTCTAGCAGTTTGCTTGTGATTTGTCTTCTTTCTTTTCTTATTTTCCCCCGCTTGGGTTTTAGAGCGCGGACATTGACGAGAAGGAGATCAGAAAGGAGAAGCCAGAGGAACTGGTGGTCGCCTTGGCTCACGCGAAAGTAATTTCCTTTCCCTTTCCTTTTATTCAAGAACTAGGTTCTGCTATCCTTGTAGATTTGTTCTAACTGTTTGGTTTAGGAATTAGGGTAAGGGCCACATAAGTTTTTTCTTAAGAGAGCAAAATCAATTTATTTCTCCGCTAGGAGTGGAGTTTGCTTTGCGGGAGTGGGTGAGTTTATTATTTATGGTTATAGAACGAATATTTAGCAAGCTGGCACATTATAGTTTTTTCTTTTTTTTGTGCGTGTTTGTGTCAAGACAATGGTCTTTAGTAGTACTACTATGTGTTACTACCTCTGTCCCCAAATAGATGGCATATAAATTCAGTCAAAAGGTCAATGATTTCTAAGTTTGACCAAGTATATATATACAAAAATATTACTCCCTCCTTCCATCTATATAGGGCCTAATGCGTTTTTCGAGGCTAACTTTGACCAAATGTTAGAGCAATAATATATGACATGCAACTTATACAAAGCACACCGTCAAATTCGTATGTGAAAGGAGCTTTCAATGATATAATTTTCACATTATGCATGTCATGTACTATTAATCTTGTCAATAGTCAAAGGCGGTATTGAAAAACGCATTAGGCCCTATATAGATGGAAAGAGGGAGTAAGATAAACAAGATCAAATCATTATCAATATATCCACCATTAGATATATATTCATAATCTATTTATTTAATATTGCAGTTGTCGATATTTTCTTCTATATATTTGGTCAAGCTCGGAAAGAATCGACTTTTTCACTGGATTTATATGCCATGTATTTGGGGACACAGGGAGTACTACCTTTTAAAATGGATTAATGTTATTTTCTTGGAATAAAATACCTCATTTGTATATTTCTTTTCATCAGAAAACTAAGAGATTGTCAAACTGTGCCAGTTGTAATTCTGATTTTGCTTTGGTTTTTAAGTGTTACTATGCTATATCAATGCTGTAGGCAGATGCAATATTGGATAAGATGCGGAACAATGGGTTGATGAAAGAGATTGTTGACTCTCAAGAGACCACCTTGTTGATCACTGCTGACCAAGTATGTATCTTACAACATCCCCTCTAACAAGCCTTTTTGTGGATTGATTTTTGCTTATAATTACGATGTTAGTTTCATGTGGTGATCTGGATATAGCAGAATATTAGTCACTTTACACTGTGATTTTCTAGAATCTGGATGGAGTGATCCTGGAAACTGTTATTATCATTTGACTGTAGTTACATGATTATGTCACCACTGTATTTCAAGATTTATTGCCTTACCAGTTTTGGTTCTAGTTTCTGGAAATATGGCCCAATCTCTGTAAAAGTAGATATTTTCTTGATCACCGTTTGGTTTAGGACTTAGACATATATGCAATATGTCTGTTGTGTCTCAACATTGCATGTTGAATGTTGAGAGGGTGCTCAGACAATAATTCATATCAATAAGCATAAATTGGTGTCTGCATAAGTTACTCCCTAGATAATCCATATATCATACACACTAGGATAGCAGTTAGGCCAAAGGAGTCCGCATAATATCTGGGTCCAAGCCAAGAGGCATAAATTGGGTATTTGCTTGGACCATATCCATATCTCAGAGTCATTTTTATATGTGTTTTAATCATGTTTGGGTCTTTGGGTATGAAAGATAGATAATTATAATTACGAGTATGTTTGGATCATTGACTTAGAAGCTGTTTTTTTTTGCTCATTACTACTGTAGTTACTTTTGTTAAAATTGCTCAGATAAACTAGTGTTTGTAGGGCACATTATGACATCCAAAAAATGGACTCTTGATAACATTCATAGTGGAATGTTTACTTAGTTTCTCGAAAAATAGTGAATGTTTATACTCTGTGTCGCATGCTTGTGCATGTACCATGTGTGCACACATTTTAGTGCTTATTTGACTCTCCCCCTTGTTCTGGTATTTTGTTTTCTTTTGGAGGTTGTGATTCATGATGGAGTTATTCGAGAAAAACCTACCACTCCAGAGGAGGCACGTAAATTCATCCAAGGTTTGTCTTATCGACTGTTGTGTGTCGGCGCATGAGGTCAAATTATTTTAGATCATTTGGTAGACTTGTCCGTTTAACCACATACTGGTTACAGGATATTCCCAAAGCCATGCTGCGACAATTGGATCTGTGCTTGTTACAAATGTGAAGACCGGTACTAGAAGGGAAGGATGGGATAAATCTGAAGTAATAACCAATTTTTTCTGATGTTCCATTGAGAAAAGAGTACCAAAGTCGTTCGTTCACATAGACATCAGTATTGATTTTAACTTATCGACATTTTTTGAAGGACCAACCTAATCATTGAATTTTGGTCTTTGATTCAAATTAGTTATAAAGTAACATGATCTGGTGTAATGCTAGTTTCGTGTTAAAAATCTGGTTCAGCTTTCAGTCCCAGTAAACTGATAAATAACAGTGCCCTAACTTGAGCACGGCCTTCTGAAAAACAGAACCTCTGCGCGCACGACACTTTTGTGTCCGATTCCTGTACGACAACCGATCCAGTGGTTTGCCATGATTTTTTTCAAAGTGTGGATGGTTTGGTGTGCACCATCGTACAGGAATCGGACGAAGAAGATCGTATGCATATCAGCGTTCTCTGAAAAATTGATGGGCTAACATCAATTCAGCCTTAGTGTTCAGATGCTCTTGTGCTCTTTCATAAAGCAGAAACCCATCTTAAAGTTTTGAGACTAATTTGGCACTTTAATTTATCATAACATGGTTTAGTTCAGAATCCTTATGTGATTTTAGGTGCATGCATCAGATAATTAATTCTTGGTGAGTCTGATGTTTAACGTTTCATTGGCACAAAATATCAAATGAATCCTAACGAATATGTGTAATCCAGTTATGATCCCATGTTTCCATCAGTTTGAGTTCCGTGTTGCAGAGTTTTGGTCTCACACTTTCCACTATAATTGTCCCTGTGCAGGTTTATTTCCACAAGATACCCAATGAAGTTGTTGAGAGCTTGGTAAGTCTGAAAAACAAGCATTTTAATTTTGGCATATCTGCGGTGTTCCTGCCTGGGTTATGAAGAAATGAAGTGTTAATTTCGAACCACATCCTCTCATTATCGAGTTACACCCACTGAAACTTTTCACTTGTGTGTATTTCAGATTGAGGAGGGCAACGTCTTCTACGTTGCTGGAGGCCTTCTAGTAGAGCATCCACTGACTTCACCTCTTGTGGAAGCCATTGTGAGTCACATCCTGACATGTTCTCATTCTAGGCTGGACTATATATTTCCATGTCTGAGACAAATGAAACAGTCAAACAGCATCTCAACATGGCAATCTGTGCAGGTCGGTACAATTGATAGCGTAATGGGGCTTCCTAAAGCTCTCACGGAGCAGCTCATCAAGGATTCCCTCCAAGAGCCGTAGCTGCAAATTTCCGAACTAAGCTGGCTGGTGACGGGAGATCTCTTGTTGGAAAATCACTATTCTTGTGCTGAACAAAACTAAGCACTCATCCTTTTTGGCAAATGGAGTGGACTCTAATCAGCGTCGTCAGCCTCGCTATACCAACTTTATTAGGCTGAATTTTAGCAGCCACTGAATTCCTCTTGGTGGCTAAGTGAACTGGGTAGTAGCCAGTAACATTTTTGGAGACCTTTCTGTGACTAACACCGCATCAATGGGCTTCATTCTTCCATGTGATGTCAAGGGTCTGACGGACCAAACATATGTACGTCATCTGTTCTACCGCATGCTATCAGGAGACCAGCGGGTTGCCAATTGTTTTGGGCTATGAATTTATATTCTGAAAAGGAGGATAGGCCCTGTTAGATCCTCTGGATTGGAGTAGGCTAGTGATTCCGGTAAACCTACCTTCGCCTTGGCCTGAGGAGCTGCCGCCGCTGGCCATGGTGGGATGGTGACGGCGGCGAAGACAGAGAGATGGCGAGGTGGTGGAGGCTTCCTGTGAGCACCGCACTAACCCTAGATCGGTAGGGATTATCGGTGGGGTTTGTGGCGGCGGTGAACTTCGTATCCCGTGCCCTGGCCCCCCACCTTTGTTAATATAGCGCGGGTCACAGGGGCCCACCAACCATATGAGGGTTGGGCGCCCCCGATCAGGGCGCGAGTCAGGGGCCCGTTCGACCCGTTGGGTTTGAACGGGAGGAGATCAACCTAACATTCTCCCCCTTGATCTCAACTTTTATTTTAACCTTATACTTTCTAGTTTATTTGTTTCATCATATATTGGTACATAGAGCATGTTTCATTGTCACAGCTTAATTGCCGATAGAATCATACAGTTACAACATACGTTTTGTTTAGAAACAAATTCTGTTTCTTTTGGGCCTCTCATGATCCAGGAATCATAAGGCTTTCCCTTAAACCCATGCCGGCTAAGTGTTCCTTGAACACATTGGGTGGTAAGCCTTTCGTAAGCGGATCCGCAAGCATATCCTTTGTCCTTATATGCTCGAGACTTATAGTGTGATCCTGGATTTTATCTTTCACAACATAATACTTTATCTCTATTGTTTTGGCAGCATTACTCGACTTGTTGTTGTGAGCATAGAGTAATGCGGGCTGGTTGTCACAGTACATCTTTAGTGGTTTGTGAATACAATCTACCACTTTCAAGTCAGGTATAAATTTCTTTAGTCATATCGCCTGCCCCGTGGCCTCGAAGCATGCTATAAATTCTGCATACATCGTGGATGATGCAACTATCGACTGTTTGGAGTTTTTCCACGAAATAGCTCCCCCAGCGAGAGTGAATACGTATCCTGACGTGGATTTTCTATCATCTCTGTCCCCCGCAAAATCTGCGTCTGAATACCCTTTTATCTCTAGGGAATCACATCTCCTGTATGTTAGCATGTAGTCCTTCGTGCCTTGCGCATAACGCAATGCTTTCTTTACCATATTCCAGTGCTCTATGCCTGGATTCTCTTGATATCTACCGAGTACCCCGGTGATAAAAGCTAAGTCAGGGCGAGTGCACACTTGTGCATACTGTAAGCTTCCAACAGCCGAAGCATATGATACTGCTTTCATTTGATCGATCTCGTATTGGTTCTTGGGACATTGGAATTTCCCAAAACTATCGCCCTTGACTATAGGAGCAGGTGTGGCTTTACTCGCATGCATATTATACTTTTGAAGAACCTTTTCTAAATATGCCTTCTGCGATAGTCCTAAGACTCCATTGTTCCTATCTCGGTGAATCTCTATGGCCAAAACATATGATGCTTCATCAAGATCTGTTATATCAAAATTTGAGGATAAGAACTTCTTTGTTTCTAGCAGTAGACTAACATCACTGCTAGCAAGTAAGATATCATCCACATACAAGATTAGGAAAATATATTTCCCATTTTTAAACCTTGCATAAATGCAGTTATCCTCAATATTTTCTTTAAAACCAAAACTTTTAATCGTTTGATTAAACTTTAGATACCACTGTCTAGAGGCTTGCCTTAATCCATAAATAGATTTCTTCAGGCGGCATCCCATATTTTCCTTGCCTTCCATGATAAAACCCTTGGGTTGTTTCATGTAGACCTTTTCTTTTAAATCACCATTCAGAAATGCCGTCTTAACATCCATTTGATGTAACTCTAAATCAAAATGTGCAACTAATGCCATTATGATTCTGAAGGAATCCTTACATGAGACTGGGGAAAAAGTCTCATTATAGTCTATCCCTTCTCTTTGTGTAAATCCTTTTGCCACAAGTCGGGCTTTATACTTTTCTACATTCCCATTAGGGTCATACTTTGTTTTGTAGACCCATTTGCAGCCTACTATTTTGGCTCCTTTAGGAATTTCCTCTAAGTCCCAAACATCTTTGGAACTCATCGATTTCATTTCATCTTCCATTGCCTCTAGCCATTTTGATGAGTTAGGGCTTCTAATGGCTTCTTCATATGTGGTGGGATCACCTTCCATATGAACCATTTCTGTGTTATAAACTTTATAATGAGTAGAAATAGCTGATCTTCTTGTTCTATTGAATCTTCTAAGGGCCTCAGTTTCTGGCACATTCTGTGCCTCAACTTCTAGCACTTCTTCTAAAATTTGCTGCCGCACCTCCCTTTCATGCTCAACAATGGGTTCAGTCGGCTCCTGACGGACAGGTTCCGGGTATACCCCCATAGCTGTCATGGGTGGAGTTGCAACTGGTAGTGAGAAAAATGGCTCCTGAATCATCGGATTAGGTGCATGCACCCTCTTCTCCTCAAGATCAATTTTCCGAGCTACCATGCTCCCCCTCATCATTTCGTCCTCTAAGAAGACTGCATGTCTTGTTTCTACAAACTTTGTATATCTGTCTGGACAGTAGAAACGAAAACCCTTTGATCTGTCTGGATAGCCAATGAAGTGGTAACTCACTGTTTTGGGATCTAACTTTGCAATGTTTGGATTAAACATTTTGGCCTCAGCAGGGCACCCCCACACCCTGAAGTGGTGTAGCGAGGGCACTCGTCCTGTCCACAGCTCGTACGTGTTTTGGGCACCGACTTGCTTGGCACTCTATTGAGAATGTGAATGGCAGTTTTAAGCGCCTCCATCCATAATCCCAATGGCAAGGTGGAGTAACTCATCATGCTGCGCACCATATCCATAAGTGTGCGGTTGCGCCTTTCAGCTACTCCATTTTGCTGAGGCTCGCCCGGCATTGAATACTGGGCTACTATGCCAGTCTCCTGTAAGAACTTTGCAAAAGGTCCAGGGACTTGGCCATATGGAGTATGTCTACCGTAGTACTCCCCCCACGGTCAGATCTCACTATCTTTATTCTTTTATCATGCTGATTTTCAACTTCAGCTTTGAATATTTTAAACTTATCCAACGCTTCGGATCTTTCTTTGATTGGATAAATATATCCATAGCGAGAGTAGTCATCTGTGAATGTTATGAACGAGTCATATCCATCCACACTTTTCACCGGAAATGGTCCACAAATGTCAGTGTGAATGATTTCTAGTGTGCCTGTGCTATGGATTGCATCCTTTTTGATTTGTTTTATATACTTTCCTTTAATGCAATCTATGCATTGTTCTAAGTCTGAGAACTCTAACGGAGGAAGAATTTCACTTTTGACTAATATTTCTATTCTCCCCCTTGAAATATGGCCCAAGCAACAGTGCCATAATTTCGATGAGTCGTGAGTTCTCTTTCTTTTCTTTTGTTCTTTATTCGACGCGACATGCTCATTCACATTACACACAGAATGCACTTTTTCACGTAGTGATAATAAATAAAGCTCATCGTGTAGTAAAGCATCACCCATATAAGCATTATTAAACCATATGGCACACTTGCCATGTCCAAAATAACATTCATAATTATCTTTGTCCAAACATGAAACACTAATCAAGTTTCTATGACATGATGGAACATATAAAACATCTCTAAGCAGAAGCTTGAATCCATCAGCTAACTCCAAGGAGATGTCGCCGAAAGCTGCAACTTCTGCTTCAACTCCGTTTGCCACTTCAATGCGTCTTTCGCTTCTTTGCGTAGTCCGCGTCGAATGGAATCCCTGTAATGAATTTGCAACATGAACAGTTGCTCCTGAGTCAATCCACCAAGTAGATTTCGAAAACTGTGTATACAAGGATTCATTTACAAAGGAAACAATGTTGTTACCTCTCTTTGCCATTATGGACTTTAGCCAATCAGGGCAATCTTTCTTATAGTGCCCAGTCTTCTTACAATGGAGACAGGTGTCTTTGTCCACTGGGAAAGACTTTTGCTGATGCTGATGTTGAGCTTTTCCATGTGGCTTAGAAGGAGAACCTTTGCTATTTTGATTGTAATTCTTTTTCTTGTTATCCTTCACATAGTTGAGTGAACCACCATGTGAGGCTTTGAGTCTGTCCTCTTCTTGGACACACATTGCTATTGTCTTTTCAATGTCCCATGTTCCAGGTGACATATTGTAGTTTACAACAAAGGTTTCAAACTCCTTTGGCAGTGAAGCCATGACCAGGTGGACCAGGAGCGCTGGTTTGATCTCCAGATCCGCATCCATGGGCTTGAGCTTTGCTGCCATGTTGCTCATCCTGAGGATGTGCTCTCTTATTCCATGACCACCGCCAGTGTAGTTCTCTATCACCAGTTGCTTTATCAACTGGGTGGCATATGTCTTTGAAGAACCAGTGAACTGGCTCTTTATCTTTGTAAGCAACTCCCCTACGGAAGTGCACTCTGCAATTGAGCCCATGATGGCGTTCTCAATTGTATTCTTTATAAATGCCATGCACTTTTTGTTTGCATTGACCCATGATGCGGCTTGAAGCTACGTCGGTATTTCCCCAAAGAGGAAGGGATGATGCAGCACAGCGGCGGTAGGTATTTCCCTCAGTGATGAAACCAAGGTTATCGAACCAGTAGGAGAACCAAGCAACAGTACGTAAACAGCACCTGCACACAAATAACAAATACTCGCAACCCGACGTGTAAAAGGGGTTGTCAATCCCTTTCGGGCAACGGCGCCAAAAATTGGCAAACGGACATGAGAGAGTAGTAAATATTGATAGATCGAACGCCAAATAAAATAAAGTGCAGCAAGGTATTTTTGTATTTTTGGTTTAATAGATCTGAAAATAAAAGTTGCAAATAAAGAAAAGAGCAAATAGCAAAACAGATCTTGAAAGCAAATATATTGGAAAAGAGTCCCGGGGGCCGTAGGTTTCACTAGTGGCTTCTCTCGAGAAAAATAGCAAACGGTGGGTGAACAAATTACTGTTGGGCAATTGATAAAACTTCAAATAATCATGACGATATCCAGGCAATGATCATTATATAGGCATCACGTCCAAGATTAGTAGACCGACTCCTGCCTGCATCTACTACTATTACTCCACACATCGACCGCTATCCAGCATGCATCTAGTATATTAAGTTCATGGAGAAACGAAGTAATGCAATAAGAATGATGACATGATGTAGACAAGATCTATTTATGTAGAAATAGACCCCATCGTTTTATCCTTAGTAGCAATGATACATACGTGTCGGTTCCCCTTCTGTCACTGGGATCAAGCACCAAAGATCGAACCCACTACAAAGCACCTCTTCCCATTGCAAGATAAATAGATCAAGTTGGCCAAACAAAACCCAAATATCGGAGAAGAAATACGAGGCTATAAGAAATCATGCATATAAGAGATCAAAGAAGACTCAAATAACTTTCATGGATAAAAAGATAGATCTGATCATAAACTCAAAGTTCATCGGATCCCAACAAACACACCGCAAAAAGAGTTACATCATATGGATCTCCAAGAGACCATTGTATTGAGAATCAAACGAGAGATAGAAAGCCATCTAGCTACTAACTACGGACCCGTAGGTCTACAAAGAACTACTCACGCATCATCGGAGAGGCACCAATGGAAGTGGTGAACCCCTCCATGATGGTGTCTAGATTGGATCTGGTGGTTCTGGACTCTGCGGCGGCTGGAATTGATTTTCGTCGACTCCCCTAGGGTTTCTGGAATATTGGGGTATTTATAGAGCAAAGAGGCGGTTCGGGGGCCACTCGAGGTGGGCACAACCCACCAGGGCACGCCTGGGCCTCCAGGCACGCCCTGGTGGGTTGTGCTCCCTCGGAGCACCCCCCAGGCGCTTCTCCGGCCCACTGGATGTCTTCTGGTCCAAAAAAAATCCACAAAAAGTTTCGCTGCGTTTGGACTCCGTTTGGTATTGATTTCCTGCGACGTAAAAAACATGCAAAAAACAGCAACTGGCACTTGGGCACTATGTCAATAGGTTAGTACCAAAAAATGATATAAAATGACTATAAAATGATTGTAAAACATCCAAGAATGATAATATAACAGCATGAAACAATCAAAAATTATAGATATGTTGGAGACGTATCAGCATCCCCAAGCTTAATTCCTGCTCGTCCTCGAGTAGGTAAATGATAAAAACAGAATTTTTGATGTGGAATGCTGCCTAACATGTCATATCATATTCTTTCTTTTATAGCATGGACATTTGGACTTTTATATGGTTCAAAGTAATAGTCTAATTTTGACATGATGACTTAAATACTCAAGCATATCAACAAGCAACTATGTCTTTCAAAATATCAACGCTAAAATAAGTTATCTCTAGCCCATCATGCTCAACCATTGATCCATTCATGAAACACACTCGAATATTAACTACACCCAATGCTCAAGTACGATCATAGTGCCTCCTAGTTGGTGCTTTATAAGAAAAGATGGAGACTCAAATTAAAAATAAAAATTGCATAAAGTAAAGAAAGGCCCTTCGCAGAGGGAAGTAGGGATTTGTAGAGGTGCCAGAGCTCAAAGCGAAAAATTTAGAGATAAAAACATTTTGGGAGGTGTGCTTTTCCCACCAACGAAAACGACTTAGAGTTCCCAACACTTTCCATGCTAGATATATCATAGGCGGTTCCCAAACAGAAAATAAAGTTTATTCCTTTTTCCACCATTTCTTTCACTTTCCATGGCTAGCCGTATCCACGGGTGCCCTCCATACCAACACTTTTCAAGGAATTTATTATTTGACAACATAAAGTAAATTCATTTTTTCATTTCGGGACTGGGCATCCCTAATACCTTTGCCTTACTCTCGTGCAATGACAAGTGAATAAACACTCATCGTAAGAATAACACATCTAGCATGGAAAATATTAGCCACCCCTCACCGCCTCGCGAGCGGTACGAACACACAAAAGAGAAGTTTATTTTGAAAATTAGAGATGGCACATACAAATTTTCTTAGAACGGCAAAATAATACCGCATATAGGTAGATATAGTGGACTCATGTGGCAAAACTGGTTTAAAGGGTTTTGGATGCACAAATAGTGATCGTACTTAGTGCAAAATGAAGGCTAGCAAAAGATTGAGAAGCGACCAACCAAAAAACGAATAATCTCATAAGCGAGCATTAAGCATAATTAACACCGAATAATGCACCACAAGTAGGATATAATTTCATTGCATGACTATTGACTTTCGTGCTTGCATAGGGAATCACAAACCTTAACACCAATATTCTTACTAAAGCACAATTACTCATCAACATAACTCACATATCACATCATCATATCTCAAAACTATTACAAGGAATCAAGTTTATTTTGTCCAATGATCTTCATGAAAGTTTTTATTATATCCTTCTTGGATATCTATCACTTTGGAACTAATTTTCATGTGTTGCTTTTGATAAGCTCAAACAAATATAAGTGAAGATCATGAGCATAATACTTCTTTCTCTCAAATTAATTTAAGTGAAGCAAGAGAGAATTTCTTAAAAAAATTACTAACTCCCAAATAAATCTAAGTGAAGCATGAGAGCATTTCTTCAAAAATACTAAAGCACGCCGTGCTCAAAAATATATAAGTGAAGCACTAGAGCAAATCCATAGCTCATAAAAATTTAAGTGAAGCATAGAGAGCAATTCTAACAAGTCATGGCATAATTTTGGCTCTCTCAAATAGGTGTGTACAGCAAGGATTCATAACTTAGAACATAAAGCAAAACAAGCAAAGACTCATATCATACAAGACACTCCAAGCAAAACTCATAGTATGTGACGAATAAAAATATAGCTTCGAGTAAAATACCGATGGTCGTTAGAAGAAAGAGGGGATGCCACTCGGGGCATCCCCAAGCTTAGTTGCTTGCTTATCTTTGGATAATAGCTTGGGATGCCATGGGCATACCCAAGCTTAGGCTCTTCTTACTCCTTATTCCTTCATCCATCGTAAGATAACCCAAAACTTGAAAACTTCAATCACACAAAACTCAACAAAACCTTCGTGAGATCCGTTAGTATAAGAAAGCAAATCAGTACTATAAGTACTGTAGAAAACCAATTCAAATTTTATTCTTGCATTATATCTACTGTATTCTAACTTTTCTATGGCAAAAACTCATCAAAGAAAACCATAGAATCATCAAAACAAGCACACAACGCAAAGAAAACAGAATCTGTCAAAAACAGCACAGTCTGTAGAAATCTGAATATTTAGAATACTTATGAAACTCCAAAAATTCTGAAAAATTAGGACAACATAGGAAATTTGTATATAAATCTTTTGTAAAAAATTCAGAATTTTTAGTCTCTTATGTGAATTTTAAAAATTGTTTTACTGGATGCAAAAGTTTCTGTTTTCCAACAAGATCAAATCAACTATCACCCAACATAATCCTAAAGGCTTTACTTGGCAAAAACACTAATTAAAACACAAAAAACACAATTATAACAGTAGCATAATTGTGCAAACACTCAAGAACAGAAAGCAAAAAGCAAAAATAAATTTTATTCATTGGGTTGCCTCCCAACAAGCGCTATTGTTTTACGCCCCTAGCTAGGCATAATGCAAGGATCTAAGTTTTGTCATCTTTGTTTCGAGACCCATAAGATGCCCTCATGATTGATTCATATGGAGGCCTAATTCTTGTTCTAGGGAAGTGTTCCATACCCTTCCTTAGTGGAAATTGAAATTTAATATTGCCTTCTTTCATATCAATCACGGCACCAATAGTGCATAAAAACGGTCTACCAAGAATAATTGGACAAGACGGATTACAATCAATATCAAGAACACTAAAATCTATGGGCACATAATTACTATTTGCAAGAATAATAACATCATTAATCCTTCCCATAGGCTTTTTAATAGTAGAATCCTCCAAGTGCAAATTTAAAGAGCATTCTTCAATATCGGTAAAACCAAGCACATCACATAAAGATTTCGGAATTGTAGAAACACTAGCACCCAAGTCACATAAAGCAAAACACTCATAATTTTTAATCTTGACTTTGATAGTAGGTTCCCACTCATCATGTAATTTTCTAGGAATTGAAACTTCTAATTCCAACTTTTCTTCCAAAGCTTTCATCATAGCATCAACAATATGTTTAGTAAAGGCTTTATTTTGTTCATAAGCATGGGGTGAATTTATCATGGATTGCAACAAAGAAATACAATCAATCAAAGAGCAGCTATAATAATTAAAGTCTTTGTAATTCAAAATAGTGGGCACATCACTAGTTAAAGTCTTGACCTCTTCAAACCCACTTTTATCAAAATTTTCAACAAGATTTTCACCCTCCAAATTATCGGGACGCCTTCTAACTAAAGTTGACTCTTCTCTAGTCCCTTTTTCATCAATCTTAATTTTACTAAACAAGGAATCAATAGAAGAAACACCAATCATTTTAGGATCTTCATCACTTTTATGAAAGCAATCACTAGAAAACGCCTTTTCTAAAAATTCTCTTCTAGCTCTAAGCATAGCAGTTATTTTCTTACTTTCATCCATAGAAACATAAAGAGCTTTAATTGATTCCTCAACTTTAGGCACAAAAATTTTCATCTTGAGATTTTCTACATCATGAGAAATTTTATCAACGCTTCTAGACAAATCATCAATCTTACTCAATTTTTCTTCCATCATAGTGTTAAAATTCTTTTGAGCATTGATAAATTCTTTAATATTATTCTCAAAATCAGAGGTGTTCCTATTATTATTATAAGAAGGATTACCATAAGAATTACCATAATTATTAGAGGAATTACTAGGAAAAGGCCTAGGATTAAAATTACCTCTATAAGCATTGTTATTGAAATTGTTTCGCGAGATAAAATTCACATCTACGGCATCACTATTTTGCTCAATCAAAGTAGACAAAGGCACATCATTAAAATCAATAGGAGCACTTTTACTAGCAACCAATTTCATAAGAGCGTCAACTTTTTCATTCAAAGAAGAAATTTCTTCAACCGAATTAACTTTTTTACTAGTAGGAGCTCTTTCGGTATGCCATTGTGAATAATTTGCCATGATATTATCAAGCAATTTGGTGGCTTCACCCAAAGTAATTTCCATAAAAGTACCACCCACGGCGGAATCTAAAAGATTACGAGAAACAAAATTCAACCCCGCATAAAATTTTTGTATGATCATCCAAAGATTTAACCCATGAGTTGGGCAATTCCTTAGCATCATTTTCATCCTTTCCCAAGATTGTGCAACATGCTCATGTTCAAGTTGCTTCAAATTCATGATCTGGGTTCTAAGGGAAATAATTTTTGTGGGCGGAAAATATTTAGTGATAAAAGCATCTTTGCACTTATTCCAAGAATCGATACTATTATGAGGCAAAGAAGAAAACCAAATTTTTGCATGATCTCGTAAAGAAAACGGAAATAATTTCAACTTCACAACATCATTGTCCACATCTTTTTTCTTTTGCATATCGCATAATTCTACGAATGTGTTAAGATGGGACGCGACATCCTCATTAGGAGTACCGGAAAATTGATCTTTCATAACAAGATTCAGCAAAGCAGTATTAATATCACAAGTCTCCGCACTAGTGGTGGGAGGAGCAATCGGAGTGCTAAGAAAATCATTGTTGTTGGTATTTGAGAAATCACACAACTTGGTGTTCTCTTGAGTCATTGTGACTACGCAACAAGATTGCACTCAAAAACAGATCCGGCAAGAAAACGGCGAACGAAAAAGAGGGCGAATAAAGCGGCAATTTTTTGTGAAGTGGGGGAGAGGAAAACGAGAGGCAAATGGCAAATAATGTAAATTGCGAGGAGATGAGATTTGTGATTAGGAACCTGGTATATGTTGAAGATCCTCCCCGGCAACGGCGCTAGAAATTCCTTTTGATGCGGCTTGAAGCTACGTCGGTATTTCCCCAAAGAGGAAGGGATGATGCAGCACAGCGGCGGTAGGTATTTCCCTCAGTGATGATGTTGGGAAACGTAGCATACAATTTCAAAAAAAATCTACGCTCACGCAAGATCTATCTAGGAGATGCATAGCAACAAGAAGGGAAGAGTGTGTCTACGTACCCTCGTAGACCGAAAGCGGAAGCGTTTGACAACGCGGTTGATGTAGTCGAACTTCTTCTCGTTCCGACCGATCAAGCACCGAACGTACAGCACCTCCGAGTTCTGCACACGTTCAACTCGATGATGTCCCTCGAACTCTTGATCCAGCAAAGTGTCAAGCGAGTAGATGAGTTCCGTTAGCACGACGGCGTGGTGACGGTGATGGTGAAGTGATCCGCGCAGGGCTTCGCCTAAGCACCATGAGAATATGACCGAGGGTGTAATCTGTGGAGGGGGGCGCCGCACACGGCTAACAGATGTTGTTGTGTCCTTTTGGGGCGCCCCCCTCCTCTATTTATATATGTGTAGGGGCTTGGAGTAGAAGGAATAGTACCATGTGAACAGTAACCATGAATAGTACACACGTGGACTTGGACTCCAAGTCCAATCCTATTCCTACTAGGACACCTTCCCTTTTTGCCTTCCCTAGCCACATGGGCTTTTGAGGACTTAGTGCGCCTAGCCCAATAAGGCCAGGGCGCTTCCCCTTAGCCCATGCCAGCCCTTGGGACATGGTGTACCCAGTTGTGGACTTCCGAACCCCTCCGGAATCCTCCGGAACCTTTTGGAAGCTTCACGGTACAATACCGAAAAAACTGCACTTTTTTTCCGGAACCCAAAATATGACTTCCCATATATAAATCTTTACCTCTCGACCATTCCGAGACTCCTCGTCATGTCTGTGATCTCATCTGGGACTCCGAACAACATTCGGTCACCAAATCACATAACTCATATAATACAATATCGTCATCGAACGTTAAGCGTGCGGACCCTACGGGTTCGAGAACTATGTAGACATGACCGAGACACCTCTCCGGTCAATAACCAATAGCGGAACCTGGATGCTCATATTGGCTCCCACATATTCTACGAAGATCTTTATCGGTCGAACCGTTATGACAACATACGTTATTCCCTTTGTCATCGGTATGTTACTTGCCCGAGATTCGATCGTCGGTATCTTCATACCTAGTTCAATATCGTTACCGGCAAGTCTCTTTACTCGTTCCGTAATACATCATCCCACAACTAACTCATTAGTCACATTGCTTGAAGGGCTTATTATGATGTGTATTACCGAGAGGGCCCAGAGATACATCTCCGATACTCGGAGTGACAAATCCTAATCTCGATCTATGCCAACCCAACAGACACCTTCGGAGATACCTGTAGAGCATCTTTATAATCACCCAGTTACGTTGTGACGTTTGATAGCACACAAGGCATTCCTCCGGTATCCGGGAGTTGCATAATCTCATAGTCGAAGGAATATGTATTTGACATGAAGAAAGCAGTAGCAATAAAACTGAACGATCATTATGCTAAGCTAATGGATGGGTCTTGTCCATCACATCATTCTCCTAATGATGTGATCCCGTTATCAAATGACAACTCATGTCCATGGTTAGGAAACTTAACCATCTTTGACTAACGAGCTAGTCTAGTAGAGGCTTATTAGGGACACGGTGTTTTGTCTATGTATCCACACATGTATCAAGTTTCCGGTTAATACAATTCTAGCATGAATAATAAACATTTATCATGATATAAGGAAATATAAAATAACAACTTTATTATTGCCTCTAGGGCATATTTCCTTCAGATGAAACCAAGGTCATCGAACCAGTAGGAGAACCAAGCAACAGTACGTAAACAACACCTGCACACAAATAACAAATACTCGCAACCCGACGTGTAAAAGGGGTTGTCAATCCCTTTCGGGCAACGGCGCCAAAAATTGGCAAACGGACGTGAGAGAGTAGTAAATATTGATAGATCGAACGCCAAATAAAATAAAGTGCAGCAAGGTATTTTTGTATTTTTGGTTTAATAAATCAGAAAATAAAAGTTGCAAATAAAGAAAAGAGTGAATAGCAAAACAGATCTTGAAAGCAAATATATTGGAAAAGAGACCCGGGGGCCGTAGGTTTCACTAGTGGCTTCTCTCGAGAAAAATAGCAAACGGTGAGTGAACAAATTACTGTTGGGCAATTGATAAAACTTCAAATAATCATGACGATATCTAGGCAATGATCATTATATAGGCATCACGTCCAAGATTAGTAGACCGACTCCTACCTGCATCTACTACTATTACTCCACACATCGACCGCTATCCAGCATGCATCTAGTGTATTAAGTTCATGGAGAAACAGAGTAATGCAATAAGAACGATGACATGATGTAGACAAGATCTATTTATGTAGAAATAGACCCCATCGTTTTATCCTTAGTAGCAACGATACATACGTGTCGGTTCCCCTTCTGTCATTGGGATCAAGCACCGTAAGATCGAACCCACTACAAAGCACCTCTTCCCATTGCAAGATAAATAGATCAAGTTGGCCAAACAAAACCCAAATACCGGAGAAGAAATACGAGGCTATAAGCAATCATGCATATAAGAGATCAAAGAAGACTCAAATAACTTTCATGGATAAAAAGATAGATCTGATCATAAACTCAACGTTCATCGGATCCCAACAAACACACCGCAAAAAGAGTTACATCATATGGATCTCCAAGAGACCATTGTATTGAGAATCAAACGAGAGAGAGAAAGCCATCTAGCTACTAACTACGGACCCGTAGGTCTACAAAGAACTACTCACGCATCATCGGAGAGGCACCAATGGAAGTGGTGAACCCCTCCATGATGGTGTCTAGATTGGATTTGGTGGTTCTAGACTCTGCGGCGGCTGGAAATGATTTTCGTCGACTCCCCTAGGGTTTCTGGAATATTGGGGTATTTATAGAGCAAAGAGGCGGTTCGGGGGGCACCCGAGGTGGGCACAACCCACCAGGGCGCGCCTGGGCCTCCAGGCGCGCCCTGGTGGGTTATGCTCCCCTCGGAGCACCCCCCGAGGCGCTTCTTGTAACACCCCGGTAGTTAAGCTACAGTAACCACACGCTAATGATGCCACGTCACCACGATTACTGTTGCTAAACTCGCGATGATTCGAATCCCGTTCAAATTCAAATTTAAAATAAAGCCAAACAAATAAAGTTTTCAAATGACAAATAAAAATGTATAAAGTGCGGCAAATAATCTCTGGATAATTGCCATGTAGAAACCACATTTTTATAAATTAATTAAATGCACTTAAACAATTAAACATTAGTTAAAACAATTTTATAAATGCCTTTGGTATTTTATAAAATACTAAAATATGTTATTCTAGAGTAAAACTTTTAATGACAACAGCATATTTAGTAACACTAATTTAGTTGATGTTTAGATATTTTACAAAACTAAGATAAATAGGAAATAAAATAGAAAACGAATAAACAGAAAATAAGTAAAAGAGAAATAAACAAAAGATAAAACATAAAAAAAATAACCCCACGGCCCAACTGGGTCTTGGCCCAGCTCCCTCCCCCGGCCCACCTACCGGCCTATATGGCCTCCCCCACCCACCGAAACATAAACGCTACCCCCCCCACTACCTCGTCTCTCCTCCCCCCCGGTACGGATCTGGATCGGGAGGAGGCTGATCCCGTGCTGCCCCGTGCCCCCGACGCCGGCGACCGTCCCCGTCACCGGACCTCCTCCTCACCTCGCCTCGCCCGTCGCTTCCTCGCCCCTCGTTCTTCCTCGTGCGTCGCCCGCCCGAGGCTTCTGCCTCACCTCGCCGACCGATGTCGCCGCACCCCCCCATCGACGACGCGCCCGACGCCGCCCATCGCCACCATCGCTGTTGTGTTCTCGCCTCCTCCCCACGCCGGCCTCCTCGAGCCTCGCCGCCCGTCTCCTCTGCACCGCACGTGAGCGCCGCCGCCTCCCCTCCCTTTCCCTCTGTCGCCGTCGGGCTCGCGCTCGCCGGCCCCGATGCTCTGCTGCGCCACCCCTTCCCGTGCTGCCTGCCGCTGCTGCTGTCGCCGCCCGCGCCTGGCACCGCCCTTGTCCTCGCGTCGCAGCGCTGCCCTCCGCTCCGCCACGGCCGCGGCATCGCCCGCCTGCGCATCGCCGCTGCCCTGCGGTCCTTGCTGCTCTGCCGCCGCCGCCGCGCTGCTGCTTCTGCTGCTGCTCCCACCTCCGCCCCGTGCCGTCCCGCAGCCGCCTTGCTCCGCCCGGCCCGGGTGCTGGCCGCGGTGTGGCCGGCGCCACCAGCCCCCCCCGGTGGCGTCGGCACCCAAGGGTGCCCACGCCCAGCGCCCGTACCCGCCACCCGCACGCCCTCTGTGGCCTGGGCCACTGACTGCTAGGGCCCAGCCCCAGTAAAACAAAAACAAAAAGATATATTAAATATTTAATTAGATAAATAATTAATTAACTTAAATAATTTGGTTTAATTAACCTGCTAATTAACTGATTAACTATTAATTAGTTAACAGTCACTGACAGACGGGACCCACGTGTCAGGTTGACTGCTGACGTCATGCTGACGTCAGCATACACTGTTTCGGATAATGTTGAATTTAAAATAATTCCAAAAAATTAGAAAATTATTTAAATCTTCAAAAAATCATATAAAATAATCCGTAACTCGGATGAAAAAGTTTTATGCATGAAAGTTGCTCAGAACGATGAGACGAATCCGAATACGCAGTCCGTTCGTCCGCCACACGTCCCTAACATAGCGAACATGCATCCGTTCCCCTCTTTTCGTCTGTCCGAAATGCCGGACACCAGGAATACTTTCCTGGATGTTTTTTCTCTTTCGCCGGTATTACCTAGCACCACGATAGAACACCGCTATCTCTGCTTATTGACATGACATGCTCTTGTTTGCTTTGTATTTACTGTTTCTTCCCCCTCTTCTCTCTCGTTAGACCCCGACGTCGTCCCCGAGACCGACGCAGCTCCGGAGACCGAAGACACCATTGATGACCTTGCCCTTGCCGCCGAGCAACCAGGCAAGCCCCCCCCCCTTGAGCATACCGATATCGCCCATTCTATTTTCCCATGCTTGCATTAGAATTGCTGCTGCTGCTGCTTTACCTATTCTGATGCATAGCCTGTTTATTGTAACCTGCTGTTGATAATTACCTGCATATCCTAAACTGCTTAGTTTAGGCTGGGTAGAGACCTATGAGTGACCCCACTTATCCCGATTGCCCCGCTGGATTATCAGAAGACCCGATCAACGGGATTGAAGACCAGGCCCCGGCACCGCACTTCACCCCCTTAGTTGTAACGACACTGCAGTGTTACTATCGAGTGCCGAGGGTGATACCTCGTGTAGCACTTCAGATGTTAACCCTGTAGAGTAGCTTTTTGGTCGTGGTCATCGAGGGTGATTCCTCCTTCACCACTTTCGATAACGACGCGGTCGTGCAACACATCAAGTGTGAACCCATCGAGGGTGAATCCTCCTACGTTCACCTTGACAGTTACATCGAGTGGGTATCCGTCGAGGGTGATACCTCGGATTCCTTTGATGTTATGGACACACGGCTACTGTGACTTTACCCCTGCACCCTGTTAGAAACGGGTCGGCCCCGAGGGCGACCCGAGGGATTTAATTTAACTGCAGGACTGGAGGGACAGGCGGTACTGCCCAGTAGAGGTGGACCTAAGTTCCCGACAGTCTTTTGTGAGACGGGTTGACCTGGATGGTGCCCGAGTGAGAATACGAGGCGTGGCCGGGCATTCTTGGCCCTTGCCGCAAGTCCTCGAGACGGGGCGACGGGGTCACATCGATCGTGAGTCTCTGCTCGTTACCGCACCCCCAAGGTACTAACGATTTGGATATTTGATCCGAGCAGGCCTCTGGCCTAATAGCACTAACCATCACGTGGGCATAGTATGGGCGTTCTGCATCATATGCATCAGCAGAAAGCTCTGTCAGACGTCCAGTTCAGCATGGCGGCACGGACGGACCGGCGCCTTCCTGTAGTGTTGGCGCCTGGCTTCACCGTGTGCGCAACGACCCGGAGGGCGAGGGGCGATGGCCAAGACCCCTTTGCGCTTAGGATGTAGACCGGCGGGGACCTCTCTGCTGAGCTGTAGGTAGGGTTGCGGTGTGTTGTTTGGCCGAGGCCGGGCATGACCCAGGAAAGTGTGTCCGGCCGGAGTTAATCGAGCGTGATGGGTAAGTTGGTGCACCCCTGCAGGGAAGAAAACTTCTATCGATAGCCTGTCCTATGGTAATGGACACTCGGAGTTGTATCCCGATCGATACAGCTAGAAGATGAGATGAGACCTGGATATGAGGCTCTGGGATTGCTTCTCGCAGGGAGTTGAGAAGGGATCTCAGGACGAGGTTGATGACTGTATGGCTCTGGGATTGTTTTCTCGCAGGGAGACGAGAAAGGATCTCTGGGTGAGGTTGATATCATTACTGCTACCTTATATTGTACTGTTCTACTCTCTTCTATTGCTGCAAGACCTCTGAAGATGCTAGTCTTCGATAGGACTAGGCCTCCTCTCTATTCTGGCATTTCTGTAGCCCAGTCCACATATACAGCCTCCCTTTGAAAATGTTGCATATGTAGTGTAGATCCTTGCTTGCTGAGTACTTCTGAGTACTCACGGTTGCTTTGTTTTCCTTTTCTCCCCATATCAGTTTGACGTGACCAAGATGACGGAGCCCCTGAGACAGATGCCCCGTCGATCGACTACTACTACTACCCAGAGGATGGATACTACTACGAGTTGACTAACGACCAGGAGTAGGATCGGAGGGTCCCAGGCAGGAGGCCTGCGCCTTTCGATCATAGTGTTTTATTTTGCCCCGCCTTTCTAAAGGCCTTTCTGTTTCTATTTCATATCTGTACTCAGATATCTTATGCTTCCGCTGACGCTTGTACGCAAGCTTATGTATTCGAGCCCTCGAGGCCCCTGGCTTGTAATATAAAGCTTGTATGACTTTATTTATGTTTTAGAGTTTTGTTGTGATATCTTCCCGTGAGTCCTTAGGCTTGATCATGTGCATTTGCGTGTATGATTAGTGCACGATTGAGCTGGGGGCGTCACAAGTTGGTATCAGAGCCGACTGACTGTAGGAACCCCCTTTCCAACTCCTTGGCCGAAGTTGAGTCTAGTGGTCCAAAAACTAATTTACTAACTTGGTTGTGTGGCTTACGGGCCCACGTCGCCAATTGGGTGGTATTAGGATCCCTTACTCCTCGACCTTTACTCTAGGACTCTGATCTCTCTTCTATTCGGGTTAAATGATTTTGCTAACTCTGGCATTAGGATCTCGTAACCACTTCTTCCCGGAGAGCCCTTTCACTACAGATGATCGTCTGCCCCATCAGAAGACTTTGAAGATACTCCTTGATGATTTCTGAGACCCTGTGTCCACTTCTTTGCAGTTCCTGACCACCGATAAATCCTGATGGATAACTACATACACTTGTCGTTCATACACTCATTCCAGCTACTCTTTTGTTCCATCCGACTTATCGAATTACCTTCCGATGTTCCCAAAAGTTCTTCGTCCCTACCACCTTGCAGTTCCCTACCGTATGAATACACTTACGAATAATTCCTCACATTACCAGGGATCCGTTCATCCCCAGTTGTTCTTGTGTTTCACGAAATACCTCGTATTACTATACGACCTTCCAAAAATCCTCTGAAGGCTACTGCTTTTGATATTCTTCTGATCTGCTTGCATTATGGTTAGTTCCATATGTCAAGTAGACATCGTTGATACCCCTTGTCACTATTATTCTGATCCTAGTGATTCAACATGTGTGCGAATACTCGCAATCATCAGTTGTGTCCTACTAATTCATCCTTCCGGCTCTGACGTCATTCTGGCCATGAACTGGTTCTCGGTAAATCGATCCCTGATTGATTGGCCATCTAATTCTATCCAACATACTCATCTTTTTATCAGAGCCTCTGCCTCTGATCCCCTGATTTTGGAATCGTAAACCCTTCGTATTCAAGCTTCGGCTTATTCAGATGTTTCCATAAACCGATTCCTTTGCATCCCTTCTTCTTCTGGTTGAGTACCGTTACTCACATCAGATCCCTTGTGGACCGCCAAATCCCTGTTGGATTATATCCGACAGTGTCCATCGTATTCAATAACCTTGTGAGTTCTTCCCTGATACAAATACCTTCGGTAAATTGTATCATCTGCTTTGACTTAGGCACTTTGCTTTCGAACTCGCATCCCTTGCTTTGGTTGATGGTTGTTTGGATTCATAAAATGTCCCGATGGGTTGTATCTATGATTCTGCCATCAGCAAGAACCCAGAAAATTCTACGAGTCATACTCTTCTGGTGCTTCACCAGATAAATTTTACCACTACAACTTCTTCGAAAACGAGGAGTGAATGAAAGGTTGTGCATTGAAGAAGTGGGAGTCGACCTTGAACCTTTGAGTTCATGCTCATGGAAACGATGTAGATCCTATCATGGAAGCTCTTTGTAATAATAGTTATCCCCTTGATATAATACCCTCTCGTACCTCTGTTGTGTCCCTTGCAACGATGGAACTGACCATGATTGTTCTTCTTTGAATTCCATTTTTTTGGACAACTTAAAATACTTTTTCTTCTGCAGATCATTTCATCCATTCAATCTCTACTCCGATTTACCTTCCGGTATTACCCCTAGTACTTGTTACTGGGAAGTTTAATACCCCATCACCTCATTCCTAGCCTGATCGGCCATATCGATATCGTGCAACATTTTAACTGTGCTACCTGGTCCTTATTCCCGGAGCATAACTCTCGACGATGAACTAAGCTTACGTCGATCTTCCTCATCTTATCATTTCACCTTGAACAACAAGCTTGACTTCGAGTTTGTGTCGTAATCGTGGTTCCAATAACCTTTCGCTTCATCATACCTTTGGCTTGATGTCATCGCCGATCGATTACATCCTCATGAAATCTCTCGACAAATGTGTCATGATCATCATCAACATTCTGAGCTCTTCCAAGATATCTATTGAATTCATGATGAGAAATATCATCCTTGCCCCTCGATGATTTATGTTATCATCGACAACATTATTGCATTCCTTCGAACACAAAACTTGTTTTTGTTTTGTGTTATACCTTGAGTTCCTTGCTATCCAACTTATGATATGTTCTGCGTGGAGTATTACCATCTCTGATGTCAAGATTGTTGTGAAAATTGCTCCACCTCTTAAGAATTCTTGATACAAGAGTTACTTCTCACCATCACCATTCCTTCTTAGTCCCCGTGTTTTTTATGACCGTAATGCCGACAAATGAACTAAGGTGTGTGAATTCGAAACTTCTAGCAACCTTATTGCCTCCTGATGGATCCTTTGTGTATCCAACGTCTGATCTTTACTAGAAAACCATGTCAATGTTAACTTGAAGCATGACTGTGGAACACTAACATCAACAAGGGCATTGAAAGCGCAATGCTAAATGTTTCTTGCTCAGTCGTCCAAACACCGTTGTATGGATGCATATCATGATTCTTCATACCCCTATTAACTAAATGGCCATGCCTTTGATCTCCTGACACGTATGTCATGCCCTGTTTAAACCTTTGGAAGGATATACTCCAGTTACTTGTGTTTAAACAAATTTTCCTTTCCATTGTTCTGTTTAATCTGATGATCACATCTTCCTTCCCATTGTTTTGTTTAACCTTTCTTGTGATCTATAGGATCTAAGCAGTAATAATTCACTGCTTATGTAAACACCTCGGTGTACAACTCTGTCAATGAGACCCCGTTACTATTGTTAATGACATTTAGGTAACCACCGATGGACGAGAACTTTGCCTATCGGTCCGCCTCACTCAACGAGCAGGAAAATGGTTCTCTTCGTCCCTCGCCCTTGGTACCGATGTTGTTGCCGACATAACCGATAGACTATCCTCTGACATGACTTGCTTACATGATCGTGCGCGATGTCACCGCCCTTCCTACTTTTAGCCCACATGGTGGGCCCATAACCCACAGTTCCACAGGATCAAAACCTGACTCTCCTGTACACCCCCTGTTCCCAAAGTTATTCCTCGCGCGTGGCCTCGTATGTAATTCACGAGTCACCTTCCGATGAGATCATCAATTCTGGTATCAGACACAATACTTATTCCCGTTGCTATGAACCCCTTTCATGCCCTGTTTCAGGCACCGAACGATTTCCTGCCCGCTTGAAACTTCTCATGATACCTCCTTACTTTGCTCTCGATATTTTCTAAGGTTTCAATTCGAGAGTTACTTTCCGCCACCTTCCCTGTTGTTATCGACCAGTTAGTCAACCATGCAGAGGTCCGTTCTCCCTGAATACCCACCCTTTATTCTTTCGTAAGTACGATGGCGATCCTGAAGAAAGGACGACAACTTCATCATGAGGCATTGATGCAGAGAAATGAAGGTGTCAATATAATGGATCGATTCCTTCGAGAAGAGCAACCAAGACCGAGAAGACTCAATAGAATTTCGTAACCAGAACTTTTCCCCCTTACTCTACCTCTTGAAATCTCGGGACGAGATTTCTTGTAGTGGAGGAGATTTGTAACACCCCGGTAGTTAAGCTACAGTAACCACACGCTAATGATGCCACGTCACCACAATTACTGTTGTTAAACTCGCGATGATTTGAATCCCATTCAAATTCAAATTTAAAATAAAGCCAAACAAATAAAGTTTTCAAATGACAAACAAAAATGTATAAAGTGCGGCAAATAATCTCTGGATAATTGCCATGTAGAAACCACATTTTTATAAATTAATTAAATGCACTTAAACAATTAAACAGTAGTTAAAACAACTATATAAATGCCTTTGGTATTTTATAAAATACTAAAATATGTTATTCTAGAGTAAAACTTTTAATGACAGCAGCATATTTAGTAACACTAATTTAGTTGATGTTTAGATATTTTACAAAACTAAGATAAATAGGAAATAAAATAGAAAACGAATAAACAGAAAATAAGTAAAAGAGAAATAAACAAAAGATAAAACATAAAAACAAAAATAAATAATCCCACGGCCCAACTGGGCCTTGGCCCAGCTCCCTCCCCCGGCCCACCTACCGGCCTATATGGCCTCCCCCCACCCACCGAAACCCTAAACGCTACCCGCCCTCCACTCCCCTCGCTCCTCTACTCCCCCCCGGTCCGGATCTGGATCGGGAGGAGGCCGATCCCATGCTGCCCCGCGCCCCCGACGCCGGCGACCGTCCCCGTCACCGGACCTCCTCCTCGCCTCGCCCGTCGCCTCCTCGTCCCTCGTTCTTCCTCGTGCGTCGCCCGCCCGAGGCTTCTGCCTCGCCTCGCCGACCGATGTCGCCGCACCCCCCCCCCCATCGACGACGCGCCCGACGCCGCCCATCGCCACCGTCGCCGTTGCGTCCTCGCCTCCTCCCACGCCGGCCTCCTCGAGCCTCGCCGCCCGTCTCCTCTGCACCGCACGTGAGCGTCGCCGCCTCCCCTCCCTTTCCCTCTGTCGCCGCCGGGCTCGTGCTCACCGGCCCAATGCTCTGCTGCGCCACCCCTCCCCGTGCTGCCTGCCGTTGCTGCTGTCGCCGCCCGCGCCTGGCACCGCCCCTGTCCCCGCGTTGCAGCGCCGCCCTCCGCTCCACCACGGCCGCGCCGTCGCCCGCCTACGCATCGCCGCTGCCCCACGATCCTTGCTGCTCTGCCGCCGCCGCCGCGCTGCTGCTTCTGCTGCTGCTCCCACCTCCACCCCGTGTCGTCCCACAGTCGCCTTGCTCCGCCCGGCCCGTGTGCTGGCCGCGCCGTGGCCGGCGCCACCCGCCCCCCTCCCGGTGGCCTCGGCACCCACGGGTGCCCACGCCCGGCGCCCGTACCCGCCACCCGCACGCCCTCTGTGGCCTGGGCCACTGACTGCTGGGGCCCAGCCCCAGTAAAACAAAAAAAAGATATATTAATTATTTAATTAGATAAATAATTAATTAACTTAAATAATTGGGTTTAATTAACCTGCTAATTAACTGATTAACTGTTAATTAGTTAACAGTCACTGACAGACGGGACCCACGTGTCAGGTTGACTACTGACGTCATGCTGACATCATGATGACGTCAGCATACACTGTTTCAGATAATGTTGAATTTAAAATAGTTCCAGAAAATTAGAAAATCATTTAAATCTTCGAAAAATCATATAAAATAATCCGTAACTCGGATGAAAAGGTTTTATACATGAAAGTTGCTCAGAACGACGAGACGAATCCGAATACGCAGTCCGTTCGTCCGCCACATGTCCCTAACATAGCGAACGTGCATCCGTTCCCCTCTTTTCGTCTGTCCGAAATGCCGGACACCGGGAATACTTTCCCGGATGTTTTTCTCTTTCGCCGGTATTACGTAGCACCACGATAGAACACCGCTATCTCTGCTTATTGACATGACATGCTCTTGTTTGCTTTGTATTTACTGTTTCTTCCCCCTCTTCTCTCTCGTTAGACCCCGACGTCGTCCCCGAGACCGCCGCAGCTCCGGAGACCGAAAACACCATTGACGACCTTGCCCTTGCCGCCGAGCAACCAGGCAAGCCCCCCCTTGAGCATACCGATATCGCCCATTCTATTTTCTCATGCTTGCATTAGAATTGCTGCTGCTGCTGCTGCTTTACCTATTCTGATGCATAGCCTGTTTATTGTAACCTGCTGTTGATAATTACCTGCATATCCTAAACTGCTTAGTTTAGGCTGGGTAGAGACCTATGAGTGACCCCACTTATCCCGATTGCCCCGCTGGATTATCAGAAGACCCGATCAACTGGATTGAAGACCAGGCCCCGGCACCGCACTTCACCCCCTTAGTTGTAACGACACTGCAGCGTTACTATCGAGTGCCGAGGGTGATACCTCGTGTAGCACTTCAGATGTTAACCCTGTAGAGTAGCTTTTTGGTCGTGGTCATCGAGGGTGATTCCTCCTTCACCACTTCCGATAACGACGCGGTCGTGCAACACATCAAGTGTGAACCCATCGAGGGTGAATCCTCCTACGTTCACCTTGACAGTTACATCGAGTGGGTATCCGTCGAGGGTGATACCTCGGATTCCTTTGATGTTATGGACACACGGCTACTGTGACTTTACCCCTGCATCCTGTTAGAAACGGGTCGGCCCCGAGGGCGACCCGAGGGATTTAATTTAACTGCAGGACTGGAGGGACAGGCGGTACCGCCCAGTAGAGGTGGACCTGAGTTCCTGATAGTCTTTTGTCAGACGGGTTGACCTGGATGGTGCCCGAGTGAGAATACGAGGCGTGGCCGGGCATTCTTGGCCTTTGCCGCAAGTCCTCGAGACGGGGCGACGGGGTCACATCGATCGTGAGTCTCTGCTCGTTACCGCACCCCCAAGGTACTAACGATTTGGATATTTGATCCGAGCAGGCCTCTGGCCTAATAGCACTAACCATCACGTGGGCATAGTATGGGCGTTCTGCATCGTATGCATCAGCCGAAAGCTCTGTCAGACGTCCAGTTCAGCATGGCGGCACGGACGGACCGGCGCCTTCCTGTAGTGTTGGCGCCTGGCTTCATCGTGTGCGCAACGACCCGGAGGGCGAGGGGCGATGGCCAAGACCCCCTTGCGCTTAGGATGTAGACCGGCGGGGACCTCTCTGCTGAGCTGTAGGTAGGGTTGCGGTGTGTCGTTTGGCCGAGGCCGGGCATGACCCAGGAAAGTGTGTCCGGCCGGAGTTAATCGAGCGTGATGGGTAAGTTGGTGCACCCCTGCAGGGAAGAAAACTTCTATCGATAGCCTGTCCTACGGTAACGGACACTCGGAGTTGTATCCCGATCGATACAGCTAGAAGATGAGATGAGACCTGGATATGAGGCTCTGGGATTGCTTCTCGCAGGGAGTCGAGAAGGGATCTCAGGACGAGGTTGATGACTGTATGGCTCTGGGATTGCTTTCTCACAGGGAGACGAGAAAGGATCTCTGGGTGAGGTTGATATCATTACTGCTACCTTATATTGTACTGTTCTACTCTCTTCTATTGCTGCAAGACCTCTGAAGATGCTAGTCTTCGATAGGACTAGGCCTCCTCTCTATTCTGGCATTTCTGCAGCCCAGTCCACATATACAGCCTCCCTTTGAAAATGTTGCATATGTAGTGTAGATCCTTGCTTGCTGAGTACTTCTGAGTACTCACGGTTGTTTTGTTTTCCTTTTCTCCCCATATCAATTTGACGTGACCAAGATGACAGAGCCCCTGAGACAGATGCCCTGTCGATCGACTACTACTACTACCCAGAGGATGGATACTACTACGAGTTGACTGACGACCAGGAGTAGGATCGGAGGGCCCCAGGCAGGAGGTCTGCGCCTTTCGATCGTAGTGTTTTATTTTGCCCCGCCTTTCTAAAGTTCTTTCTGTTTCTGTTTCATATCTGTACTCAGATATCTGATGCTTTCGCTGACGCTTGTACGCAAGCTTATGTATTCGAGCCCTCGAGGCCCCTGGCTTGTAATATAAAGCTTGTATGGCTTTATTTATGTTTTAGAGTTGTGTTGTGATATCTTCCCGTGAGTCCTTAGGCTTGATCGTGTGCATTTGCGTGTATGATTAGTGCACGATTGAGCTGGGGGTGTCACACTTCTCCGTCCCACTGGATGTTTTCTGGTCCAAAAAAATGCACAAAAAGTTTCGCTGCGTTTGGACTCCGTTTGGTATTGATTTCCTGCGATGTAAAAAACATGCAAGAAATAGCAACTGGCACTTGGCACTATGTCAATAGGTTAGTACCAAAAAAATGATATAAAATGACTATAAAATGATTGTAAAACATCCAAGAATGATAATATAACAACATGGAACAATAAAAAATTATAGATATGTTGGAGACGTATCAACCCACTTTTGGTTTTCGATGGAATATAACATCTCCACTGGAGCATGAACCTTTTTCCTTTTCTCCCACGCAGCATCATCATCAGTGGCCTCTCTGACTGGCTCTGTAGGTCTGACCGGCTGTGGTTCATCCACAACCCAGTCCACCTCAGCACAGACAAATGCCAGGTCTACTTTCTTCCTCCACTTAGTGTAGTTGTCACCTCTGAGTGTCGGAACATCTTTTAGGCAACTCATCAAGTGGTAGCCTCCTGAAATCACAATTTAAGTGAGATCATTATAACAATCATATGCATTAATCTAACGTTGGTCAAATTAAACATACAATTGTCTATGCAATTAAATCTATATTACCGTTGGGCAAAATATTAGAAATAAATGCACCTTTAATTTCAATAATAAAACATGATAATGTTATTAACAACGTTGGTCATAACAAATAACATAATCATATTCATTTTAATAATCACTTTAACATGCTCTTAAAAACTTAATTCTATCTAAACTTTTATTTTCTTTGTAAAAGAGCACTATTAATTATTTACGCAGCGGAAAACATGAATAAAAAAATTCATGACTTTATTCTTTTCAGAAACTTTTATTTTACCTTTCAGAAACTTTTCTGTTTTTTGAAAAAGCAAAAGTATCAGAAACTTTTTAGAAAATTTTCTATTTACTGGAAAATCAAAAAATAGCTGCAGCAGAGCCCAGCGCGCGTGGCCCGCAGCGGAAAAAGCCGGCCCAGCCGCCCGAGCGACGCGGCCCACTCGACTGCTCTGTTTGTCGCGCCCCGCCAGCCGGCCTGGGCTCGGGCCGCGCCGCGCGAGCCGGCCTCAGCCCAGCGCGCTACTGCTCCTCTTTGGCCCAAAAGCCCGCGGCGGGTTAGGGTTTACATCTTGGCCGTCCAGTGACATCCGACGGCCACGCGCGCGTTGCGGTCGAACAAAACTACCCACCGCGCCGCTCGGGACGAACCCTAGTCCATTCTCTCCTCGTCTCGATCTGTCCCGCACGTCGGGCCACCGCGCCGCGCCTGGCCGCCGGCGACGGCGACGACTGCCACCGCGCCGCGCGCTCTTTTCCCTTTCCCCTCCTTTCTCCTTTCCTTTCTCCGGTCCGCCGCGCCGCGGCTCTCCCTCTTCATCTCTGTCCCATGGCAGCGGAGCTAGGGCGCAGCCGGCCGCCGGCGACGGCGGCTAAAGCCACCGCGCCGCGCGAGCCCCTTCCCTTTCCCCCACTTTGTTCCTCCGCCTCCAGCCACAGAGAAAGAGAGAGACACCGGCGGAGCGCTGATCTGCTCCCCTGTGCGTTCGACGACGGAGTAGGCGATGGTGGCACTGTTGCCTCCCCTTTCGCCGGTCGCGCGTTCCCTTGCGGTGAGCGCGCCGTCGTCGAAAGGTTTGGCCACGGTGCCCTTTGCCCCTCTCGGGGTGGTTCTTTGTTTGACGCCTCGGCATGCCGATGCGCGTCCGGATCGAGAGGAACTGGCGCGGCCTTGCGACAGTGCTCTTTGCCAGCGAGGCCCGAGGCCCTTCTCCGATGATTCACTTTGCCCTGTCTAGGGTTCTTGGGGGGAGGGAGGGATCTTTTTTTTCTGTATATTCTTTGTACCGAAAATCTTAGCCTAGCATGGTCTGATACCATTGTTAGATCCTCTGGATCGGAGCAGGCTAGTGATTCCGGTAAACCTACCTTCGCCTTGGCCTGAGGAGCTGCCGCCGGTGGCCATGGTGGGATGGTGACAGCGGCGAAGACAAAGAGATGGCGAGGTGGTGGAGGCTTTCCGTGAGCACCGCACTAACCCTAGATCGGTAGGGATTATCGGTGGGGTTTGTGGCGGCGGTGAACTTCATATCTCGTGCCCCGTTCCCCCACCTTTGTTAATATAGCACGGGTCACAGGGGCCCACCAACCATATGAGGGTTGGGCGCCCCCGATCAGGGCGCGAGTCAGGGGCCCGTTCGACCCGTTGGGTTCGAACGGGAGGAGATCAACCTAACATGCCCAACTTTTCAGGGGGAGAATTTTATTTCTCCCGGCCTTTGCACCAAGCAACTAGGTTTAAATCTTGGCTGATGGAGCAGTGCACACCTTTCACTGCGTTCCAAGCTTGGGCTCCATGAAATAAATGTGGAAAAGCCCATGTGTAGCAGGGGTCAATCCTGGCTTCTGGGGTTCTATTTGCTTGACCTATGAATAGTCCATGCTAATCTCCAAATCTGCGTTTTTTGGTTTGGTCTTGTTCCTTTTATCTTAACATGCTATAGCGTGTGCATCTGGTAGAAAGGTTGCTGAGTCTGTTTGACAGACAGAGAAAAATACTGATAATATCTACTCCCTCCGTTCACAAATATAAGTCTTTCTAGAGATTTTAACAAGTGACTACATGTTGAATGTGAGGCCCAAGTGGCCCAGGTCCATATGGGGCTGACCTAGAAAAGGAGCCCCAGCTCTCTCGTTTTAGTAAGCCGCCACACACTCACGCGAGGGACAAGACACAGGAGGGTGAGCAGTCGGAGGTGAGCTCCTCCCTGAGAATCAACATGGTATCAGACCAGGTTGCGTAGTCGCTCGCCGGCGGGGTCCGGCAGAGAGAGGTGGCTGCGCAGGGCCAGGCGAGAAGAGGCCGCTGTGCGCGGGCTGGGTGCGTTGCGGAAGGGCGAGCAGCGGCGAGCTGGGCAAGGCAGCTGCAGCGCAGGAGGAGAAGGAGCTGCGGGAGCTCGCAGCAGCTGCGGCTGGAGGCGGAGTGCAGCGAGGTGGTGCGGCCGGCTCGGGAGAGGAGGTTGTTGTGCGCGCGCGCGGTGAGGCGTGTGCGGGAGTTGGCGCGCGTGCGCGTGCGGAGGCGGCTCGGTGCGTGGGTGAGCTGCGGGTGGAGAGCTGCTGCTGCTGCGGGGACAAGGCGTGGTTGAGGAGGTGCTGCGGGAGGTGCGGTGGAGAAGAAGGGTTGCTGCTGTCAATCCGAGCTGCTGTTGTGGATCCATCTTCTGTGGACTAGCGGCTATGTGTTGTTCCGGCTGGAAGTGCTGCTGCTTCTACTACTTGGAAGAGGAAGAAGGGGAATTCCTGGTCAAGAGTGGGATTGCTGCTGCTGTGTGCTGTTGCTTGAAGTATCGTGTTGTTGTTGCTGGTGGTGGTCTGCACTGCTGATCTGCTACTGCTGCTGCTTGCACTTGAGGGCTGCTAGTGCTGATGTGGTTGTTTGCAGAGTTATGGGAGGAAGATGACAGGTGGTGAGGTCAGGGTCATGGATTCGGTGTGGTCGGATGATGGATGTTCGTGTGGTGCAGAGGAAGGAGGAAGGCGCGTAGGAGATGAAGTGATGAGAGAAGGCGGAGATGTAGCTGGGTGTGCCCCGGCAAGCAGAGACTTGGAGGATGCCCTGCTCGCCGCCATCCAGGAGGAAGCTGTGTTGCGTGCACATCTGGCCTCCGCTGAAGCAGCCTTTGATGCTGCACGGGTAAGGGTGGCTTGCATGATGTACACGACAGCGGCCATCGAGGAGGAGAGGACAAGTTCGACCCTCTTTATCTGTACCAATGGAGATGACACTGAAAAGGCCACAATTGCTGCTCATAGGACTGATCCGGAGTGGATTCTAGACTCTGGTGCTTCTCAACATGTTGCAGGTGACTTCAGGGAGTTTGAGTCATATGATGAGCTCACTCCCTCTCAAAGTAAAACGATATGTACTGCTGACGGGACTTCGCAGTCTATTAAGGGCATTGGGACAATTCAATGTACACCTAAGATTAAGTTATCTTCAGTCCTACATGTGCCATCTTTTCCGGTCAATCTGTTGTCTTTTAGTGCTCTAATTTACCAGGTGGACTGTAGGATAACAGTTGACAGAAAAATGTGCTTGATTGCGGACGGGCCGACTGGAAGGAGGATTGGGACTGGAATAAGGCGTAGGGGGCTGTGGTACATGGACCGTGAGGGGCTTGGTCAGATGGGCAGCCCAGTGTTTGCGGCAATTGTGGAAGAAAGAGAGTATGTGGCGATGAAACATCACTACAGAATGGGGCATGTATCCTTTGATAAAATGTTCAAGTTGTTTCCTGATGTAATGCATGGAGTCGATAAGAACAAGCTAAAATGTGATGCGTGTGAGTTCGCAAAACACACGAGGACGTCTTACGTGAGTAAGGGACTTAGGAGTATATCCCCATTCATGCTTGTTCACTCGGATGTGTGGACAAGTCCGGTGGTGTCGGTTAGTGGTGCAAAGTATTTTGTGACCTTTATTGACTGCCACTCACATATGACATGGATCTATTTGATGCGTCACAAGGATGAAACTTTCCAATGCTTCAATTCTTTCTATGCCTATGTGAAAAATCACTTCAAGGTTCAGGTACAAGTGATAATAAGTGATAATGGCACTGAGTATGTGAACAAAGTGTTTGGGACCTTCTTATCAGAGCATGGGATTTTGCATCAAACCTCATGTCCGGACACTCCTCCTCAGAATGGGGTGGCAGAAAGGAAGAATTGTCATATTCTGGAGGTTGCTCGATTGCTGATGTTTATTATGAATGTGCCGAAATTCTTGTGGAGTGAAGCTGTGATGGCTGCGACATACCTGATCAATCACACATCATCGAGAGTACTGGATATGAAGTCACCTTCTGAGTTACTTCTGGGAAAGAATGATTTTGTGGTTCCTCCCAAGCTGTTCGGTTGTGTCTGCTTTGTCAGGGATCACAAGCCATCTGTGGGAAAATTGGATCCACGGGCCGTCAAGTGTATCTTCACTGGGTACTCTTCTGGGCAGCGCGGCTACAAGTGTTGGAGTCCTTCCGAACGGAGGACCTTTGTGAGCATGGATGTCACCTTCAGGGAATCTAAACCATTTTATGGTGAGAAAACTGATCTTAGTGGATTATTTGAAAGTCTTGACCATACCCAGTCTATTGTGATAGGTCAAGAGGGGGAGAGTGGTGGTGGTGCCGATTCAGTGCTGCAGCAACCAATTGAGCGTGATATTCCGGTACAGCGAAGCGAGCAGCAGCCCCAGAAAATGATAACACCACAGAGTGAAGGACCGAGTGTGACTAATGGGGTGCCGAGTCAGGCAGGTGGTGCTCCCACCCAGATCGGTTGTGTACCGAGGTGGACGGCAGAGCAAGAGGAGCAGCTAAAGGTGTATTCATGGAAGCAAGGTGATGCTTCTCATAGGTGGCAGAAGGTGAATGAGGAGCGTAACCCTCAAGTATATTCAAGACGACATCATCATGTTCAGGGGGAGCAGCCAACACAGGTGCAGGGGGAGCAGCAAGGCAGCAATGCAAGCTCATCTGACACAGAGGACTTGCCAATTGCTTTGAGAAAAGGTACTCGAGAAAAGGCAGGGATACCAGAGCCAAAGTATGGGTTTGATGCCAATGATATTGGAAATTATGTTTCCTATGAAGCATTATCTCCAGCCCACAAAGCATTTGTTGCTTCTCTTCAGCTGGTGTCTCTTCCAACTGATTGGAAGGCAGCAAAAGTGGATCCAAAGTGGTGAGCAGCTATGATAGAGGAGTTGGAGGCATTAAGTAAGAACAAGACATGGGTACTAACACCTCTTCCAAGAGGAAAGAAGGCAGTCAGCTGCAAGTGGGTATACACTGTGAAGCAGAATGCAGAAGCGAAGATTGAAAGGTACAAAGCAAGGCTTGTGGCGAGGGGGTACAGCCAGACCTACGGCATTGACTATGATGAGACCTTTGCTCCAGTAGCAAAGATGAACACTGTGAGGATCTTAATCTCCTGTGCAGCGAATTTCGGGTGGTCCTTACATCAACTTGATGTGAAGAATGCTTTCTTGCATGGGGACCTGAAGGAGGAGGTCTACATGGAGATCCCACCGGGGTTCTCTACGTCTGAGACTGTTGGCAAGGTATGCAGGTTAAAGAAATCTCTTTATGGTCTAAAACAGTGTCCGAGAGCATGGTTCGACAAGTTCACTATACTTGCAGTATATGTGGATGATATTATTATCACAGGGGATGACAAAGAAGAAATAGCAAGACTAAAAGAGTGTTTGGGTAAGGCCTTTGAAGTCAAAGATCTAGGCCAACTCAAATACTTCCTGGGCATAGAAGTGGCCAGGTCTGCCAAGGGAATTGCGCTGTCTCAGAGGAAGTATACTTTAGATCTCCTAAGCGATGTAGGAATGCTAGGATGTCGGGCAGCCCCAACCCCAATTGATCAAAACCACAAAGTGACTGCTCAATCAAGAGAGCCAGTGGATAAGGAGAGGTATCAGCGATTAGTGGGAAGATTATTGTACTTGTGTCATACACGACCAGACATTGCATTTGCAGTAAGTGTTGTGAGTAGATACATGCATGAGCCTAGAAGTGGACATCTTGACGCAGTACATAGAATCTTGAGATACTTGAAAGGTTCTCCTGGGAAGGGACTGTTGTTCAAGAGTTATGAACACCTTGTTGTAGATGGTTATTGTGATGCTGATTGGGCTAGCTGTCTGGATGATAGGAGATCAACTTCAGGCTATTGTGTCTTTATAGGAGGAAATCTAGTATCTTGGAGAAGCAAGAAACAACCTGTTGTTTCCAAATCAACTGCAGAGGCTGAATACAGAGCCATGTCCAAGGGACTGAGTGAGATGTTGTGGACCAGAAATCTATTGGCAGAATTGAAGATATTGAAAACAAGTTGTATGAATGTGTGGTGTGATAACAAATCAGCAATCAACATAGCACACAATCTAGTGCAGCATGATAGAACCAAGCATGTGGAAATAGACAGATTCTTCATCAAAGAAAAGCTTGACGCTGGAATCATCAAGATTGAGCATGTGAGTTCTGGGCAACAGATTGCAGACTGTTTGACTAAAGGATTGGGAACTAAAGAATGCATTCTAGCGTGTGACAAGATGGGAATGATAGATATCTATCACCCCCCTTGAGGGGGAGTGTTGAATGTGAGGCCCAAGTGGCCCAGGCCCATATGGGGCTGACCTAGAAGAGGAGCCCCAGCTCTCTCGTTCTAGTAAGCCGCCACACACTCACGCGAGGGACAAGACACAGGAGGGTGAGCAGTCGGAGGTGAGCTCCTCCCTGAGAATCAACACTACATATGGAGCAAAATGAGTGAATCTACACTCTAAAATATGTCTACATACATCCGTATGTTCTAATCCATTTGAAATACTTATATTTAGGAACGGAGGGAGTAGTATCATAGTAATACCCTGGATGTCATTTTTCTTTACTTCTGGCATTCCGTTCATGAATAGATCAGAAGTTTTCTCCGCAGAAATAATAATACAAGGATATGAATATGTTTGCCGAGGATTGCAAGCCAAATCCGCATCAATTCATTTTTTTTTGCCAGAAAATTGCTGTGCTTGCGAACTAAATTTGCCATCATTGTTCTTCTCAACAAAAAAAAATTGCCGTCATTGTGCTAATATAAATTGCCAAAAAAACCCCCGTCAGATTTGCAGTTCTCACTCACAAACTCAAAACAGAGCTGGGGAAATAAGAAAAAGCAGTTCTCTGGTACACAGCTGACTGGGCTGTGAATTCGGCCCTGGAGCAACTAGCGCCTATCCGGTCTCCGCCGTCGACGGCTACGGGTTGAATTACTCTTTTACCCCGAGTCTGCACTGCGCCGTCCCGTGGGTGGTTCGGTTGAACGCAGTAGAAGAGCACAGCGACACGAGCGCGCAGATGGGCGAGCAGAGTCTGGCCCTGAGCGGAGCGGAGGTTGCGGTTGCCGGCGAAGCCGAGAAGCTCCAGTCGCGGCGTCCTTATCCGCAGCGCGGGTGGCTGCTGGCCGGCGGAGGTCCAGTAGTCCAGTACCCCAAGTTGCTGCATTCGCTAGGTATGACATAGCTCCAGGTAAGGGAGCAGAACTGCAACCACGAGGGCTAGAAACTGAAATTCTGGTCAATTAGCGGTGGAATTGGGTGCTCTAGGTTAATATGTGGCCTGGCAGCGATATCCCTAGGTTGGATTTCTTCCCAGTCGGTCATCCATCACTCGTTATTGTGGAAGATAAGATTACAAACGGTTACTGAATCTTTTGTATGCCCGCGGTCAGACTACGAGTAAATGGAAGAGTTTGGGTCTGATTTGGGGATCAAAATTGATAACACTTATCTGCATTTTGAATGATTGGTTTTGATACAATCTGATTAGTGAACTTCAAGCCCTTTTAGCAGGTTATAGTTACAATTGTGAGACCACTGGCTATGGATCTGTGTGCGCTAGGACACTTCCAAAATTGTAGGAACAACCACGAGAAAAAGATGTTTTGAAGTTTCAAAAAAATCTGAAAAAAATGCGGGATGTTAAGAGGATGATGTTTTATTGCCACACAAAATTTCAAGTTGAAACACATTACGAGATGTGAGCTATGAAAAAGACAAAATCAGCATTGGATAGTGCCGAATAGTAATGTCACTATTCAGGGCTGAATTTGTCTTTTTCATAGCTCACATCTCGTAATGTTTTTCAACTTGAAATTTTGTGTAGCAATAAAACATCACCTTCTTAAGATCCCACATTTTTTTCAGATTTTTTTGAAACTTTAAAATATGGTTTCCACGAAGTTTTCATTGAATATTGGTTTCCGTATGATATTCTCCCGATAAGTATATTTGATCCAGAGTTTACAATCTATTGTTCACATTTGTATCATCTAGTTATCTAGTTCCTTCGTGTTGCCTTGCTGCACTAATGTTGTTTCATTTCTAGGCATAGATTCCAAATTACAATATAAGCATACTGTTGTCTCGATTTCAGTTTATATTGGCCTGTCAAAACCGAACTTCAGTTGCTTCTTTATTCTCCGCTAATCTCAGTCGGTTCTTCGTACCAAGTTTTGTTTCATAATTATATATGAACAGTATGATCAGAAAATGCTCATTAATCTTGATGCCTATGCCTATCTACCCCACTCGTAGCAAATCTTCTTGAGAAGTTGAGGTCACATTTTTTTTATGAAGTTTTGGTGGCAGGTGGACATCCACAATTATCCCTGTTAGGTTCTCTCACCGTGGTGCCTTCTTGTTCTTACAAATTTCTGCTGTCGAATTTTGGTCTTAGGAGTCACTAAAATATGAAATGGAATCCGTTTCACGAGCTCCAGCCTTGATACAATAATCAATGTTCATTGATGTTATCTACTTTGTCTTGTTGTCTATGTATCTAAAAATTAACAGGACGTGGTTATGAGGTGCAAAGTGTGAACTAACTGTGTATTCGATGCAATAGGGGTCTTTGAGTCAGATTAGGATGGGCAACTTGAAGTTGAATCAGTAAAGAACAATGTTACAATTTTGTTATTTCTCTTTATCTTGGTCCATTGTACATGCCTATAAAAGCTTAAAATACCTAGGGATAACAAGTTTGGTTCTATGGATCTTGTACCATGTTAACTAAGCAATTTTCCTCGCAAAGGAAAAAACTCGCCCCCCGATCCATATTACTTGTCGCAGCTTTAGTATGACTTTATACTAAAATTGTACTAAAGCTGCGACTAATAATATGGATCGGAGGGAGTTATTGATTCCAAAAATGAAATGTTGTAGAAATGTTCATTACATTGTTTTGACGGAAATAAAGTGTTACATCTTCTGCAGCGAAGAATCTATTACCTATTTCAGTGGTATGATTCGAGGCAACATAATGTAATATTAAATGTGCCCACTAGTGCACAAAGTACATGGGTTGAAGAATTAACGCATTAACTTTAATTGTTGAAAGGATCTCACCTTTGTTGTTTATCATATTTTTGTAGTGTGGCTAACTAGCTGTTATTCTACCACCAAAGTCCACTTTCTGCCTGGCCTAACTTTGAGCTTTGTCCCTGATGAGCTTAAGCTGAAGTCAGATCGCATGTTTTCTGTTAGGGGTTTAGCCGCTTACATGGATAACCTGCAGCTATCCAGATTCTACTCTTTCTAGTGTATAGGACATTGTTCGTGATGTTAAGACTTTTTGACTTTATGACTCTTTTAGGCCTGAGCTATGTGGAGTGCAATTTAGAATTAACCTAAACTGGATAAATGTTCCAGCTAGCAATCATGCCATTTGTGTTCTCTTTTGGTGCAAGTGAACTCTACTATTCGCAATAGTTGTGACTGAGACAACCATTGACATCACTTCTAAAACTTAGCCGAGCTAAGGTGTTACGCTTTAGTTGGGCATTAGATATCAGCAAGGAACTCACTATGTATCAGTTTCTGCTGGTTGCCTGGTTGTAAGCACTCTGAAGCTGATTCAAAATGCTGTAAATTTTTCTTTTCTTTTTTGTGATTGCCTTTAGCCTGTGCATTTCTAGACCAGAAACATGTTTCACCCTTTCATGTCAAGAGAGGTCGGGGTAGCCCAAACTTGACATGGGAGGGGGTCCGTAAAGAGAGATCTGAAGGACTGGAGTATCACCAAAGAACTAGCCATGGACAGGGGTGCGTGGAAGCTAGCTATCCATGTGCCAGAACCATGAGTAGGTTGCGAGATCTTATGGGTTTCAGCTCTAGCGTACCCCAACTTGTTTGGGACTAAAAGCTTTGTTGTTGACATGTTTGACCCTTTCGCTAATTTGCTTAGTTTTTTCTCAGCAGAATGGTTTTAGTTGTTTCAAATCAAATCAACCTGGATTCCAAATCAAGAATGATCTATACTTTGTTTCATCTTTCTAGTTCGCATACTCAATCGCTGCACAAATTGTCCTTAATAATCTGTCATATGGTTTGTATGGAAACATTGGTGGCACCAAATTTACTCAAGTGCTAATGTATTTTTGTGATAGTTTACTGGCCATCATTTTCTTTCTTATCTTAGGAGAAAGGAGACTGAGCTCGAACTACTTTTATATCATTTTGAAAGCACTCGTTCCTTGTCTCTGATGATTACATTTTCAATATTTTAGAATAAATAGGTAGAACTCTATTCAGACAGTTTATTGGGGGATGTGGGGTGGATGTGAACGTAAGACAATCCAAGCACGTTTGTCGTATTATAATTAATTAACTTCTTACTGTGTTGTTACTGCGGTCTGACGTATGACTCGTACTTGACTAGGTGTTCTGCTTCCAAGTGAGGTACTGTGATCAATTATATGAATGTGCCAATATTGCCAGCCTTTTTTTTTGCAGCAGCAGATTTGCAGCTTTTTTGGTGTGTTTGGTGGCAATTATCAGGGTCACTAACTCCTATGGTGCTAGGATGGGGCCAAAGGACATATTGCTAAGCTGCTAGTTCGTGGAAGTTTTTGAAATATCCAGTAAGTAGGTGGCTGCTGATTTCCCTGTGGTCGTCCATATCTGGTTCTATGCTGCATCTCCTTAGCTATATTCTAGTTGGCTAGAGGTTTTCCTGTATCCTTTGTAGATGCATTGCAAAAAGAGTTCCATGTTATTGATTTCTATGCTATCATGGAGGAAACTTGCTGAGTTGTTTGTAGGTCTTCTTTGTAACTGTTTGCTGAAACCCTGTAACTGATTATTTATTTTTCAACTTTCTATACTCTCAATCTTTTCATGCATGTGCCTTCAATGTTGCCATGAATAACTTTAGAAGGAACCATTCTAGGAAGTAGAAAGGGGGGCTGTTTCTGGGAAGCATCTGTCTCATAAGTTTGTTCTTCAACTTAGGCACTTGAGCACAGACTGTGTGTATCTGGACTTGTTAATGCTGGGTTGTGTGATATATACCACAAGATGAGCATCTAAAACTACAATGTATGCAGTATTAAAAATCACCACCATCTCAACTGTTCTTCAGGATTCTGTTCTATGTGATATGCTAATTCTTGGTGATTGTGCCTGCTATTGATGTACAAACCAATTACCCAAGTGGCTGAGAACCGAGATGAGGATATTGGTGATATGCTGGCTGTCATCGCTGACGGAGACAGGTGGTGCTTCTGTTTCTGTGGACTTTAAATTTTGGCCTTTTCCTTTTAAATGTTGGTCCATCATTATCCAGAATAAATTCCTGCATTACAGCATTAGGAGTCAGAATAAGGTTCTGAAGACACCTGATTGCTTTCAATTCCATACCACAGTGAATTAAATGTTCTGAATATGGTTGCAAGCCAAGACCCTTGTGCTGTTGCTATTAGAGTAGATCTTCATTCCATGTGCAATAACTTCTGCTATTATGCCAACTAGTAGAATCACAATATATTTCTGGACAACTACTTGTACCAAAAATGTACTTTGTTTTACCATAGTGCAATCTTTTATTTATTTTTTCTTCCTCTGTTGATTGATTAGGCTAACTCCGCCTATGTTGTCTCAACTAAAGGCTTTGTTGTTGTTGTTGTTGATTGATTAGGCTGAGATAGGTTTCTGAAACATTTTAGAGAGAGTGAAGAGGAAAAATAGGAAATACACAGCAAGTTGAAGTGATGGTGCTCACCCAACAATTTCTCGATCACGGTTTCTCTACAAATAATTCATCAAAATTATGCAGCCTTGACTGAAACAGAAAGAGTGGAAATGAGGCGAGCCCCTGTGTGCCCATGGCACAAAGTGCCAGCTATAGGATCAAATGATAGAGGCAATTGTGGTCACGCATAGCAGGTCTAAGGAGTACCGAGTCCAGCTGGCGGTGGGGGGAGATGGCGGGACAAGCATTGCACACATATAGCCACACCAGGCAGAATTGCCATATAAGTCCCAGCAGATGCATTCACCATTGGAACATATTCTGTTCACGCCTTGTCTTGTTTCAAAAGTTCTTATTGATTCTGCCAGATATTTGCGACTTGATTTGATTTTGGTGCGCCCACACCAACCCGTTTCTGATATTCAGGTTCACTGTACATTTCCCCCATGATCATGAACTGATCATGTGTTATTTTTCCTACGTAAAAATACACACCTACTAAATGTGAGATGTGATCTACAGTAGGTATACTGTTGCATCAGGAATAGCCAGATGGACCAGTGATCAGGTTTCAGATCACCGATTACAATGTTAAATCTTTTTTTCTCTCTCTTCAGATGACTGATTACAACGGTGCGTCACTAGTGCGTTTTAGCAGGAAAGGGAGAAAAATTCTTCACTGGAAATGGGGTTAAAGCAGGCTTATCCTAAGGTGCATCCGATACCTTTCTCATTCTGCAATGTTCCCATTCTGTCACTTTATCTGCCCAATAAGAATAACCAAGCTTGGCTGTAGAAAAATCTGCAGCATGGAGGGGCTCCCTGGGGGTCCGGTAAATAAGTTGGCCCGGCTTCAGCCTGTTTGGGGCTAGACATAGCTATGTCACAGTCGATATGTCACATGAAGACTGCAGCTGTTTTGATCTGAACCAATCAAGTTACTAGTTCAGATTGTGGACCTGGGAAACGCTTGACGTCTTTTATTTTTAATCTGACACGCGCATGAATCTTGTCGGTAAAAAATATATCCTTGTCGTTACTTGTTAGTTTCGCCATGTTTGATGCAAAAAGATAAATAGATGGAAAGGTGATTACTGATTACACATACTACGTACATGATTGTCCGGAGGATGGAGACCATGTTTGTGTTTGCAGAAATGGGCCAATGCGCAGTGTTGGTGGGCCATGCGCGTGCGTGGGCATGGTCCTGAGATTTGGTTTAGGCCGTGTAATTGCGATGGCCCAGTTGCACGCCGGTGATCAATTGCAACCTCACAAATTTGTGAGAGCAACTAGTTAACGAGCGCTCCTTCGGGAGCCTTGCAACGATCAGCGCCACTTGGCGTGCTCTCAGCCATTCGTCACGTGTTGCGCTCTGGGCGCTCCCCCCGGATTTTATTTTTTTTATTTTTTCGCACGCGTTTTTGACTTTTTAAACGGTTTTTTTTCGACATTTTGGTTTTCCACCGGTCTTCCTTAGCTTTTCGACAAAAAAAAAATTTTTGCGCGAAAAAACGCGTTTTCTTTTTTCTTTTCCTTTCGCGAGAGTCACGGCCGTGCCTCACGAAAATGAAAAAAAAACGTGTTTTCTCTTTTTTTTTCTTCTGCGAGAGTCATGGTTTTGCTTCCGCGAGAGGCACGGGTGTGCTTTCGTGAGAGTCACGGCCGTGCCTCTCAGAAACGAAAAAAAAACGTGTTTTCTGTTTGTTTTTCCTTTCGCGAGAGTCATGGTTTTGCTTACGCGAGAGGCACGGTTGTGCTTTAGCGAGAGTCACGGCCGTGCCTCTCACAAACGGAAAAAAAAACATGTTTTCTGTTTTTTTTCTTTCGCGAAAGTCACGGTTTTGCTTCCGCGAGGTGCACGGTTGTGCTTTCGCGAGAGTCACGGTCGTGCCTCTCGGAAACGAAAAAAAACGTGTTTTCTGTTTTTTTTTTCTTTCACGAGTCACGGTTTTGCTTCCGCGAGAGGCACAGTTGTGCTTTCGCGAGAGTCACGGACGTGCCTCCTCGGAAACGAAAAAAAAAACGCGTTTTCTCTTTTTTTTTCGCGAGTCACGGTTTTGTTTTCGCGAGAGGCACGGTTGTGATTTCGTGAGAGGCACGGGCGTGCCTCTTTCGGAAAGGGAAAAAACCCGTGCTCCCGGTTTGGTTTTTTCGTCCGGTTTTTTTCGTGAAAAAAAAGTTCGTCAAAACCGATCAACATGAGATCTAGTTTTGAAGAACTCGACGCGAGGAATCCAACGGTGAAAGCGGTTCGAGATTTGGACGCACGATTTGAGAGATAAAACGTTTTGAATAAACGGATCTACGAAAAAAGGGAAAACTCCGAGGTTGCGACAAGTGGCGCGCTGCATGTGCGCCATTTATCACAACCAGAGGAGTTGGAGTGATCTTTGCAACGAGTACTCCTTGACTAGTTGATTTCGCAAATTTGTGGAGTTGGGCACACGAAGAAGACAGACCCGCATTTTTGTACTCCTAGCTGTTGCACAGGGCTAGCTAGCTGCTGCGCAGGACCGATCGACACCTCACCAGTCCATCAGGATTACCCACTAGCTAGGGCTACTAGCTTGATAATTGGCAGGCGACGTACAAGTAGTAGGAGTATGTGAAATTGCCCATTCCATGGCCCTTTTCTCGAGAACTTTCATGACTGCCTCTGGTGATCTTTCGCTTCGGAAGATGTACTACGAGCCAAGTAGAGTACATCTTACTGTCACTGCGCCACCAATGCATGGCGAGCACTGTTTACGTATCGCACCGTGCATGCACGCACGTAGTACTGCATCTCCCTCCTTCCGATCGAGGAGCAGTGGAGGCTGGAGAGTCGACTCCCATCAGATTACTGTCGCGCGTGCCCGTCGCGTCTCGTCTCGTCTCCGTGTCGCCCGACGAGCCATGTTTTTTGCAGTAAAATATAAGTTTTTTTCTCGTGTGTCGGCATGGAGCCAACACGGCTACCCCCCCTCCCGTCTCCGTCGTGTCAGAGTGAGTCAGACAGGGTCATCCGCCGATAAGCCAATATGCGTAGCGACACATGCATGTCGCTTCCACCACAGTATTATCTTCCCACATCACGTCTCCTCCTAGCTGGAATAATAATCGGGGCAGGAGGAGGCCTGGAGCTGGTGCTGGAGGGGTAACATGCAACGCATCCATCTAACTCGAACTCCACTCCACTCCACCCCACACCACCTGATCACCAATCAAGGCAGGGCAGGGCGCCACCATGCACCGAGCTAGCATATGCATGGCATACCGTGCAGCGGCAACCAACCAACCAGCCGCTCCGGCGAGGCGACGGATCGATCGGGCGGGCGGTGGACGGCGACGTGACACGGGGCGGGCGTGGCTGCCTGCCGCGCGAGAGACAGGGCCCGATAATGCCTGTGGTGGCGGTGGTACGCGACGCGCTCGCTGCTACTGGGTAACGAGCGACATGATCCCCCGATACCTGCCTGCCCGTGTAGGCACCAGCCACCACATGGGCGCGATCGCCCCCACCCCTTTCGCGGTGCCAGCCACTGTGCCGGCGTATATCCGTCCATGCTGGGCACTGTGCACGTACCAGCAGATACCACGGCCGATTCGCCACCCGTTCCCGTGCACGCCGACGGCCGACCCGAGGGACCACCCCGTGGCTGGCTGGCTCGTGTCGTGAGCTAAGAGGCAAAGCCGGCCTTTGAGTACCAGGCCATTGTACTGGTAATAAGCAGCTAGCTAGCTCGATCGCGGCCTGGATCGCATCGCAGACACTGTAGCGGGGCACGATCCGATTCGGCTCGAGTCATATCGAGCGGTTCAATCAGCACGGACGGACGGTGCGTGCATATATGTATCGATATCTTACTGGATTGGAGGCCACATGCGTGTCCGTATATGTGCCTGCTGCATGCAAAAGGAGGGGTGAAAAGGCCGGTACGACTTCTGATGCAGCCCGCGCGCGTACGTATGGGCCGTACCGTACTGATACGTGCGTATACGCGCCCCACGCCGAACGTGCCTGTCTCCTGAGTATTGTGAACGCGCGTGCAGGTCCTGCGACCACGCACGCCGCGCGTAACCACCACCAGACGGATGACATGCAACCGTACGTACGTACGTGTCAACCTGGAGTATTTAACAAAAACTACTACAATTCGTCAAACCGTGCCCATAAACTACCACTTTACAAATTTGTGCCGAAAGCTACCACTTTCTTTTTAGTTTTCGCCTAAAAACGACCATGTCTGTAAATCAACCAATTCGTCCATTTTAAACGCGCTTATGATAGGCCTGGCCTGCATGTAAGTGCTCGCATGGCATCGTAAGTCAACGCCTTTGGTTGACCGTTAAATTTGTACGTGGGCGGCAGCCAGATGCGACCATCTCCTCCAGGTCCGACCACCGCGCTGCCAGCATGTCGCGGGTGTTGCTGCCGTCGTTCAGCCACAACAAATACATGCACCATCCGCGGCTTGCTAGTGTTGCGTGTGTTGCTGCTGCTGTAGAGAGGAGAGTGCCTGGACGTACGCGGCGACGAAGTCGAGCTCTCGCGAGCTGAGCCACGCAGTGCACGATGGCCTCGAGGAGTGCGGCGGTGAGGAGAAGCTACCACCACCTGGCGCTGCGGCCAGCCCGCCCGTCGGCGCGGAGGCCAGCCAACGCGGGGGCGAGCTCCTGCCCGCGGTGGCGGTTAGAGGCGGCCAACAACCAGCTCGCCCTAGCGGCGGCGAGGTCCTGCTCAGGCAACGGCTAGTGGCGGCCGGCAACCAGGTCGTCCGGCGGCGGCGAGCTCCTTCCTGCGGCAGCGGCTAGAGGGGGCGCGATAACCAGCTCGCCCGGCTTCGTGGAGGCCAGCGCGGCGGCCAGCTCGCCCGGCGGCGGCGAACTCCTGCCTGCGGCAGCGGCTAGACGCGGCACGCAATGACAGGTGGAGGCGGCGCCCGGTCGAGGCTGTCGAGCTCCTGCCGACGGCAGCGAGCTCCTCCTGCGCAGCCGTAGAGATCCTGCCGTCGGCGGCCAGCTCCTCCTTCGTGGCCGTCGAGCTCCTGAGCGGGCGGTCGCAGGTGTCGATGCACACCAAGTGTTCGATAAAATGTCCATATGTAACTTAACGGTCAACACAAATGGTCAAACAACTCAATGCCATGTCAGCCCTGACAAGTGGGTCCAGCCTGTCATAATCAGGTTTAATTTCTTGCTAATCAGTCATTAAGTCGATTTGGTAGTTTTTAGTTAAAGATTAGAGAAAAAGTGATAGTTTTTGGCATAAATTTGTAAAGTGGTAGTTTATGGGCACGGTTTGATGAATTGTGGTAGTTTTTTGTTAAATACTCGTCAACCTGTGGTGTGTGATTATATGATATGATGGGTTTATATCCCTCATCCTGATGTGATTTAGCTGCCTTGTGTCTTGATGATGGTCGTTGGCATCGCGTCTGGGGCGAAGGGGACGTACGTGTTCCATCGTGAAGCAGTGGTGTGTGTATTTACACGTACTGTCCGCTGTGGAATGGGCCGTGGTTTGTTAGCGTGCATGGAAGAGGTGTTCCCCTGCAGCCAACTGCTCCCTCACTGCTAACCAGCGACCAGCAACCATTTAATCACCAGCCTACGTCTCTGTATACGTCTCTGTCTGTTCGTCTCTACGGCTGGCTGGTAGCCTGGTACTAATCGTCGTGTCGTAATGTGGTAGTTTAAATGGGCAAGTACTCGGTCCCGCGCTCCAGTCGTTGCACATGCACTTTGTGTCCACTGGATCGAACTCTTCTCGTCACCTCACCTCCATGCATCCCTCGTGTCCATGAGATGCGTGCCAACAACAGTATACGGCAACGTTTCTCTAATCTGATTCGCCCATATTATAGTTCCATATATTGTGTATATAACGGCGGAGTGTCAAGGAAATCGAATAACGGGCCAACCTCTTTCTTAGTGGGCCTGGACCATCTATTTCCTTTTTGAGGTAAACCTGGGCCATCTATTGTTTTGGTTAGCCCTAAAAAAACCCTATTGTTTTGCTTAAATTCGTACCAACGAAGAGGAAATCCGGAGACATGAACGGGTTATGGCCCGATTTTGGTCTCCATTACGCGTTGCCATTGTGTGTAAACGGGAAATTAGCGGGATGATAAAATGAGTTTTATGGTTTGTTATATGTGTCGAAAGGGTTGATTGGTCTGGATATCCTATTGGGTTCGGTCCATGGCAAGGTGACCGAGGATATGAATGATCGCCTGCTTTCTTTCTTTTTCGATCAAAGGAGCTCAAGCTCCTAATTTCATTTCCATAAAACTGATAAAACAACCACCAATTCAACAAGTTTCACTAGAAACGCACACTACAACTGTAGCTGCAACTTAGGTGAAGGTGGCTCCAAGGGGCGATGGGTCTGTTCGTTGCAACCATAGCCATCAGGCCCGCAGAGCCACCCCGGTGCGTTGCAGGTCGTGAATCCCGAGGCCGCCCAGGGAGAGAGGGTGGCAAACACACAACCAATTGACGTGGCATTGCCGTCCACATGCATCCTTGTGCCCCGCCCATAAGAAGCCGCAGATGATCCGGTTAGTCTTCGCGAGGATGGATTTGTTTAGGAAACCTGCCATGAGAAAGTGCAGGGACATGGTGTAGAGAACATTCCTGACTAGCTCCAGCCGGTCCCTGAGGGATAGCATGGAGCCGAGCCAGGTAGAGAGCTTCTTCTCGAACTTCTCAACGAGCGGTAGGAGGTCCAACATGGTCACCTTCCTGACGGAGAGGGGTAGGTCAAGGTATTTTACCGGGAAGTGGGCAACCGGGCAAGTTAGCTCGGTGTTGATGATGGTGAGGTGTTCATCGAGCAGCGGATAGGCATCACGGAGCACTTGGACAGGTTGGTGTGGAGCCCAGCCACCGTACCAAAGACGTGGAGAAGCCCTCGGATCGTAGAGATGACGTGGGCGTCCGGGTGGCAGAAGATGAAGACATCATTGGCATACAGGGAAACGCTAGATGCCGCCGGGTAAGGCGGTGGAGGGGAGGCCTCACTCAACTGCGAGCTGGATTAAATTAATCAAAAAATAGCTATTTTCTCCAACAAAAGATGCTTCCACCTATCAATACGAATTTTGTTTCCAAAATAAATTTGAGTTCTCTTAACTACCTCACCATTAATTAATGATAAAAACCCAATATAGACCTAAGACTGATTGTACCCCTCGCATGACAAGGATCGACTGGAACTGGTTTGGCCTCGATTTTACGGTCACATGTTGTTCCAATCCACAATTATCTTTTTTTTTCTTTTTGTCTCAGACGGCTCTGAAATAGTAAGAGTCATCTTTGATGGTTTCGCTGATGCTCTTGTTGGGAAACGTCTGCAATGAGTGGGCAGTCCCATACGGCTGCGAATGAGTTATTACATAATGATTTGATGAACCGTTCGGGATAACCAGTCTTGGACGAGGATGTCCATAGTGGCGTCTTTCGACGTTGTATTGAAAAAAATAAATGTATATATCATCATGCATCCACATTATATAGTGATCTAAAGTTCAGAAATTTGGTTGGAGATATGGAATAACTACGGAACGACGCCTGTTTAGCAACAGAAACAAAGCGGCTAAAGCAACCGCACACAGAGATAAGCTGCTGGGACTAAAGCGTAGACAGGCACTGGAACGAACGTTACACGCTAGACATCAAAATGGAGCGTCAATTAGAGGATGCTTCTTGAACGTCCGCAATGGAGGCCACCTGGCTGACAGGGATGGTGCGTCAAGTTGCGGAAGGCACAAATTCAGTAGCATTGGGCCACCGTGCAGCCAAGGAAGCGATTGCAAAGTCCACGCCCAGAGCGTCGAGGATGCTCTGGGCTGCAGTGGAATGAAAGGAGTACGTAGTATTGCAAGACACAAGCCATACAGCCTTTGGTAGAATGTACGTACTCCGTAGAAGGCACAGCAAATCAGGTGTAAAAGAAGGCGCGAAAAGGTTACTGCTTCGTACCCTTGCCATGTTCAGATTCAAACGGCAGTGATTTTATCAGTAACCAACGGAGGGCGTCGAGGGCAGAGGAAGAGAGCGGCGAATAACCGGGCCACATGCATGGGTTTTGCTGCACAGTAGTCACAGATACCGGCTTAATTCCGACGAATCGTCTCGCTAGATTGCAAAATCCTGCACTGCATGCCCCAGGAGCGAGGATCAAATGCTAGCTGCCACTCTGAAAAGGGAACAATTATTCTTTTTCATTTCATTCATTCACAGGGACCACCGCCATGCCACCAGCGCCAGTGGCCGATCGATCGCTGTGCGCAAGTAGCAGTGAACAATGCAGACAGGCAGACAGGGCAAGTGCAGGCAGATATATGCATGCATGGCATGGCATGGCATGAGAGAGTCTCTGCTCTTCTGCTGCTTCTGGCTGGCTTCAGTGTGTAGCGTCATTAAGCACGCACGGACAGGCGCGCACAGCGACCCGATTGATCGGTTCTTATCGCCCTAGCTCCCTCAGCTAATGATGTCGTTCTCACATTCTGGTGCGGTGAAGAACTCAATGCAGTAAACTTGGTTGGTTTAGAGCGCGGGCATCGTTTCTGGACGCGCTGCTGCCCGGTACTTTGTGGGTGAAAATGCTGCCTAGCTAGCTAGCTCGCTCATGGACGCGATCCGAACTTCGACAGCATGCATGGCTGATGGCTCTGTATACACGACGCCATGGGCAGCTACTAGCAAAAGTAAAAAAAAAAGGTTAAAGTGGGTACGGAAAAGAAGTAACCCGTCGAGAATAACCGCGCGGCGCAAGCTAGCACTGTAGGTCAAGCCGAGAGGCCCTTCCCAAACCCTACTCTACGTGCAGTTCGGCGCTGAGCCACTGATTCACCCGTCACCGGGCCACTTGCGTGATAATTACCGCAGCAAAAGCAACGGGGTAACTGATCTGCGTCGTTGACTTCGCTGTCAGGCCGGCCTGGGGTGGGAGGCGAAGTTGTTGGGTCCGATTTTCCGACAGATGAATTATGCCATTCGGGCGGGCGAAGGGATAGGGGAATTTTGAGACAGGCGCATATATGCGGAGCCAACTTCACTCAGCCCGGAAGAAATACTACATATTATTCCATTCATTCATTCCATGATGAAAAACGCTCCGACCGGCCCCGCGCGCGAATTCGGACACGTAGTACGTGCCTTCCGCTCCCTTCCCCCGCCACCGCGCGCGCGTGTATATATACGGGCCAGCCCAGCCCCCCTCCCACATTGCGACCCAAAGCAAGCAGCAAAGAGCTCCTCCTCATCACTCGCCACTCACCAGCCTCACCTCTGCCGAGGAGACCAAAAGGCCGAACCAACAAGCACCAATCCCACGGAGAGAGAGAGAAAGCTGGCTTGTAATAAGCTAACGAGTCAAATGTACTTGTAGCTTGTACCGCCCACCAATCACCACTGGACAACAGCCAGCGGCTGGTATCTATCTGCTCCAACAGTGGAAAGATCGATATAGACAGAGAGGGATCGAGGGAGAAGCGCGCGCGCGGCGCACCGCCGGCCGGGAAGCGCTTTCCATCCAGCCATCCGGCGTTGAGGTCGAGTCGAGCGCCGCCCGGCCGTCATGTGCAACACCGGCGCCAGCCCTCCCCCCTCGCCGCCGCACCTTCCGCCGCCCCTCGCTTGCTTCAAGAATTCCTCCTCCCACCTGCTCCACCCCGTGGGTGACCACCACGACGACGACGACGACAGCCACCACCGCGCCCGCGCACTGGCGCTCTCCAAGGTATACGCGCGTGGATGCGTGCTCTACATGTAGATGCGCACATTCTCTAATCGTCCCTCTAGCTACTACCTATCTCTGCATGTGCCTGCTGCCCGGCCGGTAAATTTCATACTACTAGCATGCACACGTACAAGCAGGGTACACATTCAGCTGCTAGCTAGCTAGCTACAGTAGTAGTAGTACGTGAAAGGTCACTGCCTAGCTAGCTATTTAATGTTTATTTACTGCCTGGCCAGTAACAGCAACCGGCCGGGAGGAAACGGAAAGCTCCTCGAGCTAGTTTGCTTTTCTGAGCTGATCGACTTACGTATATATGCTCGTCTGTACGGATGGCACCAGGTGGCCGGCGAGGCACGGGCGATCGGGCGGCTGTCGGTGCCCATGGCGGTGACGGGGCTGGTCATGTACTCGCGCTCCTTCATCTCCATGCTCTTCCTCGGCCAGCTTGGGGAGCTGGCGCTCGCCGGCGGCTCACTGGCGCTCGGCTTCGCCAACATCACGGGCTACTCCGTGCTCTCCGGGCTGGCGCTCGGCATGGAGCCCATCTGCGGCCAGGCCTTCGGTGCGCGCCGCGGCAAGCTGCTGGCGCTCGCGCTCCACCGAACCGTGCTGCTGCTCCTCGCGGTGGCGCTGCCCATCTCCCTCCTGTGGATCACCTCCACGGGCCACATATTGAAGCTGCTCGGCCAGGACGAGGGCGTGGCCAGCGCCGCGCAGACGTTCGCGGCCTACGCGTCGGCCGACCTGGCCGTGCTGGCCGTCCTGCACCCGCTGCGGGTGTACCTCCGGTCGCAGAACCTCACGCTGCCCATCACCGCCTGCTCCCTCTTCTCTGTGCTGCTCCATGGGCCAATCAACTACCTCCTCGTGGTGCGCCTCCGCATGGGCGTCGCCGGCGTCGCGCTCGCCGTTGCGCTCACCGACCTCAACCTGCTCCTGGCGCTCCTGTGCTTCCTCGCCATCTCGGGGGCCCACAGGGACTCGTGGGTGGGTCCAACCTCCGACTGCCTCCGCGGCTGGGGAGCGATGCTCCGTCTCGCCGTTCCCACGGCCACCGCGGTCTGCCTCGAGTGGTGGTGGTACGAGCTCATGATCGTGCTATCTGGGCTTCTACCCAACCCGCGCGCCACCGTGGCCTCCATGGGAATCCTCATCCAGGCAACGTCGCTCGTCTACGTGTTCCCTTCTTCGCTCGGCCAGGGCGCGTCCACGCGCGTCAGCCACCAGCTCGGCGCGGGTCGCCCGGCGGGCGCCCGCCGCGCCGCTGGCGCCGCGCTCTTCATCGGCCTCGTCATTGGCGCCGTAGCTTCCACCTTCATGATATCCGTCCGCAACCACTGGGGCCGCATGTTCACGTCGGACTCCGAAATCCTGCGGCTCACCGCGGTGGCGCTCCCAATCGCGGGGCTGTGCGAGCTCGGCAATTTCCCGCAGACCGCCGGGTGCGGGGTGCTCCGCGGGAGCGCGCGGCCCGCCAGCGGCGCTCGCATCAACCTGGCCTCCTTCTACCTCGTGGGCATGCCGGTGGGGTTGGCGCTGGCCTTCGGCGCGCGCCTTGGCTTCGCTGGGCTGTGGCTCGGCCTCCTGGCGGCGCAGGCCGCCTGCGCGGTGTGGATGGCGCGCGCCGTGGCCGCCACGGACTGGGACGTCGAGGTGGCCCGAGCCAAGGAGCTGACGAAACCCACTACCACGTCCAACAACTCCGAATGCAACGCCAACACATCAAGCGGCAGTGCTGCCGCTAGCACCAAAACAGCGGTAACTACTACCAGCAGCAATGCCGGTGGAAACAAGAACCAAAACGGCTACGTGCCGATCAGCGAGAGCGGCAACGACGAGGCGCTACAGAAACTGGAGGAAGGGCTCATGCCCGTGACCAGCTCCAGCAGCATCGGCGGCAGCAACGGCGACACGAATGCGGTGGATAGAGACAGCGAGAGCAACAGCAGCAGCTTCAGCGGCAGCGGTGCTGTTTGTACGGCGGCGGAAGGAAAGGAGCAGAGCGTCTCGGAGAGGGCCCCGCTCATCAGAGTGGGGGACGTGGAGGAGGAGGAGGAGGAGGCGCACGAGCACGATGGCGATGGCGATGGCCGTGGGGGCGGCCAGGTCTAGGGTGGTCGCTCCATGGATTGATTCTGGGTTTTGATAACTCTAGGCTGTTGCTATTGACTTGTTTGATCCATCTCCACGCCATCTTCTTTTTCGGTGGTGAGGTTTTGATAAAGAGTGTTGAGGAGGAAATGATTATGTAGTATATTGGCCTTCTTATTTTTACTTTTCTTCCTTACCATTACCCCGGATTGGTACGTACTAAGCACAACTCCTGGAAGCCTTCTGTAAATACTAGCCACTCCATAAGAGGTCCAATATATATTTATATTTATATTTATATATATTCACCAGAGTGTATATTATTTATTAATCGATGATGAGAGTTGAAAAGTGGTTCCCACGTGTGTGCGCACGCAGCCATCCACCATGGGCGTGGAGGTACTGGTACGTATGGCGCTGCTGGTGGCCTGATGATTTGAGGCGAGTTGAGGGGGGTGCCCCCTGTAGCGCTGTTCCCCGAGTGGATGCAAGCGTGCGGGGCCAATGGTGGTGCCCCGTTGCTGCCATTTCCACGCACACCGCTGCCCACCTCGAACTCATTTGCTGCTCCTTTTTGTGCGTTTCCTTCCTTTTGATAAAGCGGCCGGGGGAGCGTACGATCCTCCGATATCTACAAAGCACTCGCCGAAAAAGCTGCCCTTGTTGTCTTGCGATTTTGCGAAGAATAAACTTTATGGCGCGCTGCCCGCAGCGCAAAGGGGCGATGCTGCATGCCTCTGTTTCCCCTCTCTGATTACCCTTTTCCCTAAAAGGATCTTACGGCAAATATTTGGCACTGTTCACCGTACAAACGTCGAATAAAGCATGGGGTTTATAGCAGCACCGAGTGATGCTACTGCTCGGATATGGAAAAGGGCCTTTTACGCATCAGTGGATTGTTCACGGCCACTTCCTCTTTCTTGTTTTGGGTTTGCCGTTTATAATTGTGTGGTTTTTGTGAACTCTTTTTACGTTGAGTTTTTGTGAACTTTAATAAGTAATACTACTGAAAAAGGCTTTGCTCCCCGGTTTATAAATGAAGCAACCGCCAGAGACATCAAGAGTCACAAATAGAGTCCCAAACAGAAAAACACAAAGAAAGAACAAAGCACAAACACAAGGTGCAGAAGGTTATGCTGAGGACACAGCTCGACAAGTCTAAACTAGAAAGAGAAAAAGACCGGCAGGGCCGGCGTTTCCCGGACCATGCGCGAAGGTAGATGTTGCCTAGTCGGGCTTCGACGGTGGCGCCAAGCGAAGCGCCAAAGAGCGGAGACCTGCCACGAGCGTGTCGACGTCGGCGCGATCCGAAGCACGACTAAGTGGCTTCTACAACCGCGGCACAATTTGTACACAGCGTCTGAAGATCGTCATAACGGGGCGCGCTCAATCACAAGTTTGTTGCGGTTCGTCCAAAGTGTCCACACAAGGACCCCTACGGCCAGCCACCTACTACGGCGAGCACCAACGGGGTTGTCCTGGAGTTCCTGGAAGACATCCGAAAAGTTTGAGTGACACCATCCGTAATAAGTAATACTAGAATATGCGTAAAATAACAATATAAGTACCCCTCCGTCCCATAATATACGACGTTTTTGCAAACTAAAACAGCTTGCAAAAATGTCTTATATTATGGAACGGGGTAGTACTAGAAAATGCATGCCATGTGAAGGCCAATCCTCATCACCGAACTTCCCACATTCCATTCCCATTTGTACAATTGCGCTTTTTCTTAATAAGCAGCTAAGCCAGTCACCATGACCCCGGACCAGAAAATCTTTCCCAAAAGGAGAAAAGCGGGAAAATACAACGGGTCACTGCCAGTGCCACTACTCATCAAGTGCATGCTGTACCATAGATTTCAGCGCCCTCTGTCCTGGCCACGGACACGGCAAAGGCAGGGAGGCAGGCAGAGCAGAAGCAGCAGAAGATAAAGATAGATTCCTTGACGGTTGACGGGGCTCAATCAGCCTCGCCAATTACCGGGGTCCGGCTGCTATTCGCCGTGCCCGATCGACGAGACGTTTTCCATGAGCGCGCGCATGGCGTAAGTCAAGTCTATCCATGATGTGTCGCCTGTATCCCTCTCGCTGCTGCACGCCTGCTTCTCGGCCGGTCTCGACAGGACAATTAACTTATTTTTTGGAAAAAACTTTCTATACGTGCATCTTCGACAGTAAAACAAACACCAAAAGTAATAAAAATTACATCCAGATCGTACAACTGGTGCCCTAATCTGTTTCCTACTTATTTTACTTCCCAAGGGAACTTTCTTTGTCTCCTTATCGAGCCGGTGTCCCAGGCGCTGGGCCATGAGCCGGCCTGCTTTATAAGTCACCCTCTGAGCCTTGAGCCTTTGGTCATTACGGCCCAATTGGCGAATCTGTTCCTTCAAGTCGCCACTGGATAACCCGGCCCTGAACGGGCGGTCATACCGTGGGGTTATTTCCCCAACATTAGCCCCCAGATTGACTTGGATTTATCCATGTTAATCTTCAAACTGATGAAAATTCCGGGTCATCCTGTTGACGCTCAAAAGTGGCACAGTCATAAAATTAGCTTAGGCTATATAAAGACTAATTCAAACTTAGGATTGGAGGTCACTCCGGATGGTTCTCTTTAAGAAGATCGAGATGGATATGAAGATGGTCTAAAATGGAGCTCGGATGTAATAGTTATGACAAGTTCGGAGATGCTCATGGTGACACCAGATTAAAGAATGGTATGAAATTCAATTAATAATGCCTCTAATGGAAAACGTTTCAACACAAAAGTTGTGCGTCTCGTCGAAACGGTTGATTTTGATATAAAAATCGTCTTAATCCGAGGTCGTATGCAACCTGTGAAGGCAAAACAAGGTCAGAAACAGAAGCTGCAGAGTCATTTTGGACCGACTGAGTTGATTTGATCGGTGAGACCGAGTTGGTCCGGAAAATTACCAGAGAGTTGGCAATGTTCACTCGGTGGGACCGAAGCAAACCAATCAGTGAGACCGAGTTGATCCGGGAAATTACAGAAAGTTACAGAGAGTTGGCCACGTTCACTCGGTGGGACCGAAGCAAACCAATCGGTGAGACCGAGTTGATCCGGAAAATTGGCAAAGATTCCTGTCCGAGTTAGGTTAGGGTTTTTGATGTTTTGGACGGAATTTTTAGTCCTTTTCTTGTACGGAAAGTCCAGCCGCCTCATAAATAGATGAGAGGTGACGGCCGATTGAACAACACACAATCGCAAAAAACACATCTACTACTTTTTCATCTACGTTTTGTCCCTCCCCCGTTTTTGCTTCTCGTTCTTCGTCGTTCTTCGTGTTGGAGAGCTGTGTATCCCGAGGCTCTAGGGGCGGCTTGACCGACATAGGGCAGCCCATAGCCGCCGCACTCCCCGACGGGGTCCCTCCCGGGAGTGTGGGGTTTCGGGTCCTCAAAAGTTCTCTCCGGTTGTCTTGCGAATCGCGCTTCCGGTGAGACTCCTTCGACGTGAGCTGCGGTCCATCACCCCCGGCGTCGAGGGTACACGTGACGTGTTCGTGTGTGAACACACTTTTTGGCGACTCTACTGGGGACTGAAGATCATTCATCATCATCCACCATGTCCGATCTTCCCAAGCCATCCGAGGTAGACGCCGATAACATCATTAAGCCTAGTCTTGATGAGATATCGGCCGATCATCGCCAAATCTATGAGGAGTACAAGAAGGCGCGTGAAGAGAAGGATTTGCAGGAGTTCCTTGCAAAATTCAAGAAGGATCACCAAGGCAACATCACTCCGATTGAAGAAATCAAGTTCCCTCCTCTTCAAACCGAGCAGGTTAAACCCTCTGTGAGTACTACCTTTTCTCCTGAGCAGTGGGCTGAGATTGAGAGTCGTATTGCTGATGGTAACAATCTGGTCTATCAAACTTCCATAGAAAATACTAATGCTCAGAAAAAATATATCTCAATCATCTAGTGGTAATGGTGGTATAGCTACTAGCGTGCAAAAACCTAATCTGGCTTTACCTATTTCATCGGCGCCTCCCATGCCGATGACTTATTACCCTACCCAAGCAAATCAAATTGTTGCTGCACCCATTAATCCTATCATGAGTATGCCAAGTTCGGTGGTGACGCCGAACCAAGCCCTACCCATAGGTGCAAACGCTGTTAGATCACTGCCGAATTACAATTCGGCATACATGCCACAATTCACACCTGCAGCTACTAACCCTACTCCTCCTATGCCGCTGCCACAAGCTTCATCGTCCACTGTGGATGATGGTTTGGCTAATCTTAGAGAGGAGATGGCTAAGATGCTCCGAGAGAATTTTGGAGTTGAGTTACCAAGGAACCGTATTTACCAAAAGCCATATCCAGAATACTTTGATGCAATTCAATGCCCTCCGGGATATAAAATTCCAGATTTTGTTAAGTTTAATGGAGAGGGCACAAAAACCACATGGGAGCATGTTAGTCAGTACTTGGCACAATTAGGTGATGCAAGTTCACGAGACGAGTGGAGAGTACGTTATTTTCCTTTATCTTTAACCGGTACTGCTTTCTCGTGGTTTTCTGCGTTACCACCCGGTTCTGTTACTACATGGTTTCACTTGGAACAAAAGTTTCATGATCATTTTTATAGTGGCGATAATGAGCTTAAGTTGTCACATCTTACATCGGTTAGACAAAAGCATGATGAATCGGTCTCCGATTACGTCAAGAGATTTAGAGATACAAAAAACCGGTGCTATAGTTTGGTGATAACCGAGAGAGGTTTGGCTGATCTTGTGCTTAGTGGTTTGAGAACTCACATTAGAGAAAGGCTAGAAGGCTATGAGTTTTTAAATATCAACCAAGTCTTACAAAGGGCTTTGGCTCAAGAAAGCCGAAGCAAAGATCTTAAAGAGGTGCATAGGTATAAAACTGATCGTCCTAAGATGAATATGGTTGAGTATGATAGTGAGCACTCGGACGATGAGGGTGATATTTATGCTACTGAACTTGTTTAGCCATCTAAGGCCAAACCATTTACTTGCAATGATTTAAAGCCGATTCATAAGAATCGTGATGAAGAGATGAAATTTACTTTCAACATTGCTAAATGTGATAGAATATTTGATGCTTTGTTGAAAGCGAAGATTATTAGAATATCTCATACTTTACCGCCGTTTGAAGAGCTGAAACAACGTGCTTATTACAAATATCATAATTCTTTTTCTCATGCTACTAATGATTGTAATGTTTTTCGACGACAGATACAATCGGCCATTAATGACGGACGATTGAATTTTTCTGATATGCAAGTTGATAAGCAGCCCTTCCCAATGAACACCATGGATTTGGAGGGGAAGAAGATGTTAATTCAGCCCAACATAGCCGAATCAGCTAATAAGAATAACATTGTCATTGGTGAGCCCAGGAAAAGCAAGGAAGGCGACAAGATCTTGGGGAGACAAGTTGTGCTCGACAAGCAACCTGGTGGCAAGGAGATAATTTAGATCACCGTCAAGAATCCTACACTCGGGGGGCAACCACAAGTGCAAGAGAACACTCATGTCAAATTTGTTAAGCCCAAGAGTCCAGAGGTTGGCAAGTGGAAGACGAATGAAGCTAAAGTGCAACGCAAGAAAATCAAGCCGACTTTTGATATGTTGTTGTCCAAATATGTCAATCAAGCGGCCGGTTCTAGCTCTAACCGGTCATCAAATTTGAAGCGCTCAAGGTCACCTCCTCAGGAAGAATTTCAGCATCATGCAAGGCCATATGGGTCGTGGGCGCCTGGGCCATGGATGGCGCCACCCCCTATGCGCCATACTACATGAGAGGCTTCAATGGAGGATGGGGGCAGCCCCCAATGGCCCCTTATGCTTTTCATCCGGGGTGGGTAGAACCAAGGAGGCCCATTCGTGAGAGGCTTTCTTATCCCACACGAGGCCGTTTGGACAATGGTGTCAATCGGCCAATGCAAGATAATCAAAAAGGGGTCAGCAAGCAAATGTGGCGTGCTAAATCACCAAATGCTGAAATTTCAGAACCTAGCAAGCAAAAGGAGAAGAGTACTAGTGCTGAAACTATTATGATAGGCACTAAAGAATTAATAATCAAAAAGCCGATTATTGTTGATAATCCGGCTAATTCTAATAAGGATGTTGCTGTTTTCCAACAAGGTCCCATGGCCAATGATCAGGAAGCTAGCACAAGCAAGGCCAAGCTGAGGGATCCAAAATATACTCAGCCTAAGTGGTGTCCCTCTGGTTTGACCAAGGCGCAAAAAAGGAGGTTGTAGCGCATGAGGAGCCATGAGAAGGAGGAACAAGAAGCGGAGAGGCAAAGGGATAAACTGTTCAATGAAACCCGTCCCATGATGCCCGCAAAACAAGTGTGGAGGCCTGAGCAAAAGGAAAGCATATCAGCTTCTGCGTTGGTCATAGCAGCACCTACACCACCAACGGAGGACGATGCGGCCGCTATTACATCGTCCACTTCACCTATTACTTCCTCTTCACTTGGAGATATTTTGGAGTCGGTGGACATGCTTGAGAATGGAGATGATATTCTGGATTATGAGTCTACACCGGTTCATGAAGGTATGGATATTAATATGGTGTATTACTTGCCCGCTAAATTTCGTGCTATAGATGAAGAAGGGGAAGTAGCTCAGTTGGATTTTGGTCCTAAAAATGCTATATTCGAGAAGCCAAAAGAACCGGTGACGCACTTGAAACCATTGTTCCTTAAAGGCCATATTAATGGATCACCGGTTGCTAGAATGCTTGTTGATGGTGGTGCTGTGGTGAATCTTATGCCATATTCGGTCTTCAAAAAATTGGGGCTGCGTGATGAAGAGTTGATTAAGACCAACATGGTGCTCAATGGATTTGAAGGCAAAGAGAAAACTGAAGCCAAAGGTGTGATGTATGTGGAGCTTACGGTGGGAAGCAAAACTTTGGCTACCGCATTCTTTGTCGCCGAGGTGCAAGGTAACTACAATGTGATATTAGGCCGTAATTGGGTTCATGCAAACCAATGCGTGCCATCTACTATGCACCCGTTTTTGATTCAATGGGTTGATGATGAAGTGGAGGTCATTCATGCGGATAATTCGGCTTGTGTTGCTTTGGCCGATGCATCGGTGGATTGGCAACATCCTAATGCTACTTGCTTGACGGGGCGCGACTTATCAGAATTTGATTTTCTTAGCGCTACAAAAAGTGGTTTCGTGCCCGTTTCTTTAAAGCCGGTTGGTGGTAATCGGCTCCAAGGTATGATGTATTTAAATGGATTCTAACTCAGAATGGTTGCAAAAGCGTCTTGTTGAATATCAGTCCAATGAGAACGATATGTATGAATCTATAGAGGAGTTGGATGATATGGATAAATTAGGACAAGGTTTTGCGTCGGCCGATCCATTAGAGGAGATAGATATAGGAGATGGTTCAATTCCTAGGCCGACATTTGTAAACAAAAATTTAAGAGCCGATCATAAAGCTAAGTTGATCGAGCTATTGAAAGAATATGTTTGTTGCTTTGCATGGGAATATCATGAGATGCCAGGTTTAAGCCGAGAGTTAGTGGAGCATCGATTACCTATAAAGGCCCGTTTTAGACCGTACAAGCAATCGGCCAGAAAGTTTAATCCAAAAACGTATGACCGGATCAAGGAAGAGATCGGTCGTTTGCTTAAAGCTAATTTTATTAGACCTTGCAGGTATGCCGAGTGGATTTCTAACATTGTACCAGTAGAGAAGAAAGGCTTCGGCAAGTTGAGGGTGTGCATTGATTTCAGAGATTTGAATAGAGCTACACCTAAAGATGAGTATCCCATGCCAATAGCCGATATGCTTATTAATGATGCTTCTGGACATAAGGTCATTAGCTTTCTTGATGGTAATGCGGGGTATAATCAAATTTTTATGGCTAAAGAGGACATGTCCAAAACGGCTTTTCGATGTCCCGGTTTCCTTGGTTTATTTGAGTGGACAGTGATGACCTTTGGATTAAAAAATGCCGGTGCCACGTATCAAAGGGTGGGGGCTCCAACATGCAAGAGAGATATGCAAAAATTCCTTGGCAAAGTCAATTATTTGAGGAGATTCATAGCCAACTTGTCAGGGAAGGTTGATGCATTCACTCTCATCCTTCGGTTAAAGAACGATGCCAATTTTACTTGGGGGGCAAAACAGCAAGAAGCATTTGATATGATAAAAAATTATTTGTGCACTCCTCTGGTGTTGAAAGCTCCCAAACATAAAGAGCCCTTTAGGCTTTATATTGTGGCAGAGGAAGGTGTTATTGGTGCTGTTTTGACTCAAGAGACCGAAGGAAAGGAGCATGTTATTACTTATTTGAGCCGACGCTTATTGGATGCCGAGACAAGGTATACATTTATTGAGAAATTATGCTTGCACAAAATTGAGACATTATCTAGTGCCTAGTACTTGCATTATAGCTTGTCAAACCGATGTCATTAAGTACATGTTGCATAGGCCAATTCTTAGTGGTAGAATTGGCAAGTGGGCTTATGCTTTAATTGAATATGATTTGGCTTATGAATCTCTGAAATCCATGAAAGGCCAAATCGTTGCTAATTTTATTGTTGAGCATCGGATTGATGACAAGCATGATATTGATATAAACCCTGTCTCGTTAGTACCATGGAGATTATATTTTGATGGTTCAGTTTGTGGCAATGGCCAAGGTGTTGGTATTGTTTATATATCTCCTCACGGTGCTGTTTTTGAAGCCTCATGCCGCTTAGAATATTTTTGCACAAATAATCAAGCCGAATATGAAGCATTGTTATTCGGCTTAGAGATGTTGCTTGCCATAGGTGCTACAAATATTGAGGCTTTTGGTGATTCGTTATTAGTGGTGCAGCAAATATCTAAAGTCTTTCAATGTTTTGACGAATCGCTTAATGTTTATCTTGATAAATGTCTAGATATAATTTCTACTTTGGATTATTTTAGCATTGCTCATATATCTAGACATGACAATTGGAGAGCAAATGAGTTGGCACAACAAGCATCTGGCTATCATGTTGATCATGACATGTTTCATATTTCCCAAAGGCCGATGTCTAGTCTTGCCAACCTAGGGGAGGCTGAACCGGAGCCCACCGTTTCGGCCACTAATGAAATATTTAATGCAGGAGAAAATCAAGACAGGAGGAAACCCATTATTGATTATTTGTATGATCCTAGTAAAAGGGTGGACAGGACTGTTCAGCGTATGGCTTTCAAATACACAATGAGAGATGATGGTCTCTATCGCCGAACGGTTGATGATGTTCTTTTAAAGTGCTTGTTTGAGGACCAAGCAAGAGTTGCTATGGGAGAGGTCCATGAAGGTATTTATGGCACTCATCAGTTGGCTCCCAAGATGAAATGGTTATTACGACGTGCTGGGTTTTATTGGCCGACAATGGTTAATGATTTCTTTCGGTATTATAAAGGATGTGAAGCTTGTCAAAAGTTTGGTGATATTCAGTTGGCTCCCGCTGCTATGTTACATCCTATTATCAAGCCGTGGCCTTTTAGAGGTTGGGGATTAGACTTTATTGGAGAGATTCATCCTTCTTCTTCAAAGGGGCATCGGTTCGTGTTGGTGGCGACTGATTATTTCACTAAATGGTCTGAAGCAATACCACTCAAAAATATGACTCATACAGAGGTAATTCAATTCATAACTGAGCGCATTATTCATAGATTCGACATTCCTCAAACATTAATTACGGACCAAGGTTCATCCTTTATGTTACATCAAGTTAGAGAATTTGCCGAATCATATAAGATAAAGTTGCTCAATTCCTCTCCATATTATGCCCAAGCCAATGGACAAGCTGAGTCTAGCAATATAATATTAATCAAGCTCATCAAGAAGAAGTTTGAGGATAATCCAAGGAGATGGCATGAGCTACTGTCCGAAGATTTGTGGGCACACAAAATCTCAAGGCATGGTGCTACAAAGGTAACTCCATATGAGCTCGTATATGGTCAAGAGGCTGTTTTACCAGTGGAAGTGAATTTGAATGCTTTGAGAATAGCCAAACAAAATGATTTATCGGTGGTGGACTTTTATAACTTGATGACAGACAATATTGATGAAGTCGCCGATAAACGTTTGGCTGCTTTGAAGGCCATAGAGAGAGATAAGTTGAGGGTGGCAAGAGCTTACAATAAGAAGGTCAAGTTGAAGACTTTTCAAGTTGGCGATCTCGTGTGGAAGGTGATTCTACCAATTGGTTCGAAAGACAGAAAATTCGAGAAGTGGTCTCCAAGTTGGGAAGGTCCTTTTAGGATTACAAGAGTAGTTCCTGGAAACTCATATTTGGTGGAATCCGTACAAGGGGCATTGTTACCTCGAGCTCTCAATGGAAAATATTTAAAGAAGTACCACCCAAGTGTGTGGCAAGAAGCCTAGATAGACAACGGCCGATAAATAACTATCGCCCTTAGCATAAACATGGCCGATATATACTTATCGTCCTAAGAACATATAAATGGCCGATGGAGTGTTGACATCGTCCTTAGAACAAACTTGGTACAAGTTATTTTTCGGCACGCTAGCTATGCCGAAAAACATGGGGGCATGTGTTGACCCTCAAAAGTGGCACAATCATAAAATTAGCTTAGGCTATATAAAGACTAATTCAAACTTAGGATTGGAGGTCACTCCGGATGGTTCTCTTTAAGAAGATCGAGATGGATATGAAGATGGTCTAAAATGGAGCTCATTTGTAATAGTTATAACAAGTTCGGAGATGCTCATGTTGACACCAGATTAAAGAGTGGCATTAAACTCAATTAATATGGCCTCTAATGGAAAACATTTCAAGATGAAAGTTGTGCGTCTCGTCGAAACGGTTGACTTTGATATAAAAATTGTCTTAATCCGAGGTCATATGCAACCTGTGGAGGCAAAATAAGGTCAGAAACAGAAGCTGCAGAGTCATTTCGGACCGACCGAGTTGATTTGATCGGTGAGACCGAGTTGGTCCGGAAAATTACCAAAGAGTTGGCAATGTTCATTCGGTGGGACCGAAGCAAACCAATCGGTGAGACCGAGTTGATCCGGGAAATTATAGAAAGTTACAGAGAGTTGGCCACGTTCACTCGGTGGGACCGAAGCAAACCAATCGGTGAGACCGAGTTGATCCGGAAAATTGGCAAAGATTCCTGTCCGAGTTATGTTAGGGTTTTTGATGTTTTGGACAGAATTTTTAGTCCTTTTCTTGTACGGAAAGTCCAGCCGCCTCATAAATAGATGAGAGGTGACGGCCGATTGAACAACACACAATCGCAAAAAACACATCTACTACCTTTTCATCTACGTTTTGTCCCTCCCCCGTTTTTGCTTCTCGTTCTTCGTTGTTCTTCGTATTGGAGAGCTGCAAATCCTGAGGCTCTAGGGGCGGCTTGACCGACCTAGGGCAGCCCATAGCTGCTGCACTCCCCGATGGGGTCCCTCCCCGGAGTGTGGGGTTTCGGGTCCTCAAAAGTTCTCTCCGGTTGTCTTGCGAATCGTGCTTCCGGTGAGACTCCTTCGACGTGAGCTGCGGTGCATCACCCCCGGCGTCGAGGGTACACATGACGTGTTCGTGTGCGAACACATCCTTCCTTTTGAATTTGTCTTGTGGCCGGGTCATATAATTTTGCCGGCTCATGGCTTCTTTATACTTGATGTTTTTTACTTCCTTTTACCATGACATCATCTTCTTGAATTCCCGGAGTTTAGGTGTGACATCACAATGAATCTTTCAAGCATATCTGTCAGGCCCGAAAATCGAGGCGTCCCTTACTCAAAAAGTTACTGTGCCACCTCTGTTTTCGCACATGCCTTTCCGTCTTCTCGCTGCCTTATAAATATACCCGAGGGGTGTTCGGTTTTCACTTTTACCGCTTCGACCCCTCGCTCTTCTTCTTCCTCTCGCCAGAGCCCTCTTGTGACCGGAGCAGCACTGCGCAGTTCCATGGCCGCCTCGACCGCGACCTCGACGCCGTCCAAATCGTCGCCGGAGCCCTCAAGAACGCTTCAGCCAGTCTCCGCCGTATCTAGGTATGCCCAAATCCTTCTCATTAGATCTGCAGCACTTCATCCCCTTACGTAGTTCGTCGGTGTTCATCGGCGTTCATCAATATCCGACACCTCCCTTTAGTATTAGATCTAGATTCGCTTGAACGGTCCATAGAAGAACTCCGGTCGCGACCGGGGTACCATTTTTTGCATCTGGAAACCTCGCGCTGCCCTCAATCCTTGCAAACAGATTAGTTTGCACCTTCTCTTCATGTTTTAGGTCTAGCAAATATTTCTTTTTTGAGCTATTTTGTAGATTTGTTGTAGCTTGCATAACTTGATAACCATTGCTTGAAAACGCCTTTTTCCTTGCCGGCTCATCGCTTTTAGAAACTTGGCGACTTATCATTCATGATCATATATGCCGGCTCATCCTTAGCTGCAATAGCCTCATTGTTTCACTGGCTTATAATTTGAATAACTCGACGACTTATCACCCATGAACATAACACGCCGATTTATCATCATTTTGCTTCACAGTTTTAAACTTTATGCGACTCATCATGGCTAGAACTGACAAGGCAAAAACTGATAAGGCATGCAATTGGGTCAGATCCCAAGTCTGCACCCTTGTACTTGACGACCTCATAGGGCAAGGCCTGCTGCCGGCTCAAGAAGTAATCGGCTGGCAGGCGCCTGATGAAGAGAGCTCCCCCCAGCCTGACGAAGGAGAAGTCATTGTGTTCACATATCATCTTTAAAGGGGCTTCTCGCCACCCGGGTCAAAATTCTTCTTGGACTTCCTTAATTTCTTTGATCTCCACCCTCAGTATATTGGTCCCAACTCTAAGGCCAATCTTTGCCAATTCCAAGTCTTCTACGAAGTCTATCTTCAGACGAAGCCAACTGTTCCTATCTTCCGGGAATTTTTCTATATCAACCACCAGACCAAGTTTGCGGACGGTCCTAGAATAGAGCTTGGTGGAGTTTTCGTTCAGAGGCGGAAGAACTGCCCCTTTCCAGAGGCCAAGCTGGCGAGTCATCCGAAAGGATGGAACAAGGACCTGGTTCTACTGAAAGAACACCGCTCATGTAGGTGAAAATCCATTGCCGGGTTACAGATTGGATCGGCTCAATGCTACAATCGTCTTTCCGGCCTGACCATCAGTCGAGGAGCAGAAACAAGTTGCTCCCATATATTCTAAGTTAAGAGCCCTGTCAGCGAATGGTCTCACCGGGATCGACTTGACCCGGTGCTGGAGAAGCTGGCAAATCCAGCCCTTGAGCCGGAGGGGCGACTTGATGTGTAACTATACTGGCGACTTGGCTGATGCACAACGCTTCAGTCAAGTCAACTTGTCCGCGGATGAGGGTAACAAGGCCACTAAAAAGCTGCTGGGTGAGCCTCAAGATAAGTGTAACAAGACGGGGCTTGCCCCCCTTTGTCAAACCAACCCAGTACCCCCAGTAAGTGTGGTCGTACTTTCTTTTTTATCCTGCTTATCAATTTGCTTGAGTCAAACTTACTTCTTGATCTGTCAAATGCGTAGGCTAACTCCTTGTTCTGGAGAAGGAAGAAAGCCCGCAAGCCTGCCCCTGCTCCATCTGAGCAAGTTAATGAGCCGGTCGGCGATGATGAGCCGGCTGCTGAAAATGAGTCGGAGGTAGAGCTTGACTCGCTTGGTCGTTTATTTATGCAACTTGCTGATGCCCCTTCTTCTTAGGATCACATGGAAACCAGTCGAGCCGGTCCTGCTGAGGTAATTTCCATCTCATCCAGCTCGGAAACTTTAATCCCGAAGAAAATGAGACGAGTCATCAGAAAGGTTCCCTTTTCGCATCCAGACGCTCACCTAGATCCAAAATTTCTTTTGAAGAAATCGCAACAAGTTGGTACCTCCAAGCGCAAGCTCTGAAGTAACTCTGGTGAGTTATCGACCGGCTTGTCAGATGAGCCAGTCGCCCGCAGGTGGCGAAATGAGGCGCCTCACAGCCCAACTTCATATCTTCCACGAGTCGGCCTTATTAGCCAACCTCTTAACCCTTCCGACTTGAATTATCAGGAGACATCGCCATCATCAGGAGAATTGACTGCCTCACAGCTCCCGCCCTTGGTCATTAAGCAAGGGTAAGTATTTTAGTAATTCATACTTCATCATAACCATTGTTTCTTTTATTTGAATCTACTCATATGACTGCGGGGCTAAGGCCAAGAAAAGGAGAGTTGGCGAGTCATCTTCTTCTGCAGCGATCCTTGAGTCCCAAGAACCGCCCTTGGTGACTCCAGAAGTCCAAACTGAAAATGCAAACGAAGACAACCCTGATCAAAGGGTTGAGCCGCCTCAACAAAATGAGCCGGCCGGTGCTGAAGAAACAACGATGATGGAGCCAATCCAGGTGGACGTACAAGGCGGCCCGGATGACACGTCTCACAATATCAATTCGCCAAGTCCAGCTCGGGCCTCTAGTCCTGTGAAGGAGGCTAAAGATATTATTCCATCACACACAGTGGCTGATGATGAAGTCAACATCACTGGAGAAGCGTACAAAGCTCCAGAGGTCTCAAATATGTTGGCTAAATTCACGGCCAAGGATGAGCCGGGCGTGTCTGAGAAAGGGAAAGCAAAGCTGGAATTGCCAAACTTTGAAGATCTCAGCGCGACAGAGCTCCATCAGGGTTACTTGACCCAACAAGTTGGGATATGGAGGCGAGCATGGTTAACATGCTAAAAAGAAAGTATGAGGTACGAAAAGCTTCCTCTTTCCAATACTGTATATACTTACGTAGCCCCCAAGTCTTAGACATAGGAGAGCATGAGTATGTGTAAGACATGCATATGATTTTTACAAGCACACTCTAGCCCCCAAGGGTCGGGTTGTTATGAACATAACAAGCCGGTTCTTCAAAAATATGTCCTTATCCATGGAATTGAAAAGAGTGACTTGTAGCCCCCAAGGGCCGGCTCATCTCTGTTAGAGAGCCGGGTCTTCGAAATATTGACCTTAGCCAATTAGCTGAAAGAACGATGTGTAGCCCCCAAGGGCCGGCTCATCTCTGTGAGATGGCCAGATCTTTCCTGTGTAAATGTATGAAAAAACAACTTGCATTAGCCCCCAAGTGCCATGTAGGTTGCTTGCTGCTACTTGGGACTTGAGTATATAATATTTTTTGCCTCTTGTAGTCCCCAAGTGCCGGGTCGTGCGACCTCGCCGGCTTGGGACTCCACAGTACTTGGATTAAATTTGCTTTGTTTCTGACAGGATATGCTCAATGAAGCTAAATCGAAGGCTGCCGGTTTGCAAGAGCAGCTAAAAACGGAAAAAGAGATGCGTCAGAAGGCAGAGTCATCGTCTTCTTCATTGCAAAAATCGTTGCTGGCTGCCTCTGAAAACTTGAGCTCCTTGAAGGCCTCATATGAAGAAGAAAAAGCAATGTTATTGAAATGTGCTGAGGAGACAGAGGGCCATCTTGAGCCGGTCACTGAGGAGCTGAACACTTTAAAGCGCCACATCACCAACATGACGGTCGCTATCTTTGGTAAGTATTGTCCTTCCTGTAGTCAAAATTCCTGGTGATAAGTATAGCCAGCTTATTGAGCTGTAATATCTCTTGTGCAGGCAGAAAAAACTACAATGCTGTCCAGCTTCCCCTGGTGAAGTTAAAAGCACTACTGCAGGATGCTGCTAACGCGACACTACAGTCAGAGACCCTTCGACGAAACTGTGTGCAATGCATTAATCACAAACGGTGATGTAAAAAAAACCGTCAAAAAAGATGCAAAACGTTTCCGATGGCGGATACATCAAACACGGTTTAGATTTTAGTTGCGTGTGCGTTGCGGGGCATATGGTTCAGTTCAATGAACTGTTTGTGATGAGGAAGAACAAAAGAAACAGGCAGCCAGATGGAGGCGTGTGTGGTATACGACATACAGTTCACTCGGATAAACTATTTGTGATGAGGCGGAACAACAGAAACGGGCAGCCAGATGAAGGTGTGTGCGATATACGGCATACAGTTCACTCGGATGAACTGTTTGCGTTGAGCCAAGATAACAAAAATGGTTCAATTTAACTAGATGTGTGTGATACGCGGCAAACAAGTCTGTAATCAGAAATGTGTGCGAAGACCGATAATAACACAAACGATTGCTGCTAATAAGACGTGTGTGTTGTGCGTTGGGATTGCATACAGAACAACAACATATATATATATATACACACACACACACACACACACACACTTATAAGGACATGGTTGCATAACCAAATTAAACATCCAATTACATAGGTGGCTACTACACACATGACATTTCCACACACCAATGTCAACTATATATTACATGCATAATTAACTAGGATAAACGATCATCTGATCATCATCTACTTCTTGTGACGCTTGCTGCTACTGCTCTGCTTGTGGCTCGATCCGGCCTCATCGATTTCGGTAACGAGGCACTTCCTCATGTCAACGATCTGCCTGTGCATCTCGTAGCATGTGTACATGCTCTTGGCCGCGAACCTGAGGTGAGGTTCATCCAGTTGCCGCATCCAGGCCCCGTGCCAGGATACGGGACTTGTTCTCTTGGCATCCTGCTTCATCTTTTCGTAGTAGGGGTCGATGATGGCCGAAGCGAGTTCAACCAGGGAGTCCTTCTTCGTGCTGCCCCAGACCCTGTAGTGCTCACGGATTTCGACAAGGTTCTTGCAGGCCAAGCCCGTAACCTTGAGAGCTTTTACATTGTCAGTGGTTTCCACCGTAGCGAACTTGTAGTCGGTGCTGTTGACAAACCTGGCAAAACGGTCGCAAGGCTCTGTGGCCATGCAATAGTGGTAGATGACGACATGATGGCGCATGCACAACTGGGCGACGGCAACCTTCTGATCTTTGCCGGGAAGACCGGCGGTGTACTGGAGGTCGATGCCGACCACCTTGTACTTGTCTCCAGCAAGCAACTGCTCCACGGTGTTGATGTAGTCCTCCACCAAGGCTGGGTCGATGGTGTACACCACCGAGAGATCCGTCTCCCTCGCGTGGGTCTTGACTTTATGCTCGCTGAACTCCATCGGAGCGCCGCTAGATATCCTCTCTGTATGTGTCATCGTGGGTGTGCTTGTTATGTTGTGGGGCGAGATCGAAAGGTTGAAGAGACTAAGGTTATAATGGTCGCGAGAATTAATGGGGAAGCCGGACGGACTGGAATATCCGCACGCCCGGATGGCAGTTCTAATTTGCAACGCATAACTCCATCGTGCCGCACGTAACTGCATCGTGGCGACGCGCGTGGCACAACCGCATGCATATGGGCCCCCAACGTGATTGTGCGCAGGCCCCAACCGCTGGCAGAGCACGCGCACAGGGATGCGAGCAGAGCGCTTCGCAGCGCCTCAACGGCGAGCAACCATATATATGCATATAGCAGTTGAACACACAAGGAAAAGCTGTCCACAAGCCGAGTGCGTGGAGGTACACGAGCACAGCGCGCCGCGGCGCCTAACGGCGAGCACAGCGCGCTGCGGCGCCTAACGGCGAGCAGATCGCGCCGAGGGACGCGAGCAGAGGCCGGCACAGTGATACGTGGCAAATAAGACGAACTGTGCGAGCGATGGCGGAGACATCAAGCACGAATCAGATTAGAGTTGCGTGTGCGATACGTGGCATACAGTAGATCCACCCGAGCTGTTTGTGATTGACTAAGCCGTGTGTGTTGTGGGCAAATTCTTGCTGGTATACAACCGTCTGCGATTGATGAATTCATGACCGATGGGTTCCCTAGTGTGGTCCGTGTGCGATGTGATATGCTCTGTCTACAGAACATCAACATATATACTTATAAGAACAACATTGCATAACCAAATTAATCATACAATTACATAAGTGACTACACACATAACATTTCCACACACCAAAGTAAGCAATTACATGCATACTAAACTAGGAGAAACGAGCATATCTACATCTTGTTGCGACGACATTTGCCATTGCTCTACTTCCGGCTGGATCACTGGTCGTGAATGGTTAATAAAATCTAAGTCTATTGCATATTAAGGTCAAAATAGTACTACCAATATACGAGTCTCATACAATGCCATTTCAACGATTGTACCACAAAAGCCCGAAATATTCAAATTCAAAGATTACAAGGTTCAAACTGATATTAGAAATGAAATTCGGCTCATTCAGCTGCAAACGCCCTTGCTGATCAGCTGAACATGGATATAAGATAGGTTCAAACTAAAAATACAAATAGTAAGGCCGGTTTCGAAACCTCGTCATTTCTGCAAAGGGATCAGCCGCTGACAAGTCTTGTATGGGGTTGACACAATGACTTCCAATTACTCTCTCATATGCAGTTCCAATACGAAGTTTAGCTTTTTGGGAGCCTCTTCCATTCTGCAGTAGCTGCCGGCTCTGATCAACAAACCATTCATATTTCCTATTTAAATGCATGTTCAACCTCATTACCTTCAGCACCCTTGCTCTAGCAACAAAGAACCTGGCGAATATAATCTTCGGTAAGGTCCCTCGGTAGGAGTTCAAAGTAATTTTTGAGAGATGTAGATCCAGGCATTCAATGTGATTGTCGTTATAAACATTATCCATCACCGGGCCTATTATTATCTGCAAAAGAAGAGAACGTGTTAGTGCCTACATGTAGTTTTGAACACTACTACATGCCTATTTGGTTTGCAGGATTTGTAAAATGCACCAACGTGCCATGCATCTTCGATCTGACATATTAACATGGGCATTTGATTACAATCTAGAAAAATGTAGCCTTCTTCATAAGAGGTTGGAGTGGATGAAAAATTCCCTAAGAAAACTAGTACAGATGAATCCAAAGGAGAAATGCTTATGGATTGTAACCATATGAATCAAGCAACCAATATGGGGTGGGGGGGGGTGTATGTCCTGAAATCCTCCAAAATTCCTTAAGAAATCGTAGTACATTGTCATTGTAAACTTGGGAAAAGGTGCCAAAAATTGAACTCCCTTATGGTTAACATTTAACAGGAAAGGAACATCACCTCAATATACAGCTTCTTCAGGCACGGAAAGCATCTCAGGTAACTGACAACTTGGTCCAGGTTGGGGCCGATAGATTCTAGTGGCAAGACCTTCACTGTGCGCAGAATCTGGGTGAAGCTTTTCTGGATGACAGACGAACATACATCTTCAAAATTAGAAATAATGTTGATATCAAGAAGGAGAGGTAGAAGGCGACTGTTGTACCTGAAAGTATTTGACAGACGAGTAGCCCACCACTGTCAATTTCGGCGCAGAAATGACATTGATTCTTGTTGGACCTTGTTGATCAACTACAAGTAATCTCTCAAGTGAAGGTGTGTCCTCAATGACCATATTGTGGTCCACCTTTTGTGATCTCTCGTTGCAGCACCAGCAACACACATAAATAGTCCAGAGAGTCATGGAGGTCATGTGGAAGCTACTCGACCAATTCATCGCCTGAAGACAAAGGAACTCGAGTGCAGTACAACCGCGGAGCAGGCGCTCCATGTCATCCTTTGGGATGCAGATGGTGACGAGCTCGAGGTGCTTCAGTCCTGGTAGAAAAAGAGCGGGCGCCTCATTAAGGGGGGATGGCAGTTCATGAACTTGGCGAGGCGCAGCGTGGGCGCGAAGCGGAGCGCGGACGTTGGCAGCGAGCGCATATGCCCATCATTAAAACTGAGCTCCTCGAGCTGATCTAGGGCGGGGGATCAGAACCACTCCTCAAGCTTGGCTCGGTCCTTGCCGTTAGAACAGAACTCGCCCATGATAAGGCCTTTGATTGGGCCATGGTGACTGTTGAGGATCTGGGAGAACGCATCCAAGCTTTTGTGATAGCCATGGCACAGCTCGTGGGCGTCGAGGGGGTCGAGAGGGGTGGAGAGCCATAGGGGGCGCCACCGCCGGGAAAGGGCGGTTGTCCTCGCCCCATATTTGAGGGAGGAGGGATATGATGACTGTCAACATATCATCGGGGAGGCTGCTGATGAAGTCTAGGCCTGCTGGAGTCGCTTGCGGTTCTTTCTCGACCTGCCTCCGCTTGTTGGCAGCCTCGTTCTCCACCTCGTCGGCGGCGACGGAAACCTCTGTCTCCATATTCACGCCGTGCTCTGGTGCTTCAGCAGCCCCGGCATCACCACTCCCTCTGATGGGGTGCTTCGGCGGCATCCTCATACACTGACGGCTTTGAGGACTGAGAGTGGCATCGAGGATGCGGGCAGCGAGAGAGGATTGTGTGTGTGGCGAGGATGGGGGGGAGGGGTGCGGCCGCTCGGGCGCGCCATTAATACAGACTAGTGGGAGCGAGGCGGGCGGCGGTCAAAAGCTGTCTCGCTTCCCGGTGAGCCTGCACGGTGGACTTCTGGCATTCCTATACCATCATTTCACACAGCTACTCGCATGCCTCCAGGTGACACTGCACAGCAAAAACACCTCCCGTCAATTCACACGCCTGCACGCACGCCTCCCGGTCTGCCTGCATGGCGGACTGCTCGCATGCGTCTCGTCAACTCACGCCTGCTCGCACGACACACGGGGCACGTGGCACGTATTTTTTTTATGATTCATTCTGCCACTTTACTGCTTAACCGAAGCATGGCATGGTCTAACGCACACGGTCCGAATAAATATTCCGTATGAGATATTGGTTGCCAGTTATTAACAATCTCCCGTTTGTAAGTAGATTATATCAAAACTTGTCTCAAATTTGACGAAAAAATACAATATCACAGTCTACTGGTGTCCATATATGACACCAGGATAAGTTTCATGAATTTCAACTAAGTTTTGGATTTACTGAATTTTAAAAATCAATATTCTCAATGTTTTGAAATTTCTTTCACGGGGAAACATGCACCAAGGGACACACATATGATTTTGCAATCCATTTTGGTGCACATGTAGCTCAAATTTTATTTTTGCACATTAAATCCCTAGGAAATCAATCAATGTATAAAACGGGTCGAATGATCTCTGTTTTTTTTTCAAACTTTAACACGACACTCCTTTGGTCACATGTTCACTGTAGAAAAAGTTTGACATGCCTCAGAGCGGAGGTGGTGGTGCGGGATATGTGTGTGTGTGTGTGTGTGTGTGTCATAACCTCGCTCCATGTGGGGACTTTCCGGTTCCCGAGGCAGGTGCCACATCAAAGTTGTGCATTGGTATATTCAAACACCACGCAATACCATGCAGGTGGTGGTTGCCCTATAGGAACTCAACTCGCGTGCGGCGCTTCCATCTGTGGGCTCGCGAGAGGTCGTCCTCCATCACTTTGACCCAACGAGAGAGAGAGGCACATTTGACGAACATGGAGGATTAATTCTTTTAGGGCTGTGTTAGGGTAGGAGTATATATATATATAGTACGTGTCGAAGGGGAGATGGGACCAACATATACTAGGTGTCACACATGAACCTCACTCTGTGTGGGGACTTTGCGGTTTTTGAGGCAAATGCCACATCAAAGGTTGTGCATTAGGTATTCAAAACATCACAACCATACACCTCTCCATATATATGTTTTGGCACACATGCAAGCGATGGTGGTTGTCCTGTGGCACTAACTCACATGGTTATCGACGATGCTTCCATCTGTCGGCCCGCTTGGTCCATCACTTTCACCAACAACAAGAGAGGTTAATTATTTTAACTTAGGAGGGGATTAATTTTTTGCTTGTCTCACGATATAGGCGAGATTACATATATAATAGTGCATGTGTACACATGAATCCATCCCGCTGGATCGAGGGGGGGGGGGGGGGGGGGGGCGAGCACATGACACATCATGAACCTCTTGCTCTGTGTGGGGACCTGTGCGATTTTGAATGCATGCACCACATCAATGTTGTGCATTAGGTATTAATTCAACACATATGCATGCATCACGCACCTCCATAAATATGTTTGGGACACATGCATGCAATGGTTATCTTTGCACACTCTCACTCGCTTGGTTATATATGGGCAGCAAGCCTATATATATTTGTGGGCCCGCGTGGACGTCCATCATTTCGACCGACGACGAGAAATGTTACCAGGGGGGATTCTTCTTCTTTGGTTCGTGTTACCGTATAGTAGTAGGTCGATCATTCTAGGCCTAATTAAGTTTGAGCACATGCATGCTACGCATCGTGAACCCTCGATCAGTGTGGGGATTTTATGATTCCAAAGCATGGTGCCACATCAAATTTGTGCATTGCGTATTCAAACACCACAGACCACTTCCATACATAATTGGGACACATGCGTAGAGTGGGTTTTGTCTTCAGACGGTACTCCCTCGCGAGTTTATCGGCGACAAGCTAGCCCATTTTGCGGGGCCGTGTGGACGTCCATCACTTTGGCCAACAACGAGCGACAGAGGTTGTACGATAAGTTGGATTCTGTTTGGTCCGTGTTACAATACGTCTTGGTGAGATGCCTTTCCCCCGACACGTGTGTGTGTGTGTGGGGGGGGGGGGGTACTTCACACTACCCACAACCTCCGTGGGGTCGGGGAAGTCCGGTTATTTTGCGCGGCACAGGTGACACATCAAAGTCATGAATGGTATAGTTAAATATCACACCACACCCTTTTCATACATATAGTATAGGGCCACCTGCAGGTGGTTCGTATGTGGTCTCACCCATCTCCCGCCACAAGCACACATTTGTGGGCCGGGACACGGTCCACCTTTGTCCGGAAGTGAAAGGGGAAGTTTGACCATATATATGATGGACTCCTATAGGTTTTGTGTTATGGTAGGGTGAGATTTAAAACCTAACTATCTGGGGGCATGCATTCGTAGCTAGGATTCCCTTACCGCCGACACGAAGTGGGGTTTGTAGGGGGTGGCTGACTAGCAATACTGAGCGCTTTGTGCGACACGTGCCACATCAAAGTTGTGCATTGGTTATTCGAACATCAAACCACCCTTTTCATACATATATTTGGTCCACATGCAAGTGTGTTCGTGTTTTAACCCTTTCTCGCGTTATTCTTTTTGCCAAATTTATAAACAGTACACGAGTTGGATGCAGAAACCGTCTGCGATTGGGTACGCAACAGACACGGTTCGGTCAGACTACCCGTGTGCCATGCCCGTGCCCCTGCAATCACTCACATCAGCACAATAGATTGGGCTCGACGATGCTTGTCTCCCGCTCTCGAAAATGTCTACTGCCTCGTTATCTCGAAAATATCTACCCGTGTAGAGGGTTTTTCTGTTTGATAGCACACGATTCATATGTGTGGACCGTGTGCGATGTCTGTTACTCCCGCTCTGCTTCAATCAGTTGATCCAAATTTTTAGTAGCCCCGGATTTTTTTGAACTGGAGCCCTGGCATTTTACTCCCGCCTGCATCCCTCGCAATCTCAAAAATATCTGCTCGACTGGAGTGGTTTTCTGTTTGATAGCACACGACTATTACGTTTTAACCGTGTGTGATGTTCGTTACTCCTGCCCCGCTTTGCTTCGATCCCTTGATCCAAATTTTTGGTAGCCCCGCCATTTTACTCCGGCCTAGTAAAATTTTCAGTACCCGCGGCATTTCCTCGAACAGCACCTTGGACCCCCTCCACACCCCCCCCCAAATCCTTCGCTCACCCCAAATCCCCCGCTCACACACATACACACCACCCCTTCCTCTCTCCAAACCTAGTTAGGTCGCCGCCGCCGCCGCGCCGCCTCCATCGTCAACCTCTGCCGGTCTGCTCATGCAGTTTAATCACCGATATACATACCCTCGCTGCCCTGAGTTTCTTAGATGACGCCTGCGAAACGCCCCCTTTCCCAGAGACCCCCTCCCCACCCCCTCCCCCACTCCAGAGCTTCGCAGCCTAAAAGCCCGGCTACGCTTCCCGGGGAGCTCGAGGAGCGAATGGCCCAAAAGAGGTTTACCGTGGCCTCTTCGCCCGACGTCGGCGAGGTGGCCGCCGAGGAAGCTGATGATGATGACTGGACCTGGATTGAGTCTTTTAATCAGCGGGCTAGAGTATTCTGGCATGTTGCAGACGCCGGCTACGACATCGAGGTTGTCGACACCAACGGCTTGACGCGGGCTATGTCATAGGTTAAGTTGCCCACCCCAACCCTTCGGTTTTGATAGCCGTCGATCTCATCGATGGCCCTGCCACTGATCTCCTGCGGCTCGTTATGAACAATTTGCCATCCTTCATCGCCATGGAGCCCCTTTTGTCATTTCTGAAGGACACGTTCTGCGACGCTGGCTTGGGATCCTCAGCTGGCAAGTCAGACCTCATCGACGACGACCACGAGGAGGAGCCAATCTGTGACAAGTGAGGAAACCCATGATTTGTTTTCTCGAACCCCTTTTGTAGTGAGAACCTGTCCAGTATTTATTGCTATATTTGGTTGTTTGCATTACGCCTTGTTTATTTCTACGATTTATGGTTGTTCGGTTCTTTGTAGATAGCATATGTCTAGTTTCAATTGCCATCTTTGGTTGTTTGTAGTATGCCTTGTTTATTTCAGCTATTAACAGTGTGATGTTCTATATGTGCTAGTATGAACTGTGCAGTTCAATTTCATCAATACCAATTTTAACAATAGCTCTATGAATGACTATATTTGGTTGCTGTTAAGCATGTTGAACTCCCTCCAAATCTTTTTAGTTCGCATATAAGATTTTTCTAAAGTCAAGCCTCGTAAAGTTTGACCAACTTTATAGAAAAAAATACAAACATTCACAATACGAAATCAATATCAGTACATGTGTCATGACTTAAATTTTCATATTGTATAACTTTAGCATGGTGGATGTTGATATTTTTTCATATAAATAAGGTCAAACTTTATGAAGTTTGACTTCAGACAATTCCTATATGCAGAGTAAAAAGGACTGGAGGGAGTATTTACCACGCCTTTCCATTTGATTTAACAATGACACTGTTTGGATACTCTAACTTAGCTAGAGGTTAGAGTTAGTTTCTAGCTCATGACAGTTAAAAGGGAGAGAGAGAGATTGGTGGAATAGTTGATTGTATTGCTTGAGCCTCGTGGGCATATATATAGGAGTACATGGTCATCTTGGAGTACAAGTCAAGGTAGAATAAATCCTACGCTATCCTACGTTTCCTAAATAACAATGATACTCAACAATGACTAGCCCTGAACTAACTCTAGCCAAAGAGGTGTTTGGATGATAGTGTTAGATTGACAATAAATGCACTAGGAGAACTAACCCCAATCAGCACCCCTTGGGTGGGATAGTTGTTTTGGGTGGGTTAGACGCAACTAGCTCAAACTAGCCCTCATGTTTGGATACTTTAGGGTTATTTGAGCCCAAACTAGCTCAAACTAACTCTAACCCATGGATCCAAACAGGGCCAATAACTAGTGTACTTAGACCTGCACAATACAAGTTTGAATGACTATGTTTGCTTGTTTTTAAATATTAGGCCTGTTGCAGTTAATAACACACCTTTCCACTTCTTGTTTTTAAATATTAGGTTTTAACAATTTGGTCTTGCACATGTGGGTCCTGCTGTCAGAGGTTTTGACCCACTGTTTGACCCTTTTTGCATATGTGGAAATGAGTTGTCCATGAATATCAGTCAAGTCAAGAAACTCAAAAAGATTGTTACGATAAAGAAATTAGCGACAAAAAATAACAAGATCTTTGTCTGCACAATGAAGAAGACATCAGTTCACTACAGGATGATACTAATTGTTATACCTTGTCTTTTTAGTTCCTTTGCGCCATTTCAAATCTAGAGAAGACATTTATGCATATCCTTGTTTCCAGGCCTTTCCAAAGCAGTTCACTGATGATTACCTCTCAAACCACCTGTATGGTCAGGAGGCAAGGAAGGTATTCATACAACACCCACGGTTCAATATTGAAGTGTTCCTGAAGAGGACGAAGGATGGACAGGCGCTGGCCTAAAGTTGCAAAGACCTTCAACATCAATGAAGGTTCAATATTCGCCTTCCGCTTTAGCAGTTTTCCAGATGAGATCCATCTGTCTATGTACCGTCTATGATGCTAATTTTGAAAGGTTATAGATGTTGCATGTGAAACTTGGTGCTGGTTCAGTTGTGTAATGGGGTAGTTGAGTGCTGAAGCTATATGATGTTGTACTCTGATGTATTTCAATTATGAAATCCTGCTTCTTTAATATGAAAATGAAATATATTGTGTGCTTAATATGAAATGTCAATTAGATTAATAAATGGATTATTAATAATAGGGCAATTAGCCTGCTAATTGGGGTTTTCTATTGCAAACAGTTATTGAGAAAACACCGTGGGCGATGACCTCAGGCAACGCACATAGTTTCTAGGAATAAACTGTGTTGGATCAATGAACAATCACACACGACATCCTCTTGAGAACTGTTTGCGTTAGGCCACCTTGCGCAAATGTTTACCACATAAAAAGTGTGTGTGATGGACAGCCTTTGCCACACAGTTTCTTCTACGCACCGTGTGTGATGCATTCAATAACACAAACGATAAAATTATTAATATCGTGTGCAATGGCAACGCTATCACAAATGATTTAATGGGAAAAATTGTGTGTGATGTACCTGCGAACGGAAACGTTTTCCTTGGAGCGACTGTATGGGATGTATTCCTTGGATTGACTGTGTGGGATGTACATACTAATGGAAACATATTCCTTGGATTGACTGTGTGGAATGTACATACGAACGGAAACGTTTAGCTGGAACTGACTGTGTGGGATGTACTTACGACCGGAAACGATTTAGCCTGTATAATTGTATTTTTTAGCACAACTGTACATATAACCGTATTTGATCGCTCGCCCGTCGCACACGACCTCATTTTGCCGAGCGTGTGTGCCAGGAGGGCCTATCCCTGACAGTTTTTGGGTCATGTGGGAAGGACCCCCCTATCGCAGTCACTCACTTGGCGACGGTTCGAAACGCCGTCGCGGAAAGGGGTTAAAAACCGTTTGTATAGCACCTCGCTGTACCAGTGAAGCCATCTACTCTTATGTGGAGCAGCTGTATACTGGCGGCATATATGCAATAATGGTAGTAAAAGGCGCCGCAGACCCCCCAATGAGGACAAAAGATATGCTCAATGACTTGTCAACCGTCCCTCAGCGGATTGAAGAAAAGATCAAATCGGCGGCTCGTTCCGTGACTGGTATGGTGCTTGCGCGAGTAAAGGCCTTCCTTCCTGAGATGGATCCTTGCGAGATGGTTGGCGGCTTTCCCCGGACGAAACTTGATGGCAGCGACTTCTCGCAAGAGGACTTTGCGAGATGTGTGAAGGAAACGCGGGTGGCGGCCACTCAAATGGTGGAGAAACTTGACTTGGCCAAATATCAACCCGGCTATGATGAAGACAACAAGCATATCAACCCGCCAGAGTACAAGTCCTTTGTGCTTACCCCACCACGCAGTAAGCCATCCTTTGCTCCTGATGTTGACCCGTCTGGTATCATCACCGATTACTCAACATTCCAGAAATTATCTACTATTCAGTGGATACCAAGGGGCCACTAGATCGAGCTGGATGAGACCGCGCAGGCTGACTCGGTGGTGACTGACACGGAAGGTCATCAAGAAGATGCTGACCCAGAGTCCTCTTAGGCGAGTCGTGATAAAAAACTTTGCCTGATTTTGGGCCCAACTGAGGCTTTCTAATAGGGTAGTGAAAACACCTGTTTCATTTGTGGTGCCATCGCGCACTTGATACTCCGAGAATTTTTTGCGTAAGGATTTGAGCTGGTGTGATGTTTGTGTTGACCCGCCCAGTATCTTTGTAATGATCTGTTGCTTGAAGTAATGATCTGGCGAGTCATATTTTTGTGAGCCACCGATAATTGGTCATTGTCTGTGCAATCTTGATCACAATTATCCAATGTATGTATAAGCCAATGAATCGTTGTCGAAATCAATCTTTCCTAATCAGAATAACCCGGTGTATCAATGAACCAGCAACTCATGGTTGATATCAATCTTTCCTTGATCAGAATAACCAGGTGTATCAATGACCCGACGACTCATGGTCGATATCATTCTTGATCAAGGAAGAAAATAATCCTGTAAAATAGAAAATAATGGAAAGATATATATATATATATATATATATATATATATATATATATATATATATATATATATATATATATATAGGACAGAGCTATTCTGTTACTAGTAACAGAATATTATTCTGTTACCGTCAACTCTACAAGGGCCTGATGGTGATTCCTTGAACTGAAAAAAACTTCCCCTCAAACCAGATCCCCTCCACCCCACCCCCACCTCCTACCTCCGGCATCGGCCACGCCCCTGCCTCCCACCTACGGTGGCGCGCCTCGCCCCCTGACTCCCACCTCCGGAGTCGGCCACGCCCCTTGCCTGCCACCCGCGGCGGCGCGCCTCTCCCCTGACTCCCACCTCCGGCGTCGGCCACGCCCCCCCGCCTCCCACCCGCGGCGGCGCGCCACGCCCCCCGCCTCCACCTCTGGCCGCGCCACGCCCTTGCCTCCACCTCTGGCGACGCGCCATGGCTCCTCCTCCCACCTCCCACGACGTGCTGGAGGAGCGGTCACCGGCGAAGGGCGGAGCGTCGGCAACAACCACCTCTACTCCGTCCCGCTCCTCCTCATCGAGATCAAACGGACAAGGCGCTCCCACCACCTTCTTCCTCATGGGTCCAGCTCCTGTTCCCCGTCGACAGCAGGAGACACGAGGTCACCTCCAGCGCTGCTGGTGGCGTGAAGGCCGTCAAATGGTAAATTACTCCCCTTCTAACCTCAGGTACTACTACAAAGCAGAAAGGATCTCTGTAAGTTTGTTAATCGAACCATGCCGTGCCTCTTGTGCTGCAAGACTGCTAGTTCTTCAACTAAAAAAATATACATTTCGCTTGGCATGCTTTCTGGATGTGATATTACATGATATCAGTCCCAAAAAAGTATAAATTTCTTTTATTGTCAGTTCAATTTTCTCTAGTATGTATGTTCTGAAGATGATGAAAGAATGGTCTAGTGGAGATGATGAATGTTCGTTTGCTTTTTATCATGATATATAAAAAGATGCTGGTAGCTCTAGTACCTATACTACAACAGTTCATTGAAAAAAAAAATTGGTTCAATACATACTTGGAAAAAAGTTTAATACTAAGTGTTCTCTGCCTATCCTTACATTAGCTAGTCTTCACCATGTCTAGATAGTGCCTAGAAGAAGTTAACTCATGCATTTCCATAAAACTATGTACTGATAAATCAGAACTCGTGCATTTCCGTAAAATTCTGTAAGTTTCGTGTGTGTGCTGCTACAAAACTGAAATATTTTTCCAATCATACTAGTACTGATGCAATCACCTAAAAAGTTGAAGAAAAATTCTGTAAGTTTAGTGTGTGTGCTGCTACAAATCTAAACTTCTTGTCCAGTCATTCTAGTACTGATGAAGATCGAGTTGACTGAAATAATGTAGTCTGTTCCTGAGACCCTTACTAGTCCTTCCATATATAGAAGTTGTGCCTGATAGCCATACATGACTTTCCTCTTTGTAGCCTGCTTGTTTTTGTAAAATTCTTTGAACTTATTTAGGTGATATATTTGGACCTTTGCCTCATCAGTACAACAGCATGCTCCACAGCCGGTCACGAGAAGAGCTGCGTGAGGTCACCCTGTCCTCTGTCCTTGATCCGGCTCAGTCATGTCCCTCTCATCCTCTCTCTTTGCTCCGTGTGTGTGTGCATCGAGTGGGAAGAGATAGAGCGGGGTGGTGGGAGGCCCTTCCATAGCAAATTCATAGTCATCTTCCATGGAGATTGTGAGCTCTCTCGATTATTTCTTGAGGATTTATGTTGTTGGTCTGTCCACTGTAGTTCCTGTATAGCGGCGTCCTCTTTTTCTAGTGTTCCTCTTTCGATGTTGCTGCATGTGTTTAATAACCCACTGATATGATTTCTGGAAACAAGCTTCAGTACAAAGAAGCTTCAATACGAGAAAAAATGGGTCTTCAGTTCATCCATATGGAACCTCCTACGTGGGCGTCCATTTTTATTTGGAGCCTACTCACTGCAAAGCACAACAGAGGTTGGTGCTCACCTTCTTCGAGACCGCCGCCCACTGTCCGCTCCCACATTTGCACCTAATTATTTTAGATGTTAGATTGTGGAGTTTGAAGCAGCGCAGACGACAACCAGGTGTAGATCCGCGAGTGCGGGATCAACCTCACCGGCAGCTAGAAGCAGCGCATTCAGCTCGCCTGCACCGTCTACCAAGACTGCGACATCTAACTCCTTGATGACATCTTCAGCGCCGTCGATGCGCACACCAGCACTGAGATCTTCAAGGTGCATTTTACTATCTACTATTGTACTTATCTATACTAGACTGAACTGAGTGTTTGATAATGCAGTACTAGTTGCTTAATGATTTCTGTTTTATATTATAATATGGCAGATTGCTACACCAAAAAAATTATTAGAGTTCAGAAAATAAAAACAAATTGTTAAAAAAGCAGATTAAGTTCATGTTTCGAAAGTTTGTAAGCTTGGAGATGTAAACCTACTAAGTTCCTTCAACTTGATAACAGTGATGTCACACTTGATGAGAAGGATGTCATCGGGGATGTACAAGTACGACGACCTCCTCACGAACATGGAATGGTGCAAGCAGGCCAAGGCATTACTAGCGGCGTTGCTGAACACCACAGGCCCCGTAGGCAAGTTCAAAATGATGTCTTACACTTGATCTCTGAACTTCAGGTAAGTTCATGTGGACACTATATCAATCCTGATATAGAAATGTATGTGTGATGTCCAGTTTCTTCTTTCGGTTCAGTTCAATATCTAAAATCCGTTCAGTTCAATTCTTATATGTCATCCCGGCAATGCGTCGGACAGCCACCAACCTCCTCTGGTTGGGCCGCACCACCACCGGCCCGTCCACAATGGTTGCTGGCAGCCGTCCAAGTTGAGCGCTGATGGTAGTCCTCTGCGTGCGTCAACGACACTCTCACAGGAAGCCCAATCATCATCAGGGATGAAAAAGGAGAGAAGCACAGGAAGAGGTACTATTAGCAAAAAAATGGTGGCTCAAAAAGTTCTGAAAACTCTATGAAAATCTCAGTTTGAATGTTTGGACTGGCACAAAGTTAAACTAAATGCCTTTTTTAGTTTTTATGGTGGCTGGCAGGTAGCTACACTGAGAATTTAGTATGTTTTGGAGAGCATAATTTCCCAAGTGGAAAATTTGATCTGTACCCGTAAGTACATGATTAATATTTTAGGATATGTGTGGTCCCACTAAGTACATGAGTACTATTTAGCAAGTTTGATTGCTTCTGAAAACTGAAAATGTCGGTGTGTACTGATGCATTCCAATATTGTGCTATGTGTTTTCAGGAACAAAACATTTGTTGGGTTTTTGGTGGCCAAGTATTATTGATATGGAGATGAATAACTATGCGGATGCGCTGCCGCTGTTTTTCTGGAAAAACAAGATGCCATGTTTTATGAGCTTTCCAATTTGCATACTTCAAAGTTGCTGCTTGCTCCCATCAGTGAATTGCGCAAGTTCAATGGGTGTCGCCGATTATGTTTAGAAGTATGCCCTTCGTGCAAAAGTGTGAATTTTTGTCAGTATTTTGTATATTTGATTTGACAGAGGCATCATGTGATCTTGTGGAGCTTTATAGATGTACTGTCATTACACTTTTAAAGCCCTACAGATCATTGTATCATACATGTGTGGTCGTTCAGTATGTATTACATGATTAGTTCTTGGAAAAGAAGAACACAATAGTTCGATCGAAAAACAATAGTTCGATAGTTCTCTCTCCTGCCTATTATGGTTGATGTCCACGAATGGACAAAAATTGTATGGGAAATGTTCTATTATTACTAGCATATAAGTACAGAAAAAAGTTGAACACGACGCCCCAGATAAGTTTGGAAAAAAAGCTCAAACATAAAAAAAACCATGGAAATTGAAAATGGTAAAAGTTCACGTGGTAAAATGAGAGAAGTCCAGAATATTGTCACAAAGCAATGTTGAGTTCAAAAGAAAATACAAAACATTTTTGTTTTATTAAAAAATCGTTCAGTTCAAACGGTATAAACTATGCAATTTCGGGCATGATGATACCATTGAGAAGTTACGAGGAAAATTATACCGAAAATACAGAGTAAAGTCTAGTATGTGAAAACACGCTCAGTACAAAACCATACAAACATCCGTTCAAGTACTCTTTTTTCGGAACCATTCAAAACTACTATGAAAAATACCTCAGTACAAACACACAAATAGATCAGTACGAGTACTCTGTTTTTTGATCGGAAAAACAACACAATGGGTCTCACCGTATTCAAAATTACTCTTTAACGGTTGCAAATTTGAGAAAACATTCAACATGACTAAGTTCTGCATTTTCGATTTCTTTCCAACGGTATATTATTTGCCCCATTTCGACGAACTTTTTAAAAAATCAGGTTTGAAATCAAATTTCATCGTATTCGAATTCGAGTTTAAACCGTAATGAATTAGAAAAACACTTCTATATGAAAAAGTTGCGCGTTTTCCATAGCTTTCCAATGCCGTATTATTTGCATCAATCCGACAAACCGTTTGCAAAAAAACGTGAAAATATGTTTCGCCCAGAATTTTACCGTTTTTCAAATTACTTTTAAATTGTATAGAATTTGAAAAAACAATCGATATATGGAAGATGCGGATTTTTACCAGCTTTCCAACGCCATCTTATTTGCTCAATTCCGACAAACCGTTTGAAAATTAAGTCCAAAATACGATTCGCGTTTTCGGTTTTGAGAAAAATGGTTTTTTCAAAGCTGCTCTTAAACCGTGATGATTTTGCAAAAAATTCCTATATGATAGTAATGTAGCTGTCAAGAGCTATCCAACGATATATTACATGCCCCATTCCGACGAAAAAAATTCGCAATATTTTTTTGGAACTAGAGAGGACGATCAGTTCGACGAGATGAAAATCATCAGTACAACCGCCTGAAACCGTCAGTTCAAATAGGGTAACAGAATAATATTCTGTTACGCAAAACAGCCAGATGTATATATATATATAATGATAATAAAAGAAAAGTTAAGCCGGCTTTTGAGGCACGACAAAAGGGACCGGCTTTCGATGCACGAGTCTTGCTTCAATGAAGTTGGCGTGATAGCCCATGGTTTGTCCTAGCTTTCTGTAAGCCGGCTGTCTCGTGACATAAGCCGGTTTTTTAACCTTGACTAGTTCAGGGTCATATTGATTGACTGTCAAGAGTACACTGGGTCACCTTTGCGGAGTAGTATCGAGCAAACAGGCAGGTTTAACCAAGTTATATAATGGCATATGCCGGGTCAAAAGGGATGTTAATAGCTAAACTCGATGAGTTGGAAGCCCCCAAGTGACCTATGATCAAAAAATAAAGACTCATACACAATATTTGAGATGAAACAACAGAGACCCCGAGTTTCGAGGATGCCGGCTTTATTATAATGATCAGAAATATATATACACAAAGGCATGTACAAAAATCTGAAGCCAGTGGCTCTAAGTGTAATAGGGTCGGAGATGAGCAATATTCCAAGGCCTGTTGGTCTCCTCCTCCGATGTACGTGACTTATTACGTTCACGTATGTCAATCAGGTAATATGATCTGCTGTTGAGATTCTTACTGATGACAAAAGGCCCTTCCCATGGAGGTGAAAGCTTATGCATACCGGCTTGTTCTTGGATCAGCCGGAGCACTAAGTCGCCCTCCTGGAAAGTATAGCTGTGAACTCTACGGCTATGATAGCGACGTAGGTCTGCTACCTCTTGAGCTTGCGTTGGTTTTTCCCTTGAAGAGGAAAGGGTGATGCAGCAAAGTAGAGATAAGTATTTCCCTCAGTTAACAACCAAGGTATCAATGCAGTAGGAGGAATACTGTCGGGGTACACAAACAGGGGTGTATGTTTCCCCCTGACTTGTGCAAATCACCGGCCCGTCAACTTGCAATATCCAAGACAAGACCAAGCAAGGAGAGATCAGCTCTTCGAGGAATCAAAGGGCAGATCAAGAGGATCAAGACAAGCTAAATGAGCAAGATACCACTAAGGAGAAACCTCCCTTGCCGGGCAGGCGAGCCTGGCGGGGATGAGGTGGCTCCGAATTCGAGCCTCAAGACCGTCCCGGCAGGCCTGCCAGGCGCTACGAGGGCAAACTACCCCGCCAAGGCCCCACCGCTCTACCTCACAGCGATGCAAGTCATCGATCGGTGCGGTGTCAAGCTCCCAAGTGACTAAGTGGCTGTTATTTGGCACGTGGCAGCCACTTCCTATGGAAATCACCCCCGGATGACACCCGTCCAGAGATGTGTCAAGCAGACAGGCAAAAAGGTGGCCGAGCAGCCCGACAAGGCTTGCCGGGCATGCCACGATGTGACACTAAGCGGCACAATTAATGCGCTCTGCTCTGACTGCAGAGTTAGGTATGATAGCACTGTTCTCTATCTAATCGGTACACAATGACTGATTTGCCACTGTGGTGACCCCTTAATCTATAAAAGGAGGGCCATGGCAACCATAGAAAGGATTCGGACCCTTGTACACTCGTACGCGCGTAGCTGCCCTCGCCCCGAGGCAACCCTGCCGGGCAAGAGCGCTGCGTTTCCACCACAATCCGCCATCAATCCACCAAACCAGGAGTAGGGTTTTACGCCTCGCGGCAGCCTGAACCTGGGTAAAACTGCCCGTGTGATCTCTGCTGTGTTGCGCTACGTTCTCCGCTCTTTGTGCAATGTGCTCACCCCCCTGCCGAACCACAAGGGGCTGATGGCCCCATAGGTGGCCGTGGTTTCCCACGACATCTTTGGCGCGCCAGGTATGGGCAAGCGCTTGCGCGAACCCGAGAAGCGTACACAGCGCGTCATTTTCATCATCTTCTCCATCGACGGCTCCCTCATCCATGGCGCCCAAGAAGAAGCCCGGTGCTGCAGCCCATCCGTCCACTTCGAAGGCCCCATCGCACACGGTAGCCGACGCCGCGGGGGATACAGGGACGCTCAGAGACATTGACGCTGCGGGGGACATGGCCGGCGCAGGTGGCGTCGTCCCCACCTCCCCTGCGGCTGAAACGAGGGCAGAAGGCGCCAGGGAAGGACAACACCAACAGTATCCCAGCGGCCACGCTCCATGAGGTACGGGTGGAGAAATCATTCCGTCTGCACCTCTCCGCCCAGCTGAAGGGCACAGCCGCTGCGATGGCCCTCGCTCTGGGGCGAATCGCAACTCTATGGCCGCACCCGCCGCGGGCACGGCCGCAGGGCATGCGCCATTCCCGGAACGAGCTGCCCCTGCCGATGCGCCAAACGGAGCCGCTGGCCTTCAAGCGCCTCCACCTCGTCACTACGCCACCCTGGCGACGGGCTCACGACGACGAGAACACGGCGCAGCTACTACCGGCACCATGAGGAGCCAGGCGACACTACAGTCTACGTCGTCATCCATGCCAAGCACCGCTTCAGAGGCTATGGCGCGGGCCCAGCTGCTGTTGAGATTTCCGCTGGCAGCCGATCAGATGGATGAGTGGAGAGCCACCATTCAGAGCCTGATTAGTTTTGCCGAGGCAGGAGGATCACAGCGAGCTGGCCCGCCACGGCCTCCCCAGGCGACAACAATGGCTCGCGCTGCTGGCCGTGCCGAAGGGGCCACCCCCACGGTGCAGTCCCCTCCGCGGCAGCCTACGTAGGGGCCACGGTCGGAGCCACGCGATCAAGAACCCGGCGATGTCTCGATGGCTTCGTCTGGCCCTCGAGCACGTCGAGACCAGCGGCAGGCCTAGGAAGACAGGCGAGGGGAAGGCGCGCGGGTCACCATCGAGCGGCGCTGTGACACCCACTGCCAGTCTGATAGGCGCAATGGCCTTGACGTCGACGAGCCCACTCTCGGTGAAGGTGGGTACCTACCTTTCGAGGTTGGGTGCCCCGCCTTCACTCGGGAGTTGCGGCAAGTTCGTTGGCCATCTTCCCGCACGTTCAAGCCAGAGATACCAGAGAAGTACGATGGGAGATTGAACCCGGCAGAGTTCCTGAGCATCGCTGTTCAGGCTGCCGGGGGAAGAGATGAGAAGGTGTTCGCCAACTACTTCCCTTTGGCACTCATGCCAAATGTGAGGTCTTGGCTAATGCACCTGCCGGAGAACTCCATTTCGACCTGGGCTGACCTATGTCATGAGTTCGTTGGCGCCTTCACGGGCGGCCATCATGAACCAGGGCGGCCCAACGATCTGCAGCTCCTCCCGCAGAAGGAAGGAGAAATTCTGTGGAAGTACATGCAAAGGTTTTGTCGAGTGCACAGGAACATCCCAGATATCCACCCGACAGCGGTGATAGCCGCATTCCAGTCCAACGTGCGCAACCGTAGGATATGTTCCAAAATGAACGTGCGACTGCCCAAGACTATGAATGGGTTATACACTCTGGTGGATAAGTGTGCTTGCATGGAGGAGGGAAGGCGACTTCCTGGTGAAGAGGATGGCGTCGACATCGATTCAGACGATGACGACGAGGCCACCAATCAGAAGAAGAAGAACAAGAAATGCAATAAGAAGCGCAAGAAGAAAGTTGTGATGGCCGTCGAAGGATCAAGCACACCTAGTACCGGCAAGAAGGCCAAGGCCGAGGCCCCCAGTAAGGAGGTTGCCGTGTGCACTGACTGCTGGGCAGCCGCGGCTGCCGAGAAGGCTGGGAAGGGTGATGGGCCGTACTGTAAGATCCATAGGACCAAGGGCCACGACCTTTAGGAGTATCATTAGGTTGATTAGCTCGTCAAGAAGCAGAGGGCTGAGTATGAGAAGTGTGATAAAGAGAAAAACCAGGATGGTGCTGGCGGGAAGGGCCGAGGCGGCGGAGTAAGTCGCCCCGGCAAGGTTCCTCAGAATCAAGGGAAACCCGCCAGAGGCCGTAAGAAGGAGGATTGTAATGATGAGAGTGATGGAGGAGATGAAGAGGAAACCAGTGAGCAGGAGTTCCAGAAAGCCACTGACGCCCTGTGCATTGACGGGGGTGCATCTCTGCACTCCTGTCACCGCCAACTTAAACAATGGGCACGTGAAGTCAATGCCGTGGAGCCAGCGGCAGATTCTCGGAAGCCGCTCAAGTGGTCCCGCACGCCCATCATCTCTGACGAAGAGGATCACCCTGACCGCACCACCGCGGTAGGGTGCTTGCCGTTGTTGGTCTCACCAACAATACGCAACCTCAAAGTCACAAAGATGTTGGTTGACGGCGGGGCCGGGTTGAATCTGATATCTCCAAAGGTCATCAGTAAACTTCAGATAACAGATGGGGAGCTCAAGGTTACTGGCACGTTCCAAGGAATCAACCCCGGCTGGAGTCGTCCTAAGGGAAAGATCATGCTACCAGTGACGTTCGGAGGGGAGTTAAACTACCGGACTGAGAAGATCGTGTTTGACGTGGTTGACCTCCCCCTACCTTACAACAGAATCCTTGGTCGCCCAGCTCTGGCCAAGGTCATGGCGGCATCCCACTATGCCTACAACACCTTGAAGACGCCAGGGCCGATAGGAGTCATTTCCATTCCATCAGATCAGAAGGACACAGTCATATGCGTGGACAAGATGTACCGGGAGGCGATCGCTACTGAGGCTGCAGAAACCACAGCTCCCGCCAAGGAAAGTAAGAAAATGAAGAGAGCTAGCAAGGATGCCAACAAGGAATCCGAGAAGCGTGCGTCTCCAGAGTGTGCTGCGCCTGTTGATGACTTGCCGGAGAGTTCCAATAGCAAGAGATCCAAAGCTGCTGCTCCCGCTGTGAAAAAGGTCCCGGCAGGGCTGGCTGGCGCTGATGGTACCTTTACTATCAGTGCCACCCTTGAGGACAAATAGGAAAGCGCGCTCGTTGCCTTCCTGCGGGCGAATATCGATGTGTTTGCATGGCAACCATCTGATATCCCCGGTGTTCCCAGGGAGGTAATCGAGCACCACCTTGCTGTCTGCCCACATGCCCGACCCGTCAAGCAGAAGGTCCGGAAGCAAGCTTTGGAGCGGCAGCAATTCATTGCTGAGGAGATTAAGAAACTTGAGGCAGCTGGTCTGGTCAGAGGAGTGCTGCATCCAACATGGTTAGCAAATCCAGTGGTGGTGCGCAAGGCGAATGGGAAATGGAGGCTTTGCATAGACTTCACAGATCTAAACAAGGCATGCCCGAAGGACCCGTTCCCCTTGCTGCGCATCGACCAGATTGTGGATTCCACTTTCGGGTGTGACCTGCTTTCCTTTCTGGATGCCTACTCTGGATACCACCAGATTTTAATGTCCAAGGAAGATGAGGAGAAGACCGCATTCATAACCCCATGTGGCACGTACTGCTTTGTATGGATGCCCTTTGGGTTAAAGAGTGCCGGATCCACTTTTGCAAGAGTAGTGCAGATTGACTTTGAGTCCCAGCTACACAAATTTTTTGAAGCCTACATGGATGATATTGTGGTCAAGACCAAGGATAGATCAACCCTCATCCAGGATTTGGAAGAAACCTTTGCTAATCTGCGCAAGATCAACTTGAAGCTGAACCCAGAGAAGTGTGTGTTTGGAGTCCCCTCTGGCAAGCTACTTGGCTTCTTTGTGTCCCATCGAGGGATAGAGGCCAACCCCAACAAGATCAAGGCTATTGAGCAAATTCAAGCACCCAAGACAGTCAAGGACGTGGGGTGTTTGACTGGATGCGTGGCTGCACTAAGCAGGTTCATTTCCAAGTCTACCGAGCGCGCCCTACCGTTCTTCAAAATCTTGAAGAAGGCAGGACCCGTGGAGTGGACCCCAGAGGCAGACACTGCGCTGCAAGAGTTGAAGACCTATCTTTCCTATGTTTCCACCTTGGTCACTCCCAAACCACAAGAGCCGTTGCTGCTATACTTAGCGACAACTAATCAAGTGGTTAGTGCGGCACTGGTGGCGCAGCGGGAAGTGGATGACCGCCAGCCACAACCACTGTCCCCTCTGAAGAGGAAAGCAAACCTATCCCGGCAAGACCAGAGTCAGTCCAGAGCGAAGAAAGGCAGGGCAGCGGAAGCAGTTCTATGGTTGCGGCAAGGAAGAAAGTGGTGCAGCGCCCAGTGCACTTCGTCAGCTCTCTGTTACAAGGAGCTAGATCGAGGTACTCTGGCGTGCAAAAGTTGATTTTTGGCCTCATCATGGCCTCAAGGAAACTGCGCCACTACTTCCAAGCCCACGAGATTACAGTTGTCACCCACTTCCCCTTGCAACACATACTCCGGAACCCTGAGGCCACCGGCAGGATTGTGGAATGGGTTTGGAGTTCTCGAGCTTTGGTTTGAAGTTTGAAAGCACATCAACTATTCAGAGCAGAGCACTAGCAGAATTCATCGCAGAGTGGACACCAACTACTGATGAAGAAGTATTGGAGACGATCATCCCCGGCAAGGAAGCGCCCCAAGAATGGATTATGTATTTCGATGGTGCCTTCTCCCTACAAGGTGCAGGGGCTGGCATGCTTCTTGTTGCCCCCACTGGGGAGCACCTTAAGTACGTCGTCCAGATGCACTTTCCCCGGGAGGAGGCTACCAACAATATTGCAGAGTATGAAGGGCTCCTTGCCGGGCTCAGGATTGCAACAGAACTGGGAATCAAGAAGCTGATCATCCGTGGAGATTCAAAACTTGTGGTGAGACAAGTCAACAAGGATTACCAAAGTCCATTGATGGAGGCATACGTCGAGGAAGTGAGAAAGTTGGAGGAGCGCTTTGACGGATTGCAAACAGAGCACGTGCCCCGTGCGGAAAACAGCATTGCTGATCATCTGTCAAAGTGCGCTGCGCAAAAACTCCCTGTGGAACCAGGGACTTTTGTTCTCCATCTGACTCAGCCCTCCGTATCCCCGGCAACAATGGCCAGAAAAAGGAGGAAACTGGACTCCGGCAAGCCTCACCCAGCAGAGTCTCCCGAGGCTCCCGCCAGAGAGCTTGGCGGGAACAACTCCCCTTCGATCAGTGAGCTACACCATCCCGCCAGACCACCGGTCCTTGCGGTCGAGAAGTGCACTCCTGCGAATGAGGAGGTGCCGCTGGTCCTTGTTGCCGAGCCCCTGGCCCCAACCTGGGCACGGCACATAGTCCATTTCCTCCAAACTTGAGAACTCCCTGAAGAGCAAGAAGAAGCTGAAAGAGTAGCCCAGAGGGCCAGTATGTATCAGTTCGTTGATGACACGCTGTACAGAAGGAGGCCCAACGGTGTGAAATTGAAGTGCATTTGCCGGGAGGAAGGAAAGGAACTATTGGCAGAGGTACACAAGGGTATGTGCGGCTCACACATTGGATCAAGGGCCCTGGTTGGAAAAGCCTTCCGGCAAGGTTTCTATTGGCCCACGGCCCTCCAAGATGCAGTTGAGCTCGTCACCAAATGTGAAGTCTGCCAGTTCCACTCCAAGAACATCCATCAGCCTGCCCAAGCTCTTTAGACGATCCCTTTGTCATGGCCCTTCTCGGTCTGGGGGCTCGATATCTTGGGCCCCTTCCCCTGTGCTATCGGGGGCTTTGAGTTCTTGTTTGTTGCCATCGACAAGTTCACAAAGTGGCCAGAGGTGGAGCCCGTGAGAAAGGTGACCGCATAGTCAGCTATCAAGTTCTTGAAAGGATTGGTGTGCCGCTTTGGGGTGCCTGCCCGAATCATCACCGACAATGGCACCCAATTCACGAGCTGCGCCTTCATGCAATATGTTCATGCCCTCGGAAGCAAGATCTCATATGCCTTTGTCGCCCATCCCAGAAGCAACGGACAAGCTGAGAGGGCGAACGCTGAAGTGCTGCGAGGTCTCAAGACAAGAACCTTTGATAGACTGCAGAAGTGCGGCAGGCGATGGATCGACGAGCTGCCGGTGGTTCTTTGGTCCCTCAGAACGACACCAAATCGAGCTACCGGGCAGACTCCCTTCTCCCTAGTCTATGGGGCAGAAGCAGTTATCCCCACGGAACTCATATTCGGATCTCCTCGAGTGCTTGCCTATGATGAAGTAGCGCAGGAACGACACCAGTGTGATGACGCTGTGCTACTTGAGGAGAACTGTCTCTGGGCCGCTACGCGTGCTGCACGCTACCAGCAAGCCTTGCGTCGCTATCACAGCCGCATGGTTCATGCCCGGGGTTTTGAGGAAGGCGACCTTGTCCTTAGGCGTGTTCAGTCCGCCAAGGGTACAAACAAGTTGACGCCGAAGTGGGAAGGCCCTTACCGGGTAGTACGAGTCACCAGACCTGGCGCAGTCCGTCTGGAGATCGGAGATGGCATTTAGTTGCAAAACTCATGGAACATTGAGCATCTCCGTAAGTTCTACCCGTAAGGCGCGGCTGTCGGGCCCTGCCCGGTAGCCACCCTTTTGTACAGGCCTTGCCACTATTGCATGTAACCCCTTGTACAAAGCCAGGCGCAGACCCTAAGCAACAGAAATAAACGAAGCGCTGGGGGGCCCCAAAAACTTGCATGCATGCATAAGCATATCATGAGCATAGCATGATCATGTAGATCAGATCGCACATGGCATCATCTTCATCTGCACTAGGTTGCAGGGCTCTTACCGTGGACTTGGTCCCGAAGAAGAGAAGAGAAGACAAGCCTACGTCGCGATCCCCGACAAGCCAAACAGCTAAGTTCTCTTCTTATCCTTACGTGTTCTGTAAGTAGAAACTGGTGCGTATGAAAACCTCGTCACCTTCGAAACTTAGGTGCTCCCATCCTTTGACTCGAACGTTGCTTCGGTCAGGATGGTCACAGTGACCTTTGGTGGATAAGGCTTGGCAGGGGGCTGGTCCCTCTTTGCGATTTGTGCCCGGCAGGCTTAGCCCCACGGCAACAATTCGAAGGTACCGGCAGGATAGATTGCCGGAGATAACTTGTTTACTTGAACTTATAGAGGCACTTCACCTCTGCATGGGTATGATGCATGCACAAGTGCCCGACAAAACTTGTCTTTTTCATTAATATGCTGATGAACAAGTACAGATCTTACAGAACACCAACATGGATAAAAGAGATTACATTATTTAGACTAAAGTTTGGCAAGTGCCTACATATTTTAGATTGAAAAAAGATAAGTGCCCCATGATGCCCTTTCTTGTCCTTCTCCTCCCAGGCACTATGGCGGAAGGTGAAGAAGGCAAAAGGGGCACCTGGGCAGAAGCCCAGCCAAACCCCGTCAAGCCCCTTGGCGAGGGGCCTAACAAGAGCGGGAGGGCATGGAAGAAGATGATGGAGGGGCAAAGAAGACGATGAATGAGCAGAGCCCTTCCGCGTTTTTCTCTCTTATGGGAAAAGACATGGGGGAGGGCGCGACTCTTCAGAAAGTTACCTTTTTACATTAACTGCTGCAGTCCCACTACCCCACGACCTGCGGTAATTACGGGAACTGGACTTTGGATTGATTGGTCATCATGACAAACCGCTGCGGACGCAGCATTCTCTCGCCACGTGTCCATGCACTATTTGGGGCCTAACCCAATGTACCCAGCGACACGTATGATTGAGGCCCGGGGGCTTCTGTCGGGGTACACAAACAGGGGTGTATGTTTCCCCCTGACTTGTGCACGGACAGCAAATCACCGGCTCGGCAACTTGCAATATCCAAGACAAGACCAAGCAAGGAGAGATCAGCTCTTCGAGGAATCAAAGGGCAGATCAAGAGGATCAAGACAAGCTAAATGAGCAAGACACCACTAAGGAGAAACCTCCCTTGATGGGTAGGCGAGCCTGGCAGGGACGAGGTGGCCCCGAAGTCGAGCCTCAAGACCGTCCCGGCAAGCCTGCCGGGCGCTACGAGGGCAAACTACCCCGCCAAGGCCCCACCGCTCCACCTCACAGCGACGCAAGTCATCGATCGGTGCGGTGTCAAGCTCCCAAGTGACTAAGTGGCTATTATTTGGCACGTGGAAGCCACTTCCTATGGAAATCACCCCCAGATGACACCCGTCCAGAGATGTGTCAAGCAGACAGGCGAAAAGGTGGCCGAGCAGCCCGGCAAGGCTTGCCGGGCATGACACGATGTGACACTAAGCGGCTCATTTAATGCGCTCTGCTCTGACGGCAGAGTTAGGTATGATAGCACTGTTCGCTATCTAATCAGTACACAATGACTGATTTGCCACTGTGGTGACCCCTTGATCTATAAAATGAGGGCCATGGCAACCATAGAAAGGATTCGGACCCTTGTACACTCATACACGCGTAGCTGCCCTCGCCCCGAGGCAACCCTGCTGGGCAAGAGCGCTGCGTTTCCACCACAATCCGTCATCAATCCACCAAAGCAAGAGTAGGGTTTTACGCCTCGCGGCAGCCCGAACCTGGGTAAAACTGCCCGTGTGATCTCTGCCGTGCCGCGCTACGTTCTCCGCTCTTTGTGCAATGTGCTCATCCCCCCTGCCGAACCACAAGGGGCCGATGGCCCCATAGGTGGCCGTGGTTTCCCACGACAAACACACAAGTCACCAATGGTTGCACCTACACAAAAACAAATACTTGCACCCAACGCGATAAAAGGGTTGTCAATCCCTTCACGGTTACTTGCAAGGATGAGATCTGATAGAGATATGTATAAAAGATAAATAAAAGTGCAAAATAAAGTAAAGGTAAATAAATTACAACAAGGTATTTTTGGGTTTTTTGATTTTGTAGATCTGAAAATAATATGATAAAAGATAGACCCGGAGGCCATAGTTTTCCCTAGAGGCTTCTCTCTTGAAAGAACGCATACGGTGGATAAAGAAATTACTGTTGAGAAATTGATAGAAAAGCGCAAAGTTATGACGATATCTAAGGCAATGATGATGAATATAGGCATCATGTCCGTGGCAAGTAGACCGACTCCTGCCTGCATCTACTACTATTACTCCACACATCGACCACTATCCAACATGCATCTAGTGTATTAAGTTAACAAGAATGGAGTAACGCCTTAAGCAAGATGACATGATGTAGAGGGATAGATCCAATCAATATGAATAAACCCCACCTTTTTATCCTTAATGGCAATAATACAAATACGTGTCATGTTCCCATCTGTCACTGGGAATAAGCACCACAAGATTGAACCCATTACAAAGCACCTCCCATGGCAAGAAAAATCAATCTAGTTGGCCAAACCAAATCAATAGATCAGAGAGAAATAAAAAGCTATCTTAATCATGCTTAAAAGGGTTCAAAGAATACTCAAATAATATTCATAGATAATCATATCATAAATCCACAATTCATCGGATCTCAACAAACGCACCGCAAAAGAAGATTGCATCGAATAGATCTCCAAGAACATCGAGGAGAACATTGTATTGAAGATCAAAGAGAGAGAAGAACCCTTCTAGCTACTAGCTATGGACCCGTAGGTCTGTGGCAAACTACTCACATATCATCGGAAGGGTAGCAAGATTGATGTACATGCCCTCCGTGATCGAATCCCCCTCCGGCGGAGTACCGGAACAGGTCTCCAGATGGGATCTCACGAGGACAGAAACTTGCGGCGGTGGAAAAGTGTTTTTGGTATGCCCTCTGGTATACGGGGAATATTTGGGTATTTATAGAACAAAGGTTAGGGTTAGAGGAGTATCAGGGGGCCCACAAGGCTGGGGGGCACGCCCCCCTAGGGCGCGCCCTCCGAGCTTGTCGCCCACTAGTGGCCCCTCTGACCTCCCCCTCGAAGTTTCTTGGGTGTCTTTTGGTCCAAGAAAAATCCTCAAAAAATTTCGTTCCGTTTGGTATTGTTTTTCTGTAGAAGACAAAAACAAGGAAAAAACAACAACTTGCAGTGGGCACTAGGTTAATAGGTTAGTCCCAAAAAATGATATAAAATAGCATAATAATGCATATAAAACATCCAAGATGGATAATATAATAGCATGGAATAATAAAAAATTATAGATATGTTGGAGACGTATCAAGCATCCCCAAGCTTAATTCCTGCTCGTCCTCGAGTAGGTAAATGATAAAAACAGAATTTTTGATGTGGAATGCTACCTAACATGTTTATCATGTAATCTTTCTTAATGTGGCATGAATATTCAGATCCATAAGATTCAAAACAAAATTTTAATATTGACATAAAAACAATAATACTTCAAGAATACTAAAAAGCAATCATGTCTTCTCAAAATATCATGGCTAAAGAAAGTTATCCCTACAAATCATATAATCTTGTCATGCTCTATCTTCTTAACACAAAGTATTTATCATGCACAACCCCGATGACAAGCCAAGCAATTGGTTCATACTTTTTGACGCGCTTCAGCTTTTTCTGCTCTCACGCAATACATGAGCGTGAGCCATGGATATAACACTATGGGTGGAATAGAATATGATGGTGGAGGTTGTGTGGAGAAGACAAAAAAGGAGAAGGTCTCAGATTGATGAGGCTAATCAACGGGCTATGGAGATGCCCATCAATTGATGTCAATGCAAGGAGTAGGGATTGCCATGCAACAGATGCACTAGAGCTACAAGTGTATGAAAGCTCAAAAGAAAACTAAGTGGGTGTGCATCCAACTTGCTTGCTCATGAAGACCTAGGGCATTTGAGGAAGCCCATCATTGGAATATACAAGCCAAGTTCTATAATGGAAAATTCCCACTAGTAATATATGAAACTGACAAAATAGGAGACTCTCTACCATGAAGAACATGGTGCTACTTTGAAGCACAAGTGTGGAAAAGGATAGTAACATTGTCCCTTCTCTCTTTTTCTCTCATTTTTTTATTTTCTCTCTCTTTTTTTATTGCTTTATTTTGGGCTCTTTGGCCTCTTTTTTATTTTTAAGTCCGGAGTCTCATCCCGACTTGTGGGGGAATCATAGTCTCCATCATCCTTTCCTCACATGGGACAATGCTCTAATAAAGATGATCATCACACTTTTATTTACTTACAACTCAAGAATTACAACTCGATACTAGAACAAAAATATGACTCTATATGAATGCCTCTGGTGGTGTACTGGGATGTGCAATGATCTAGCATGACATGTATAAAAAATATGAACGGTGGCCAAGCCACAAATACTATGTCAACTATATGGTCATGCAAAGCAATATGATAATGATGGTATGTGTCCTAATAAAACGGAGCGGTGGAAGTTGCATGGCAATATATCTCGGAATGGCTATGGAAATGCCCTAATAGGTAGGTATGGTGGCTGTTTTGAGGAAGATATAACACTGGTACAGCGAGGTGCTATACAAACGGTTTTTAAACCCTTTCCGCGACGGCATTCTGAACCGTCGGCAAGTGAGTGTGTGCGATACGGGGGTCCTTCCCACACGACCCAGAAACCGTCGGGGAAAGGCCCTCCAGTTACACACGCTGGGCAAAATGAGATCGTGTGCGACGGGCGAGCGATCAAATACAATTATACAGGCCCAATCGGTTCTGGTCGTAAGTACATCCCACACAGTCAATCCCAGACAAATGTTTCCGTTTGTTATGTACATTCCACACAGTCAATCCAAGGAATACGTTTCCGTTCTTATGTACATCCCACACAGTCAATCCAAGAAGTACGTTTCCATTCGTATGTACATCCCACACAGTCAATTGAGGGAAAACGTTTACATTCGTATATACATCCCACATAGTTTTATGTATAGCCTCGTGTGTGATAGGTGTAACTATCACACACGCTCTGCCTCAGTTAACCGTTTGCTTTTATTCAACTACATCACACACGATTTGATGAAGAAAACTGTATGACATTGGGCTATCCATCACAACCGCTTTTACTGCTAGAACCGTTTGCAAAGTTCCATGACCCATTTAGCAGGTTTATTAGCTTACAATTAATAATTCCAGTATTACGCAAATTCACATTTCATATCGAACAGTTGTTTGCAAATTTCATATCAGGCACATAAATATATTTTAACATCACAGTACGATAGCTACCTGAAAACAGCACAATACAACATATAGCGAGTTCACCTTCATAAGAACAATATTAGAACAATACATTCATTTCCCTAATTGAGATCATCTAGGCTCGTCTTATCCACCTCTGCTTTCAGTTCAGTAAGAACCTGTTTTGCACTGACCAACTGGGAAAGTGCCTCCTTCGCCAACACCATCTTAGCAAAGTCTAATTTAAAAAATCTGAGCTCATTCTGCATCTTCCTCTTTTTTTGCGCATCTTGAAATATTCTTCAGCGTTGACAACACTTTCTCTAAGTCTACCTCTATTCTCTTCCTCATACATGCTCCAGAGCTTTGCTAGGCACATCTTCAAAGACTGTGGCCACTCTTGATCAACCCACTCTAGGTAATAACACTTCCGTTCATCCTATAATATTTAAAACTAGATCAGTAACAATTGTAGGGGAAATGGGTTTCTAGCAACATAGAAAATCACCAAATACATATTTTGAAAAACTAAAGAAACTGTTTAATTTTGACATATCTTCTCAAAAAGATCAATGTGCAAATGAATTAATTGCTACTGAGACAACAACCAAATTCTGAAACATCAGAAGCTATAATTAACTACAACAACACTACAAGTTCTTAGTCATGTACTATAAATAACAAATTGAACATTTTATGAGGAAGCTAAATATAACTGCAACAACATAGCGACAGTGTTTGGATGACATCAAATTGATAATAACAGGTGTGTACATGCACAAATTTAGTAACATAGAACTAATAGCACTAAGGCCGTCCACTATGTATGCCAAAACTAGTGTCAAGACAACTGTTGCTACATTTGGCACCGGTGCCCTGCACTGGCGAGCCGATGCAGTGCAAAAAAATCAGGGAACCGGACTCCGGAGCACCTAGTTGCTCCGATGCCTAGTTTCTTTGTGCCATAAAGATTTAGTATTTTACTGCTTGGCTGCTCGGATGTCTGGACCAAAGTTGACTGCACAAACTGCTGAAGCGGTGCCAAATAATTTTCTAATGGCACCACTGATGAGAAAGCAACATTTTTAGATACTAGGTACAAACTATGACACTGTCTTAACATCCAGAATAACATAGCGCAGTGACAGTGTCTGAATCACATCTAACAAATGATTTGTAACAACGAAAGTGGGGCTAAACTTCTCTGCGCATGCCAGAAACTTCCTCCCACTGTCCACAGATTCAAACACAACTAACTTCACGCATGGAGATTGATGGTGACAACAAGAAGGCACATCTTCAGCCACCCCGCTCCATTCATTGCAACTGATGGTCCTAGGGAGCTACAAGAGGAAGAAATGACTCAAATCGACCGCCGGGTTAAAATCCTTCATTCCAAGTCATAACCCGAGAGAGAGTGTCACACCCTAGCTAGTTCATGCAGTAGAGTGTTGCATCATGTTTAAACTTTTCCAGAAACTTGAAATGGGGATGATAGAACCCCCAGCACCCCCTGGAAACAACTAGGGTTTACTAAAATCTTTTTCAATGAACCTGAAATGCCCTTCTAAAATGTTCATCATCTTTGCCTTGGTCTAGAACCTCTGACAAAAATGGTGCACAATTTTCTAGGACATCATTGGGTCACTGAATTAAATCTTATGTTACTTGCATTTGGGCATTTAAATGCTAGTAAATATTTTAAGTGTCCAAATAATCCCAAACTGAAATGTTCCATGTTGGATATACTCTATACAGTGGGCATGAGCAGTTTGGTGATTTTTGAAATTGCCTAGGTATTTTTAGAAAAGCCACAAACTTGCAGGAATAATAGAAAATAGAAACTAAAATAGGAAAAGCAGAGAGAGAGAAGATACCTACCTGGCACCCACCAAAGCCCACCTGGCCGGCCCAGTTGGCCAGCCCAGCCACCTGGCCCCTCCCCTGTCGTCTTCCTCCTGCCAGGAGGACGGAGGCGCGTGCCTGCCCCGCGCCGGCCACCTCCTCCCTCCCTGCCTGCCTGGCTCCTCCCCGGTGCGCCTAGACGACGCCACGGAGACGCCACGCAACCCCCTGACCCCTCTCACTCTTCCCCGTGGCCCCTCTCCCCTCTGCCCCTCTCTCTCACCCGCGCCGAGCGCAGCCGTCGCCGCCGACGAGCACCGCCGTGGCCACAACCACTGCCTCACCTCGTCGATGCGCTCAGAGGCTCCGCCTCGACCCCCTCTTCCTCTCCACCGAGCCGCGCCCCGCCAGAAGCCCTGCAGTGTCGTCCCCGACATCGTCTTCAACCTCTGGCCGCCGGCGAACTCTTCGGGAATTCGCGAGCTCCAGTCTCTCCCCGGCCTCGCCGTTGCCTCTGCTGGATTCGCCGTGAGCCCCTGCCTCTTTCCCCTCTCTCCCCGTGCTCGTCCGCGCCTTCTAGCCACCATGGCCATCGGAGCCGACAGCTCCTCGCCGCCGTTCATGTCGCCACTGCACTCAGAGAACTCCAAGGAGCCGAGCACACCCACCAGATCTTCACGCCGTGCTCCGTAGCCCCGTTTCGGTGCACGCCCGAACTCCGGCAGCCGCACAGCTCGTCGCCGGCATCGTTTCCGGCCACCCCAGCTCCACCCACTGCCACCACGCGACGCGGCTCGCTCCCAGCTGCACGTAGATGCCCTCCGCCATCCATTTGGTTGCCGGAGGAGGAATCCCGCGCTGCTCCGCCGTGCCTGGCCTCGCCGGCGTCATGTCGCCGGTGGGTTTGACCCTTTTGACCAGGGATTTGACCACCCTGGGTCACTGACATGTGGGCCCCGCCCCCTGGTCAAACCTAGATTAGGAGTTAAACTAATACCAATTTAGTTAGTTAGTTTAGTGTGTCACTGACGTGTGGACCCCACACGTCAGGTTTGACCTGGACCGGGCCGTTGACCTGCTGACATCATGCTGACGCTGTAAATTTTTTCTGGGATTTTAAATAAATCAGAAATGGTTTATTTATTTCAGAAAATATCCTAAACTTCTAAAATTCATAGTAATTCAACCGTAGCTCCAAATCAAATAATTTATATATGAAAAATGATCAGAAAAATCCAATCTATCCATTTATGCTATTTTCATGCATGTTTGAACAAGTTAACCTCACTGAATAGGATAATTCATGATTATGGAATAAATAGTAATTAGTTTTGGAGTTGGAATTTGCTATAGGTTTGAATTCCACTTCAATGAATATGACTAACTGTTGCACTAGGTCAATTCAGTACCTTAATATGACATATCATTCATATGAATGTGCATTGCATTGATTGTGGTTCCTCTTGTGTTTGCCGGTGGTTGTCCCCTCTCAGTAGACGACCCATCGATGATGTGATTGATGACACCGATGAAGAACTATACTATCTTCAGAAGTGCCAGGCAAGCAAAACCCCCTTGTTCATTCCGATACAAACCCACTCTCTCGCTTCTGCTCTCTTTTACTGCATTAGGACAACAACGATTCAACTGTTACATGCTGCGGTAGTTGAACCCCTTTCCTCTGCATGACCTGTCATTGCCACAGTAAATAGATGAAACCCACTAGCATGAGTAGGAGTTGTTTGGGCCCTGATGTGCCTACTCATCTATGCTTGTTTGTCATGCCTGCTACTGCTTAGAGTTGAGTCAGGTCTGATTCATCGGGGATGATTCAGAGGTGTGTGAACATGTCCTGCTGTTGAGAGCTAAGTGTGTGAACATGATTTGGTAAAGGTATTGGTGAGAGGCCATGTAGGAGTACATGGTGGGTTGTCTCATTGAAGCCGTCCTCAGGAACTGAGTTCTGTGTTTGTCATCCATGAACAGCTACTACCACACATTGGGATCCTTAATTGACTCTCTCGACTTATTAGCCGCCCTTGTTCTCTGTCCAGGAGTTGCAACTAGTTTCTGGTGTTTGTAGGATATGTGTTGGGGGCCGTGCGTAGCGCTGACCCTAGGGGTGGGCTATGTTGCGGTAGATACACCGTGGCACGGTGTACCGGGCGCCCGTTTGGTGTCTCGAGAACCCTGCACACATTGTTTGGGGCTGTGAGCGAAACTCCGGCCGGATCTCCTCGCGGATGGAACCCGAATAGGCGATAAACCTGGACTAGAGACTTGTGTGGTTAGTCAGGTCGTGGCCGACTCCCTCGCCTGGCTTCCGCTTGAAGGTTGCCGAGATACACGATGTGTACATGGTGGTAAGTGGCGAGAGCGTGTGTGAAGAAGTACACCCCTGCAGGGTTAATATGATCTATACGAATAGCCGTGTCCGCGGTGAAGGACTTCTGGGTTGCCTGTACAGTTCATAGACAAGTGAAAGTGGATACTCTAAAACTCGCAAGATAAGCGTGAGTGCCATGGATGGCGTTCTCGTAGGGAGACGGGAGCGGATCCATAGTGGTGTATTGATATGGTGAATATGTGGACTTGTGTGCGCCACCTCAAAAGAGTTACCAGCATTCGTAGTTCAGGATAGCCACTGAGTCAAAGCTGGCTTGCTGCAGTTAAACTCCACCACCCTCTTTGTTGATACCGATGCATATGTAGATAGTTCTGATGTAAGTCTTGCTGGGTACATTTGTACTCATGTTTGCCTATTTTATGTTTTGCAGAGAGACTTCAGTCTCGCTAGTAGTTCCACGTGGACTTCGACGTTTAGCTTGTTACCTCAGCTACGATCTTGTACCCTTGGCAGGGTCTTGTAGATAGTCAGGCTTCTCAGCCTTTCATTTGTAGTTGTCTGTACTCAGACATGTTTATGCTTCCGCTTGATGCTTGTATGCTCTGAATGTTGGGTCATGAGACCCATGTTTGTAATATCTCGCTCCTCGGAGCCTATTGAATAAATACTTGAGTCGTAGAGTTATGTTGTGATGCCATGTTGTATTTACACATATCGAGCATATTGTGTGTATGATTGAAATGCTTGGTATGTGTGGGATCCGACATCCTAGTTGTTTATCCTTGGTAGCCTCTCTTATGGGGAAATGTAGTCTTGTGCTTCCATGAGCCATAGTAGTCTGCTACAGCCCGGTTCACCGGAGTCCTGCTAGCCCAGCACTACTGCTCCGGAACACTTGACTGGCCGGCATGTGATTCACTTCGTTCCTGTGTCTGTCCCTTCAGGGAAATGTCACGCGGTGACATCCGAAGTCCTGCTAGCCTGCTACAGCTCGGGTTCCCGGAGTCCTGTTAGACCAGTTGCTACAGCCTGGATTCACACGCTGCTGACCGACATGCTCGATGTTGTTTCATGTATGCCTGTCCCCGTAAGTTAGTGCCACTTTGGGTTCACGACTAGTCATGTCGGCCCGGGTTCTCTGTCATATGGATGCTAGCGACGCTATCATATACGTGAGCCAAAAGGCGCAAACGGTCTCGGGCCATGGTAAGGCGACACCCGTGGGAATACCGTGCGTGAGGCCGCAAAGTGATATGAGGTGTTACATGCTAGATCGGTGTGACTTAGAATCGGGGTCCTGACAGCGTTGGTATCAGAGCCTGACTGCCTGTAGGATTACCAAGCCAAACTGGTCTAAGTTGAGTCTAGAAATGCTTTAGTTATATAAGGGAATTGATTGTGGAAGGGAACGTAAGGCTCTTTTTACTCCTTTACCTTATGCCTTTCTGATCTGAGTCAACCTCTTCTTTGCTATGGGGTTTAAGAGCTAGGCTTCTCATCTTTCTATCAGGATCACGTGTTACTAATCCGTAGACTCATAGGATTGTTGGATTTAAGCCTCATTTCAGTTCCTACTACTTCCGTGTGTTGTTAGGTGATCTCAGAACCTTGATATTGTGATGTTAAGTGGTTATGCCACCCTTTTGCAGGATGTCTCAAATCTTTTTGAGCATTTACAGCCGTTATGCTGTCCGAGTCATCCCAGGTTTCTAAATAGTCTGATGCATTTGCAAATCGCTTCTTTCCGTTCCCGATGTTTCTTTGGGCCAGTTTAACCACACCAATCAGTGAGTCGAGGTACTCTGTTGCCTCGACATATATGTTGGAGCTATTGTTATGACCCTAGGTGTCTTAGAGAACCACTCAGTAATCTAGCAATGCTTTGTATCCTCCGTGTGATGATTCTGGCCATTATTCCCGAAAGCATCCCGTGATGCCATTTAGTTAGTAGGCATTCTATTTCCGGGTTCTTGAGCCCAAGATTCACTCTACTTACTTCCTGTTGTTAGTGTTCGCTAGTTCCTTTAGGATATTAGTAACCTTGCGACAGTCCTCGAGGTCCGTGGTATTTCCTTCTTCCAAATACCATGAACCATTAAGGCAGAAGTTCTTTGAACCAAAAGATCACAACCAGAGTGCTCTTGATGAGTTCTCCATTCTACATTGTGAATCTGCCAGTCCTTCCTTTCTGCATGGATTATCTGGAAGAAATATGTTGAACTTGTTTGACATACTAAATCTATGCATCCGCAACTCAGAAAACTATATGTTCCTTTGAGTTGTCTCTCTTTAGTTGTATTCTGGCCTCCGTCTATCATTTGATAGTCAAGGGTATGTGTGCATTCGTGTTCATCGATGCCTATTATTCTTGTAGTCCGTCAAGCCGTTCTATTCCGGAATGACTAGGAGAAACAAACTCCAGTACCTCATCCATATCCCGGATTGGGTCAAAATAGTTGTGCTCCGCAGATCAAAATGGCAATCCAGCTTTTGATTTTGTTCTACCCTGAAGTATTACCGTCTTATGTCAAGAATGTCATGAAAATTGCACAACCTCTTATGAATTCTTGACGAAGTGATACTTCTCGCCATAGTTCTTCATTCCTCGGTCTCCGTGTTGTTGCAACCGGAATACCGACAAAGGAATCGTGATGTGTGAAATAAACACTCCTAGCAACCCCGTTGCTTGGTAGTTAATGGACAATAATCTCATTCTTAGCGTGTTGATTGTTGAATCATCACCCTAAGGTTGATCGTGCCACCTAGTCCATATTTCTGGTGCACCCTTTGATCAATGAGTTAGGATTATGTCAATCCCTTGCTTATTTGATCACATCGTCTTGCCCTGAAAAGCAAGATTGTTCTCGAGCTTAGTTACTTATCGGTGGTTCGTGACTTTCCGAATATCTTCTCGGAAGTGCTACCAGGTTGTCACCTGACCGCTATGTTGAGCTCTTGATCAAGTTGGTTTCTTGTAAACCACCCTTTCTCCAAGAATCTGTGTCGGATACCCTGAGCTAGTTGGTTAAGCTAAACAACAACTTGGAGAGTTGGAAGATGAGAGCTTGTCTGACTTAGTTCATTCCTAAGGGATATCCTCGTGTGTGTGTGTTGAAGAAAGATGATACTTTCATTGATTGATCCTTGTGATCAATTGTTGGACCTATTATCTTGTCCAAACTTTGATTTGAGTATGGGCTATCATCAAATCAAATCAGAACCAACGATGTTCATAATGTTGTCTTATCCGTGGTTGTTTCCTCAGGCATACACCATTATATCTTTTGGTCTGACCCATGCTATCATCTTGTTCACATAATCATGTAACCCCATCTTATGGGAATCTTGATAAATTGTTGTTGAGCCCATCGACAACATCCTTATCTTGTCCATGATTCATGTTGAACATTTAAGTTAGTATTGGAAACTTTTGTAAGCATTTCTTCATGCTAGCTCATGGAGCATATGTTTGGATGAAAGAAGTGACTTCCTCTAATTTATGTGCATTCGATGCAAGTTGCCGCAGTGATTTCGAGAAAGTTGTTTTGCCTCCTCTGGAATCATCCCAAGTTAGTCATGCACGTGCAAAGTGCTCTATGGTTTGATAGGTTGGCCGCCTCCACTCCATATGTGTTCCTAGCACACAAAGCCACTGATTGATTTGTTCAAAGAAAAGAAGTTCTTAAGTGCTAATCCTTAAGGACCCAAAGGTACATGCGCAGAACTTTGCTCTCCGCAATGATGGTTCCCAACCAGAACTCGGTAGTGTTTCGTTGTAAGACTACTACGTGGTCATGCTTGTCTTGGACAACGTGCTCACATGTATGTAGCAGAACCAGCTCATGTTTTGGAGCTTGCTATCGTAGTTCACTCCCCGAGAATCTCACAACGCCATCTCGTCGATTTGTGTTGCAAACTTTCATTTTTCTCTCTAGACTGGATGAGTCTGGAAATATTCCGTTACCAACCAGATCTGAATCTCAGGCAGATATTATGGTTGGAGCTATTCCAAGATCTATGATGTAGGTCCCGACAAGGTTGATGTTCTGGCTGACACACCTAGCCGGGAGATTTATCATTGTAGTATCTTGATTGAGCAATTTTACCATCTTCTCCATGAGGATTTCGTGCGACTTATTCTAGAAGTTGCTCCCTAGGAATTCATGTGCTCCCAGTTCCTTCGATTATGCTATAATCATTCAAATAGTGGAATCACTTTCTTCTGATGGGCTTCTCCCCAGTTACTAGAATCATTCCCAGCATTTGCATTTTGTTCCCAGCCTGCACCTGCCGTGGTGCCATCCTACCATGGGTTCCACCCATTTCCGGTGATAAGCAAAAATCATCCATTGCGTTGTCTTCAACAAGGTAGTCCACATCATTCATCCTAGTTCGACTATGTCATTCTCTGGAACTCCTTCAAATGTTCGATTGTGATTGCCTTAGGCTGGTTTAGAGAATTTTATTGATCTCTGTATCAAAAGTAATTCTTTTTGCCACTTAAGGAAATAACTCTATGAGTCACCTCCTCTAAGGTGTCTCGTTATGGTATCATGGCAACTCAAATCCTCGCTACGTTGACAACCATTCACCACCTTGTTAAGCGTGAAATTGTTGTCTACCTAGTGAACCTTCGTCATCTGCTTCACTCCATCTCTTTGGATGTGTGCTTCATGTCTCAGCTCGAGAGATGTTGCTATGTCTCATTCCGTGAGTTGATCCTGAGTTGTTCGATCTTCGAGAAGATCGATCCTTCTAGAGTTTTCCCTTTCCTCTTGTTGTCATGTTAGTTGGAGTTCTCAGAGCAAGACATCGAGACAAAGATGGTGATCGAATCAACGTTCTTATGAGATGCAACCTGGATTGTGAAGATTGTGTTAGTTTGCGTTCCCCCTTCATCTTACCCTATGCTTGAATCTCGCGACGAGATTCTTTTGAGTGGGGGTGAGTTGTCACACCCTAGCGAGTTCATGCAGTAGAGTGTTGCATCATGTTTAAACTTTTCCAGAAACTTGAAATGGGGATGATAGAACCCCCAGCACCCCCCTGGAAACAACTAGGGTTTACTAAAATCTTTTTCAATGAACCTGAAATGCCCTTCTAAAATGTTCATCATCTTTGCCTTGGTCTAGAACCTCTGACAAAAATGGTGCACAATTTTCTAGGACATCATTGGGTCACTGAATTAAATCTTATGTTACTTGCATTTGGGCATTTAAATGCTAGTAAATATTTTAAGTGTCCAAATAATCCCAAACTAAAATGTTCCATGTTGGATATACTCTATACAGTGGGCATGAGCAGTTTGGTGATTTTTGAAATTGCCTAGGTATTTTTAGAAAAGCCACAAACTTGCAGGAATAATAGAAAACAGAAACTAAAATAGGAAAAGCAGAGAGAGAGAAGATACCTACCTGGCGCCCACCAAAGCCCAACTGGCCGGCCCAGCTGGCCAGCCCAGCCACCTGGCCCCTCCCCTGTCGTCTTCCTCCTGCCAGGAGGACGGAGGCGCGTGCCCGCCCCGTGCCGGCCACCTCCTCCCTCCCTGCCTGCCTGGCTCCTCCCCGGTGCGCCTAGACGACGCCACGGAGACGCCACGCAACCCCCTGACCCCTCTCACTCTTCCCCGTGGCCCCTCTCCTCTTTGCCCCTCTCTCTCAACCGCGCAGAGCGCAGCCGTCGCCGCCGACGAGCACCGCCGTGGCCACAGCCACTGCCTCGCCTCGTCGATGCGCTCAGAGGCTCCACCTCGACCCCCTCTTCCTCTCCACCGAGCCGCGCCCCGCCGGAAGCCCTGCAGCGTCGTCCCCGACATCGTCTTCAACCTCTGGCCACCGGCGAACTCTTCGGGGATTCGCGAGCTCCAGTCTCTCCCCGGCCTCGCCGTTGCCTCTGCTGGATTCGCCGTGAGCCCCTGCCTCTTTCCCCTCTCTCCCCGTGCTCGTCCGCGCCTTCTAGCCACCGTGGCCATCGGAGCCGACAGCTCCTCGCCGCCGGTCATGTCGCCACCGCGACTACGGCCGTGCAAGCACGCGTCCGAGCCCACCGCGGCACTCAGAGAACTCCCAGGAGCCGAGCACACCCAACAGATCTTCACGCCGTGCTCCGTAGCCCCGTTTCGGTGCACGCCCGAACTCCGGCAGCCGCACACCTCGTCGCCGGTGTCGTTTCCGGCCACCCCAGCTCCACCCACTGCCACCACGCGACGCGGCTCGCTCCTAGCTACACGTAGATGCCCTCCGCCGTCCATTTGGTCGCCGGAGGAGGAATCCCGCGCTGCTCCGCCATGCCTGGCCTCGCCGGTGTCATGTCGCCGGTGGGTTTGACCCTTTTGACCAGGGATTTGACCACCCTGGGTCACTGACATGTGGGCCCCGCCCCCTGGTCAAACCTAGATTAGGAGTTAAACTAATACCAATTTAGTTAGTTAGTTTAGTGTGTCACTCACGTGTGGACCCCACACGTCAGGTTTGACCTGGACCGGGCCGTTGACCTGCTGACATCATGCTGACACTGTAAATGTTTTCTGGGATTTTAAATAAATCAAAAATGGTTTATTTATTTCAGAAATATCCTAAACTTCTAAAATTCATAGTAATTCAACCGTAGCTCCAAATCAAATAATTTATATATGAAAAATGATCAGAAAAATCCAATCTATTCATTTATGCTATTTTCATGCATGTTTGAACAAGTTAACCTCACTGAATAGGACAATTCATGATTATGGAATAAATTGTAATTAGTTTTGGAGTTGGAATTTGCTATAGGTTTGAATTCCACTTCAATGAATATGACTAACTGTTGCACTAGGTCAATTCAGTACCTTAATATGACATATCATTCATATGAATGTGCATTGCATTGATTGTGGTTCCTCTTGTGTTTGCCGGTGGTTGTCCCCTCTCAGTAGACGACCCACCGATGATGTGATCGATGACACCGATGAAGAACTATACTATCTTCAGAAGTGCCAGGCAAGCAAAACCCCCTTGTTCATTCCGATACAAACCCACTCTCTCGCTTCTGCTCTCTTTTACTGCATTAGGAAAACAACGATTCAACTGTTACATGCTGCGGTAGTTGAACCCCTTTCCTCTGCATGACCTATCATTGCCACAGTAAATAGATGAAACCCACTAGCATGAGTAGGAGTTGTTTGGGCCCTGATGTGCCTATTCATCTATGCTTGTTTGTCATGCCTGCTACTGCTTAGAGTTGAGTCAGGTCTGATTCATCGGGGATGATTCAGAGGTGTGTGAACATGTCCCGCTATTGAGAGCTAAGTGTGTGAACACGATTTGGTAAAGGTATTGGTGAGAGGCCATGTAGGAGTACATGGTGGGTTGTCTCATTGAAGCCGTCCTCAGGAACTGAGTTCTGTGTTTGTGATCCATGAACAGCTACTACCACACATTGGGATCCTTAATTGACTCTCTCGACTTATTAGCCGCCCTTGTTCTCTGTCCAGGAGTTGCAACTAGTTTCTGGTGTTTGTAGGATATGTGTTGGGGGCCGTGCGTAGCGCTGACCCTAGGGGTGGGCTATGTTGCGGTAGATACACCGTGGCACGGTGTACCGGGCGCCCGTTTGGTGTCTCGAGAACCCTGCACACATCGTTTGGGGCTATGAGCGAAACTCCGGCCGGATCTCCTCGCGGATGGAACCCGAATAGGCGATAAACCTGGACTAGAGACTTGTGTGGTTAGTCAGGTCGTGGCCGACTCCCTCGCCAGGCTTCCGCTTGAAGGTTGCCGTGATACACGATGTGTACATGGTGGTAAGTGGCGAGAGCGTGTGTGAAGAAGTACACCCCTGCAGGGTTAATATGATCTATTCGAATAGCCGTGTCCGCGGTGAAGGGCTTCTGGGTTGCCTGTACAGTTCATAGACAAGTGAAAGTGGATACTCTAAAACTCGCAAGATAAGCGTGAGTGCCATGGATGGCGTTCTCGTAGGGAGACGGGAGCGGATCCATAGTGGTGTATTGATATGGTGAATATGTGGACTCGTGTGCGCCACCTCAAAAGAGTTACCAGCATTCGTAGTTCAGGATAGCCACTGAGTCAAAGCTGGCTTGCTGCAGTTAAACTCCACCACCCTCTTTGTTGATACCGATGCATATGTAGATAGTTCTGATGTAAGTCTTGCTGGGTTCATTTGTACTCATGTTTGCCTATTTTATGTTTTGCAGAGAGACTTCAGTCTCGCTAGTATTTCCACGTGGACTTCGACGTTTAGCTTGTTACCTCAGCTACGATCTTGTACCCTTGGCAGGGTCTTGTAGATAGTCAGGCTTCTCAGCCTTTCATTTGTAGTTGTCTGTACTCAAACATGTTTATGCTTCCGCTTGATGCTTGTATGCTCTGAATGTTTGGTCATGAGACCCATGTTTGTAATATCTCGCTCCTCGGAGCCTATTGAATAAATACTTGAGTCGTAGAGTTATGTTGTGATGCCATGTTGTATTTACACATATCGAGCATATTGTGTGTATGATTGAAATGCTTGGTATGTGTGGGATCCGACAACCTAGTTGTTTATCCTTGGTAGCCTCTCTTATGGGGAAATGTAGTCTTGTGCTTCCATGGGCCATAGTAGTCCGCTACAGCCCGGTTCACCGGAGTCCTTCTAGCCCAGCACTACTGCTCCGGAACACTTGACTGGCCGGCATGTGATTCACTTCGTTCCTGTGTCTGTCCCTTCGGGGAAATGTCACGCGATGACATCCGGAGTCCTGCTAGCCTGCTACAGCCCGGGTTCCTGGAGTCCTGTTAGCCTAGTTGCTACAGCCCGGATTCACACGCTGCTGACCGACATGCTCGATGTTGTTTCATGTATGCCTGTCCCCGTAAGTTAGTGCCACTTTGGGTTCACGACTAGTCATGTCGGCCTGGGTTCTCTGTCATATGGATGCTAGCGACGCTATCATATACGTGAGCCAAAAGGCGCAAACGGTCCCGGGCCATGGTAAGGCGACACCCGTGGGAATACCGTGCGTGAGGCCGCAAAGTGATATGAGGTGTTACATGCTAGATCGGTGTGACTTAGAATCGGGGTCCTGACAGAGAGAGAGAGAAGAGAGGCATACCCGGGTGGTGAAAGAGTCGTTGGAGGAGGAGGAACTGCTGGAGAGGTTATTGAAGAAGACCATGGCAACCCCGACGGTAGGATGCGAGACGGCGAGAGCGAGGAAGCAAGCGAGTAAGCGGCTATAGCTTCGGAAGGAAGGAAGGAGGAAAAAGGGGAAATGTGACTTGTGGTCGGGGAGAAAAGGGGGTGGGGAGGGGGGGGTAGATACTTTGGCGGTAGGCCAAAAATTTTGAAATGTGGAGGGAAACTTTGCGCGCGGTGCCGCCGGACACCATTCACTTTGAACGATTGTGTGCACCGCAAATGAATCTTCTGCTTTACGCGCATGGGATGAGTTTGATAATTCAAATTTTGGTGGAAATTTCCCTGGGTACTGTCCTCATCCACGTCATTGCATAATTTAACATCGCTTGCTAATTTGGGCACACAAATGAGCTTACAGCTCACAGACCACACTTACTGAATCGAGCAATTCTAGTAATTAAACAGAGCCAGCTGACCTAAACATTGCTCTAACAAAAGACCAGCATTAAAAACAAAGCCTAAGTACGCATAATTTTAACAAAGCCGCTGCCGCGCCGGCCTTTGCATCACCGGTGTGAGATGAGACGTCAATGACTTGTCCTGGCGACATGCCGCCATTGGTGGACTTCGTGTCCCCCTGCTGAAGTAGATCGCGTCCTCGTCCTCGTCCTCGGCGCCGCCCTCAAGGTTGTAGTACTCATAGTAGTGGCTGCGCTAGAGCTCATGTTGGTACTCCACCGCCAATTCCTCAATGGACAGACACTTCTCTACCTCAACCTCGACCACGCGCAACTCCTCCTCCCGATGCTCCTCGATCTCAGCCGCCTCCTGCATCTCCAGCTCCCGCTCGGCGATCTCATGAGGAAGAAGGTGCTCCGTGGCCAGCGCTGCCTTTTCGGACGTGGTTTGCATGCTGGATTTTGAGGTGGCCTGGAATATCTTGGCGTGTGCGTCCTCGATCTTGGCATGGATGGCCTCGACTCGGGCCAGGGCGACATCGGCGGCACGGACGGCAGCTCGATCGCTCTAGGCGTTTCCAGCCACCGTCGCAGCAGCAGCTGCAGCCGTCTCGGCTGCTGCAGCCACCCTGTTGGCTGCCGTAGATGCCCTCTCGGCGGACGCGGCCGCGCTCAATGCGGATGAAGCGACACTCTGGGCGCAGGCGGCAGCGCTCGGGGAGGACGCGGCCACCGTACGGGCCCTCACGAAGCGTTTCCATGGCGTCATCTTTGCAAGAAGGGATTGCGGGAATGGGGATCTGGATTCCTGGATTCAGGGGTTGCCGGCACTGGAGCAGACAAAGCCGGTGAAGCTTAAGGAGGAAGACTTAAATAGACCCACGAATTTTCATCGCAAATGGTTCCTACAAAAAAACTGTGTGTGATGTTGTTGATATTTTTTATTAGCTGTGAAAGACGAATTTGGAGTAAAGTGGCTACGGATGGTATTTTAATTGTACGAGAAAATTTGTAGTACTAATACAACTGTCATGTCAAAATTTGGAAAATTTCAGGGGTCATTTGACCTTTTAAGACATTTAAGTGATTTTCTAGCCATTTAATGACCGTAATTCAAATTTGAACTACATGTGCATGCAACAGCTAACCATAGCGGTTTGAAAAGTCATATTTGTGTACTTGTGTGCGAGTTAATTCTATGCGCAGTAAATTGGAAGGAATTTTCTAACATATTGGTCTCACGGCTATGACACAAAGCATGGAGTGCCATGGCATTTAAATTCCAAAAAATTGAAAAATGATCAGAAACACATGAAACCTTGCTTGACGTAATGGCATGGCAACAAGATGGTGTGGTAAAGAAATTGGCCTATTTGACGAAAGTTTGGACACACACCCCTCACAAACCGGAGCAACTCACTAGAAGGCTCGTGGTTCCGAGAGGGAACAATGCATGTTTGATGACGAACGGGCGATAGCTTCCTCTTATGGCCTTCAAAATTTTTCTATAGTTAACGTGCACTAATACAACTGTCATGTAAAAATTTGGAAAATTCCAGGGGTCATTTGACCTTTTTAAGACATTTAAGTGATTTTCTAGCTATTTAATGACCGTAATTCAAATTTGAACTACATGTACATGCAACAGCTAACCATAACGGTTTGAAAAGTCATATTTGTGTACTTGTGTGCGAGTTAATTCCATGTGCAGTAAATTGGAAGGAATTTTCAAACATATTGGTCTCACAGCTATGACACAAAGCATGGAGTGCCATGGCATTTAAATTCCAAAAAATTGAAAAATGTTAAGAAACACATGAAACCTTGCTTGACGCAATGGCATGGCAACAAGATGGTGTGGTAAAGAAATTGGCCTATTTGATGAAAGTTTGGACACACACCCCTCATAAACCGGAGCAACTCACTAGAAGGCTCGTGGTTCCGAGAGGGAATAATGCATGTTTGATGACGAACGGGCGATAGCTTCCTCTTATGGCCTTAAAAAAATTTCTACAGTTAACGTACACTAATACAACTGTCATGTGAAAATTTGGAAAATTCCAGGGGTCATTTGACCTTTTTAAGACATTTAAGTGATTTTCTAGCCATTTAATGACCGTAATTCAAATTTGAACTACATCTACATGCAACAGCTAAGCATAACGGTTTGAAAAATCATATTTGTGTACTTGTGTGCGAGTTAATTCCATGTGCAGTAAATTGGAAGGAATTTTCAAACATATTGGTGTCACGGCCTAGACACATGCATGGAGTGCCATGGCATTTAAATTCTAAAAAATTAAAAAAAGATCAGAAACACATGAAGCCTTGCTTGATGTAATATCATGCCACCAAGATGATATGGTAAAAAATTTGGCATGTTTGAAGAAAGTTTGGACACACACCCCTAACAAACCGAAGCAACTCACCAAAAGGCTCGTGGTTCCGAGAGGGATTAATGCATGTTTGATGACCAACGGGCGATAGCTTCCTCTTATGGCGTTCAAAATTGTTCTACATTTAACATGCACTAATACAACTGTCATGTGAAAATTTGGAAAATTCCAGGGGTCATTTGACCTTTTAAAGACATTTAAGTGATTTTCTTGCCATTTAATGACCGTAATTCAAATTTAGACTACATCTACATGCAACGGCTAACCATAACGATTTGGAAAATCGTATTTGTGTACTTGTGTGCGAGTTAATTCCATGTGCAGTAAATTGGAAGGAATTTTCAAACATATTGGTGTCACGGCCTCGACACATGCATGGAGTGCCATGGAATTTAAATTCCAAAAAAATTAAAAAAAGATCAGAAACACATGAAGCCTTGCTTGATGTAATGTCAAGCCACCAAGATGATGTGGTAAAAATTTGGCATGTTTGACGAAAGTTTGGACACACACCCCTCACAAACGGGAGCAACTCACTAGAAGGCTCGTGGTTCTGAGAGGGAACAATGCATGTTTGATGACGAACAGGAGATAGCTTCCTCTTATGGCCTTCAAATTTTTTCTACAGTTAACGTGCACTAATACAACTATCATGTGAAAATTTGGAAAATTCCAGGGGTCATTTGACCTTTTAAAGACATTTAAGTGATTTGCTAGCCATTTAATGACCGTAATTCAAATTTGAACTACATCTACATGCAACGGCTAAGCATAATGGTTTGAAAAATCATATTTGTGTACTTGTGTGTGAGTTAATTTCATGTGCAGTAAATTGGAAGGAATTTTCAAACATATTGGTGTCACGGCCTGGACACATGCATGGAGTGCCATGGCATTTAAATACCAAAAAATTTAAAAATGATCAGAAACACATGAAACCTTGCTTGACGTAATGTCATGCCACCAAGATGATGTGGTAAAAAAATTGGCCTATTTGACGAAAGTTTGGACACACACCCCTCACAAACCGGTGCAACTCACTAGAAGGCTCGTGGTTCCGAGAGGGAACAGTGCATGCTTGACGACAAATCGACGATAGCTTCCTCTTATGGCCTTCAAATTTTTTCTACAGTTAACATGCACTAATACAACTGTCATGTCAAAATTTGGAAAGTTTCAGGGGTCATTTGAGCTTTTAAGACATTTAAGTGATTTTCTATCCATTTAATGACCGTAATCCAAATTTGAACTACATCTACATGCAACGGCTAACCATAACGGTTTGAAAAATCATATTTGTGTACTTGTGTGTGAGTGAATTCCATGTGCAGTAAATTGGAATGAATTTTCAAACATATTGTTGTCACGGCTTGGACACATGCATGGAGTGCCATGGCATTTAAATTCCAAAAAATTAAAAAATGATCAGGCGAAGTAAATATCTGGTGTTCAAAAAAGAAATTGTAAAGATCTTTCAAGACAACTAGGCCCCACATGATTGGCACTCTATTTCACACCTCGAGGTTTGGAAGGTGAGTGGTGCGGGTTATTAATCAGACACGGTTCTGTATTGGAGACCATTAGCTATTAAGTTCACACTTTGCTTTTGCTGCGGGAATCATGTGTAATTCAAACTACAGTACTCGTAAATTCCGGCGACCGGCGTGTGTACTGTTCCCGTCGATCTAGATTTCAGCCGCCAATAAATACTACCTTGCTCACGTCGTCCCGCCTGCATTCTCATCTACATCCTCCCCTCGCTCGCCCTCTCTCTCCCTCTATCTCTCAAATCTCTGTCATGGTGCTGCCGATCTGCCCACGTGCCGACGAGGAGGCTCCACCCCCCAAGGACACTCAGTCAAAGAGCAGAGACGAGGAGGATCCCTACGCGCCGCCGGACGAGGTTGTGCCGGACCCCCCAACTTTGGAGTGGTTTTGGGGCCAGTATAATCTTTGTCTGTGGAAGTCGCTGCCGCCGGCTGAGAAAGGCAGGCAAGTGGCGTTCAAGAAGGAGATGGCGGAGGAGGAAGCCAGGTACCAAGCAGCCTGTTAAGCCCGTGATGCCGCCTGGAAAAGGAGGCGGTGGAGCTTTGGGGGCGGGCGCATCGTCATGCGGAGGAGGTGTACAAAGATGGGTACTTCGCGAGGAAGGTCAAAGGCGCTAGGCGCCTCATCGCTGCGTGGAGGTGGGCCGATAAGCTCCAGCGTGCCACCGATGAGGAGCTCCGGTGGGCGCCCAATGAAATGGCAAGATCCTTTGCGCTCGTCCGCCAGGAAGAGGCAGATCGGTACGTCAAGCGCTGCGAGGCGGAGGAGGCAGAGTACTGCCTCTGCGCTGGGAAGACGCCGCGCACCAGGGAGCTGCTGGCGAGGGGCTACCGGAATACTGCACCCAGGAGGGATTATTAGTTTTAGTATTGTTCGTTTTCAATTTTATGCATTGTACCTAGTAGTTAAGTATCATCACATATATGTGATGATATTATATATATTCTGTGATGAACCAATGAACAATTAATATATATTATGAATTCCATTTTCTATCTGTTTTCGTATACTAATTTGTATCTAGCTGTTATCATCCACATATATAGAATGGAAAGCATATATACACACATTGAAACAGAACATATAAGAACGGAAAACAGAGTACACACATTGAAACAGAGCAATAAACAGAGCAATATTATGATTGCTGTGAATACATAGCGATCCACGTCGAAACTACTCAACAAAATAAAATGCGTCCATGAGACCATGACTAGCACCCCTTGCCTACGGTAGCTCTTGACTCTGCCTGAACTCGTGCAGGCATTCGTCCAAGTGGTCGACACGCTCGTGGTACATCTGGAGCGCGATCTCGAGCTCCAAGTTGGCTATTTCATCGGAGATCACCAGCTCGAGGATGCGACGGCCATGTTCCTCTACTGCACCCAGGTGGACACCTGGGCCAAGGAGGCGGTCGAGCCTAGCGACCAGCGCGTTGGCATCGAGCGGGCTGCGGACAAGGCGAAAGGCGCGACCCATGCGAACAGCGCGGCGGGCGTCCGGTGTAAGTACGACGCGGCCGGCCTCTGGTGCAAGTACGGAGCAGACGGCTTATGCACACTCCTAGCGAGGAATGGGGGTACTGCAGAGACATGTACCCAGCTGCGACGCCCTATCAACAGCAGGCAAGCGCTGATGGATCTGCTCTTGCTGTGCGGCGTGCCGTGCCTCTCGCTCTTTGGCGCTCCAACGGTCTCGCTGTGCGGCGAGCCGTAGCCTATCGGCGCGGACGCGCCTAGCTTGCTCTGTGGCGCACCATCGATCATGTTGTGCGGCGAGCTGCAACCACTCGGCTCTGACATGCCTATCTTGATCCACGGCGCTGAAGCACCATGCGCCAAGGGTCTGCTTAACCCTGGCGATGACGCGCATCACGGCGTCGTCCGTCGCATTGCCGGGGAGCGCCTTGGCCTCGACGGGCCGTGGTGCCTTCTCGTTTTCCTCATCGAGGAGGTTGATGGCAGAGGCGGCGCTTTGGTGGGTTGGCATGCTTGGAAAAGGTGGATGTGCTACAGGCTACGCTTGGTGCCTCTGTGCGTCGCGCACCGCCTAGGTGTATGCGCAATGTCGCTGGGTGGCATCGAGAAACCAGTGAGGAAATGGAGGGAAATGATGGCGTGTTCATAAGACGCCATCAATTAATGGAAACTTAGCATAGAAGGAACATCGAGCTAGCACGACGCCTGTGGGCACATTGCTTGCCCAAGGCTATGATCCATATACTTGTGTGCCCAATAGAGCACACTATTCACAGTAAAGAATAATGTTCCGTTTATCCTAGTAGAGCAGTGGCGGCAAGCGTCACAAGAATTAGATGATGATCAGATGATCGTTTATCCTAGTTAATTATGCATGTAATAGTTTACTTTGGTGTGTGGAAATGTCATGTGTGTACTAGCCAGCTGTGTAATTGGATGTTTGCCACATATCACACACATCTTGTTTACACAAAATGTTTCTGTTCTCTTGGCTCAACACAAACAGTTTATCGGAATGAACTGTATGCCCTCCATTGCACACACCTTGATCTGGCTGAACCGTTTCTGTTGCGTTGCCTAATCGAAAACAGTTCATCCGACTGAACCGTATGCCGTATATCGCACACACCTTGATCTGGCTGACCTTGTCTTTTGTGTTGCCTAATCACAAACAGTTCATCCGAGTGAACTATATGCCGTATATCGCACACACCTTCATCTGGCTGCCTGTTTCTGTTGTTCCGCCTCATGACAAACAGTTTATCCGAGTGAACTATATGCCATATATCGCACACACCTTCATCTGGCTGCCCGTTTCTGTTGGTTTGCCTCATCGCAAACAGTTCATTGAACTGAACCATATGCCCCGCATCGCACACACAACTAAAATCTGAACCGTGTTTGATGTATCCACCATCGCAAACGTTTTGCATCTTTTTTGACTTTTTTTTTCATCACCGTTTGTGATTAATGCATCGCACACAGTTTCGTCGAAGGGTCTCTGATTGTAGTGTCGCGTTAGCAGCATCCTGCAGTAGTGTAAGGTGGCTTATGTGTGAAAGAGCGTATCATATCACAGGGTTTGGATGCACCAGGGAAGTTTGCACCACAACTCAAGGTGAGTAAGGGCAATGCACGGTACCGAAGAGGCTAGCAAAATGCGGAAGGGTGAGAGTGCGTATAATCCATGGACTCAACATTAATCATAAAGAACTCACATACTTATTGCAAAAGTTAATTAGCCCTCGAAGCAAAGTACTACTACACATGCCCCTAGGGGGATAGAATGGTAGGAAAATACCATCACTCGTCCCCCGACCGCCACTCATAAGGAATACAATAAAAAATAAATCATGCACCAATTTCATCGCATAGCGAGAGACCATATGTGCATGCTTCAGGAATAACAAACCTTAACACAAATATTCTTACTAAACCACAATTAATCACTAGCATGACTCTAATATCACCATCTTTATATCTCAAAACAAATGCAAGGAATCAAACTTCTCACATATTCAATGATCTTCATGAAAGTTTTTATTATACCCCTCTTGAATACCCAACATATTAGGACTAAATTCATAACCTAAGAAAATTTCCATACTATTTATAAGACTCTCAAAATAATAGAAGTGAAGCATGAGAGTTCATCAATTTCTTCAAAATATAACCACCGCCGTGCTCTAAAAGATGTAAGTGAAGCACTAGAGCAACTACCTAGCTCAAAAAATATAAGTGAAGCACATAGAGTATTCTAATAAATTCACGATTAATGTGTGTCCCTCTCAAAAGGTGTGTACAGCAAGGATGATTGTGTCAAACTAAAAAGCAAATAAAGCAAAGACTCATATAATACAAGACACTCCAAGCAAAACACATATCATGTGGTGAATAAAAGTATAGCCTCAAGTAATTTACCGATAGATTGAAGACAAAAGATGGGATGCCATCCAGGGCCTCCCCAAGCTTAGATGCTTGGTTGTCCTTGAATATTACCTTGGGATGCCTTGGGAATCCCCAAGCTTAGGCTCTTGCCACTCCTTATTCCGTATTCCATCGAAACTTTACCCAAAACTTGAAAACTTCACAACACAAAACTCAACAGAAAACTCGTGAGATTCGTTAGTATAATAAAACAAATCTCCACTTTTAGGTAATGTTGTAAACTCATTACAATTTTATATTTGCATTATATATACTGTATTCTAACTTCACATCGGCTCATACTCCCCGATACTACCCATAGATCCATCAAAATAAGCGAACAACAGAATGAAAACATAATCTGTCAAAAACAGAAGAGTCTGTAAAGACCTGAATTAAGATCATACTTCTGTAACTAAAAAAATTGTGAAAATTTTGGACAACGTACGCAACCTGTATATCAATATTTTGTAAAAAAATTAGATTTTTCCACATTCCAGCAAATTTTAACAATTCTGCTACTGGACGCAAAAGTTTCTGTTTTTTCTCAGAATCAAATCGACTATCTTCCAAATCATCCCAAATGTCTTACTTGGCACAAACACTTATTAAAGCATTAAAACACAATCCTAACAGAAGTATAATTGCATAAACTCATAAAAACAGAAAATAAATATATTGGGTTGTATCCCAACAAGCGCTTTTCTTTAAAGCCTTTTAGCTAGGCGTTGATAATTTTAATGATGCTCACATGAAAGACAAAAAATTGAAGCACAAAGAGAGCATCATATAGCATGTAAGAAACAAGTTTAAGTCTAACATACTTCCTATACATAGGCATTTTATAGGGAAAAAATTATCAAGACAAGCAAAAACTAGCATATGCAAGGAAGAAGAAAGAAACAATAGCAATCTCAACGTAACGAGAGGTAATTTAGTAACATGACAATTTCTACAACCATATTTTCCTCTCTCATAACAATTACATCTAGGATCATAATCAAATTCAACAATATAGCTATCATATAAAATTTTCTCTTCATGATCCTCATGCATAAAAATTTTATAATCTTCCAAGATAGTGGGATTAACATCAACTAAAGTCATGACCTCTTCAAACCCACTTTTATCAAAAAAATCATAAGATTGAACACTCTCCAAATATGTGGGATTATTTTTACCTAGAGTTGACACTCTTCCGAACCCACTTTCAATATTATCGCAAACATATTCATCACGAGGCTTAAATAAATTTTCAAGATCATAAGAAGCATTATCACCCCAATCATGATCATTGCAATAAGTAGTGGACATAGCAAAATTAGCATCCCCAAGCTTGGGGTTTTGCATATTATTAGCACAATTGACATTAATAGAATTTATAATAACATCATTGCAATCATGCTTTTCATTCAAGGAGCTATCGTGAATCACTTTATAAATTTCTTCTTTTAACACTTCATCACAATTTTTAGATTCATGAATTTCAAGCAATACTTCATAAAGATAATCTAGTGCACTTAACTCACTAGCAATTGGTTCATCATAATTGGATCTTTTAAAAAGATTAGCAAGTGGATGAGGATCCATAAACTTTTTGCTTTCTGATTTGGAATAAACATACAATTATGCCCAGCAAACAAACCAAGTAGGACATAAGGGCAAACAAAAAAGAAGGCAAATAAAAAGGCAAATATTTTTGCATTTTTCTGAAAATGTTTTAGAAGTGGGGGAGAGGAAAACGAGAGGCAAATGGCAGATAATGTAAATGCAAGAGATGAGAGTTTATGATGGGTAATTGGTAGGCTTGATGTAGACCCTCCCCGGCAACGGCGCCAGAAATTCTTCCTGCTACTTCTTGAGCTTGCGTTGGTTTGTCCCTTGAAGAGGAAAGGGTGATGCAGCAAAGTAGAGATAAGTATTTCCTTCAGTTGAGAACCAAGGTATCAATCCAGTAGGAGGAACACACAAGTTACCAATGGTTGCACCTACACAAACAAACAAATACTTGCACCCAACGCGATAAAGGGGTTGTCAATCCCTTCGTGGTTACTTGCTGGGATGAGATCTGATAGAGATAGGTATAAAAGATAAATAAAAGTGCAAAATAAAGTTAAGGTAATTACATTGCAGCATGGTATTTTTGGGTTTTTTGGTTTTGTAGATATGATAAAAGATATACCCCGGGGGCCATAGTTTTCACTAGAGGCTTCTCTCTTGAAAGAACACATACGGTGGGTAAACAAATTACTGTTGAGCAATTGATAGAAAAGCACAAAGTTATGACGATATCTAAGGCAATGATCATGAATATAGGCATCACGTCTGTGACAAGTAGACCGATTCCTGCCTGCATCTACTACTATTACTCCACACATCGACCGCTATCCAGCATGCATCTAGTGTATTAAGTTAACAAGAATGGAGTAACGCCTTAAGCAAGATGACATGATGTAGAGGGATAGATCCAACCAATATGAATAAACCCCACCATTTTATCATTAATGGCAACAATACAAATACGTGTCATGTTGTCGTGGGGAACCACGGCCACCTATGGGGCCATCAACCCCTTTTTGGTTCGGCAGGGGGGATGAGCACGTTGCACAAAGAGCGGAGAGCGTAGCGCAGCACGACAGAGATCACGCGGGCAGTTTTTACCCAGGCTCGGGCTACCGTGAGGCATAAAACCCTACTCTTGCTTTGGTAGATTGATGGTGGATTGTGGTGGATACGCAGCGCTCTTGCCCGGCAGGGTTGCCTCTGGGCGAGGGCAGCTACGCATGTACGAGTGTACAAGGGTCCGAATCCTTTCTATGGTTGCCATGGCCCTCCTTTTATAGATCAAGGGGTCACCACAATGGCAAATCAGTCATTATGTACTGATTAGATAGCGAACAGTGCTATCATACCTAACTCTGCAGACAGATTAGAGCGCATTAAATGCGCCGCTTAATGTCACATCGTGGCATGCCCGGCAAGCCTTGCCGGGCTGCTCGGCCACCTTCTCGTCTATCTGCTTGCCACATCTCTGGACGGGTGTCATTTGGAGATGGTTTCCATAGGAAGTGGCTGCCACGTGCCAAATAACAGCCACTTAGTCACTTGGTGGCTTGACACCGCACCGATCGATGACTTGCGTCGCTGTGAGGTGGAGCGGTGGAGCCTTGGCGGGGTAGTTTGCCTTCGTCTCGCCCGGCAGGCCTACCGGGATGGTCTTGAGGCTTGTCTTTGGGGCCACCTTGACCTCGCCAGGCTCGCCTGCCCGGCAAGGGAGGCTTTCCCTCAATGGTGTCTCGCTCATTTAGCGTGTCTTGGTCTTCTCGATCTGCCCTTTGATCCCTCAAAGAGCTATCTCTTCAACTCGATCTCACTTTGGATGTTGCTACCTTGCTCTTTTAGGCCTATGCACAGTCTGGGCAATAGGCCTAGGGTTTGTTGCACCGACAGGAGCCCCCGGGCCTGGCTCAAATGGGCTGCCGGGCGTCGTCGGGGTAGGCCCTATCCAGTGCACAGGCAAGAGGGTAGCAATTGCTTGTCCTTTGAGATCTTCTTTGCTTCTACATTAACCTGAGCCCAGGTCAGTTTCTGGTTCTCCTGCGCGTCGTGTAATGCCGACTGTGGTGGGGCCATCCTTGTAATGGCCCGTGAATGACTTTAACACATGGGTGAGTAACTGCCAATTCACTCTTCCCACCACGCCCTTATCCTCTGGCCACGTATGATAAATGCATTGAGTGGGGTAGGTAACGGAGGCGCGTGGTGCCGGAGAGCGTCAAGGCAGGGCCCCGGCCTTCTTGGATTGGTGGAGATGGACGGCGGTTACCCGTCGAGGGATCAGCTCCCAGCCCCCAGCCCGCCTATATAAAAGGGTTGCGAGGGGAAGCGGAAATGCCCATCCACGCACCTTTTCTCCTTGTTTCCCTCTTTCTTCTTGCAATGTTGAGAGGAAGAGACCGGGGCCAGGCCCTGGGCTCGAGATTGGGGTTGATACGCCGAAAGATTGTGTAGGTGCCTGGGGAGTGAGTCTGGTCCGGGGCCGAAAGGGATGTGGCGGTCAAGCCACTCGCAACGCAGGAGATGCCAAGCTTTTCCAGTGTGGGGGCGTGCTTGTCTCCTTTGCCCGGGTCGGCCATCTGGCGGGCAGCGCTAGGCCTTGCCGTGAACTGCTGCGGCTTTCTGCCCTGACGCTGGAGCTCCCAGGGCTCCTGGCATCTGTCTGGGGTGCAGCGCTCGGGTCCTTAGGTAATCCCAGCACTGCCCCCTTTGGCGAAGTCCGGGCGAATGTCGAAGACGGCGACATCTTCTTGCCCTCCGAGGTGGGGAGCGATGCTCCTTGCGCGTCTCGGACGCCGTCGTCGCCCGTAGCTTCTTTGGGGGAGGCGACGGCTCGAGGGGCCGGCGTCCTCCTGGAGTGGTGGTGATGAAGAAAGAATGAGGGAAGACGGAGAAGGAGGGGGGCCGGGCGTTAGGTCGGAGTACGATGGCACCGACGCCTTCGTCTCGTATTGCCGACCTGCTGCCTCATCTTTCCGCTTTTCCCTTCCCTCCCCGGCACCATCATCACCGGCCTCCTGGCTACCGGGGAGGGGTTCGCTCTCTTGGTGCCTTCGCCTCCTCCAGCAGTCTTCCAGCCGGGCTCCAATGGTTTTTTCCGTCGGCGCTCACGCTGGGGCTTCTGACTGGTCCTGGGGGTGGTGACCAGGGCACCACCGAGCCGCTCCTTCCACCTCTCTCCTTCGCAGCCTCACCACTCTCGATCTTGTCAGGTTGCGCCCGGCAGGCCTTGACGGGATTGGGTCGGGCATCTGCTCAGGCACTCCTTTTGCCCTCTTCCTTTTCCACCACAGTGCCTAGGAGGAGAGGGACAAGAAAGGGATTACGGGGCACTTATATTTTTTCAATCTAAAATATGTAGGCATTTGCCAAACTTTAGTCTAAATTATGTAATCTCCTTTATCCATGTCTGTGTTCTGTAAGATTTGTACTTGTTAATCAGCATATTAATGAAAAAGACAAACCTTGTCGGGTACTTGTGCATGCAACATATCCATGCAGAGGTGACATGCCTCTATACATTAAAGTAAACAAGTTTTCCCCGGTAGGCTATCCTGCCGGTACCCTCAGTTCGTTGCCGCGGGGCTAGGCCTGCCAAGCACAAACCATAGGGAGGGACCAGCCCCCCGCCAAACCTTTTCCGCCAAAGGCCACTACAACCATCCTGACCGAAGCAACGTTCGAGTCAAGGGATGGGAGCACCTAGGTTTTAAAGGTGGTGAGGTTTTCACATGCACAAGTTTCTCTTCACAGAACACATATGGATAAGAGATAAAACTTATCTATTTGGCTTGCCGGGGATCGCGACGTAGGCTTGTGTTCTCTTCTCTTCTTCGGGACCAAGTCCATGGTAAGAGCCCTGCAACCTAGTGCAGATGAAAATGATGCCATGTGCGATCTGATCTACATGATCATGCTATGCTCATGATATGCTTATCCATGCATGCAAGTTTTGGGGGCCCCCCAGCGCTTCGTTTATTTCTCTATTGCTCAGGGTCTGCACCTGGCTTTGTACAAGGGGTTACATGCAGCATCGGCAAGGCCTGTACAAAAGGGTGGCTGCCGGGCAGGGCCCGACAGCCGCGCCTTACGGGTAGAACTTACGGAGATGCTCAATGTTCCATGAGTTTTGCAATTGAATGCCATCTCTGGTCTCCAGACGGACAGCGCCAGGTCTAGTAACTCGTACTACCCGGTAAGGGCCTTCCCACTTTGGTGTCAACTTGTTCGTACCCTTGGCGGACTGAACGCGCCTAAGGACAAGGTCGCCTTCCTCAAGACTCTGGGCATGAACCCTGTGGCTGTGATAGCGACATAAGGCTTGCTGGTAGCGTGCATCACGCGTAGCAGCCCGAAGACTGTTCTCCTCGAGTAGCACAACATCGTCACGCCGGTGCTGTTCTTGCGCCACTTCATCGTAGGCAAGCACTCGAGGTGACCCGTAAATGAGTTCTGTGGGGATAACTGCTTCTGCCCCATAGACTATGGAGAAGGGAGTCTGCCCGGTAGCTCGATTTGTTGTCATTCTGAGGGACCAAAGAACCACCGGCAGCTCGTCGATCCATCGCCTGCCGCACTCCAGCAGCTTATCAAATGTTCTTGTCTTGAGTCCTCTCAACACTTCAGCGTTCGCCCTCTCAGCTTGCCCGTTGCTCCTTCGATGAGCGATAGAGGCGAATAAGATTTTGCTTCCGAGGGCATGAACGTATTGCATGAAGGCGTGGCTCATGAATTGGGTGCCATTGTCGGTGATGATGCGGGCAGGGACCTCGAAGCGGCACACCAATCCTTTCAAGAACTTGATAGCTGACTGAGCAGTCACCTTTCCCACGGGCTCTACTTCCAGCCGCTTTGTAAACTTGTCGATTGCAACGAACAAGAATTCAAAGCCCCCGGTGGCACGGGGGAAGGGGCCCAAGATGTCGAGCCCCCAGACCGAAAACGGCCATGACAAAGGGATTGTCTGAAGTGCTTGGGCAGACAGATGGATATTCTTGGAATGGAACTGGCAGGCTTCACATTTGGTGACCAACTCAACTGCATCTTGGAGGGCTGTGGGCCAGTAAAATCTTTGCCGGAAGGCTTTTCCAACCAGCGCCCTCGATCCAGTGTGTGAGCCGCACATACCCTTGTGTATTTCTGCCAATAGTTCCTTTCCTTCCTCCCGGCAAATGCACTTCAATTTCACACTGTTGGGCCTTCTTCTGTACAGCGTGTTGTCAACAAACTGATACATACTGGCCCTCCGGGCTACTCTTTCAGTTTCTTATTGCTCTTCGGGGAGTTCTCCAGGTTGGAGGAAATGGACTATGTGCCGCGCCCAAGTTGGAGCCTGGGGCTCGGCAATGAGGACTAGTGGCACCTCCTCATTCGTGGGAGTGCATTCCTTGACCGCAGGGACCGGTGGTCTAGCGGGAGGGTGCAGCTCAGCGATCGAAGGGGAGTTGTTCCCGCCAAGCCCTCTGCCGGGGGCCTCGGGAGGTTCTGCCGGGAGAGGCTTGCCAGAGTCCAGTTTCCTCCTTTTTCTGGCCATTGTTACCGGGGATACGGAGGGTTGAGTCAGATGGAGAACAAAAATCCCTGGTTCCACAGGGAGTTTTTGCGCAGTGCACTTCAACAGATGATCAGTGATGCTGTTTTCTACACGGGGTACATGCTCTGTTTGCAATCCGTCAAAGCACTCGTCCAACTTCCTCACTTCCTCAACGTATGCCTCCATCAATGGACTTTGGTAATCCTTGTTCACTTGTCTCACCACAAGTTGCGATTCTCCGCGGATGTTCAGCTTCTTGATTCCTAGTTCTGTTGCGATCCTGAGCCCGGCAAGGAGCCCTTCATACTTCGTAGTATTGTTGGTAGCCTCCTCCCGGGGGAAATGCATCTGGACGACGTACTTCAGGTGCTCCCTAGTGGGGGCAACGAGAAGTACGCCAGCTCCTGCACCTTGTAGGGAGAAGGCACCATCGAAATACATAATCCATTCTTGGGGCGCCTCCTTGCCGAGGATAACTGTCTCCAACACTTCTTCATCAGGGGTTGGCATCCACTCTGTAATGAATTCTGCTAGTGCTCTGCTCTGAATGGTTGACATGCTTTCAAACTTTAAACCAAAGCTGGACAACTCCAAAGCCTATTCCACAATCTTGCCAGTGGCCTCAGGGTTCCGAAGTATGCATTGCAAGGGGAAGCGGGTGACAACCGTGACCTCATGGGCTTGGAAGTAGTGGCGTAGTTTCCTTGAGGCCATGATGAGGCCAAAAATCAACTTTTGCACGCCAGAGTACCTTGACCTAGCCCCCTGTAACAGGGTGCTGAGGAAGTACACTGGGCGCTGCACCACTTTCTTCTTTGCCGTGACCATAGAACCGCTTCTGCTGCCCTGCCTTTCTCCGCTTTGGACTAACTCTGGCCTTGCCGGGACGGGTTCACTTCCTTCTCCAGAGGGGACGATGGTGGCTACTGCTTCGTCTACTTCCCGCTGTGCCACCAGTGCCGCACTAACCACTTGATTGGTTGCCGCTAAGTATAGCAGCAATGGCTCTTGTGGTTTGGGAGCGATCAAAGTGGGCACAGAGGAGAGATAGGTCTTCAAATCTTGTAGTGCGGCGTCTGCCTTCTTCAAGATTTTGAAGAACGGCAAGGCGCGCTCGGCAGACTTGGAAATGAACCTGCTAAGCGCGGCAATGCATCCAGTCAAATGCCTCACGTCCTTAACTGTCTTGGTTGCTTGAATCTTCTCGATAGCCTTGATCTTGTCGGGGTTGGCTTCTATCCCCCGATTAGACACAAAGAAGCCAAGTAGCTTGCCAGAAGGGACACCAAACACGCACTTCTTCGGGTTCAGCTTCAAGTTAATCTTGCGCAGATTAGCAAAGGTTTCTTCCAAATCCTGGATGAGGGTTGATCTGTCCTTGGTCTTGACCACAATATCATCCATGTAAGCTTCAATGTTTCTGTGCAGCTAGGACTCAAAGTCAATCTGTACTGCTCTTGCAAAAGTGGATCCGGTGCTCTTCAACCCGAAGGGCATCCGTACGAAGTAGTGCGTGCCACATGGGGTTATGAGCGCGGTCTTCTCCTTTTCTTCCTTGGACATGAAAATCTGGTGGTATCCAGAGTATGCATCCAAAAAAGAGAGCAAGTCACACCCAGAGGTGGAATCCGCAATCTGGTCGATGCGCGGCAAGGGAAATGGGTCCTTCGGGCATGCCTTGTTTAGATCCGTAAAATCTATGCAAAGCCTCCATTTCCCATTAGCCTTGCGTACCACCACAGGATTTGCTAACCATGTTGGATGCAGCACTCCTCTGACCAGACCAGCTACCTCAAGTTTCTTGATCTCCTCGGCAATGAATTGCTGCCGCTCCAAAGCTTGCTTCCGGACCTTCTGCTTGACAGGTCGGGCATGTGGGCAGACAGCAAGGTGGTGCTCGATTACCTCCTTGGGAACACCGGGGATATCAGATGGTTGCTAGGCAAACACATCAATATTCGCCCGCAGGAAGGCAACGAGCGCGCTTTCCTATTTGTCATCAATGGTGGCACTGATAGTGAAGGTACCATCAGCGCCAGCCAGCCCTGCCGGGACATTTTTCACAGCGGGTGCAGCAGCCTTGGGTCTCTTGCTATTGGAACTCTCTGGCACGTCATCCATGGGCGCAATGTACTCCGAAGAGACACGTTTCCCGGATTCCTTGCAGGCATCCTTGCTATCTCTCTTCTTATTCTTGTTTTCCTTGGCGGGAACACTGGCTTCCGCGGCCTCTGCCGCGACTGCTTCCCGATACATCTTGTCCACACAAATGACTGCATCCTTCATGTCTGACGGAATTGAAATGACGCCTATCGGCCCTGGCATATTCGAGGTATTGTAGGCATAGTGGGATGCCACCATGAATTTGGCCAGGGCTTGGCGGCCAAGGATTCCATTGTACGGCAGGGGGAGGTCAACCACATCAAATACGATCTTCTCAGTCCAATAGTTTAACTCCCCCCGAACGTCACCGGTAGCATGATCTTCCCCTTAGGATGGCTCCTGCCGGGGTTGATCCCTTGAAATGTGCCGATAACCTTGAGCTCTTCCTCTGCAATCTGAAGTTTGCTGATGACCTTTGGAGAAATCAGATTCAACCCGGCCCAGCCGTCCACCAACATCTTTGTGACCTTGAGGTTGCGGATTGTTGATGAGACCAACAACGGCAAGCACCCTACCGCAGTGGTGTGGTCAGGGTGATCCTCTTCGTCAAAGATGATGGGCGTGCGGGACCACTTGAGCGGCTTCCGAGAATCTGCCGCTGGCTCCACGGCATTGACTTCACGTGCCCACTGTTTAAGTTGGCGGTGAGAGGAGTGCAGAGATGCACCCCCGTCAGTGCACAGGGCGTCAGTGGCTTTCTGGAACTCCTGCTCAATGGTTTCCTCTTCATCTCCTCCATCACTCTCATCATTGCAATCCTCCTTCTTATGGCCTCTGGCGGGTTTCCCTTGATTTTGAGGAACCTTGCCGGGGTGGCTTGCTCCGCCGCCTCGTTCTTTCCCGCCAGCACCATCTTGGCCTTTCTCCTTATCACGCTTCTCGTATTCAGCCCTCTGCTTCTTGACGAGCTGCTCGACCTGATGACACTCCTCGAGATCGTGGCCCTTGGTCCGATGGATCTTGCAGCATGGCCCATCACCTTTCCCAGCCTTCTCGGCAGCCGCACCTTCCCGGCAATCGGTGCACACGGCAACTTCCTTGCCGGGAACTTCGGTCTTGGCCTTCTTGCCAGTACTTGGTGTGCCTGATCCCTCAACGGTCATCACTGCCTTATCCTTGTGCCTTTTGTTGTGCTTCTTGTTCTTCTTCTTCTGACTGGTGGGCTCGTCATCATCCTCTGAGTCAATGTCGACGCCATCCTCTTCACCGGGGAGACGCCTCCCCTCCTCTACCCGAGCACACTTATCCACTAGAGTGTAAACTCCTTCACAGTCTTGGGCAGTCGAACATTCATCTTGGAACGTATCCGACGGTTGCGCACATTGGACTGGAACGCAGCTATCACAGCTACCGGATGGATGTCTGGAATGTTCGTGTGTACTCGGCTGAATCTCTACATGTACTTCTGCAGGGTCTCTCCTTCCTTCTGCGGGAGGAGCTGCAAGTCGCTGGGCCGCCCTGGTTCTTGATGGCCGCCCGTGAAGGTGCCAACTAACTCATGGCACAAGTCAGCCCTGGTCGAAATGGAGTTCTCCGGCAGGTGCATCAGCCAAGACCTCACATTTGGCTTGAGTGACAGAGGGAAGTTGTTGGCGAACACCTTCTCGTCTCTTCCCCCGGCAGCTTGAACAACGATGGTGTAGATGCTCAAGAACTCTGCCGGGTTTAGTTTCCCGTCGTACTTCTCTGGTGTTTCTGGCTTGAACATGCGGAGAGATGGCTAATGGACTTGTCGCAACTCACAAGTGAAGACGGGGCACCCAACCTCGAAAGGTAGGTACCCACCTTCACCGAGAGAGGGCTCATCGGCGTCAGGGCCATTGTGCCTATTAGACTGGCGGTGGGTGTCGCGGCGTCGCTCGATGATGATGCGCGCGCCTTCCCTTTGCCTGTCCTCCAGGACTCGCCATTGGCCTTGCTGCGCTCGAGGGTCGGACGAAGCCATCGAGACGTCGTTGAGTTCTTGATCGCATGGCTCTGGCCGTGGCCCCTACGCAGGCCACCGCGGAGGGGACTGCACCATGGGGGTGGCCCCTTCGGCACGACCAGTAGCGTGGGCCGCCATCGTCACCTGGGGAGGCCGCAGCGGGCCAGCTCGATGTGATCATCCCGCCTCGGCGAAACCAATCAGGCTTTGAATGGTGGCTCTCCACTCATCCATTTGATCGGCTGCCGGCGAAAATCTCAACAGCAGTTGGGCCCGCGCCATGTTCTCTGAAGCGGTGCATGGCATGGCTGATGACGTAGACGGTAGCGTCGCCTGGCTCCTTATTGTGCCGGTAGTAGCCGCGCCGTGTTCTTGTCGTCGTGAGCCCGTCGCCAGGGTGGCGTGGTGACGAGGTGGAGGTGCTTGAGGGCCAGCGGCTCCGTTTGGCGCATCGGCAGGGCCAGCTCGTTCCAGGAGTGGCGCACGCCCTGCGGCCGCGCCCGCAGCGAGAGCGGCCGGAGAGTTGCGATTCGCCCCAGAGCGAGTGCCACCGCTGTGGCTGTGCCCTTCGGCCGGGTGGAGAGGTGCAGACAAAATGATTTCTCCACACGTACCTCATGGAGCGTGGCCGCTGGGATTCTGTTGGTGCTGTCCTTCCCCGGTGCCTTCTGCCCTCGTTTTGACCGCAGGGGAGGTGGTGACGACGTCGCCTGCGTCGGCCACGTCCCCCGCAGCGTCCATGTCTCCGTGCGTCCCCGTAGCCCCCGCGGCATCGGCAGCCGCGTGTGACAGGGCCTTCGAAGTGGACGGACGAGCCGCATCACCAGGCTTCTTCTTGGGCGCCATGGACGATGGAGCCGTCGATGACGAAGATGATGAAGATAATGGCGCGCTGCGCACGCTTCTCGGGTTCACGTAAGCGCTTCCCCCTACCTGGCGTGCCAAAGATGTTGTGGGGAACCATGGCCACCTATGGGGCCATCAGCTCCTTTGTGGTTCGGCAGGGGGGATGAGCACGTTGCACAAAGAGCGGAGAGCGTAGCGCAGCACGACAGAGATCACGCGGGCAGTTTTTACCCAGGTTTGGGCCGCCGCGAGGCATAAAACCCTACTCCTGCTTTGGTGGATTGATGGTGGATTGTCGTGGATACGCAGCGCTCTTGCCCGGCAGGGTTGCCTCAGGGCGAGGGCAGCTACGCGCGTACGAGTGTACAAGGGTCCGAATCCTTTCTATGGTTGCCATGGCCCTCTTTTTATAGATCAAGGGGTCACCACAATGGCAAATCAGTCATTGTGTACTGATTAGATAGCGAACAATGCTATCATACCTAACTCTGCAAACAGAGCAGAGTGCATTAAATGCGCCGCTTAATGTCACATCGTGGCATGCCCGGCAAGCCTTGCCGGGCTGCTCGGCCACCTTCTTGTCTGTCTGCTTGCCACGTCTCTGGACGGGTGTCATTTGGAGATGGTTTCCATAGGAAGTGGCTGCCACGTGCCAAATAACAGCCACTTAGTCACTTGGGGGCTTGACACCGCACCGATCGATGACTTGTGTCGCTGTGAGGTGGAGCGGTGGAGCCTTGGCGGGGTAGTTTGCCTTCGTCACGCCCGGCTGGCCTACCGGGACGGTCTTGAGGCTTGTCTTCGGGGCCACCTCGACCTCGCCAGGCTCGCCTGCCTGGCAAGGGAGGCTTTCCCTCAATGGTGTCTTGCTCATTTAGCATGTCTTGGTCTTCTCGATCTGCCCTTTGATCCCTCAGAGAGCTATCTCTTCAACTCGATCTCGCTTTGGATGTTGCTACCTTGCTCTTTTAGGCCTGTGCACGGTCTGGGCAACAGACCAAGGGTTTGTTGCACCGACACATGTCCCCTTCTGTCACTGGGAATAAGCACCGCAAGATTGAACCCATTACAAAGCACCTCTCCCATGACCAGAAAAATCAATATAATTGGCCAAACCAAATCAATAGATCGGAGAGAAATACAAAGCTAACTTAATCATGCACAAAAGAGTTCAGAGAAGACCCAAATAATATTCATAGATAATCTGATCATAAATCCACAATTCATCAGATCTCAACAAATGCACCGCAAAAGAAGATTACATCGAATAGATCTCCAAGAACATCGAGGAGAACATTGTATTGAAGATCAAAGAGAGAGAAGAAGCCATCTAGCTACTAGCTATGGACTCGTAGGTATGTGGTAAACTACTCACACATCAATGAAAGGGCAGCAAGGTTGATGTAGAGGCCCTCCGTGATCGAAGCCCCCTCCGGCGAAGTACTGGAACAGGTCTCCAGATGGGCTCTCACGAGGACAGAAACTTGCGGCGGCGAAAAAGTATTTTTGGTGTGCCCTCTGGTATACGGGAAATATTTGGGTATTTATAGAACAAAGGTTAGGGTTAGAGGAGCATCAGAGGGCCCATGAGGCTGGGGGGGCACGCCCTCCGAGCTTGTCGCCGACCGATGGCCCCTCTGGCATCCTCTCGAAGGTTCCTGGGTGTCTTCTGGTCCAAGAAAAATCCTCAAAAAGTTTCGTTCCGTTTGGACTCTGTTTGGTATTGATTTTCTGTAAAAGACAAAAACAAGGAAAAAACAGCAACTGGCACTGGGCACTAGGTTAATAGGTTAGTCCCAAAAATGATATAAAATAGCATAATAATGCATATAAAACATCCAAGATGGATAATATAACAACATGGAACAATAAAAAATTATAGATACATTGGAGACGTATCAAGGTCTTGCTGATATATTGCTGATCTTGCTACAGCTAAGTCACATTCCTCCCGCAGAGCATCGAGGGACTCTTGTCGAGCCTGCTTATTATCTGCTTCAACATAAGCCGCAACTCTGGGGGAATCATGATGAATATTGCTAGGTAACACTGCTTCTGCACCATAAACCATGAAGAAAGGCGTGTATCCAGTTCCTCCTCGGGCGAGTGATGTATCCCAGGACATTGTCGAGACGGTCGTCTAGGCAGAGGATGGCCAGGGCAGCTCTGTCGCTGATGATATGTCTTGAAGGGTCCAGATCCCGCTCGATCTGCTCAGTCTCTAGCTCTTCATTGAGACAAAACTCTGTCGGCAGAAATAGTATAAGAGTCAGCACTCGCGAGAATTTTAAAGCAAGTAGGAATCACTTGGCTCAGGGTCATACCTGTGAGCTTCGCGCTCATCTCCTCGCTGAAGTCCTTGATGTACTACTCAAGCGTTGCCTTCTACTGGAGGAGCTGGACGACCTTCTCGTTCAGAGTCTTTCTCTCCTACTCAAAAGCACTCACCTGGGTGTTGCACTTTGTCTCCCACTCGGCGTAATGCTTCTTGAGCTTGGAAATCTCATTTTTGCCACCTCAGTAGTAGCCTTCAGAATTCTGTTCTCCTTCTCAAGTTTGGCGACTGATGCCAGCTTGTCCTCGGTGGCCTTGGTCTTGGTCTTGGCCTCCTTCTGTGCAAGTGCCAGCTGCTTGTCCTTGTCCTTTAGAGCCCGCTTCATGGTTTATAAAGAAATAACAGTCCTGAGCCTCTTTACAACACTACTGCAGGATGCTGCTAATGCGATACTACAATCAGAGACCCTTCGATGAAACTGTGTGCAATGCATTAATCACAAACGTTGATGTAAAAAAACCATCAAAAAAGATGCAAAGCATTTGCGATGGTGGATACATCAAACACGGCTCAGATTTTAGATGTGTGTGTGTTGCTGGGCATACGGTTGATCCATACGAACTATTTGCGATGAGATAGAACAATAGAAACGGGCAGCCAGATCAAGGTGTGTGCGATATACGGCATACAGTTCGCTCCGATGAACCGTTTGCGATGAGACGGAACAACAGAAACGGGCAGCCAGATGAAGGTGTGTACGATATACAGCATACACTTCACTCGGATGAACTGTTTATGATTAGGCAACACAAAAGAAACGGTCAGCCCGATGAATGTGTGTGCGATATACAGCATACAGTTCACTCGGATGAACTGTTTACGTTGAGCCAAGAGAACAGAAACGGTTCAACTTAACAAGATGTGTGTGATATGCGGCAAACAGGTCTGCAATCGGAAATGTGTGGGAAGACCAATAACAACATAGACAATTCCTGTTAACAAGTCATGTGTGTTGTGAGCGAACGATTGCTAGTATACAATTGTGAGTGATTGATGAAAACATCACCGACGGGTTCCATTGTTTAGTCCGTGTGTGATGTGATTTGCTCTGTCCGCACAACATCTACGTGCGCTCTATCTACAGAGCATCAACATATATATATATATACTTAAAAAAACAACATTGCATAACCAAATTAAGCATACAATTACACAAGTGACTACACACATAACATTTCCACACACCAAAGTAAGCAATTACATGCATACTAAACTAGGAGAAACGAGGATCTAATCATCTACTTCTTATTGCGATGACGCTTGCCATTGCTTTGCTTTCGGCTGGATCCCTGGCCATTTTGGGGAAGGAGGCACTTCCTCATGTAAACGATCTGCCTGTACATCTCGTAGTTCGTGTACGCCTCCTTGGCCGCATACACGACGTGAGCTTTGTCGAGTTTCTCCATCCAGGCCAAGTGCCAGGCACGCTTTTCCTTGTTGCAGGAATCCTTCATGTCTCTGTAGTAGGGGTCGATGATGGCCTCGGCAAGGTGAACCAGTGAGTCCTTCTCATGCTTGTTGCTGCCCCAGATCTTGTATTGGCCCTGGATGTCGACAAGATTTTGGCAGGTGATTCCCGAATTCTTGAGCACCTTTACATCGTTGGTGATGTCCACCATAGCGAACATGTAGTGGGGGCTGTTGACAAACCTGGCGAAACGCTTGCAAGGCCTTGTGGCCAGGCAGTTGTGGTAGACGAGGACATGATTGCGCACGCACATCTGGGCGACGGCAACCTTGGGACGAGTCCCGGCACTAGCGCGGGTGTACTCGAGGTCGAACCCGACCAGCTTGTACTTCTCCTCGGCAAGCAATAGCTCCATGAAGTAGATGGAGTGCTCCACCCAGACCGGGTTGTTGGTGTACACCACCGAGAGCTCCGTGAACCTTCTGTGGGTGTCCACCATGGCATGCATGGTGAACTGCCGCTCGTCGTCGACAGCTGCTCGGAGGGCCATTGGAGCCGCGCAAGATACCCTCTAAGAATTTGTTGTGGTGGGTGTGCTTCTTGCAATAGTGGGGCGCGATCAAAAGGTTGAAGAGACACAAGGGTTAAATGGCCGCTATAATAAATTGGGGCCGGTCGGCCTGTAATCGTCACGTCTTGTCACCGCGTTCATAGCGGAGGATTCCAGTGCATGCTTGAGAACCCCGCACGCGTTTCGTTTGACCACGCATGGGCTCGAAGAGGCGCCAAATGTATCGTTGGTGAGCCTGTTCCCACGCAACCGCGCAGTTTACCGTGCAAGCTTCCCGCTCGGCTAGTTTGGCCACGCGTCGGCTAGAAGAGGGGCAAATCATGGGTGTTTATAGGCAAAAAGCTTTGTAAAAATGAAGTGTGTGGAATGACTTCGGTCAAAAGTTTACCCGTGGGTGATGAGGTCAAAGTTACACAGAAGGGTGATGATGGACACTCGAGTGCGATAATTAATTCTGCGCTCTACAGGGCACATGGTCGAAGAAACCAACCGTGGGCTATAATGTCGAAGATCGCAGTCGAGTTAGCTATACAGATCATGTGCTATGAGATCGACAAGGTAAACACATTCGAGAATGGTTAATAAAATCTAAGACCATTGCATATTAAGCTCAAAATAGTGCTACCAATATACGAGTCTCATACGATGCCATTTCAACGATTGTACCTCAAAAGCTCAAAATATTACAAGGTTCAAATTCCAGAGTTATATGGCTCAAATTCGAAGATTACAAGGTTCGAACTGATATTAGAAATGAAATTCAGCTCATCAGCTGCAAACACCCGCGCTGTCCGCTGAACATGGATATAAGAGAGGTTCAAACTAATATTACCACTTGTAAGGCTGGTTTTGAAACCTCATAATTTTTGCAAAGGGGCCAGCCACTGAGAAGTCATGTATGGGGTTGACACGATGACTTCCGATTACTATGTCATCTGAAGTTCCAAAATGAAATTCAGCTTTTTTGAAGCCTATTCCATTCTGCCGCAGCCGCCGGCACTGATCAACAAACTATTCATTTTTGCGAAATAAATGTAGGGCAAACCTCATTACCTTCAGCACCCTTGCTCTCACAATAAAGAACCTGGCGAATATAATCTCCGGTAAGGTCCCTCGGTAGGAGTTCAAAGTAATTTTTGAGAGATGCAGATCTAGGCATTCGATGTGATTGTTATATTGTATCACATTATCCACCACCGGGCCTAATCTTATCTACAAAAGAAGAAAATGTGATAGTGCCTACATGCAGTTTTGAACACTACTATAGGCCTATTTGGTTTGCAGGATTTGTAAAATGCACTAACGTGCCATCTTCGATCCGACATGATTAACATGGGCATTTTATTACAATATAGAAAAATGTAGCCTTCTTCACAAGAGGTTGGAGTGGATGAAAAGTTCCCTAAGAAAACTAATACAGATGAATCCAAAGGAGAAATGCTTATTGATTGTAACCATATGGATCAAGCAACCAATATGGGGGGGGGGGACATGTATGTACTGAAATCCTCCAAAAATCCTTCAGAAATCGTAGTACATTGTCATTGTAAACTTGGGAAAAGGTGTCAAAAATTGAACTCCCTTATGGTTAACATTTAACAGGAAAGGAACATCACCTCGATATATTGCTTCTCCAGGCATGAAAAACATCTCAGGAAACTGACAACTTGGTCCAGGTTGGGGCCGATAGATTCTAGTGCCAAGACCTTCACTGTGCGCAGTTTCGGGGTCAAGCTTGTGGGAATCATTTTCTGGATGACAGACGAACATACATCTTCAAAATTAGAAATAATGTTAATTTCTAGAAGGAGAGGTAGAAGGTGGCTGTTGTACCTGAACGGGTGTGGATCCAATAACAAGTTCAGAGTATTGGTCAGACGAGTAGCCCACCACTATCAATTTCGGCGCAGAAATGACATTGATTCTTGTTGGACCTTCTTGATCAACTACAAGTAATCTCTCAAGTGAAGGTGTGGCCTCAATGACCATACTGTGGTACACATTTTGTGATGTCTTCTTGCAGCACCAGCAACACACATAAATAGTCCGGAGAGTCATGGAGGTGATGTGGAAGCTACTCAACCCATTGATCGCCTGAAGATGAAGGTACTCAAGTGCAGTACAGCCATGGAGCAGGCGCTCCATGTCATCGTCGGGGAGGCAAACGGTGACGAGCTCGAGGTGCTTCAGTCATGGTAGAATAAGAGCGGGCACGTCATTAAGGTGGGGATGGTAGTTCCTGAACTTGGCGACGCGCAGCGTGGGCGCGAGGCGGAGCGCGGACGTTGGCAGCAAGCGCATATGCCCATCATCAAAAGTGAGCTCCTTGAGCTGATCTAGGGCAGGGGATCGGAACCACTCGTTAAACTTGGCTCGGTCCTTGCCGTTGGAATGAAACTTGCCCATGCTAAGGCCTCTGGTTGGGCCATGGTGACTGCTGAGGATATGGGAGAACGCATCCAAGCTTTTGCGATAGCCATGGCAGAGCTCGTGGGTGTCGATGAGGTCGAGAGGGGTGGAGTGCCATAGGGGGCTTCACCGTCGGGAAAGGACGGTTGTCCGCGCCCCATATTTGATTGGGAGGAGGGAGATGATGGCTATCAACATATCATCGAGGAGGCTGCTGATGAAGTCTAGGCCTGCTGGAGTCGCTTGCGGTTCTTGCTCGACCCACCTCCGCTTGTTGGCAGCCCCGTTCTCCACCTCCGGAGTCTCCTCGTCAGCGGCGCTTTCTGATGGAAGTGGGACTACAGGGAATATTTAGTTAAAATAGGGCAATAGAAAAGTGTATTGGTAACTAGAAGTTAGTAGGTAAGAATAGAGTAAGAAAATGGAATAACAATTGGTTGCTTAAATACTACACAATTCCTTTGATATTGCCGGGTAAGTCAACATGCAGATACTTGAAAAGAACACTTACTTCGAACAAAGTCTGGACGGATGATATCGTCAGGGAAGTTAGCATACATCTCATGACCAGGCTCTTTTATATGCAGTACAATTTTAGTGCCAGCTTTCAGTACATAAAACTTAGAAATTTCTGTTCAAAGGTCAGTGCCAAAATAGGAGTCACCACGTTCATCAAGTCTTACAGTAGCAACGATTGTAAATCCATGGTTTGTGTTCAGTATGACATCCCTGCTGTCTTGATTTACGTAAAGGGCAAGAATGTGTACTACAGATTCTGTTGCATAGCAAGGGACGCGCTGCAGAAAATGGTAGGATTGTTAAAGAATATGGTAACATGCAATTTTGGGCGAAATTTAAAGAACTGTACAATAGTTGAAAACAAAGGACAAAAATCTATAATTAAACAGATAGGGTAACCATGATGTCATGGAAATATGAGAGTAATCGAAAGAACAATACATCATTAATTTGCCTAAAATAGAAAGAAGAGGAAAAAAAATCCGCTTTGACGTATATGCTGCATGTGGCACCTTTTGTCCAAATGTAGCAATATTTAGTATATGTTCAGGAAACTAGGCCATGCCAACCGATTGAACATACCACGCGCATCCTCAAGTCATCTGGTATGGTGAGATGGAACTCAATGGATGTTTGGCTGGGGCTGCAAAGTCCTGATGTGTCCATGCACTGTACACTCTATGACTGAAAGAAAACCCTCAAATCAGCTCGAATAAAAATGAATTCACGGCGATTTCGGCCGGGTGATTAAAGATGAACTGGGATAAGAGATGAGATAATATCTCATTAAATTAGTTACCTTGTTGTCCATGAGAAAAAAAACCTCAATACGGCGGATTCCCCAACCGGGCAGAGCTGGGTCGACCGCGGGCAGCGTCGAGAAAGTCGATGGCGATAGGCGGCGACAAGCGGAAGTGGCGAAATGCGGTGGGGTTTGCCGGCAGCCTGGCGGCGGCGACAGGCGGCGAGCTAAGTGGTTGCTGCGGTGATAGGCGGTGCCATGCATAGATGCGGAGGAGCTTGTGCAGATGTGAATGGGGACCGGAGGGTGGCGGGCGGGGTGAGGGTTTTTGTGTCGTGGGGATGGTGAGGGTTTTCTTTTTTCTTTTTTGAGTTGGGTGGTGAGGGTTTTCTGTCCCACAAAGAGTTTCGGAGGCAACGGTCTGCTAGAGCCAACCGTGCGTGATGTACGTAACAGGAAAAATGAAAGTCATTGCACACGGTTCCAATTTTGGGAACCGTGTGTGATTGACGTACTACCTCCGTCCTGGTTTATTGGTCCCCTTTGTAATTTGTGCCAAATTTTGACCAAAGATTTAACTAACAAATGTTTATGCATGTCACCAAAAATTATATCATTGAACACTATGTTCAAATACGCGTCCAATGATATAATTTTTGCTGACCTGCACTAACATTTTGTCAGTTAAATCTTTGGTCAAAATTTAACCAAAATTACAAAGGGGACCAATAAACCAGGACGGAGGTAGATTCCATCAACCGAACTGATTGCATCCATATCCCACATTTAGACATAAGTAAACATAGATTAAACATACTCAGACATAGATAATAAGCGTACACAAGCATAGTTCAACCATAAGTACATAGTTCAACCGCCATTAAGCATACTCAAGCGCATTTATAATTAAGACACTACATAGCCATACATAGTTCGATCCCACATCTCGTCTCATCTACCGGCACGATCCTGAAGCTTCTCCAGGTACACGGCGTACGCGGCGTGCGCCACCCTGCGAGAATACTTCTGCTTGAAGAAGCCAACGGCTCGTCCTCTTGCATGCGCCAGAACACTTTGATACGCGTCATGAAGCTTTTGGTTGCAAAATGGGCATCGATAGCCGCCGTCCCAGGTCCTAATACGCCTGTTATGCATTCCCGCATAAAGCTCCCTGAGGATTTGCCTCTTGTACCTCCTCTGGCCATCTTCGTCCTCGCTGTCGACATCGTCAGACAGCACCTATACATATAGTAAAAAAACATGGCGTCAAATTTGGAATACAAACTAATCTATAGCGAACATTTTGCAGTTGCCAAAATTTGACATCAAATCAATGTTTACCTGCCGTAAAGTAGGATTAGGAATTTATGGCTATTTTTTAGACATATCCAGAGATTATGGTTCGGATTTTTAGCACAATCGTCTATGTACAGACCAATCTTGAAGAAAATAATGGCACAAACATATATGTAGGTCATTCAAAATCACTTGTCAAGGCCTGGCTAGGAAATATTAGCACGAACACTAACCCTAGTCGGATTATTAGCAGAAATCATTTACACAGATGAAACAACTAATCACTTATCACTTGTACCATTCAAACAATCAATACACTACATGGATCTAACGAAACTTACTCAGATTTCATGGATGAGGAGAACATAACCATAGGATTTCTATTCCAAAAAGAGGGAGGCAGGACGCAGGAGTAACCAGAGAAACCATAGGATGTATTTGACACATAAATGGGTATAGATGAGTAACCGGTTCTCCGTCATCGTCAGAGTCGTCGCCTGAGTCATCACCGGAGTCGGTGTGGACCTCCGGCTCCGGCTGTTGAAGCACGACGCCGTCGATGACGTCAGGGTGCAGCGATACCTCGCCGGCGGTGACGGTTAGCTCTGTCTCCATCTCCACGCCGTGCTCCGGTGCTTCAGCAGCCTCGGTGTCGCCACTCCCTCCGATGGGGCGCTTCAGCGGCATCCTCATACACTGACGACTTCGAGGACTGAGAGCAGTGTCGAGGATGCAAGCGGAGAGAGAAGATGGTGTGTGTGGCGAGGATGGGGGGTGCGGCCGCTCGGGCACCCCATTAATATGGTGTAGTGGGAGAGAGGCGGGCGGCGGTCAAACCGCTGGCTTGCCTCTCGATGAGCCTGCGCACCGGACTGCTGGCATGCCTACCGTCATTTCACACAACTACTCGCACGCCTCCCGATGACACTGTGCAGCGAGCACGCCTCCCGTCAATTCACACACCTGCATGCACGCCTCCTGGTCTGCCTGCGCGGCGGACTGCTCTCATGCGTCCCATCAACTCGCGCCTGCTCGCACGCCACACGGGTCGCGTGGCGGCACGTAAATTGTTTTTCTATTTTGATGATTAATGCTGCCGCTTTATTGCTTAACTGAAGCATGGCACATATCCATTGTTGGACTAACGCCCATGGTTCGAATAAATAATCCGTTTGCGATATTGGTTCCCAGTTATTAATAATCTCCCGTTTGTAAGAAGATAAAGATTACATCAAAACTTGTCTCAAATTTGACAAAAAAGTACAATGCCACTGTGTATTGGTGTCCATATGACAACACGATAAGTTTCATGAATTTCAAATAAGCTTTGGATGTACTAGATTTTAAAAATCAAGATTCTCAATGTTTGAAATTTCTTGCACGGGGAGTAAACATGCAACTAGTGAGACACATGTGTTTTTCCAATGCATTTAGGTGCACTGTCACGTGTGCATGTAGCTCAAATTTGATTTTTGCACATTATACCCCTAGAAAATCAATCAATGTACTAAAACGTCTTAATGATCTCTGGGTTTTTTTTTCAAAATTAAAACGTCCCTCCTTCGGTAGTTGCGGTGGATGCGCGGTGTGTGTGTGTGTGTGTGTGTGTGTGTGCACGCGCGTGCGTCTGGGGGGGTGGGCGGTGGCTGGTCGTACACTACGAGTTGTGAGCCACCGTGTGGGTTGGCCGTTTTGTGAGGCAGGTGCCACATCAGAGTCGTGAATTTGTTATTTAAAACATTACACAACCCTTTCATACATACATGTTTTGGCCACATGCAGTCGGTGGTTGTCCTACACAACACTCACTCACATGTGACGCTTTCTGTGGGCCCGCGAGGTCGCCATCCATCACTTTGACCAACTGTCGGGAGAGAGGTTAATTTGAGCAGCAAGGTTAGAATCTTTTTTGTTTGTGTTATGGTGGGAGTATATAGTACGTGTCAAAGAGGTGGGAGGGGACTAGCATATATATACTATGTACGTGTCCGTGAACATGTACACCTCACTTAGTGTCGGGACTTTTTGGTTTTCGAGGCACGTGCCACATCAAAGTTGTGCATTGGCTATTCAAACATCACACAACACCTCTTTGGGCCACATGCATGCAGGCGGTGGTTATCCTAGGACACTCACCTGTGACGCTTCCATCTGTGGGCCCGCGAGGTCAATATCGTCGATGCATGCATCACTTTGACCTACATCGGGAGAGAGGTTAATTAGTTTCACCATCAAGGAGGATTCTTTTTGGGCTGTATTACAGTAGGAGCATATAGTATGCGTCGAAGAGGGGGAATGGGACCAGCATATGTAGTACGCTTCATGAACCTCACTCTGTGCGGGGACTTTACGATGTTCGAGGCATGCGCCACATCAAAGTTGTGCATTTTGGGTATTCAACATATGTTTAGCCCACATGCAAAGTGATGGTGGTTGTCCTCTCGTACCCACTCACGCGGTTATCAGCAATATCGATTCTTTCCATCTGTGGGCCCGCTTGTTCCATCACTACTTTGCCTGACAACGAGAGAGGTTAATTTGACTTAGGTGGGGATTGTTTTTTTGTTTGTATTACAGTATATCGGTCATGCTCTGGGATGACATGATACGGTTTGAGGGATTCATGCATGTGTATGCATGAATCCCTCCCATCGAGTCAAAGTGGCCAGTACCATGACACGTCATGAACCGATCTCGCTCTGTGTGGGGACTGTACAATTTTTGACTTACGCGCCACATCAATGCATGTTGTGAATGGTATTCAAACATGCATGCACACATCACCTCCATACATACATATGCATGTAGTGGTTGTCTTCGAATGGTACACTCCCTCGCGTGGTTATCGGCGACAAGTGTATATATTCGCGGGCCCGTGTGGGCATCCATGATCACTTTGACCGACAACAAGATATATAGGTTACCATGGCAGATTCTTCCTTTGGTTCGTGTTATCATAGTAGGTCATGGTGAGATTCAGACCTAATTAAGTTTGAGCGCATACTATGCATGCATGCATGAATCCCCGTCATTGGCTTGAAGTGTGGTGTGACATACATATGCATCGTCAACTAACCCTCGCTCCATGTGGGGATTTCTGGTTCCAAAGCACGGTGCCACGTCAAATTTGTTCCATTGTGTATTCAAACATCAACACCTAGATACATATGTTTGGGCCACATGCAGGCAGTGGTTGTCTTCGGGGACTAGCTACTTGCATGATTATTGGCGAGCTAGCCCATCTCTGGGGTCGCATGGACGGCCATCACTTTGACCAACAACAAGAGAGAGGTTGTATGACCAAGGTGGATTATTCTTGGTCCATTTTATGATACATCTTGGTGAGATGCCCTCTCCCGCCTACTAAAAGTGTGTGTGTGTGTGATGGGGGGGGGGGTGGGACTGCTACTTCGCACTTTGCAGGTGGAACTCCATGGGGGCGGGCATGCGTTCATAGCTTAGGATCCCTTCCTACCGACCGAGGGCGGGGGGGGGGGGGTGGCAAAAGCAATACCGTGCGCTTTGCGAGATAGGTGCCACATCGAAGTTGCATTTGGTATTTGATCATCAAACCACCCTTTTCATACATATATTTGGTCCACATGCAAGTGTGTTCATGTTCTGACCCTTTCCCGCGTCATTTTTGCCAAATTTATAAACATTAGCCAAGTCGGATGACGCAACAGACACGGTTCACTCACACTAACCTTGTGCCACGCCGGTGCCTCTATCACGCACATCATCATAGTACATTGGGCTCCACGAGGCTTCCCCTCCCAAAATATCTACCGGCCTACAGGTTTTTTCTGTTTGATAACACACAGTTATTATGTTTCGACCATGTGTGATGTTTGTTGTTCCCGCTCCCGCCTGCATCCCTCGAAAATATATGCCCGGCTCGAGGGTTTTTCTGTTTCATAACACACGGTTGTTATTTCCAGACCGTGTGCGATGCACCATCATCCAAGTTTTCAATAGCCCCGGCATTTCACTCTTGCGTAGTAAAATTTTCAGTAGCCGTGTCATTTCCTCAAACACACCCCCTCCACACTAGATATACTCCACACACCCCCCCAAAAGCTCCTTGGGCGCATGCACGCACACACACACACACACACACACACACCCACCACAACCACTCCCTCACTCGAAACCCTAGCAAGGTCGCCGCCGCCGCAAGGCCTCCATTGTCAACATCTGCCGGTTTGCCCGTGCAGCTTACCCACCGATCTCCATACCCAAGCCGCCCTGAGTTTCTTAGATGACGCCTGCCAAACGCCCCCTTTCCCACAGATCCCCATCCCCATCCCCCACTCCAGAGCGTCGCAGCCTAAGCCCGGCTACCCTTCCCGTGGAGCTCGAGGAGCGACTGGCCCAAGAGAGGTGTATCACGGCCTCTTCGCCCGACGTCGCTGAGGTGGCCGCCGAGGAAGCTGACTAACATTACTGGCCACATGCACTCAATCAGAGGGCTAGAGTATGTGGGTATGTCGTGGACGCCGGCTACGACATCGAGGTCATCGACAGCGATGGCCTGACGCGGGCTATGTCACAGGTTAAGTGGCCCACCCCCAACCCCTCGGGTTCAACCACCGTCGATCTCATCCGTGGCCCCGCCGCTAATCTCCACTAGCTCGCTGTCAAGAATTTGCCATCCTACATCGCCATCGAGACCCTTTTGTCATTTCTGAAGTACATGTTCTGCGATGCTGGCTTGGGATCCATAGCTTCCAAGTCAGACCTCATCGACAGTAACCACGAGGAGGGCACCCTCTCCGGCTCTTCCAAGGGGAAAGAGCCCATCTGCTCTTCCAAGGGGAAAGAGCCAGTCTACGACATCAGGGAGGGCACCCTACAGCCGTGCTCTTCCAAGGGGAAGGAGCCCATCTGCGACAACATGGAGCGCACCGAGGGTCCGTGCTCTTCCCATGGGAACGAGCCCATCTGTGACAAGTGAGGAAACCCATGATTTGTTTTTCCATGCCTCTTCACAGGGGGAACCCATGATTTGTTTTGTCGAGTCCCTTTTGTAGTGTAGTGAGAATATGTCTAGTTTTAATTGCTATATTTGGTTGTTTGCAGTATGCCTTGTTTATTTCAGTTGTTCACAATGTGATGCTCTATATGTGCAACTATTTACTGTGCACTACATTTTCATCAATACCAGTTTTAAACATACCGATAGGAATGCATATATTTGCTTGCTGTTAAGCCTGTTATAGCTAGCATATGCCTCTTTTAAATTTTTTGGTTGTTCGGTCGTTTGTAGTTAGCATATGTCCAGTTTCAAATGCTATCTTTGGTTGGTCGTAGTATGCCTTGTTTATTCCAGTTATTCACAACGTGATGTTCTATATGTGAAATAGTGCAAGTATGAACTGTGCAGTTCAATTTCATCAATACCAGTTTCAACAATACCACTATGAATGACTACATTTGGTTGCTGCATGTTGTAGTTAACATGCCTTTCCATTTTTATTTAACAATAACCAGTGTACTTAGACCGGCACAATACCAGTTTGAATGACTATGTTTGCTTATTGTTAAATGTTAGGCCTGTTGCAGTTAACACACCTTTCCACTTGTTTTGTTAACTAGCGTGCTTAAACCTGCACACTGAAGCTATTTTTTGGAGATTATTTTGTTTGCCATGGATATATTTGGTTGATGTTTAGCCTGTTGTGCTTAACATGCCTCTCGATGTACTTACACAGGACAATTTTGGGAACGACTGCTATTTTCCATCAAGGTTAGTTTCATCCCATGGCTTATATATACTCACTGTTCAGGATATCGATAGCTGGTCATTGCACACATGAGATTTGGCAACCAAATTATGAATAAATACCACACTATAGCATGTATGCTTTGAGTCATATTTGCATGATGTAGACTTTCGTTTAATTCTTATAGTTCATCTCATTCAAAATCAATTAGTTTTTATAAAAAAGTTAATCTATTTTAAGATTCACGGAATTGTGCGTTGTAAAGCATAAAGTAAAAACAAATAATGGCAATTCATCTAGAAAAAAAGTTTGGGCAATTATGATACGGAAGATTCTAGAATAAAGGAGAACTGTTTGTGTTTTGAGGTTTGTGCATTATGCTTAAGTTCAACCATGGAGTCTTCTAGATTGTACATGTGGCAGAATCTGGTGGAATGTAGATGATATCCAATGGCCAGTAGTGCTCGGATTTGCCATCTCTGCACCGTCGGATTGGCTTCATCCAACGAGCATCTTTCAAAGTTATTCACACACTATATAGGGGTATATATATAGATATAGGCCGGGGGCTGATAAGGGACTAATCGGTGAATCGGACTTTTAACTGAATATATCTGTAACCCATTTATCGTTAGATTAACTAGGGCCATATGTAATATATCTGAGGCTACATAGCAACATGCACTGTACTGAATGTCTAAATATGCAATCCTAGGCTACATAGCAACAAGGAAGAGTGTTACCTTAATGTTCTGATGATGTCTAGATATACGTAGAAGAACAGCAGGTACAACAACAACGACACAACATGAGTTAATCAACCCATAATTTGTAAAAATTCGATAAACTCCCTCTGGCCCATAATATAAGATGTTAATTCTTCCAATATGTGAGTATATTGGATGTTATAAGATATTATATAATGGGACGGAGGGAGTGTTGTAATACATCATTGTGCAATTGATGTTTAGCTTCTAATATTAACTTTGTGCTTTTAGGTACATATGTCATTGGTAAAGATCCGCACTTCGACCCTTTCTGTGTATGGGGCAATGAGATATTGATGAACCAGCATCAAGTGAGGAATATGATAAAGATTGTTAGTAAAATGGGTCAAAAGATGGCAATTAAACTATTTGTTTACACTTTATCCAAGACAACAGCGAACTGCAGGATGGCATGTAAGAACTCTGCAACCTTCTTTTTACTGCCCATAATGAGTTGTGTTAGATGACAATGTCTGAATCTTTTTCCTTTGCAGTGGTTCCCAAAGCAGTTTACTCAAGATTACCTCTCAAACTACATGTTGGTGGGCATGCAAAGGTTAAAGTATTTCTACGAGAACACAATGATTATCTAGATGTTTTCATGAAGACAGTGAAGGATGGGCAGTCGACCATCACAAGGGGTTGGACTACAGTCGTGCGTGCCTTCTGCATGGAGGAGGGCACAATATGGGCATTCCGCTTCACCTTGTTCAGCAACCAGAATGTATTTCGCCTCTTTCTTTACCGTCTTTAATAGTACAAGTATACAACTGTGGTTCATCATTCTTTATTTGGTGCTTATGTTATTCTTGAACATATGTACTTGTGAATCGAATAATGAATTGGTTGTTTGAACCTGATCGATATGAATAATGTTACAACATACTTTCAAATTCAAATATGGTACAATTTGAAATAGCAGCAATTAAATTACGGTGAAATTACGCTCTGCAAGTCGTTACGGCGCACGAGGTCGGTAAAACACAAACATTTGTGATATACACCATAATCCGACACGGTTCACAGAGAGGAAACATGTGCGAGAATGCACACAGTTGCCGTTTGCAAACCGTGTGTGATTTCAGACAATATCACAAACGGTGTGGGCAAACTAAACGTTTGTGATAGTTGCCTTATTATACATGATTTGCAACCATGAACTGTTTCTGATGTGGTACGCATCGTAAATGTTGCACCACAAAATAGCGTGTGCGATAGTTATCATGTACGATGATGTTACGACGGTCCGACGTTTTGTAATCCTATCCGACACTCGTACGATGATTAGCTAATGTTCTTAATTAGTTATCGCATACGGTTCGGGAAAATTGAATGTGTGTGATTGTCTGCTTATCATACACGTTCTATAATCGTGAACCGTTTGTGATGGGCCGCGCATTGTAAACATAGCACCACAAAATACCGACTGCGATGGCAATGCGAGCACAAATGAGTAGCAAGGATGAAGCGCTTGGGATATTCGAGACATCAGAAACAGTTTTATAGGGACAACTGTATGCATCAAGGCTCCCTATCCCCGACGGTTTCTGGGTTGTGTGGGAAGGACCCCCATATCACAGTCACTCACTTGGCGACGGTTCAAAACGCCGCCGTGGAAAGGGGTTAAAAACCGTTTGTATAGCACCTCACTATACCATTGCAAGTTGAGCATTCTCACTATGAACATCTGATAAAGCGGGTTTGGCCGAATCAAAAGGAAGGCGGATTTTGGAGAATAGCCGGACAAAGGAACTAACCTCCCACGCCGTTCTTCTCCTTGGCATGGAGATCGCTCTTGTGCCTCTCGGCCTCTAAGTCCATGCGGAGCTGCACCACCTCTTGCTCCAGGGTGGCGTAGTGGGTCCCGAGCTCGCAAGCTCTCTGTTACAAGACAGCAAGATCATCAGTCGACTAGAAAATGAAATCCTTAAGTGACCCTCCGTAGGAAGGAACAAGCTTGACCAATACCAAATACCGACGAAAATACTTTCAAGGAAGGAAAAAAGCTGATCAATCCGGGACTCCCAGACACCCCTACATCTACTAGAGACCTAACTCGGCCAGCCGCATGGGAAACAGCACTCCCGAGTGCAAGAATCAACTGTGTGTAAGTTCTAGAAAGACTCCTGCCGATTGCTCGCAATCAACTGCAGTCTCGGGGACTATACCCAGTGGGTGCACTCAGCGTGCCCCCACTGGAGGACGTCCACTCGGACGATCCACAAAAAAACATAAAACGACTCGGACCAGCTCTGGTGGGCCCGAGTGAGAGCAACCAAGTTTTGAGACTGCAGTCGACTGGAAGAGTCCCGCCGACAACTTCTAGTCGACGACAGTCTTAGGGACTACGCCCAGTGGGTGCACTCAGCGTGCCCCCACTGGAACAAAAACACCCAGTGGGTGTGCCCCGCGCAAACCCACTGACAAGAATACAACTACCCATTCGGGAGAAAGAAGAAAACTCAAAATCTTCGAGACTCCAACTGAAAATCGTACTTACAATGGTACTTACTCGGACGTTGGTTTGCAGTGCCTCACTAGCGTCATATGCTTTCTTCAACCGCTCGTTCATCAGCCTCACTTGGATCAAGGCCTCCTTGCTCGCCCCCACCTGGTCCTCTAGGACCCTATCCAGGGTGAAGGCAGTGACAGGGGTGGCACGGGCACGGGCCTAGATGCTGGGACTGTGGCCACGAGCTCGGAACCTGCCTGAGCCAAAGGACTCGGACCTTTCGCGATAGCGTTGGCGGGAGAAGGGCGACCTGCTCGGCTCAGTGAGGCATCTCGCAGGGCCGCGTCAGTGCCAGTCATCTCCCTCGTGCCGGCCTCCGGGTTCGGTAGCTCGGCCTTATCGTTGTCGTCCAGCTGGATCACCTCAGTCGGCGCTGTATCAGCATGTATAGCAAAGCGTCAGCCTATAAACTAATCAGACAAGACCCAAAGGATAAATCACTTAGTGGATCAATACCATTGGAAGTGTCTGCGCCCGTGGCATCGGAGTTAGTCTGGCCCTGCTTAGGGGCAATTGGATCCAACGAGGTCATCGATGTCTCATTGCTGCAAATTACAAAGTCACTCGGCTATCAGTCGAGTCAAAATTACGCAAAGAATAAGTTCAGTCTGTGATACTTACGTCGCAGCCACTGGCACCACCACCTTGATCTTCGGCACGGTGGCCTTCCGAGGCTTGGTGGCGATGTTCTTGGGCTTCTTCTTGATGACCCACAAGTATAGGTGATCTATCATAGTCCTTTCGGTAAGTAAGAGTGTCAAACCCAAACAAGGAGCAGAAGGAAAATGACAAGCGGTTTTCAGCAAGGAATTTTCTGCAAGCACGGAAATTATCGGTCACAGATAGTTTGGTAGCAAGATAATTTGTAACAAGTGACAAGTAGCAATAGTAGTAATAAGTGCAGCAAGGTAGCCCAATCCTTTTTGTAGCAAAGGACAGGCCGGAATAGTCTCTTATAATAGATAAAGCGTTCTTGAGGACACACATGAATTTCATCTAGTCACTTTCATCATGTTTGTTTGATTCGCGTTCGCTACTTTGATAATTTGATATGTGGGTGGACCGGTGCTTGGGTGTTGTTCTTACTTGAACAAGCCTCCCACTTATGATTAGCCCCTCTCGCAAGCATCCGCAACTACGAAAGAAGAATTAAGATAAAATCTAACCATAGCATTAAACATATGGATCCAAATCAGCCCCTTACGGAATAGCACATAAACTAGAGTTTAAGCTTCTGTCACTCGAGTAACCCATCATCTAATAACTACTGCACAATGCATTCCCTTAGGCCCAAAGATGGTAAAGTATCATGTAGTCGATGTTCACATGATTACTTATGACAAGACTTCTCCCATGTCCTCAAGAACAAAACCAACTACTCCCAAACCATATTCATGTTCAAGATCAGAGGAGTATTGAATAGCATAATGGATCTGAAAATATAATCTTCTACCAAATAAACCACCTAGCATCAACTACGAGATGTAATCAACACTACTAGTAACCCACAGGTACCAATCTGAGGTTTGGATACAAAGATTGAATACAAGAGATGAACTAGGGTTTGAGATGAGATGGTGCTAGTGAAAATGTTGATGAAGATTAGTCCTCCCACGATGAGAGGATTGTTGGTGATGACGATGGCTTCGATTTCCCCCTCCTGGAGGGAAGTGTCCCTGGTGCAATCGCTCCGTCGGAGAGCAAAAGTGCTCCTTCCCAGGTTCCGCCTCGAGACGATGGCACTCCGTCCTGAAAGTCTTCTCCTCATTTTTTCTAGGCGAGAAGATGGGCACCGGAGGATGGCCAGGGCCTGCCTCGTGGGCACCTGGGTGGCTCCCTCTGGTACTTCTTTGCTCCAATGTTTTTTATTTATTCCAAAGTAAATCACCGTAAAATTTCAGCTCATTTGGAGATGTGCACAATAGGTATCTCTGACATAGCTTTTTCAGGTCCAGAATTCCAGCTACCGGCAATCTACCTGTTAATCTTGCATATTAAGAGAGAAAAGGCATTAGAATTGCTTCACAAAGTGTTATATTGATAAAAACACTATAAATAATAGTAGGAAAACATGATGCAAAATGGACGTATCAACTCCCCCAAGCTTAGACCTCGCTTGCCCTTAAGCGAAAGCCGATATCGATAATCATGTACACATGTTTAGAGAGAGAGGTGTCAATAAAACAAAATACGGACATAGTAGCATCATGATCATTATTATAACAGCAATAAACTTTATCATAAAACTTCTCATGAGCAAGTAACAATTCATCACAACATCCAAGTGTAAGGCATAAACTTTCTAGAAAACTAACAAACTATGTTCTCAGTCAACAATGCAATTGCAATTCATCATCTTTTAAAGAAGTGTCTCATGTCGGAGCTTTTTGTTTACCAAGTCCACATACTTAACCATCATTTAGTCTTCTATGATTGCTAACACTCACAACATATATATGGAGCAAAGAGTTTCAGCCAGACACATAGAAAGATGGGGGCTTATAGTTTCGCCTCCCAACTTATTCACCTCAAGGGCGATGCCAACAATAATAACTCATGATCACTCATATCCAAGTGGATATATGTGCCTAGATCTTTCCCCACCACATGATGCTTACAAAAGAGAAAAATAAAAAGGGAATAGAGGATAACACTATTGACTCTTGCATAAAAATAAATACATAAAAGTAAATGATAGGCCCTTCACGGAGGGAAGTAGAGGTTGACATGCGCTTTTTATTTTTGGATGCACAAGCTCTTAATGCAAAGGAACGTCATGTTATATTGCCCCTTGTGATAGCAACCTTTATTATGCAGTCCGTCGCTTTTATTTCTTTACCATCGCAAGTTCGTACAACACTTATTTTCCTTTACAATAAAAGATCATACACATTTAGAAGCAATTTTTATTGCCTTATGCACTAATGACAACTTACTTGAAGGATCTTATTCTATCCATAGGTAGGTATAGTGGACTCTCAAAACATGGATTTGGGTTTAAGGGTATTTGATGCACAAGTAGTATCTCTACTTAGTGCGGATTTTTTGCTTGCAAAGATATTGAGCAAGCACCACATGTTGGAGGATCTATGACAATATAACTTCTATGTAAATATGAACAAACATAAATCATTACGTTGTCTTCCTTGTCCAATGTCAACAATTTGGCATACAATATTTAATGGGGGCACACAATCATAAATGATGTCCAAGATGGTATATTTGCATGTGAATCTTCTCTTCCCTTTTTAATTCTTTCATGATTTGCATCATTTACCAATGCTATGTTTGTTAACTTTCAATAAATTTTACCACTTATACTTTTCCTTATGTGATGTCATTACTTACCATAATATTAGCATATGATCTTTTTCATTATTGCCTTTATTTTGATTGAAATAAGAAAGGTAAAGAAGCAAAAGCTCAAACTAAACTTTATTATATAACTCTAACTTGATTACATAGATAGATAGATCACGAAACTAGCACTCGAAAATTGATCATACTAAACTTTTATTCAACTAAATCACAAAATAGCTAAGGGTCGAACTAAGATAGGTAAAGGTAATAAAAGTGATGGTGATATGATACTGGGGCATCTCCCCCAAGCTTGGCACAAGCCAAGGGGAGTGCCCATACCCGTGTGCTTAGGTTTCCTTCTTTGGTGATGGTGGTGGTGTTGAAGAAGTATCATTCTTCTTCCCCAGCTTACGCTTGAGGATAAAATTCTCCCCCCTCAAGTCATCGTTTTCTAGCTCAAGATCCAATATCTTTTTGCATAATGCCGCCTTGCTTTCCTGTCGAAAACGGGACGGGATAAATTGAACCTTAGATTTGCTTGATCCATTCGGGAGGCTTGACTTCTTGAATTCCACGTGCATATCTCCAGGTTGAGGCAGTGGAACTTCATCTTCATCAGAGCTGTCATCCCTTGTTTCCTCCATGTCGGTGTCTTCCTCCTCATCCGTGGCCCATAAGTAGGGATAGGTATCCTTAAAGATATTTGGATCCGAAGTATGGTGGGAAACATAGCCTTCTCCATCCGAATCTTGAGACGACATATTTTCAGATCTGACAAAAAAACAACACAAAACAAGAACAGAGGATTTCTCCGTGATACGGTGGTCAAATCGTCCGGGGGTATATATAAAGATTTTTTATCTTGGGAAACAAGTATACTACAGGAAAATGGAGTCGGGAAGGTGCCCGAGGGGCCCACTACCCACCAGGGCGTGCCAGGCGGGGCAGGCGCGCCCTGGTGCCTAGTGGGCACCTAGGTTGCCTTCCCGGTTGTTTTTTATTTTTTTTTATTTTTTCTAACATTCCAAAACTGACAGAAAATATTTTTGCGGAATTTTTGGAGTCGGTTTACTTACCGTATCACGTACCTCTTCCTTTTCAGGGTTCTGGAGTGTTCTGGAACTCTTTTATGTATTCCTCCGGGATCATGGTTTGAATAATATTAGTTTCAACATTAATAGGTGTACCTAAAATATAGTGCTTAATTCATTGTCCATTGACCACCTTCGGATTAGTGCCTTCGGTGTTATTGATCTTAATAGCATAATAGAACATGCTCACCAACTTGGAAAGAAGTTTTCCTGCAAAAATCTAAAAACGAGAATTGCATAATAGAACATGCTCACCAACTTTGAATTCCCGCTTTTGGATTCTTTTATCATGCCGTCTCTTAACTTTTTCTTTGAATAGTTTGGCATTTTCATAGGCTTGGGTTCTCCATTCATCTAGTGAGTTAATATCAAATAAACTCCTTTCACCGGCCAGTTTGAAGTCATAATTGAGTTCTTTAATTGCCCAATATGCTTTATGTTCTAACTCAAGAGGCAGATGACAAGCTTTTCCATAAACCATTTTGTATGGAGACATACCCATGAGATTTTTATAAGCTGTTCTATAGGCCCAAAGTGCATCATCAAGTTTCTTAGACCAATTCTTTCGGGACCTATTGACTTTTATTTTGTAATATCAATTTTATTTCTCTATTGCTAAGTTCAACTTGACCACTAGATTGAGGATGATAAGGAGATGCAATTCTATGGTTGACTTCATATTTAGCAAGCAATTTACGGAAAGCACCATGAATAAAATGTGAACCACCATCAGTCATTAAATATCTAGGGACTCCAAACCTCGGGAAGATAATTTCTTTAAGCATTTTAATGGAGGTGTTATGATCAGGACTACTAGTTGGAATAGCTTCTACCCACTTAGTAACATAATCAACAGCAACCAAAATATGTGTATACCCATCAGAGGAAGGAAAATGTCCCATATAATCAAAGTCCCAAACATCAAATGGTTCAATAACAAGTGAATAATTCATAGGCATTTCCTGACGTCTGCCAATATTACCAATTCTTTGACATTCATCACAAGATAAGACAAACTCATGTGCATCCTTAAAAAGAGTAGGCCAATAAAAACCAGATTGTAATACCTTATGTGCAGTTCTATCTCCCGCATGATGCCCTCCATAAGCTTCGGAGTGACATTTCCGTAGGATTTGTTCCTGTTCATGCTCAGGTATACAACGTCTAATAATACCATCCACTCCTTCTTTATAAAGATGTGGGTCATCACAAAAGTAATGTCTTAAATCATAGAAGAATTTTTTCTTTTGTTGGTATGTGAAACTAGGTGGTATAAATTTAGCAACAATATAAATAGCAAAGTTAGAATACCAAGGAGTATTATGAGAAGCATTTATGACAGCAAGTTGTTCATCAGGGAAGCTATCATCTATAGGTAGTGGGTCATCAAGGATATTTTCTAACCTAGACAAGTTATCAGCAACAGGAATCTCAGCTCCCGTCCTATCAGTGATGTGCAAGTCAAATTCTTGTAACAAAAGAACCCACCTATTGAGTCTAGGTTTAGCATCTTTCTTTTCCATAAGATATTTAATAGTAGCATGATCAGTGTGAACAATTACTTTAGAATCAACAATGTAAGATCTAAATTTATCACAAGCAAACATAACTGCTAGAAATTCTTTTTCACTAGTAGCATAATTTCTTTGGGCACTGTCTGGAGTTTTACTAGCATAATGAATATCATTTAATTTCTTATCAACTCTTTGTCCTAGAACAGCACCAACAGCATAATCACTAGCATCACACATAATTTCAAAAGGCAAGTTCCAATCAGGTGGTTGAACAAAGAGGTGTAGAAGTTATGGCTTTCTTAAGTGTTTCAAAGGCTTCTACACAATCATCATCAAAAACAAATGGAACATCCTTTTGCAAGAGATTAGTAAGAGGCCTAGAGATTTTAGAAAAGTCTTTAATAAACCTCCTATAGAAACCAGCATGACCAAGGAAACTTCGAATACCTTTAATATCTTTAGGAAATGACATTTTCTCAATTGCATCAAATTTAGCTTTATCCACGTCAATACCTCGATCAGAAATTTTATGCCCCAAGACAATGCCTTCATTCACCATAAAGTGGCACTTCTCCCAATTCAAGACAAGATTAGTTTGTTCACATCTCTGCAAAACTTGATCAAGGTTGCTTAAGCAATCATCAAAAGAAGTTCCGTAAATGGAGAAATCATCCATGAAAACCTCAACAATCTTTTCACAAAAGTCAGAGAATATAGCAGTCATACATCTTTGAAAGGTAGCTGGTGCATTGCATAAACCAAAAGACATATGTCTATAAGCATAAGTTCCAAAAGGACAAGTAAAGGTGGTTTTCTCTTGATTAGGTTGTGATACAGGTATTTGAGAGAAAGCAGAATATCCGTCAAGAAAGCAAAAGTGTGTGTGCTTAGATAGTCTTTCTAACATTTGATCAATAAAAGGCAAAGGGTAACGATCTTTTCTAGTGGCTTTATTTAATTTTCTGAAATCAATTACCATTCTATAGCCAGTCACAATTCTTTGTGGGATAAGTTCATTTTTATCATTAGGAACAACAGTAATACCTCCTTTCTTAGGAACACAATGAACATGACTTACCCATCTACTATCAGCTATAGGATAAATTATACCTGCTTCCAGAAGCTTTAGTATTTCAGTTCTTCCCACTTCCTTCATCTCAGGATTTAATCGTCGTTGATGATTAACAACGGGTTTAGCATCAGGTTCCATATTAATATTGTGCTGACAGAGAGTGAGACTAATGCCCTTAAGATCATCATGAGTATATCCAATAGCAGCTCGGTGCTGCCTCAGAGTTTTTTATAATCTTTTCTCTTCATGCTCTGTAAGGTTAGCACTAATAATAACAGGATATATCTTTTTCTAATCAAGATAAGCATATTTCAAAGTATGAGGCAGTTGTTTTAATTCAAACACAGGAACACCCTTAGGTGGAGGAGGACCTCCTAGAGTTTCAACAGGCAAATTGTGTTTAAGAATAGGTTGTTGTTCAAAGAATATTTTATCTATTTCATTTCTTTCATGCAAGTGCATATCATTTTCATGGTCTAGCAAATATTGTTCAAGTGGATCAGTAGGAGGTACGGCAATAGAAGCAAGACCAATTATTTCATCCGTACTAGGTAGTTCTTTATCACGGGGTTGCCTACAAAACTTAGAAAATTTAAACTCATGAGACGCATCACCAAAATTAACACTGACGGTTTCTTTCTCGCAATCTATCTTAGCATTGACAGTGTTCAGGAAAGGTCTACCAAATATTATGGGGCAAAAGTCATCTTATGGGGAACCAAAAACTAGAAAATCAGTAGGGAATTTTATTTTTCCACACAAGACTTCAACATCTCTAACAATCCCAAGTGGTGTGATAGTATCTCAATTAGCAAGTTTAATAGTAACATCAATATCCTCTATTTCAGCAGTTACTATATCATTCATAATTTCTTGATATAAGGTAAAAGGAATAGCACTCACACTAGCACCCAAATCACATAAACCATGATAGCAATGATCTCCTATTTTAACTGAGACAACAGGCATGCCAACAACAGGCTTATCCTTATCTTTAGTATCTGGTTTGGCAATTCTAGCCTCTTCATCACAGAAATAAATAACGTGCCCATCAATATTATCGACCAAGAGATCTTTAACCATAGCAATACTAGGTTCTACTTTAATTTGTTCAGAGGGTTTAGAAGCTCTAATAATACTTTTGTTAACCATGGTTGAAACCTTAGCATGTTCCTTTACCCTAATAGGGAAAGGTGATTTTTAAATATAAGCAGTAGGAACAACTGGATCAACATTGTAAATGATAATTTCATCCTTAACTATAACTGGTTCTTTAATCTCTTCTTTAATAGGGGGATGATATTTAAACCACTTCTCTTTAGGGAGATCAAGTCCAGTCCATATTTTAGAGTCAAGTCCATATTTAGCGCTAAACTTGTGAAAAGCATCGGTATCCATAAAATATTTAACACAGTCAAACTTAAGCTTTATACCAGACTCCTTACCTTCATTGAGTTCCCAATCTTCAGAGTTGCATTTAATTCTTTCCAATAGATCCCACCTGAATTCAATAGTCTTGTTCATAAAAGAACCAGTACAAGAAGTATCGAGCATGGATTGATCATCACGAGAAAGCCGAGCAGAAATTTTTTGTATAATAATATCTCTTGAGAGCTCATTATTGGGGCATGAATATAACATTGATTTAAGCCTCCCACAAGCTAGAGTGATACTTTCTCCTCCACGAGGCAAAAAAATATATAAATAATTCCGATCACGATGAACTAGATGCATAGGATAATTTTTTTTGGTGAAATTCCAATTTCAATCGATTCTAATTCCAAGCTCCAATATCATCACATAGCCTATACCATGTCAATGATTTCCCCCCAAAGATAAAGGGGAAACCTTCTTCTTAAAATCATCTTCGGGTGAACCTGCAAGCTTAAACAATCCATAAATTTCATCCACATGTATCAAATGCATATCAGGAAGCTTCGTTCAGTCTCCTGCATAAGGGTTAGCTAGCAGTTGTTCTATCATACCCGAAGGAATCCCATAACCAATATTTTCAGTAGGTGCTGTAGGTTGAGGGGCAACTCTTTGTGTTTCCGGTTGAGTTGAAGATATCCTGAACAAACCCCTCAAAGGATTGTTTTCCATAGTAACAAGTGACAGTAAATTTCAGCACGTAATATAAATTTTTCCTTACCAATTTCCACTTACCAAGAGCACTTCACTCCCCGGCAATGGCGCCAGAAAAGATTCTTGATGACCCACAAGAATAGGGGATCAATCGTAGTCCTTTTGATAATTAAGAGTGTTGAACCCAACGAGGAGCAGAAGGAAATGACAAGTGGTTTTCAGCAAGGTAATTTCTGCAAGCACTGAAATTGTCGGTAACAGGTAGTTTGATAGCAAGATAATTTGTAACAAGTAACAATAGTAACAATAAGTGCAGCAAGGTATCCCAATCCTTTTTGTAGCAAAGGACATGCTGGAATTCTCGAGGACACAAGGGAATTTCATCTAGTCACTTTCATCATGTTGGTTTGATTCGCGTTCACTACTTTGATAATTTGATATGTGGGTGGACCGGTGCTTGGGTGCTATTCTTACTTGAACAAGCCTCCCACTTATGATTAACCCCTCTCGCAAGCATCCGCTACTACGAAATAGGAATTAAGATAAAATCTAACCATAGCATTAAACATATGGATCCAAATCAGCCCCTTACGAAATAGCGCAAAAACTAGGGTTTAACCTTCTGTCACTCTTGCAACCATCATCTAATAACTACTCCACAATACATTCCTTTAGGCCCAAAGATGGTGAAGTGTCATGTAGTCAACGTTCACATAACACCACTAAGGGAATCACAACATACATATCATCAAAATATCGAATGAATATAAAATTCACATGACTACTTGCAACATGACTTCTCCCGTGTCCTCAAGAACAAAAGTAACTACTCACACAACGTATTAATGCTCAAGATCAAAGGAGTAATAAATATCATAATGGATCTGAACATATAATCTTCCACCAAATAAACCGGCTAGCATCAACTACAAGATGTAATTAATCAACACTACTAGTCACCCACAGGTACCAATCTGAGGTTTTGATATAAAGATTGAACACAAGAGATGATCTACGGTTTGATATGAGATGGTGCTGTTGAAGATGTTGATGAAGATTGGCCTCCCAAAGATGAGAGGGTTGTTGGTGATGACGATGGCTTCGATTTCCCCCTCCCGGAGGGATGTTCCCCCCGCGGAATCGCTCTGCCGGAGGGCAAAAGTGCTCCTGCCCAAGTTCCGCCACGAGATGGCGGCGCTCCATCCCGAAAGTCCTAACATTATTTTTTCTAGTTCAAAAGACCTTATGTACCAGAAGATGGGCACTAGAGGTGGGCCAGGTAGCCCACTACCCACCAGGGCGCGGCTGGAGGGGGTGGCGCGCCCTGGTGCCTAGTGGGCACCTGGGTGGCCCCCTCTGGTATTTCTTTTCTCCAGTATTTTTTATATATTCCAAAATAATTCTCCGTAAAATTTTAGCTTATTTGGAGATGTGCAGAATTGGTATCTCTGACATAACTTTTTCAGGTCCAGAATTCCAGCTGTCGGTATTCTCCCTCTTTGTGTAAACCTTGCCTATTATGAGAGAAAAGGAATTAGAATTACTCCACAAAGTATAATATTGCATAAAAACACAATAAATAACAATAGGAAAACATGATGCAAAATGGACGTGTCAACAACTAGCTATCATAAATGCTTCTCGCAATACTCCTTGGTATGCAGAGTATGCTAATTACATTGTTGCTAAATTTATACCACCTAGTTTCACATACCAACAAAAGAAAAAGTTCTTCTATGATTTAAGACATTACTTCTGGGATGACCCACACCTTTATAAAGATGGAGTATATGGTATTATTAGGCATTGTATACCTGAGCATGAACAGGAACAAATCCTATAGAAGTGTCACTCTGAGGCTTATGGAGGACACCATGCGGGAGACAGAACTGCACACAAGGTATTACAATCTGGTTTTTATTGGCCTACTCTTTTCAAGGATGCTCGTAAGTTTGTCTTATCTTTTGATGAATTTCAAAGAATTTGTAATATTGGTAGACATCAGGAAATGCCTATGAATTATTCACTTGTTATTGAACCATTTGATGTTTGGTTCTTTGTTTATATGGGACCTTTTCCTTCCTCTAATGGGTATACACATATTTTGGTTGCTGTTGATTATGTCACTAAGTGGGTAGAAGCTATCCGAACTAGTAGTGTTGATGACAACACTTCTATTAAAATGCTTAAAGAAGTTATTTTCCCGAGGTTTGGAGCCCCTAGATATTTAATGACTAATGGTGGTTCACAGTTTATTCATGGTGCATTCCGTAAACTGCTTGCTAAATATGATGTTAACCATATAATTGCATCTTCCTACCACCCTTAGTCTAGTGGCTAAGTTGAACTGAGCAATAGAGAAATAAAGTTAATTTTGCAAAAGACTGTCAATAGGTCTCAAAAGAATTGGTCTAAGAAATTAGATGATGCATTTTGGGCATATAGAGATGCTTATAAAAATCCTACGGGTATGTCTCCATACAAAATGGTTTATCCAAAAGCATGTCATTTACCTCTTGAGTTTGAACATAAAGCATATTTGGCAATTAAAGAACTCAATTATGATTTTAAACTTGCCAGAGAAAAGAGGTTATTTGATATTAGCTCGTTGGATGAATGGAGAACCCAAGCTTATGAAAATGCCAAATTGTTTAAAGAAAAGGTTAAAAGATGGCATGACAAAAGAATCCAAAAATGGGAATTCAAAGTGGGTGAGTATTTTCTATTGTATGTTTTAGATTTTTTGCAGGAAAACTTCTCTCTAAATGGGAAGGACTATATATCATTGAAGAAGTTTATCGTTCTGGAGCTATTAAGATCAATAACGCCGAAGGCACTAATCTGAAGGTGGTCGATCAATGGCCAAAGAATTAAGCATTATATCTCAGGTATGCCTATTAATATTGAAACTAACATTATTCAAACTATGACACCGGAGGAATAAATAGAAGAGACCTTCCAGAACACTCCAGAACCCTGAAAAGGAAGAGGTATGTGATATGGTAAGTAAACCGATTCCAAAAATTCCATAAAAATATTTTCTGTCCGTTTTAGAATATTAGAAAAAATACAAAAATAAGAAACATTGGAGGGGGCCACCCAGGTGCCCACTAGGCACCAGGGCGCGCCTACCCCCCTGGCACGCCCTGGTGAGTAGTGGGTTCCTCGTGAGCCTCCCCGACTTCGTTTTTTTCTGTAATACTTGTTTCACAAGATAAAAATTCTTTACATATACTCCCAGATGTTTTGACCACCGTATCGCAGAAATATCCTCTGTTCTTGTTTCGTGCTATTTTTCTGCCAGATCTATCAAGCCAGGCATCATGTCTTCTTCCACCTCCAACAACGGGGAAGACGATGCTTGGCTGCTGAAGATGGAACTAAAGAGAGAGGAAACAAAGGAGGCTGTCAAGGAGGACAAGATCAAAGAAGTTGTAGGGGACCATGCCCAAGAAGGAGGGCAAACCATGCCCATGGAGGAAATTACAGAAGAGGGAGATATCCTTCAACCTCTCTATGATCATCTCACCCCATATGAAATCGAAGCCCTAAGAGTCTTTGAAATAGTTTGTGTTCAGAATACATATCTCACTCGTGAAGTTATTTTGTTGGAAGAGCAAAACATCGCCCTTCGGAGCATCAACCGTAGATGGAGTACCTTCTAAGGCTGAAGTGCGAGCCCACCACTTCATCACCACCACCATCACCAAAGAGGGAAACTTGAGTACACGGGTATGGGCACTCCCCTTGGCTTGTGCCAAGCTTTGGGGAGGTGCCCCGGCATCGTATCACCATCACTTTTATTATCTTTACCTATTTTTAGTTTGATCCTTAGCTATTTCGTGCTTTAGTAGAATAAAAAAATTAGTATGATCTATTTTCGAGTGCCAGTTTGGTGATCTATCTATCTATTTAATCGAGTTGAGAGCTATATAATAAGGAGTAGTTTGAGTTTTTGCTTCTTTACTTTTATGTTTCAATCATAGCAAAGAAAATAATGAAAAAGATCATATGCTAATCCTATGGAAAGTAATGACATTACATGAGGAAAAGTGCAAGTGATAAAATTTATTCAAATTTGACAAACATAGCATTGGTCAATGATGCAATTCATGAAAAATTAATAAGGGAAGAGAAGATTCACATGGAAATATACTATCTTGGACATCTTTTATGATTGTGAGCCCCCATTAAGTAGTTTATGCCAAATCGTTGACGTTGGACAAGGAAGACAATGAAATGATTTATGTTTGTTCATATTCACATAGAAGTTATATTGTCATGGATCCTCTAACATGTGGTGCTTGCCCAACATCTATGCTAGCCAAAAATCTGCACCAAGTAGAGATACTATTTGTGCATCCAAAAACCCTTGAACCCAGTTTCATGTTACAAGAGCCCACTATACCTACCAATGGATTGAATAAGATCCTTCAAGTAAGTTGTCATCAGTGCATAAGGCAATAAAAATTGCTTCTAAATATGTATGATCTTTTAGTGTAAGGGAAAATAGGCGTTGTACGAACTTGTGATGGCAAAGGAATAAAAGCGACAGACCACATAATAAAGGTAGCTATCACAAAGGGGAATAAAATGTGACGTTCCTTTGCATTAAGAGCTTGCGCATCCAAAAATAAAAAGCGCATGACAACATCTGCTTCCCTCTATGAAGGGCCTATCCTTTACTTTTATGTTTTTACTTTTCATGCAAGAGTCAATAGTGTTCTCCTCTATTCCTTTTTATTTTTCTCTTTTATAAGAATCATGTGGTGGGGAAATATCTAGGCACATATATACAGTTGGATATGAGTGATCATGAGTTATTATTGTTGACATCACCCTTGAGGTGAATAGGTTGGGAGGCGAAGTTATAAGCCCCTATCTTTCTATGTGTCTGGCTGAAACTTTTTGCTCCATATATATGGTGTGATTGTTAGCAATCATAGAAGACTAAATGATGGTTGAGTATGTGGACTTGCTAAACAAAAAGCTCCGACATGAGACCCTCCTGAAAAGATGATGAATTGCAATTGCATTAGTTGACTGAGAACATAGTTTGTTAGTTTTCAAGAAAGTTTATTCCTTATACTTTGATGCTGTGATGAATTGTTAATTGCTCATGAGAAGTTTTGTGATAATAAATATTGCCGTTATAATAATGTTCATGATGCTACTATGTACGTGTTTTGTTTTTATTGACACCTCTCTCTCTAAACATGTGTACATGATTATCGATATCGGCTTTCGCTTGAGGGCAAGCGAGGTCTAAGCTTGGGGGAGTTGATACCTCCATTTTGCATCATGTTTTCCTACTATTATTTATAGTGTTTTTAATAATTATATTCCTTTTTGGAGCAATTAATGCCTTTTCTCTCTTAATATGCAACGTTTACATGAAGAGGGAGATTGCCGGTAGCCGGAATTCTGGGCGTGAAAAAGCTACGTCAGAGATACCTTTTATGCACATCTCCAAATGAGCTGAAATTTCACGAAGACTTATTTTGGAATAAATAAAAATTATTGGAGAAAAGAAGTACCAGAGGGGGCCACCCAGGTGCCCACTAGGCACCAGGGCGTCATGACCCACAAGTATAGGGGATCAATCATAGACCTTTCGATAAGTAAGAATGTCAAATCCAACGAGGAGCAGAAGGAAATGGCAAGTGGTTTTCAGCACGGTAATTTCTGCAAGCACTGAAATTGTCGGTAATAAGTAGTTTGATAGCAAGGTAATTTGTAACAAGCAAGTAACGATAACGATAAATAAAGTGCAGGAAGGTAGCACAATCCTTTGGATGGCAAATGACAGGCTAAAACGGTCTCAGATAATAAGCAAAGCGTTCTTGAGGGCACATGGGAATTTCATCTAGTCACTTTCATCATGTTGGTTTAATTCGCGTTCGCTACTTTGATAATTTGATATGTGGGTGGACTGGTGCTTCGGTGCTCTTACTTGAACAAGCCTCCCATTTATGATTAACCCCCTCGCAAGCATCCGCAACTACGAAAGAAGTATTACGATAAAATCTAACCATAGCATTAAATATATGGATCCAAATGAGTCCCTTGCAGAATAGCGCATAAACTAGGGTTTAAGCTTCTGTCACTGTAGCAACCGATCATCTAATAACTACTCCACAATGCATTCCCTTAGGCCCAAAGATGGTGAAGTGTCATGTAGTCGACGTTCACATAACACCACTAAGGGAATCACAACATACATATCATTAAAATATCGAACACATATCAAATTCACATGATTACTTGCAACATGACTTCTCCCGTGTTCTCAACAACAAAGGTAACTACTCACAAATAATATTCATGCTCAAGATCAGAGGGATATTAAATAGCATAATGGATCTAAACATATAATATTCCACCAAATAAAACATATAGCATCAACTACAAGATGTAATCAACACTACTAGTCACCAACAGGTACCAATCTGAGGTTCCAGTACAAAGATTGAACACAAGAGATGAAGTAGGATTTGAGATGAGATGGTGCTGTTGAATATGTTGATGGAGATTGGCCTCACAAAGACGATAGGGTTGTTGGTGATGACGATGGCTTCGATTTCCCCCTCCGAGAGGGAAGTTCCCCTAGCGGAATCGCTTCGCCGGAGGGTAAAAGTGCTCCTGCCCAAGTTCCGCCTCGATACGGCGGTGCTCCATCTTGAATGTCCTCTCCTTATTTTTTTTAAGTCAAAAGACCTTATATACCAGAAGATGGGCACCGGAGGTGGGCCATGGTGCCCACCACCCACCAGGGCGCGCTTGGAGGGGCTGGCGCGCCCTAGTGTGTTGTGGGCACCTGGCAGCCCCCCTCTGGTAGTTCTTTTCTCTAGCATTTATTAAATATTCCAAAATAATTCTCCGTAAAATTTCAGCTCATTTGGAGATGTGCATAATAGGTATCTCTGACGTTGCTTTTTCAGGTCCAGAATTCCAACTGCCGGTATTCTCCCTCTTTGTGTAAACCTTGCATATTATGAGAGAAAAGGCATTAGAATTACTCCATAAAGTGTTATTATGCATAAAAACATTATAAATAACAGTAGGAAAACATGATACAAAATGGACGTATCAACTCCCCCAAGCTTAGACCTCACTTGTCCTCAAGCGAAAGCCGATATCGAAAATCATGTCCACATGCTTAGAGAGAGAGTTGTCAATAAAAACAAAATACAGACATAGTAGCATCATGCATATTATTATAATAACAACAAACTTGATCACAAGACTTTATCATATAGCTTTAGCATATAACTTCTAATGAACAAGTAACAATTCATCACAACATCGAAGTAAAAAGCATAAACCTTACTGAAAACCAACAAACTATGTTCTCAGTCAACTTTGCAACTACAATTCATCATATTTTCGGGAAGGGTCACGTACCAGAGCCTTTTGGCAAGTCCACATACTCAACCATCATTTAATCTTCTATGATTGCTAACACTCACAACATATATATGAGCAAAAAGTTTCAACCGGACACATAGAAAGATAGGGGCTTATAGTTTCTCCTCCCAACTTATTCACCTCGAGGGCGATGTCAACAATAATAACTCATGCTCACTCATATCCAACAGGGTATATGTGCCTAGATCTTTCCCCACCACATGATGCTTGCCAAAGAGAAAATAAAAAGGAATAGAGGAAAATACTTTGACTATTGCATAAAAAGTAAATACATAAAAGTAAAAGATAGGCCCTTCGCAGAGGGAAGGAGAGGTTGTCATGCACTTTTTGGTTTTGTATGCACAATCTCTTAATGCAAAATAACGTCACATTATATTGCCCCTTTTGATAGCAACCTTTATTATGCAATCCGTCGCTTTTATTACTTTGCCATCACAAGTTTGTACAATGCTTAATTTCTCTTACACTAAGTGATCAAACACATTTAGAAGCAATTTTTATTGCCTTTTTGCACCGATGACAACTTACTTGAAGGATCTTACTCAATCCATAGATAGGTATGGTGGACTCTCAAAACATGAGTTTGGGTTTAAGGTTTTTGGATGCACAAGTAGTATCTCTATTTAGTGCGGAATTTTGGCTAGCAAAGATATTGAGCAAGCACCACATGTTTGAGGATCTATGACAATATAACTTCTATGTGAATATGAACAAACATAAATCATTATGTTGTCTTCCTTGTCCAACGTCAATAGTTTGGCATAAGATATTTAGTGGCGGCTCACAATCACAAAAGATGTCCTAGATAGTGTATTTGCATGTGAATCTTCTCTTCCCTTATTAATTCTTTCATGAATTGCATCATTGACTAATGCTATGTTTGTCAACTTTCAACAAATTTTATCACTTATACTTTTTCTTACATGATGCCATTACTTACCATAAGATTAGCATATGATCTTTTTCATTATTTTCTTTTATTTTGGTTGAAATAGAAAAGTAAAGAAGCAAAAAGTCAAACTAAACTTTATTATATAGCTCTCACTCGATTACATAGATATATAGATCATGAAACTAGCACTCGAAAATAAATCATACTAAACTTTTATTCAACTAAATCATGAAATAGCTAAGGATCGAACTAAGATAGGTAAAGTTAATAAAAGTGATGGTGATATGATACCGGGGCATCTCCCCCAAGCTTGGCACAAGCCAAGGGGAGTGCCCATACCCGTGTACTCGAGTCTCCTTTGGTGGTGATGATGATGGTGGTGATGAGGTAGTAGCAAACTTATCCTCCGGCTTCCATGGCAGCGGCTCACCATCATAAGAGGAACACAGGTCTCCTAAGTCCTGCAACTGGCAGCTAAACTCATACCTTTAAATCTTGCCTCATACTCGAAGACTTGATTTTGAAGATCATCGATTTGGCTTTGTAGAAAATTAATTTGCTCATTGAAGGTGAAGACGATGTCCTTCATAGACGGGCCATCCACCTTGTGATCACGGGTGAATTCCGTGATCATGAGGTGATTGACACCGAGTCCATGCTCCACCATCCCTTGGCACTTGAAGATCTCCTGCTCCACCGCTTCGAGCCTGGCCTCCACGCTTCCCGTCTTCTTGGGCCCTTGAACATCTCGGATGTGGAGCACCCCCTCACGCATCTCAATGGCTTGAGTGTGCTTCATCACCTTCGACAAGTGGGGATTGATTACCCTCTCGAATAACTTGTCCATGGAAGAGCTTGGTGTGGCCATGGCGATCTAGATCTGTCAGAAAAACAACACGAAACAAGAACAAAGGATTTCTCCGCGATACGGTGGTCAAATCGTCTGGGAGTATATATAAAGATTTTTTATCTTGGGAAACATGCATCTGGAAGGAAAATGGAGTCGAGAAGGTGCCCGAGGGGCCCACCACCCACCAGAGTGCACCAGGTAGGGTAGGCTCGTCCTGGTGTGTTGTCGGTACCTGGGTTGCCTTCCCAGTTATTTCTTATTTTCCTATTTTTTCTAATATTCCAAAACTGACAGAAAATATTTTTGCGGATTTTTTGGAGTCCGTTTACTTACCGTATCACGTACCTCTACCTTTTCAGGGTTCTGGAGTGTTCTGGAATGTTTCTTTTATGTGTTCCTTCGGTGTCATGGTTTGGATAATGTTAGTTTCAACATTAATGGGCGTACCTAAGATATAGTGCTTAATTCTTTGTCCATTGACCACCTTCGGGTTAGTACCTTTGGCATTATTAATCTTGATAGCTCCAGAGCGATAAACTTCTTCGATGATATATGGTCCTTCCCATTTGGAAAGAAGTTTTCCTGCAAAAAATCTAAAATGAGAGTTCTATAATAGAACATGTTCACCAACTTAGAATATACGCTTTAGGATTCTTTTATCATGCCATCTTTTAACTTTTCCTTTAAATAGTTTGGCATTTTCATAAGCTTGGGTTCTCCATTCATCTAGTGAGCTAATATCAAATAGCCTCTTTTCACCGGCAAGATTGAAATCATAATTGAGTTCTTTAATTGCCCAATATGCTCTATGTTCTCACTCAAGAGGCAAATGACAAGCTTTTCCAAAAACCATTTTTTATGGAGACATACCATAGGATTTTTATATGCTGTTCTATAAGCCCAAAGTGCATCATCTAATTTCTTAGACCAATTCTTTCGGGACCTATTGACAATTTTTTGTAATATTAATTTTATTTCACTATTGCTAAGTTCAACTTGACCACTAGATTGAGGATGATGGGGTGATGCAATTCTATGGTTGACATCATATTTAGCAAGCATTTTACGGAAAGCACCATGAATAAAGTGTGAACCACCATCAGTCATTTAATATGTAGGGACTCCAAACCTCGGGAAAATAACTTCTTTAAGCATTTTAATGGAGGTGTTATGATCAACATTGCTAGTTAGAATAGCTTCTTCCCACTTAGTGACATAATCAACGGCGACCAAAATATGTGTATACCCATTAGAGGAAGGAAAATGTGCCATATAATCAAAGCCCCAAACATCGAAATGTTCAACAACAAGTGAATAATTCATAGGCATTTCCGGACGCTTACCGATATTACCAATTCTTTGACATTCATCACAAGACAAGACAAACTTACAAGCATCCTTGAAAAGACTAGGCCAATAAAAACCAGATTGTAATACCTTATGAGCAGTTCTATCTCCTGCATAATGTCCTCCATAGGCTTCGGAGTGACATTTCTGTAGGATTTTTCCTGTTCATGCTCAGGTGCAGAACGTCTAATAATACCATCTACTCCTTCTTTGTAAAGATGTGGGTCATCCCAAAAGTAATGTCTTAAATCATAGAAGAATTTTTTCTTTTGTTGGTATGTGAAACTAGGTGGTGTAAATTTAGCAACGATATAATTAGCATAGTCAGCATAACAAGGAGTATTATGAGTAGCATTTATTATAACTAGTTGTTCATCAGGGAAGGTATCATCAATAGGTAGTGGGTCATCAAGAATATTTTCTAACCTAGACAAGTTATCAGCTACGGGGTTCTCAGCTCCTTTCCTATCAGTGATATGTAAGTCAAATTGTTGTAGCAAGAGAACCCACCTAATTAGTCTAGGTTTAGCATCTTTCTTTTCCATATGATATTTTATAGCAGCATGGTTGGTGTGAACAATTACTTTGGAATCAACAATGTAAGATCTAAATTTATCACAAGCAAACACAACTGCTAAAAATTCTTTTTCAGTGGTAGCATAATTTCTTTGGGCACTGTCTAGAGTTTTGCTAGCATAATGGATAACATTTAATTTCTTATCAACTCTTTGTCCTAGAATAGCACCAACAATATAATCACTAGCATCACACATAATTTCAAAAGGCAACTTCCAATCAGGTGGTTGAACAATAGGTGCAGAAGTTAAGGCTTTCTTTAGTGTTTCAAAGGCTTCTACACAATCATCATCAAAAACAAATGGAACATCCTTCTGCAAAAGATTAGTAAGAGGCCTGGAAATTTTAGAGAAGTCTTTCATAAACCTCCTATAGAAACCGGCATGACCAAGGAAACTACGAATACCTTTAATGTCTTTAGGACATGGCATTTTCTCAATTGCATCAACTTTAGCTTTATCCACCTCAATACCTCGTTCAGAAATTTTATGCCCCAAGACAATGCCTTCATTAACCATAAAGTGGCACTTCTCCCAATTCAAGACAAGATTAGTTTGTTCACATCTCTGCAAAACTCGATTAAGGTTGCTTAAGCAGTCATCAAAAGAAGTTCCGTAAATGGAAAAATAATCCATGAAAACCACAACAATCTTTTCACAAAAATCAGAGAATATAGCAGTCATATATCTTTGAAATGTAGCAAGTGCATTACATAAACCAAAGGGCATACGTCTATAAGCATAAGTTTCAAAAGGGCAAGTAAAAGTGGTTTTCTCTTGATCAGGTTGTGATACAGGTATTTGAGAGAAGCCAGAATATCCATCAAGAAAATAAAAGTGTGTGTGCTTAGATAATCTTTCTAGCATTTGATAAATAAAAGGTAGAGAGTAATGATCTTTTCTAGTAGCTTTATTTAATTTTCTAAAATCAATTACCATTGTATAGCCAGTAACAATTCTTTGTGGGATAAGTTCAATTTTATCATTAGGAACAATAGTAATACCTCCTTTCTTAGGGACACAATTAACATGACTTACCATCTACTATCAGCTATGGGATAGATTATACCTGCTTCCAGAAGTTTTAGTATTTCAGTTCTTACCACTTCCTTCATCTCAGGATTCGATCGTCGTTGGTAATCAACAACGGGTTTAGCATCAGGTTCCATATTAATCTTGTGCTGACAGAGAGTGGGACTAATGCTATTAAGATCATCAAGAGTATATCCAATAGCAGCACGGTGCTTCCTCAGAATTTTTAATAATCTCTCTTCTTCATGTTCTGAAAGGTTAGCACTAATAATAACAGGATATATCTTTTTCTCATCAAGATAAGCATACTTCAGAGTGTTAGGCAATTGTTTTAATTCAAACACAGGATCACCTTTAGGTGGAGGAGGACCTCCTAGAGTTTCGATAGGCAAATTTTGTTTAAGGATAGGTTGTTGTTCAAAGAATATTTTATCTATTTCATTTCTTTCACGCAAGTGCTTATTATTTTCATGGTCTAGCAAGTATTGTTCTAAAGGATCAGTAGGAGGTACGGCAATAGAAGCAAGACCAATTATTTCATCTTTACTAGGTGATTCTTTATCATGTGGTTGTCTACGAAACTTAGAGAAATTAAACTCATGAGACACATCACCAAAACTAACACTGATAGTTTCTTTCTCACAATCTATCTTAGCATTGACATTGTTCAAGAAAGGTCTACCAAAAATTATGGGACAAAAGTCATGTTGTGGGGAACCAAGAACTAGAAAATCAGTCGGATATTTAATTTTCCCACACAAGACTTCAACATCTCTAACATTCCCAAGTGGTGTGATGGTGTCTCTATTTGCAAGTTTAATAGTAACATTTATGTCTTCTATTTCAGCGGGTGCTATGTCATTCATAATTTCTTGGTATAAGGTAAAAGGAATAGCACTCACACTAGCACCTAACCCACATAAATCATGATAGCAATGATCTCCTATTTTAACTGAGATGATAGGCATGCAAACAACATGTCTATGTTTATCTTTTCCATCGGGTTTGGCAATTCTAGCAGCTTCATCACAGAAGTAAATAACATGCCCATCAATATTATCGACCAAGAGATCTTTAACCATAGCAACACTAGCTTCTACTTTAATTTGTTCTGAAGGTTTAGGTGCTTTAATATTACTTTTGCGAACCACTATTGATACCTTAGCATGTTCCTTTATCCTAACAGGGAAAGGTGGTTTTTCAATATAAGCAGTAGGCACAACTGGATCAACATTGTAAATGATAGTTTCATCTTTAACTATTACCGGTTCTTTAATTTCTTCTTTAATAGGGGGATGATATTTAAACCACTTCTCCTTAGGGAGATCAACATGAGTAGCAAATGATTCACAAAAGAGGCTACAATCTCAGAGTCAAGTCCATATTTAGTGCTAAACTTGTGAAAAGCATCGATATTCATAAAAGATTTAACACAATCAAACTCAAGCTTAATACCTGACTCTTTTACCTTCGTCGAGTTCCCAATCTTCAGAGTTGCATTTAATTCTTTCTAAAAGATCCCACATGAATTCAATAGTTTTCTTCATAAAAGAACCAGCACAAGAAGTATCGAGCATGGATTGATCATTACGAGAAAGCCGAGCATAAAAATTCTGAATAATAATTTCTCTTGAGAGCTCATGATTGGGGCATGAATATAACATTGACTTAAGCCTCCCCCAAGCTAGAGAGATACTTTCTCCTTCACGAGGCCAAAAATTATATATATAATTCCGATCAGGATGAACTAGATGCATAGGATAATTTTTTTGGTGAAATTCCAATTTCATGCGATTCCAGTTCCAAGATCCAATATCATCACATAGCCTATACCATGTCAGTACTTTACCCCCCAAAGATAAAGAGAAAACCTTCTTCTTAACTTCATCTCCGGGTAAACCTGCAAGCTTAAACAATCCACAAATTTCATCCACATGTATCAAATGCATATCGGGATGTTTCGTTCCATCTCCTGCATAAGGATTAGGTAGTAGTTGCTCTATCATACACGAAGAAATTTCATAACCAATATTTTCAGTAGGTGCAATAGGTTGAGGGGAAACTCTTTGTGTTTCTGGTCGAGGTGAAGATACCCCGAACAAACCCCTCAAAGGATTGTTTTCCATAGTAACAAGCGACAATAAATTTCAGCACGTAAATAAAATTTTCCTTACCAATTTCCACTTACCAAGAGCGCTTCACTCCCCAGCAACGGCACCAGAAAAGAGTCTTGATGACCCACAAGTATAGGGGATCAATCATAGTCCTTTATATAAGTAAGAGTGTCGAACCCAACGAGGAGCAGAAGGAAATGACAAGTGGTTTTCAGCAAGGTAATTTCTGCAAGCATTGAAATTGCCGGTAACAGGTAGTTTGATAGCAAGATAATTTGTAACAAGCAAGTAACGGTAATGGTAAATAAAGTGCAGCAAGGTAGCCCAATCCTTTGGATGGCAAAGGACAGGCCAAAACGGTCTCAGATAATAAGCAAAGCATTCTTGAGGGCACACGGGAATTTCATCTAGTCACTTTCATCATGTTGGTTTAATTCGTGTTCGCTACTTTGATAATTTGATATGTGGGTGGACCGGTGCTTGGGTGTTGTTCTTACTTGAACAAGCCTCCCACTTATGATTAACCCCCTCGCAAACATCTTCAACTACAAAAGAAGTATTAAGATAAAATCTAACCATAGCATTAAATGTTTGGATCCAAATCAGTCCCTTACGAAATAGCGCATAAACTAGGGTTTAAGCTTCTATCACTCTAGCAACCCATCATCTAATAACTACTCCATAATGCTTTCCCTTAGGCCCAAATAAGGTGAAGTGTCATGTAGTCGACGTTCACATAACACCACTAAGGGAATCACCACATACATATCATCAAAATATCGAACACATATCAAATTCACATGATTACTTGCAACATGACTTCTCCCGTGACCTCAAGAACAAAGCTAACTACCCACAAATAATATTCATGCTCAAGATCAGAGGGATATTAAATAGCATAATGGATTTGAACATATAATCTTCCACCAAATAAACCATATAACATCAACTACAAGATGTAATCAACACTACTAGTCACCCACAGGTACCAATCTGAGGTTCCGGTACAAAGATTGAACACAAGAGATGAACTAGGGTTTGAGATGAGATGGTGCTATTGAAGATGTTGATGGAGATTGGCCTCCCAAAGATGAGAGGGTTGTTGGTGATGACAATGGCTTCGATTTCCCCCTCTGGGAGGGAAGTTCCCCCGGCGGAATCGCTCCGCGGGAGGGCAAATGTGCTCCTTCCCAAGTTTCGTGTTGAGACTGTGGTGCTCTGTCCCAAAAGTCCTCTCCTTATTTTTTCTAGGTCAAAAGACCTTATATACCAGAGGACGGGCATCGGAGGTGGGCCAGGGTGCCAACCACCCACCAGGGCGCGCCTGGAGGGGCTGGCGCACCCTGGTGTCTCGTGGGCACCTGGCAGCCCCCTCTGGTAGTTCTTTTCTCCAGTATTTATTAAATTTTCCAAAATACTTCTCCGTAAAATTTCAGCTCACTTGGAGATGTGCAGAATAGGTATCTCTGACGTAGCTTTTTTAGGTCCAGAATTCCACTGCCAGTATTCTCCCTCTTTGTGTAAACCTTGCATATTATGAGAGGAAAGGCATTAGAATTACTACATAAAGTGTTATTATGCGTAAAAACATTATAAATAACAATAGGAAAACATGATGCAAAATGGACGTATCAGGGCACGCCTACCCCCCTGGCATGCCTTTGTGGGTAGTGGGGCCCCTGGCCATCCTCCGATGCCCATCTTCTGGTATATAAGCCCATTTTGCCTAGAAAAATAAATAAGGGGATGATTTTCGGGATGGAGCGCCACCGTCTCGAGGCAGAACTTTGGCAGGAGCACTTTTGGTCTCCGGCGGAGCGATTCCGCCGGGTATACTTCCCTCCGGGAGGGGGAAATCAAAGCCATCGTCATCACCAAAAACCCTCACATCGTGGGAGGATCAATCTTCACCAATATCTTCACCCGCAATATCTCATCTCAAACCCTAGCTGATCTCTTGTGTTTAATCCTTGTATCAAATCCTCAGATTGGTACATGTGGGTGACTAGTAGTGTTGATTACATCTTGTAGTTGATGCTAGTTGGTTTATTTGGTGGAAGATTATATGTTCAGATCCATTATGCTAATTAATATCCCTCTGATCTTGAGCATGAATATGATTTCTGAGTAGTTGCTTTTGTTCTTGTGGACATGGGAGAAGTCTTGTCATAAGTAATCATGTAAATTTGGTATTCGTTCGATATTTTGATGATATGTATGTTGTGATTCCCTTAATGGTGTTATGTGAACGTCAACAACATGACACTTCACCACCTTTGGGACTAAGGGAAATGCATTGTGGAGTAGTAATTAGATGATGGGTTGCTAGAGTGACAGAAGCTTAAAGCCTAGTTTATGCGATATTCCGCAAGGGGCTGATTTGGATCCATATGTTTAATGCTATGGTTAGATCTTATCTTAATTCTTATTTTGTAGTTGGGGATGCTTGCCAAAGAGGTTAATCATAAGTGGGAGGCTTGTTCAAGTAAGAACATCACCCAAGCACTGGTCCACCCACATATCAAATTATCAAAGTAGCGAACGCGAACAAAATAAACATGATGAAAGTGGCTAGATGAAATTCCCGTGTGTCCTCGAGAATGTTTTACTTATTATAAGATATTTTTCCGGCCTATCCTTTGCAACAAAAAGGAGTTGGCTACCTTGCTGCACTTGTTGTTACTCTTATTACTTGTCACTTGTTACAAATTATCTTGGTACCCAACTATCTGTTACCGATAATTTCAGTGCTTGCAGAAAATACCTTGCTGAAAACTGCTTGTCATTTCCTTCTGCTCCTTGTTGGGTTTGACACTCTTACTTATCGAAAGGACTACAATTGATCTCCTATACTTGTGGGGCATTAGGAGCCACCGCCCAAGCACTTAGATTGTTCAGTGCCTTGGGGCGACGCTCCCTAGGGATGTTCATGGATGGGGAGGACTCTGCCTCGTCGCCCTCCTCGGAGCTCTCCTCATCATCATGATCATCACTTTCTTCCTCCTCCTCATAGCTCTCCTCTGAGCACCGGCGCTCCATGTAAGTCATCATGTCTTTAGGTGACCCGTCGACCACCGGCACCTGGGAGATCATCTGATGGAAGCTCTACTGGAGAAGAAAGAAAAGAAATTGCAAATTCAAGACCCAAACAGACGGAAAAGAACATTGAGTTGGTCCGACTGGTAAAGTGTAAAGTTACCTCAACTAGCGGGTATGCCTTCTCGTACGGGGGCACTCTCCTAGCTCCACATGGGTTGTCGCGAGCCGAAGTGACGGCCTTGAGCTTGCCCTCCACGACCTTCTCGGTCAGCTCCTCTGGGTGCACCCGACTGGGATCACTCGGGCATTCGTACATCCACATGGGGTGCACCCTTTCCTGCAATGGTTGGATCCACCGACTGAGGAAGACCTCCAGAAGATCCATGCCGTTCAGACCTACCCTGACAATACCCAACAACACGTCAGTCAGGATGCCCACATCCACATTCTCCTCCTTCGGTATCGTGAGGGTCAAGGGGGGCCCTACCCTCTCCTCCTTGTATAATGGAAGGCTCGACTGGGAGCCAGCCCTCGGGACGTCCTGGCAGTAAAACCAGGTGTCTTGTCATCCCTTGACGGGGTCGGGGAACGTCATCTTAGGGAAGGCACTTCCACCCCTGAGCTGGATCCCTAGAACTTCGCACAGTTGCGTAACGTGGGTCTTCTCCCTGTCGAGCGTGTCTTTCTTCACGGTTATCGACCGACACGTGAAGATGTGCTTGAACAGCCCCATGTGGAGATAGCACCTGATGAAATTCTCACAGAGTGAAATGAATGTAGACAAATAAACAACTGCGTTCGGCTGGAGGTGGTGGAGTTGCGCACCGAAGAAGACGAGAAAAGCGCGAAAGAAGGGGTGAGGCGGCATGGAAAAATCTCTCTCGACGTGAGTGATAAAGAGGACCCGCTTATCTGCCTGCAACGCGGGCTCCAGGTCGTCCGCGTCTGGCAGCACCTCACTGGAATCAGCCCCTCTATCTCCAGCTCCTCTAATTGCTTCTGCATGATGTGGGAGGGGGATCCACTCCCCCGAAGCTCAACCCGCCGTTGATGGGCCAGCGCTCGACAACGAGCCCTTCCCGGTTTTCTTCGCTCACTCCAGCTTTGCTGCCATATCCTTCCCCATCCTCTCAGAATGAACAAGTGCGCAGAGTGGTGGAGGGCACATCGAGGCAGGCAGAGTGGGTGAAGAGTGGAAAGGGGATCTGGGAATTACCCTAACCCGCCAGCTCTTTATACCACGGGTAAGAACCACTTCGCGGCTAACCAGCAGATCCCTGGATCGGACGACGTCCACGGCAGTCGCGCGCGTAGATAAAAACGGGGCACATGGCGATTTTTAGGGGTGGAGATGGCGGCATCGTGCCCCACTTTCCCCGCTAGCTGCAGCGTAACCTCTTCCGTGTGCGCACACACGCTTTCAAATCCCGAGATTTCAGCGGCAAGTCAATCCGATTGATTGCCCTATGTCCCATGCCTAAAAGACATTCTTCAGCCTGACCGACTGCCGTCAAAGGGTCACCATGTACTCGAACACATAAAATGCCTGACTGAAGTCACCTTCAGGATTCTGATGGGATGAGCTCGACGACCCTCTACGCGAGCCTCATAAACTTGTATTCGGAGATGGCCCTCGCTGGCGTTCCCCTGGGATAATGAGTGGCATCTCTCCGGAGAATTATACAACACACCGGTATCGTCAGTCGAGTTTCATGGCATGTCCTCATTCGGACCCCTAGTCTATTTCTCCTGAGAGGTAAACGAATGCCACCAAGTTTTGCACGGAAATCAAACATGATCCGATCTCTCGGAAATCCTTTAGTCTAGAATCTGTTGTGGTTTCCCTAAGGTCACGATAGGTAATCACTTGGCAACGGATCCCAGGTGCTCCCGAAGCACTCGGACCAAGCCAAGGGCTCAACCCATTCATCCAACAAAACCTCAGCCAATTCGGGGGCTAATGATGGGGTCACCTACCACTGGTAGGGTCAAGGACCTGACATCTAGGGCCCACCTAGGGCCCCACACCATCATTGTAATGTCCCTGGACCATAGGCGCATTCGTATGCCACTGGTACAGCAAGCTGCTATACAAACGATTTTTAACCCCTTTCCATGACGACTTTTTAAACCATCGCCTTGCTAGTGTGGACGATAGGGGGTCCTTCCAACACGACCTAGAAACCGTCGGGGATAGGTAGTAGGAATGCATACGTTTTGCATAACTAAGCGTATGCGATGTGGGCATCTATCCCAAACACGAATCTTCAGACAACTATTTGTGATATCTCGAATATCCCAAACAGTCCATCCTTGCTACTCATTTGTGCTCGTATTACCATCGCAGTCGGTATTCTGTGGTGCTACGTTTATGATGCAGGCCCCATCACAAACAGTTCACGATTATAGAACGCGTATGAAAAGAAGACAATCACACACATTCACTTCTCCTGAGCCGTATGCAATAACTAATTAAGAAGATTAGCTAATCATCATACGAGTGCCGGATAGGATTACGAAACATCAGACCGTCGTAACAGTGTCATACTGGATAAATATCACACACTCTATTCTGTGGTGCAACATTTATGATGCGTACCATATCAGAAATAGTTCATGATTGTAAAGTGTGTATGATAAGGTGACTATCACAAACATTTAGTTTGCTCGCACCGTTTGTGATATTGTCTGACATCACACACACTTTGCAAATGGCAACTGTGTGCATGCTCGCACATGTTTCCTCTCTGTGAACTGTGTCGGATTATGGTGTGTATCACACACGTTTGTGTTTTACCGACCGTGTGCGCCGTAACGATCTGCAGAGTGTAATTTTACCCTAATTTAATTGCTGCTATTTGAAATTGTATCGAATTTGAATTTGAAAGTAGGCTATAGCTTTATTCGTATCCATCAGGTTCAAACAACCAATGCATTATTCAATTCATAGGTACATATTTTCAAAAATTACATAAGCACCAAATAAAGAATAATGAACCATAGTTGTATACTTGTACTATTAAAGATGGTAAAGAAAGAGGCGAAAGACATTTTGGTTGCTGAACAAGGTGAAGCGGAATGCCCATATTGTGCCCTGCTCCATGCAGAAGGCACGCACGACTCGAGTCCAACCTCTTGTGATGGCCGATCGCCCATCCTTCACTGTCTTCATGAGGACATCTAGATAGTCATCGTGTTCTGGTAGAAATACTCTAACCTTTGCATGCCCACCAATCATGTAGTTTGAGAGGTAATCTTGAGTAAACTGCTTTGGAAACCACTGCAAAGAAAAAAGATCCAGACATTGTCATCTAACACAGCTCATTATGGGCAGTAAAAAGTGGGCTGCATAGTTCTTACTGACCATCCTATAGTTCACTGTTGTCTTGGATAAAGTGTAAACAAATAGTTTAATTGCCATCTTTTGACCCATTTTACTAACAATCTTTATCAGTTTCCTCACTTGATTCTGGCTCATCAATATCTCATTGCCCATACACAGAAAGGGTCAAAGCGCGGATCTTTACCAATGACATATGTACCTAAAAGCACCAAGATAATATGAGAAGCTAAATGTCATCGGAAAACAGGGCCACCTATGGGGCCTTCGGCCCCTTGTGGTTCGGCAGGGGGGAAGGACGCATTGCACAAAGAGCGGAGGGCGCAGGGCAGCGCGGCAGTGATCACACGGGCAGTTTTTACCCAGGTTCGGGCCGCCGTGAGGCGTAAAACCCTACTCCTGCTTTGGTGGATTGATGAGAGGACCGTGGTGGAGACGCAACGCTCTAGCCCGGCAAGGTCGCCTCGGGGCGAGAGCAGCTACGCGTGTTTGAGTGTACAGGGTTCCGAATCCTTTCTAAGGTTGCCATGGCCCTCCTTTTATAGATCAAGGGGTCACCACAGTGGCAAATCAGTCATTGTGTACTAATTAGATAGCAAACAGTGCCATCATACCTAATTCTGCAGACTGGGCAGAGCGCATTAAATGCGCCGCTTAGTGTCACATCGTAGTCTAGCCCGACAAGCCTTGCCATGCTGTTTTACCACCTTCTCGCCTGCCTACATGACACGTCGCTGGACGAGTGTCGTTTGGAGGTGATTTCCTTTGGAAGTGGCTGGCACGTGCCAAATAGCGGCCACTTAGCATCTTGGGGGCTCGACACCGCACTGATTGGTGACTTGCGTTGCTGTGAGGTGGAGCGGTGGAGCCTTGGTGGGATAATCTGCCCTCAGCGTTCCTGGCAAGCCTGCTGGGGCAATCTTGAGACTTGTCTTCGGGGCAACCTCGTCGCCGCCAAGCTCGCCTGCCCGGCAAGGGAGGTTTTTCCTTAGTGGTATCTTGCTCCTTTGGTTGGCCTTGGTCTTCTTGATCTGCCCTTTGATTTCTCAAAGAGCTAATCTCTTCTGCTTGGCCTTGTCCTGGGTGCTGAAATCTCATTCTTGAGCCTGTGTATAGTGTGGGTAACATACCTGGGGTATGTTGCACCGACAGGAGCCCCCGGGCCTGGCCTGAACGGGCTGCCGAGCATCGTCGGCGTAGGCCCTATCCAGTACACAGGCAGGGAGGCCGTAGTAGCTCACCCCTTGAGATCTTCTTTGCTTCTTCCTTAATCTAAGCTTGAGTGAGTTTCCGGTTCGCCCGGGCATCGTGTAACGCCAATTGCAGTGGGGCCATCCTTGTAATGGTCTGTGAATGACTTTAACGCGCGGGTTAGTAACTGCCAATTCACTCTTCCCACCACGCCCTTATCCTTGGCCATGTATGCCGCATGCATTGAGTGGGGTAGGCCACAGAGGCGCGTGGTGCGGGAGAGAGCGTCATGGCAGAGGCCCGGCCTTCTTGGGTTGGTGGAGAGGGGCGGTGGTTACCTGCCGAGGGATCAGCCCCCAGCCTCAGCCCGCCTATAAAAGACGGGGTGAGGGGGAGCGGAAATGCTCATCCACGCACCCTTCTTCTTCTCTTCCTTGCTTCCTTCTCTGTCATGTTGAGGTGGGGATGCCGGGGCCAGGCCCCAGGCTCTAGCTTAGGGTCGATGACGCCGAACGCTTGTGTAAACACCCGGGGAGTGAGTCTGGTCCGGGGCCGAAAGGGATGTAGTGGTCGAGGATGTGGGTGTCGAGTCGCCCGTGGTGTGGGAGGCGTTGTGCTTCTCCAAAATGGTGAAATGCTCGTCTCCCTCACACGAGCCGGCTGTCTGGTGAGGAACGCCAGCCCTCGCTGCAGGTCACCGAGGCTCGTTGCCCTGACGACGAGGCGTTTGGGGGTTCCAGCGCCTATCTGGGGTGTAGCACTCGGGATCCTCGGTAATCCCAGTGCTTTTCCTTCCGGCAGAGTCGGGGCAAACGCTGAAGATGGTGGCACCTTCCTGCCTTCCAAGGTGGGGAGCGGTGCCACTCGCACGCCTCGGTCGTTGTCGTTGCCTGCTGCTTCTCCGAGGGAGGTGTTGGCCCAAGGGGCTGGCGTCCTCCCGGAGTGGTGGTGATGAAGAAAGAACGAGGGAAGACAGAGAAAGCGGGTGGCAGGACGTCAAGTTGGACTACGATGGCACCGATGCCTTCGTCTCGTATTGCCGGCCCGCTGCCTCATCTTTCCGCTCTTCCCCTCCCTCCCCTTCACCATCATCACGGGCCTCTTTAGACGGTAGCCGGGGGGTCGTCTCTTGGTGCCTTCGCCTCCTCTAGCAGTCTTCCAGCTGAGCTCCGGCAGTTTCCCCTGCCGGTGCTTGCGCTGGGGCTTCTTGCTGGTCCTAGAGGTGGTGACCATGGCACCGCCGAGCTGCTCCTTCCGCCCCTCTCCTTCACAACCTTGCCACTCTCGATATTGTCAGGCTGTGTCCGGCAAGCCCTGATGAGATCGGGATAGGCTTCCGCTCAGGCACTCCTTTTGCCCTCTTCTCTTCCCACCGTAGTGCCTAGGAGGAGGAGAGGGACAAGAAAGGGATTACGGGGCACTTATCTTTTTTCAGTTTAAAATATGTAGGCATCGGCCAAACTTTAGTCTAAATAATGTAAACTTCTTTATACATGTTTGTGTTTTGTAAGATCTGTACTTGCTTATCAGCATATTAATGAAAAAGACAAGCTTTGCCGGGCACTTGTGCATGTACCATATCCATGCAGAGGTGTAATTCCTCTATACATTTAAGTAAACAAGTTTCTTCGGCAAGCTATACTGCCGGTACCCTTAGTTTGTTGCCGCGGGGCTAGGCCTGCCGGGCACAACCATAAAAAAGGGACCAGCCCCCCCGTCGAGCCCTTTCCATCAAAGGCCACTGTGACCACCCTGACTGAAGCAACGTTCAAGTCAACGGGTAGGAGCACGTATGTTTCGAAGGTGGCAGGGTTTTCATATGCACATGTCTGCTAATTACAGAACAAATATGGATTAGAAGGAACTTATCTGTTTGGCTTGCCGGGGATCGTCATGTGGGCTCATCTTCATTCCTTTTCTTCGGGACCAAGTCCACGGCAAGAATCCTGCAACTTAATGCAGATGAAAATAATGCCACATGCGCCCTCTTCTATATGATCATGCTATGCTCATGATATGCTTATGCATGCATGCAAGTTTCGGGGCCCCCCCAACGCTTCGTTTGTTTCTCTGTTGCTCAGGGTCTGTGCCTGGCTTTGTACAAGGGTTACATGCAACTTCGGCAAAGCTTGTACAAAAGGGTGGCTGCCGGCCTGGGCCCGACAGCCGTGCCTTACGGGTAGAACTTACGAAGATGCTCAATATTCCATGAGTTTTGCAATTGAATGGCATCTTCGGTCTCCAGACGGACTGCGCCAGGTCTGGTGACTCATACTACCCGGTAAGGGCCTTCCCACTTCAGCGTCAACTTGTTTGCACCCTTGGCGGACTGAACGCGCCTAAGGACAAGGTCGCCGTCCTCAAAACTCCGGGCATGAACCCTACGGCTGTGATAGCGACGCAGGGCTTGCTGGTATCGTGCAGCACGGGTAGCAGCCCAGAGATGGTTTGCCTCAAGTAGCACAGCTGTCGTGGTGGGCGCACGGCAGATGCCAAAGGATGGCTAAAGAGAGGGACAAGCTCGAGGGCACCGGTGGGCTCCAGAGGCGAGGTCGGCATGAGTGAGCGTGGGACGCAAGACATACCCAGGTTCGGGGCTCTCCAGAGAGATAACACCCCTAGTCCTGCCGAGAGTGGTTTATATGTATCAGTACAGAGTTGCTCCTGGAGCTGTTTGGGGAAGGAAGGAAGGCAGACCAAGGCTCAGGCTGCTCCTTCTCCTTGTGTGTGTGTTGTCTACTGAGGGTCTCATCGCCTCGTGCGTGGAGGCCTCCTGGGGGGTTTTATAGGTCAACCCCTAGGGCTACAATGGTAAAGTTACATGGGCGCGGGGTCGGGATGTCAGTGTGTGAGAAGTCGGTGCTGGGACCCGTCGGGTACCAGGATTCACCGGGTTCTCCAGGCGCGGGCCCCGTGTGCCAGAGGGCACTGTTCCCTGTCTTGTCTTGCGTCACGGAGTGGTTGAGCCGGCTCAGCTATAGTGGCACATCGCCTGGTCGCCATCGGCTCTCGTCAGCAGGACGAGGGGCGCACTATTGCCATGCCGGCCTTGGTCAGCGGGGTAGGTGGGGCACTGTTGCCACGCTCCTACCGGTCAGAGGGGTTGGTGGGCGACTGTAGCTGTGCTCATCTCCCTTATGGAGACTTGATCCGTCGTACGCCTTGGATGGGATGGGAGCTGACCCGAGGCCGGGTTGAGGAGGTCTTGGTTTGGCGGAGCTGGCCGCCATGCGCCAGCGGGCCTGGCCGGGTTGTGGGGCTTGGCCGGGTCGAGGAATCCGGCCAAGCGCAAGCCGGATTGAGGGGCGAGGCCGGCCCCGATGGTTTTAAAAAGGATCCGGGTTCCGTTGCCAGCCCGGGGTCCATCCCCCCGACAGTAGTCCTCGAAGCTGTGAAGGCTCGCCGGCTTCAAGCAGGGGGCCTTCGCAGTTTCGGCCCCTGAGAAGGTGGCAGATGCCGACGAAGCTTGTGACCACCGGGTCTGGCAATACCCACTGTGTGCCGGCTTTCGGAAGCCGGATCGCGGTGTCCCGGAATGGGCGGGAAATCAAAGAGTCCGCCGAATCGTGAGGGGGAGGGACGCGATCTCTTGGTTTTGGCTTGGACGCCACATGGCGCCCAGAAGCTGAAGAGGCCCTGACAGGCCACGCGCGGGACGAGACGTAATGGCGGGCTGGGGCCTGCCACTCCGCTCCCTCGGGCCACGCGCGGGGATTGATTGCAGCGGCGACAGACGATTGCCCTTCTTAGCGCAGTTAATTGACCCGTAGATCGTGCCCACTTAATGCGAGGAAGTGGGAGGGGTGGGTGCAACCGATCCCACTTCCCCACGTTCGGTTCGTGGCTTATAATTCGGGGGAAGGGGGCGGCGGAAATCATTCACGCACGCGCCCCCATCTTCTTCTTTCTCCCTTGCTCTCGCCTCTGAGCCCGTCGCACGCCGCAACGCCCCGCTGCTCTCGAGCGAAGTACTACCGCCGCTCCGCAGCACTCGGCAGCCGATCTATAGCGCTCGGCAGCCGCCTCTTCTTCTTCTCCGAGCCCACGCGCCTCACGCCCATGTCGAGCGCCGCCGATGGCACTGCCGAAAGGCTCGTGGGAGGGATCCATCGTCACCGCCGGGGATGTCCAGTACCTATGCGACACGCGGCGGCTGCCGCCGGAGACGGAGGTGGCCGTACGCCTGCCCGACGACGAGCTGGCGCCGCGGCCGAAGGGGACCGAACGCGTGGTCTTCTACTCCCACTTTAAGCACGGGTTCGGTCTCCCCACGAGCGACTTCTTCCGCGCGTTCCTGGAGTTCTTCGAGCTCCAGCCGCACCAGCTGGGGGCGAATGCGGTGCTGCAGCTCTCAGGGTTCGTCACCCTGTGCGAGGGCTACCTGGGCGTCGAGCCCAGCGTCGATCTTTGGGTCCGCTTCTTCTTCTTGAAGCAGCAGGGGCCAGAGGCCGGCGTCATGTCTGCCTGCGGGGCCGCCGTCGTCTCGTCGCGGCCGCACGGGGTGTGCCCCAAGATGCCGCTGGAGGATTCTGCCAAGAAGAGGCAGAACACCTTCTTCTACGTCTGCAACCTCGGCGCGGACCGTATCAACTTGCTGCCCATCCTCGACGTGACGCCGCACGCCAAGACCAACTGGACCTACTGCCCCAAGAGCCCGGCGCAGGAGGTGCTGAACATGAGCAGCCGGGTCACCGAGATGGTGGCGCGCGAGGGGCTCACCGGGACGAACCTCATCGCGGCCTTCATCGCGCGCCGGGTGCTGCCGCTGCAGCGCCGGACGCATATCATCGGCCAGATGTCTAGCCTTTAGGACCCCAACCAGATGTCATCTCGGCGGTTGACGCAGGAGCAGATTGCCGGCTGGGTCGACGACATCTCAAAGGCTAGGATGAAAGAGGAGTGGCAGTACGGGAAGGCCCCCTACAGCCACGGGAACCCGGCGCCTACGGTGAGTCCTTGGTCTCCATTCTTTGCTATGTCCCAACTTTTTCTCCGCCCTGACATGACAAGGGAGGCACTGCTGAGTGCCATCCGGCATCCATATGACGGGATGATGATGCAGGTAGCGGCCGCCCAGCCAGGCGGCACGGAGGAGGCAGGAGGCCTCGCCGAGAACCCGGAGATGGCGGACACCGACGCCCGCGAGGCGTGCCATACGGGTAAGTTTCTACATCCTGATCCCTCGCGAGATCGAATGGAAGGTGATGCGGGGGGTTCTGACGTATGCCGACGATGCAGCACCGCCGATGGGAGGAGACGGTGGTGCGGCTGGGGCCGGGTCGTCTCGCGTGCCGGCCGTAGCCAGCCGGCCGCACAGAAAGCGGGGCGTGGCGCCGAGGAAGCCGGCCGCGGGCGGCAAGCCGGGCGCTAAGAAGAGGCGCCACGCCATCCCAGCGGCACTGGCGAGGCCGGCCGTCCCGATCATGACCGGGTAAGTTTAGCTTGCAGGCTTCGGCGTGCTGCCGAGCTGCTCCTTTCTTATACTTCTCTTGCTGTGATCCAGGTCGCCACCGGCGTTGGCGTTGGCCGTGACAGACGCCACATCTGGTTGTGGCTTTGCGTTCCGGAAGACCCGGACCAGCGCCATCGACCTGCCCGAGGACTCGGCCGGGGAGGATCTCAGCCTGGACCTGGCGGATAAGGAGCACTGCGCCTGGAGGGACCGGAACATGGCCCTCGAGGAGATGGAGGCGGAGGCCCAGGCCTGGCCGGCATGGCCGGAGATGACGGCGGGCACGGACCCGGTGGTCGTCGTGCCGCCGACAGAGGAGGAGCGCGACCCGGGCGGCCGGGCGGAGATGGCGGTGGACGTCCGGGAGGTCGTGGTGATCGGCCTTGACACCCCGCCACGGACCGATGTGGTCGAGTGGGTGGAGGCGGCTGGAGGCGGAGGGTGATTCGGCCTGGAGGGGGCGCTGCGAACGATGCCGGACGCGGCGCGGCGCGTCCGGGCATATGACGGCAGACGCGACGCTGCAGGCAACGCCGGTCATGGCGCTGCAAGTGACGCCGGCCGTCGTGCCGGAGTCAAGGCCGGTCGCGGAGGAGACGGCTGGCGGTGATCGCGCCCTGGTGGTCAGGCAGCCACAGGCGGCGCCGAGAGTCACGCCAACTATCGTCAGGTCGCAGCAGGTGTGGGCTGGGTCGAGCGCGGTGGTCGCCTTCGGGCCGTAGACGCAGGAGGAGGCGGCCATGGCCGCCTTGAGCCAGCGTTTCCACGGGCGTGCGAAGCGGGTTCAGGCCTTCGCTCAGGCCGAAGCGGAGCGTGCACGGGAGTGGAGCGCTCCATGCTGGTGAGTCTTTTCTTCCTCTGGCTTCTCCTTTGCAGTTGGTCAGCGGGGGCGCGCCAACGCATCCACTGGGTGTAGCCCCCGAGGTTTGAGCCAACTGTGTAGTAGTTGGGTCAAATCTTCATATGCTCTATCTCATGTTGGTTTTTGCTCCCTCGTAGCAACTGGACGCCTTCCGGGTCGGCGTCTACAACCGGCTTCTGGACAAGCACCAGCAGCTCACAGCGCGGCTCGCCGCTAGGGAGGAGGCGCTCTGCCTCGCTGAAGGTATGTTTTGCATGCTCTTAGTGGGGGGGTGCTAGCGCACCCACTGGGTGTAGCCCCTGAGATTTGGGCCAACTACGTAGTAGTTGGGTCGAATCTTAAAGTGTTCTTGTTCTTTCTTTGTCTTGATTTCGAATCTTTGCTGTGCAGCCGCTGTGGCCGAGATGCCGGTCTGGCGAACCCGGCTGATCAGGGCCGGTCATTAGCGCGACCTGGCTGTTGCCTACACCGACCGGCTCCGGGGCGAGGTGGTGGAGCTGAAGGCGGAGGAAACCCGACGGGCGCTTGTCGAGGCCAGCCAGCAGTGCGTGCGGCTGGCTAGCGACAAGAGCCGGCTTCAGGCTGAGGTGGAGCGCCTGACAGCGGAGGCGGCCAAGGCGACGGAGGCCCAGCCGGTGCTCGTTGAAGCCGGCCAGCAGCGCGATCAGTTGGCCGATGACAAGGGCCAGCTTCAGGCCGAGGTCGAGCGCCTGAAGGCGGAGGCGGCCAAGACGGCGAAGACCCACCAGGCGGAACTCCTCCGCCTCAAGGAGGAGCACGGGAACACGGCCGCCGCCAAGGACACCGAGCTGAAGGCGGCTGTTGATAAGGGCGCCGAGCTGGAGAGTGCGCTAGAGGCGTGCGACCGTGCCGGCAACCTGGAGCGGCATGGTATATTGCTTGAGGCACAACACCTAGACGGGACCTTCGCCAGTAAGTGCTTTTTTGTTGGTTTCGCCGGGTTGTGAAGCCGCTTTGCTTTTTTGTTGCTGACTGTCTTGCTTTTCCTCTTGACAGGGCACTTCCCAGAGACGCAGAGGACGGCGGAGGAGGCCGTTCGTGCTCGGCGGTCGCCCCAGGGGATCGTTGGCGCTCCGCTCGATCCGAACGTCGCCTGGAGCTTCTCGGAGATCATGAATGCCACTGAGGCCCGCCTGCAGGTCTTGGGTGAATAGATGGGGCGGGTCTCCACAGCCGGCGCGGGGATGGCGGCGGCCCTCTGGCCCGGCGCCGTCGTGCCTAACAGCTTTACGTAGCTGGCGCAGTGGCTGAAAGTCGGGCCGGAGCAGCTTCACGCGTGGCGCATGTCTGCCGCCCTTGCCGGCACCAAAATGAGCTAAGGTTCATCGTGTCCTGGTACCCGGACCTAGCACTGGACCGGCTGGTGGCCCAACGAGCCGGCGCGGAGCCCCAGCTGCAGGCGGAGGCGGGCCGGATCGCCGCCAGGGCCAGCTACCAGGCCTCGTTCGTGCTTCACGATGAGTTCCAGGTGGAGCTAACTGATGATGGCGGAGTGGTGCCGCCTGATGACTTCGGCTTGCTGCTGGATGACCCGGAAGGCAGCTTTGAGGAGACGGGTGTGTACGCGGACGACGAGGACGCCGGGTTGGCTGATACCGGCACCTCGACGAACCCGGAGGCCACGGAGAAGGAGCCGGCGGTTGCACAACCCGGCGCGGGAGCCGCCTGAAGCCATCCTGTTTTATCTTTATCACACTTTTGTTAAGTAGCAGGTCCACTCACCCACTGGGGTGTTGTTGGTGAATGTAATGAACTTCTGTCCTTGGGCCCATATTCTCGTGATGTAAATATTTTTGCGAATGTTTGCGCTTTTGCTCTTTGTTTTCTACACCTTTTTCCTTGCTTGACCCTTCCTTGGACCTCCCCCCTGCGAGTCGAACAGCAGGGTTTCGGTCTGTGAAAGGAGTTCGGTCCTTGGGAGCAGCGCCCAGTGCTTAGGCCCTTCAGACGTTGAGCATGAGTGAAACACCCACTGGGCCGGCTGGCGAGCAGTCGGTCGTGCGGCAACTTAGTGCGGTGAGGCTGGGTTGGCCAATCCAGCGGGTCCAGCTTAGTGTTTCACGGCGATTAGGTGCTTCGGCCCATAGTTCTTGCCGGCCAACAACCGAAGCCGGACTGTGGCGTAGGGCGAAGTGGATGGCCTCGGCGACCCGAACACGCCAAGATGTGTGGCACCCCGGCTCAGAGTAAACTGGAACGCCCCGTATTCCAGCCCAAGAACGAGTCTTCTGGAATACGGCACTGTTGGCATAGAACAAATCAGCTCTTTATTGCAATAGATATGGTTACAACGGTACAATGATTACATCGGCATGGCAACACTATGCTTGACCGGGGTAGCTTTATGCTAACAGCGGAGTAACTCTCTCGGCAGCGGAACAACGACGACGGTGATGGACTCCACTCCGCAGGGACTCTGGCTAGAATGCGTATCCTAGATCGCAAGCACAGGATCCTCGGCAAGCAAGCAATCACGGCATGACCTGCAAACTGGCATGACACGCCAGGTGAGTACTTTGAATGTACTCGCAAGCTCACAGCAAACATCAGCAGTAAAGCAAGACAACATCATAGCAATCCAAAATTAACCAGCATGGTTATCTAGCAAGGTAGCTACTGAAATGACTGCAGTAAGGTAAAGCGTATTAAATCCATACTTCAAATAATCTCAGGCTCCAATCCGAACCTGTACCAAGTCCAATCCCCAAGCATGTGGTCATCCGACCACTCAACTCACAGCCATCCCATGGCTAACATATCAAATACCTGATTCCATCTGCACGACAAGTCTGACAAACTTACTCTCCTCCGGGTTGTCTCACAACCCTCAGAATACTCATGAACCACCGAGTACTTCTGATCATACGACGAGTTCTTCCATCATTATCATCACTACCATGGTTGACCACCTAGTGAGGTCTGGACGGACTGTCCAATACCGTGGACACGGCTATTCGAATAGATTTTACACTCTGCAGAGGTTGCGCACTTTACCCACACTATGGAGCACTGACCTCGTGATCCCATTCGGGTGGACCAGCGTTGCTCCAACGAAACCTGCCTGACCCGTGACTCTCCCATCGTACCACCGGCAATCGTACTCCCTCGGAGTCAAGCGTTGGGTGGCCCCTTGTCACCTCGTGACACTTGCCACCGTCGTGGCCAAACTATACTGTCCCAAACGGGGACGCCGGCACAAAACTCAACTGGGCTCACAAGGTTATCGCCGCCTACCGGGCCAGGGTAGCGCGCACGCATAACCTTCCCTGTCGGGCGGTACCGGTGAAAGAGCACGCGATCAAACCAAGTCAAGGCCGTCCCATACCGGCAAATGTGGCTGCACGGATAAGTCCGGACAGGTGACTCAAGGTCAACCATGAAATATCTAATCCCTGAATAATATTTCCGTCATGGCTGACACTCCGATAACCAGTATGCTTAAGCCACTGCTACTAATTCATCTCTACGAACTGCCGGATGAACTCCAAAATAATCATAGACAGTGATCTCAACATCACAATATCAACAAGTGGGTAAGCTACTAGTCACTAATAATCCGGTACTCAACATGGTAGTCACCTATCCGAGAATTAACTCGAATATTGCATAATCCAATCCATTTCACAGCTACTCATACTTGCCGATAAAGTAAATAGTCAAACTATGACATTGCAATGCGATGATGCAGATGAGAGTTGTGGCTTGCCTGCGGGTGAAGGAATCATCGGAAAGGAGTGCGGAATGGTCGCGGGGTTGACTGCCGGAAACAGTTCTCTCTCGGAGGGGCTGTTTACAGACAAGGGCAAAAGGGTCATTTCCACTATGTGTAAACATTATGAAAATGACTCCATCAGAACGGGCTCGACGAGACGAAGACGTGGGCGTTGGATTCACCTCGATCGGAGTCTCGGTTGAAAAGTTATAGAGGGTGGAAGATCAGGGACCAATCTGTAATAATATTACTACAAACAAGTCCCTGAGAGGAAAACAGAAAGCGTATTCCAGTAACTACGCTTTCGGGACAGTGAAAACGCATTTCCGGCCGAAGCCGTAGAACATTACGCTTTCACTGAAACGAAAGCGTAAACTCAGAACTACCCTTTCACTTAAAACGCCTGAAGCTGACGGGCGGGTCCCGCGCTGACAGGACCATCTCCCTCCTCGCGCTCGCTCGCAGAACAGAGAAGGCGCGCGCGCCGGCGCTCGTCCTGGCGGCTCCGGGTACCTCCGGCCACCTCCGGCGGAGCCCAGGCCACCGGAGTAACCAGCGTGGAGAGGCCCACCCGCCAGTGGGCTTTGCCCTCGCCGGGAGGCAGCAGGGCCAGCGAGGCCTTGGCCGCGGCGGGCGGCGGCCACTGCGACCTCGGGCACGGTGCTGCGGCTACTGAGAAGAGGGCGGCGAGCTGCGGGGAGGGTCTAGGTGAGGGTGGTGGTTGGCTACGGTGGTTCGGTTGAGCTACGGGGGCTGGGGATGGACGAATTTAGCCGAGGCCGTGCGGCGGCCATGGCGGCGATGGGTGGCGAGGAGCAGCTCCGGTGATGGTTGAATGGGTCGAGGAGGACCAGTGGAGGGAGGTGGGGTTGGTGGTGAAGACGAGAGGGGCTCGGGGCCCTTTTATAGGCGGGGCGACGAGGGTGGCCGGGCTCGGCCACGGCGACACGTTCACCACGCGCCGGAGCCTTCGGGAAGCCGCGGGGAGGAGGGGAGAGACATCCACGAGCTTCACGGAGGATCGGGGAAGGCTCAGGCGAGGTCGGGAAGACTCGGGAGCTCGCGGGCGACTGAAACAGGGAGGAGCAGAGGAGGTTTGCGGCACAGGCACCGTCGATGCACCGCGTCGGATGGGACGGGAGAGGGGGAGAGGGGTCCAGCGCGAGGGCGACGGTGAAACGAAGTCCCTAGACATAGCTAGGTGTCGAAAGAGAGGAAGAAACCGACGAGGCCGAGGGCCCCAATGCACAGAGCGCGCGTACTGCACACCAGCCGCATGGTCACCGCGTGCACTGGCGCACGCGATGCACTCTACTACCTAATTTGATGTCTAGCGGGAAGTCCTTGCTCCCCAAGGCAGCTTGGGAGAGAAATCCCATCACAAGAGGCCAGGAGATGACTAGAGGGAGCTTGGATACAATGCACCAGCAAGCTGTTTGATGTGAGTTGAGAAAAGTTGAGAAGGAACTAGACTCAGATATTTGGCTGAGAGTGATCACTCACTAGGGTGATCATCACTGCAAATTTGCAGACCATTTGGATGGATATAAATAGCACTTGCAGTTCAATGGGCTTTACTGAACAGAAATGCAAAATATGAAGTGGCACTCACATACTTGCTTGGATTGAGCTGAATTTTGAAGGAGATGAATAATTTGATCATATGAGGGTACTGTATAAATTTCATACCATTTGGATAAACCAAAGTGGTACTTCCTTCACACAGCACCCCACTGGACAGAATCTTAGGGAAATTCTAGGGAATTATTGGGTAGATGAATTGAGCCCAAATTTTGTGGAGAGGTGTTATATAGACAGTTTAATGTCCTGGTAAAATTTCAGGAGTTATGGAGCAACATAAAACATAGTTGCTTCACAACCCAGAATAATGACCAGAAACAAAGATTTGATGCTATGCTCACATAGTTGAAGGGATGATGCTCAAATTTGGTGGAGAGTCAGGATTTGAGCATATTAAGATGCTTGCAAAATTTCAACTCATTTGGATACTCCTAGCTAGCACTTGCTTCACAAAGATTCCGGTTGCCCAGAAACTTTGGAAATTAGCCAAGAGAGATTTAATATCCAAATAAAGTTGAATTTTGGCATGTGGCAATGATATGGGTTGGAAAGAGTGCACAAAAAGTTTGAGAGCAAGCAATCAAATATAAAGGGTACTTGCTTCTCAATCTGACAGATAGGGCAGAATCGGAAAAGGAATATTTGTGAAATATTTTTGGGTATGGAAAGGAATATTTTGACATATCTGTATAAGATATGTCCCAAAGGATTTATGGGAATTATTTGAGAATTTTGGGAACGATAGAAATATGAGTTGCTTCACAACTCAGGGCAAACAGAGTTATTCCTTTAATAGAAAAAGGAATATTCCCAAGAAAAAGAATATTGGGAGTTGGTCCAAGATGGAAATGACATGGTCTTGGGATGGTTTTGAGGTTGGCAAGCCACTCGGGAAGAAGAATGAAGGGTGATCCCTCCAGGTTACAAGACTACTAAGCCACAAAAAGCGAATCCGGACCAAACTCAAAAGAAAAAGAAAATGGGCAAAATCCAGGGTGTTACAAACCTACCCCCCCTTAAAGAAATCTCGTCCTCGAGATTTGGTTGCTCAGGGATCAGACATGAATATTTCCACTTGAGGAAACCGTTTCCAACTCGGGCTTCCTTTTTATCTTTGTATAATGTTCCCACTGAATTTCATATGTCTGACTGCCTTGCTTCGGGGTGGGTTGCTTCACTGGATCCTTTTTCTGGGAAATCTAACCTCATATGCTATTCTGACTCCAATCCTTTTGTGTCTACTGACCTATCTGGGGCAATAAATTATCCTGACCAAACAATGTGCCATGCTCGTAAGTCCGAGGGTGATTCCTCATGGATGTGTTGTGACGAGGTCCAATATGAACGATTGTTCAATGAGTTGTGAACAGGTTCTCTTGGTGGACACGAAATCTTTTACTCATTTCAGTGGGTGACTTCAAATGGATGTGTGTCCTCCAGGCTCAAAAATAGTATTGTAAATCGTACCATTCTCCTGGCGGAATCTGACTTCTCACACGGATTGCTGGGTCATCTTGGGTATCTTCACTGTCTTGGGTATAAGGCTCCTACCAAATATTTGACTGTCACCTGTCATGACCAGCATAGAGGTGTACGGTCTTATTGTGATATTATCCATGGACTTGACTGACAGGAGTCCTAGCAGCAGAATCTTGTTCCCGGCAGGTTAGTCTTTAACTGATTCCCATCTGTGAGGACACATGCTTCGAGACTGACCAGCTTGGTTGCCCTCTTCTGACAATTCTAAGCATATCTGGTTGGCGGGGCGAGTTGTCTTCATATGGGGTCCTTGCAAATAGAATAGACCCCGTGGGTGTGTACCCATGGTGACTGGTACCGAGCCAGGCTTCTCTGAGTATCTATACCATGTTGATCTTGCCACCATTACCATATCTGTATGGCCAATCTTGCTTTTTCATTATAGTTCTCTTTGCCTGGATCCTTTACTGAAAGAACTTGGCTTTATGTGTTCTTGATTCTCCGTGTGACCATAGGTATTATCGGGTGCGACATTCCGGCATGCATATTACTTTATAAGTTGTAGCTGTAGGTAACGATCGTCTGAACCCTTGGATAAAACCGGCAAATAAACCAGTATCCACCAGAACGGTCTTTAAACCTCAGATCTGGGACTTTTACTGGAATAACTCAACCCCGACTCAAGACGGCTGAAAAGCAGCTCAGAGCATGAGACGGTGTCGATAAGAAGAAAGTAGCAACTCCCTAAGACGGCCGAAAAAAAACAGCTCAGAGCATAGGGTCGTTGCTACGAAGAGAAATTCAACAGCTGCCCGAGACGGCCGAAAAGCAGCTCAGAACACGGACAGTTGTTGACAAGAGAAATAAAAATCGGCATCCACCCCGGACGGCCAAAAACAGCTCAGAACACAGGCGTGGTGCCGTCACCAAAGAAAAATAGGCAAGGGTTCATCCGTGTCCCATACAACTCACTATTATGTATATACCTTACCGTTTCTGCTGCCGGTTACTTGTTGCATGCAACAGGGTATTCGGCTATCCTTCTTGCTGAACTCTAAGTTCATAGCACATTATGGCTTGCTTCCAAGACATAGCAGGGTTCAAATTGTACTCGTAGCAGACTCAAACCTTGAATCATACCTTTGGCACGGAATGCACTGTGGATCATGTACACAATTTGCCTTCTTGCTGATGTGATCATTGCTATTGTGAAAGTTGTACTGATGCATACTTGGTGCTGATAACCAATCCAGTCAGGATATCATTTATATTCAGGCACGATATTCCTGATATAACACAGTCTGCTGAAGATTCCATATTGCTGAGCTGTGCTTCCAAATGGCTGTCTCTTCACTGATTTCTTTGGGTTCAGGGTCGGTGAGCAACTTCCATAAGGGGAAAATAAGGTAACACCAAGGGCCCAAAAACAACAAAATAAATGACTAAACAAAAGCACACAAAGCAGCAAGATCACACACACAAGCAATATCACATTCTAAAGCTATTCACGGCAATAATATGCATTCCTACTTAAGCACACACTTTCTCAAGAACTCCGGTGTTACGGTCTAACATGCTGTGGCGATGTGCACGAAAGTGAATCAATGTGTGGAAGGAAGTTGGTGTAAACAAGGCTACACCAAACACGGGCTTAACACGGATGGAACCGGTGGCGAGGACGAACTTGGTGGTCGGGGGTCGGAACACAGAGGTTACGACCACATCATCATCAAGCGTACGGAAGAAAGCCGTACACGTCCAAAGAATAGGTGGCGGAATAAGATAGTGGTGGAGAGAAAGGCTTGCAGGCATTGCCCTTTTCTGATAGCAAGGATCAGTAAGGGTTGCCAAAGCGGCTAGTGGAATGGGACGATCCGGGATAGAACTTGTCTATCACCGAAACGATAGGGTGACTGAAGAGAATATATTGGTGTGGTATCGGTGCATCAATCTTGCTAGTGATCGCCACCACCAAGCACCTTGGCATCACTCCGCTGGGACGAAGATGACACCACACCAAGGAACAAATATGCAAACTGGAGAGCGCAGGTAGTGAATCGAAACCAATGCCACCCACACTCGCCAGATCCATCGTTGGTGACAAGATATCTAGTCTATATGCATGCTATGCACAAACAAATGCAACAAACAAGTGCAGCAAACCAACCGGGTCCTAAACTACCGGGTACTAACGCTCGCACCTAGACTGCGCGTCCTATAGCCAGACCTGCTCTGATACCAACGCTTGTGGCACCCTGGCTCAGAGTAAACCGGAACGCCCCGTATTCCAGCCCAAGAACGAGTCTTCTGGAATACGGCACTATTGGCATAGAACAAATCAGCTCTTTATTGCAATAGATATGGTTACAACGGTACAAGGATTACATCGGCACGGCAACACTATGCCTGCCCGAGGTAGCTTTATGCTAACAGCGGAGTAACTCTCTCGGCAGCGGAACAACGACGACGGTGATGGACTCCACTCCGCAGGGACTCTGGCTAGAACGCGTATCCTAGATCGCAAGCACAGGATCCTCGGCAAGCAAGCAATCACGGCATGACCTGCAAACTGGCATGACACGCCAGGTGAGTACTTTGAATGTACTCGCAAGCTCACAGCAAACATCAGCAGTAAAGCAAGACAACATCATAGCAATCCAAAATTAACCAGCATGGTTATCTAGCAAGGTAGCTACTGAAATGACTGCAGTAAGGTAAAGCGTATTAAATCCATACTTCAAATAATCTCAGGCTCCAATCCGAACCTGTACCAAGTCCAATCCCCAAGCATGTGGTCATCCGACCACTCAACTCATAGCCATCCCATGGCTAACATATCAAATACCTGATTCCATCTGCACGACAAGTCTGACAAACTTACTCTCCTCCGGGTTGTCTCACAACCCTTAGAATACTCATGAACCACCGAGTACTTCTGATCATACGACGAGTTCTTCCATCATTATCATCACTACCATGGTTGACCACCTAGTGAGGTCTGGACGGACTGTCCAATACCGTGGACACGGCTATTCGAATAGATTTTACACTCTGCAGAGGTTGCGCACTTTACCCACACTATGGAGCACTGACCTCGTGATCCCATTCGGGTGGACCAGCGTTGCTCCAACGAAACCTGCCTGACCCGTGACTCTCCCATCGTACCACCGGCAATCGCACTCCCTCGGAGTCAAGCCTTGGGTGGCCCCTTGTCACCTCGTGACACTTGCCATCGTCGTGGCCAAACTATACTGTCCCAAACGGGGACGCCGGCACAAAACTCAACTGGGCTCACAAGGTTATCGCCGCCTACCGGGCCAGGGTAGCGCGCACGCATAACCTTCCCTGTCGGGCGGTACCGGTGAAAGAGCACGTGATCAGACCAAGTCAAGGCCGTCCCATACCGGCAAATGTGGCTGCACGGATAAGTCCGGACAGGTGACTCAAGGTCAACCATGAAATATCTAATCCCTGAATAATATTTCCGCCATGGCTGACACTCCGATAACCAGTATGCTTAAGCCACTGCTACTAATTCATCTCTACGAACTGCCGGATGAACTCCAAAATAATCATAGACAGTGATCTCAACATCACAATATCAACAAGTGGGTAAGCTACTAGTCACTAATAATCCGGTACTCAACATGGTAGTCACCTATCCGAGAATTAACTCGAATATTGCATAATCCAATCCATTTCACAGCTACTCATACATGCCGATAAAGTAAATAGTCAAACTATGACATTGCAATGCGATGATGCAGATGAGAGTTGTGGCTTGCCTGCGGGTGAAGGAATCATCGGAAAGGAGTGCGGAATGGTCGCGGGGTTGACTGCCGGAAACAGTTCTCTCTCGGAGGGGCTGTTTACAGACAAGGGCAAAAGGGTCATTTCCACTATGTGTAAACATTATGAAAATGACTCCATCAGAACGGGCTCGACGAGACGAAGACGTGGGCGTTGGATTCACCTCGATCGGAGTCTCGGTTGAAAAGTTATAGAGGGTGGAAGATCAGGGACCAATCTGTAATAATATTACTACAAACAAGTCCCTGAGAGGAAAACAGAAAGCGTATTCCAGTAACTACGCTTTCGGGACAGTGAAAACGCATTTCCGGCCGAAGCCGTAGAACATTACGCTTTCACTGAAACGAAAGCGTAAACTCAGAACTACGCTTTCACTTAAAACGCCTGAAGCTGACGGGCGGGTCCCGCGCTGACAGGACCATCTCCCTCCTCGCGCTCGCTCACAGAACAGAGAAGGCACGCGCGCCGGCGCTCGTCCTGGCGGCTCCGGGTACCTCCGGCGACCTCCGGCGGAGCCCAGGCCACCGGAGTGACCAGCGTGGAGAGGCCCACCCGCCAGTGGGCTTTGCCCTCGCCGGGAGGCAGCAGGGCCAGCGAGGCCTTGGCCGCGGCGGGCGGCGGCCACTGCGACCTCGGGCACGGTGCTGCGGCTACTGAGAAGAGGGCGGCGAGCTGCGGGGAGGGTCTAGGTGAGGGTGGTGGTTGGCTACGGTGGTTCGGTTGAGCTACGGGGGCTGGGGATGGACGAATTTAGCCGAGGCCGTGCGGCGGCCATGGCGGCGATGGGTGGCGAGGAGCAGCTCCGGTGATGGTTGAATGGGTCGAGGAGGACCAGTGGAGGGAGGTGGGGTTGGTGGTGAAGACGAGAGGGGCTCGGGGCCCTTTTATAGGCGGGGCGACGAGGGTGGCCGGGCTCGGCCACGGCGACACGTCCACCCCGCGCCGGAGCCTTCGGGAAGCCGCGGGGAGGAGGGGAGAGACATCCACGAGCTTCACGGAGGATCGGGGAAGGCTCAGGCGAGGTCGGGAAGACTCGGGAGCTCGCGGGCGACTGAAACAGGGAGGAGCAGAGGAGGTTTGCGGCACGGGCACCGTCGATGCACCGCGTCGGATGGGACGGGAGAGGGGGAGAGGGGTCCAGCGCGAGGGCGACGGTGAAACGAAGTCCCTAGACATAGCTAGGTGTCGAAAGAGAGGAAGAAACCGACGAGGCCGAGGGCCCCAATGCACAGAGCGCGCGTACTGCACACCAGCCGCATGGTCACCGCGTGCACTAGCGCACGCGATGCACTCTCCTACCTAATTTGATGTCTAGCGGGAAGTCCTTGCTCCCCAAGGCAGCTTGGGAGAGAAATCCCATCACAAGAGGCCAGGAGATGACTAGAGGGAGCTTGGATACAATGCACCAGCAAGCTGTTTGATGTGAGCTGAGAAAAGTTGAGAAGGAACTAGACTCAGATATTTGGCTGAGAGTGATCACTCACTAGGGTGATCATCACTGCAAATTTGCAGACCATTTGGATGGATATAAATAGCACTTGCAGTTCAATGGGCTTTACTGAACAGAAATGCAAAATATGAAGTGGCACTCACATACTTGCTTGGATTGAGCTGAATTTTGAAGGAGATGAATAATTTGATCATATGAGGGTACTGTATAAATTTCATACCATTTGGATAAACCAAAGTGGTACTTCCTTCACACAGCACCCCACTGGACAGAATCTTAGGGAAATTCTAGGGAATTATTGGGTAGATGAATTGAGCCCAAATTTTGTGGAGAGGTGTTATATAGACAGTTTAATGTCCTGGTAAAATTTCAGGAGTTATGGAGCAACATAAAACATAGTTGCTTCACAACCCAGAATAATGACCAGAAACAAAGATTTGATGCTATGCTCACATAGTTGAAGGGATGATGCTCAAATTTGGTGGAGAGTCAGGATTTGACCATATTAAGATGCTTGCAAAATTTCAACTCATTTGGATACTCCTAGCTAGCACTTGCTTCACAAAGATTCCGGTTGCCCAGAAACTTTGGAAATTAGCCAAGAGAGATTTAATATCCAAATAAAGTTGAATTTTGGCATGTGGCAATGATATGGGTTGGAAAGAGTGCACAAAAAGTTTGAGAGCAAGCAATCAAATATAAAGGGTACTTGCTTCTCAATCTGACAGATAGGGCAGAATCGGAAAAGGAATATTTGTGAAATATTTTTGGGTATGGAAAGGAATATTTTGACATATCTGTATAAGATATGTCCCAAAGGATTTATGGGAATTATTTGAGAATTTTGGGAACGATAGAAATATGAGTTGCTTCACAACTCAGGGCAAATAGAGTTATTCCTTTAATAGAAAAAGGAATATTCCCAAGAAAAAGAATATTGGGAGTTGGTCCAAGATGGAAATGACATGGTCTTGGGATGGTTTTGAGGTTGGCAAGCCACTCGGGAAGAAGAATGAAGGGTGATCCCTCCAGGTTACAAGACTACTAAGCCACAAAAAGCCAATCCGGACCAAAATCAAAAGAAAAAGAAAATGGGCAAAATCCAGGGTGTTACAAACCTACCCCCCTTAAAGAAATCTCGTCCTCGAGATTTGGTTGCTCAGGGATCAGACATGAATATTTCCACTTGAGGAAACCGTTTCCAACTCGGGCTTCCTTTTTATCTTTGTATAATGTTCCCACTGAATTTCATATGTCTGACTGCCTTGCTTCGGGGTGGGTTGCTTCACTGGATCCTTTTTCTGGGAAATCTAACCTCATATGCTATTCTGACTCCAATCCTTTTGTGTCTACTGACCTATCTGGGGCAATAAATTATCCTGACCAAACAATGTGCCATGCTCGTAAGTCCGAGGGTGATTCCTCATGGATGTGTTGTGACGAGGTCCAATATGAACGATTGTTCACTGAGTTGTGAACAGGTTCTCTTGGTGGACACGAAATCTTTTACTCATTTCAGTGGGTGACTTCAAATGGATGTGTGTCCTCCAGGCTCAAAAATAGTATTGTAAATCGTACCATTCTCCTGGCGGAATCTGACTTCTCACACGGATTGCTGGGTCATCTTGGGTATCTTCACTGTCTTGGGTATAAGGCTCCTACCAAATATTTGACTGTCACCTGTCATGACCAGCATAGAGGTGTACGGTCTTATTGTGATATTATCCATGGACTTGACTGACAGGAGTCCTAGCAGCAGAATCTTGTTCCCGGCAGGTTAGTCTTTAACTGATTCCCATCTGTGAGGACACATGCTTCGAGACTGACCAGCTTGGTTGCCCTCTTCTGACAATTCTAAGCATATCTGGTTGGCGGGGCGAGTTGTCTTCATATGGGGTCCTTGCAAATAGAATAGACCCCGTGGGTGTGTACCCATGGTGACTGGTACCGAGCCAGGCTTCTCTGAGTATCTATACCATGTTGATCTTGCCACCATTACCATATCTGTATGGCCAATCTTGCTTTTTCATTATAGTTCTCTTTGCTTGGATCCTTTACTGAAAGAACTTGGCTTTATGTGTTCTTGATTCTCCGTGTGACCATAGGTATTATCGGGTGCGACATTCCGGCATGCATATTACTTTATAAGTTGTAGCTGTAGGTAACGATCGTCTGAACCCTTGGATAAAACCGGCAAATAAACCAGTATCCACCAGAACGGTCTTTAAACCTCAGATCTGGGACTTTTACTAGAATAACTCAACCCTGACTCAAGACGGCTGAAAAGCAGCTCAGAGCATGAGACGGTGTCAATAAGAAGAAAGTAGCAACTCCCTAAGACGGCCGAAAAAAACCCAGCTCAGAGCATAGGGTCATTGCTACGAAGAGAAATTCAACAGCTGCCCGAGACAGCCGAAAAGCAGCTCAGAACACGGACAGTTGTTGACAAGAGAAATAAAAATCGGCATCCACCCCGGACGGCCGAAAACAGCTCAGACCACAGGCGTGGTGCCGTCACCAAAGAAAAATAGGCAAGGGTTCATCCGTGTCCCATACAGCTCACTATTATGTATATACCTTACCGTTTCTGCTGTCAGTTACTTGTTGCAAGCAACAGGGTATTCGGCTATCCTTCTTGCTGAACTCTAAGTTCATAGCACATTATGGCTTGCTTCCAAGACATAGCAGGGTTCAAATTGTACTCGTAGCAGACTCAAACCTTGAATCATACCTTTGGCACGGAATGCACTGTGGATCATGTACACAATTTGCCTTCTTGCTGATGTGATCATTGCTGTTGTGAAAGTTGTACTGATGTATACTTGGTGCTGATAACCAATCCAGTCAGGATATCATTTATATTCAGGCACGATATTCCTGATATAACACAGTCTGCTGAAGATTCCATATTGCTGAGCTGTGCTTCCAAATGGCTGTCTCTTCACTGATTTCTTTGGGTTCAGGGTCGGTGAGCAACTTCCATAAGGGGAAAATAAGGTAACACCAAGGGCCCAAAAACAACAAAATAAACGACTAAACAAAAGCACACAAAGCAGCAAGATCACACACACAAGCAATATCACATTCTAAAGCTATTCACGGCAATAATATGCATTCCTACTTAAGCACACACTTTCGCAAGAACGCCGGTGTTACGGTCTAACATGCTGTGGCGATGTGCATGAAAGTGAATCAATGTGTGGAAGGAAGTTGGTGTAAACAAGGCTACACCAAACACGGGCTTAACACGGATGGAACCGGTGGCGAGGACGAACTTGGTGGTCGGGGGTCGGAACACAGAGGTTACGACCACATCATCATCAAGCGTACGGAAGAAAGCCGTACACGTCCAAAGAATAGGTGGCGGAATAAGATAGTGGTGGAGAGAAAGGCTTGCAGGCATTGCCCTTTTCTGATAGCAAGGATCAGTAAGGGTTGCCAAAGCGGCTAGTGGAATGGGACGATCCGGGATAGAACTTGTCTATCACCGAAACGATAGGGTGATTGAAGAGAATATATTGGTGTGGTACCGGTGCATCAATCTTGCTAGTGATCGCCACCACCAAGCACCTTGGCATCACTCCGCTGGGACGAAGATGACACCACACCAAGGAACAAATATGCAAACTGGAGAGCGCAGGTAGTGAATCGAAACCAATGCCACCCACACTCGCCAGATCCATCGTTGGTGACAAGATATCTAGTCTATATGCATGCTATGCACAAACAAATGCAACAAACAAGTGCAGCAAACCAACCGGGTCCTAAACTACCGGGTACTAACGCTCGCACCTAGACCGCGCGTCCTATAGCCAAACCTGCTCTGATACCAACGCTTGTGGCACCCCGGCTCAGAGTAAACCGGAACGCCCCGTATTCCAGCCCAAGAACGAGTCTTCTGGAATACGGCACTGTTGGCATAGAACAAATCAGCTCTTTATTGCAATAGATATGGTTACAACGGTACAAGGATTACATCGGTACAGCAACACTATGCCTGCCCGGGGTAGCTTTATGCTAACAGCGGAGTAACTCTCTCGGCAGCGGAACAACGACGACGGTGATGGACTCCACTCCGCAGGGACTCTGGCTAGAACGCGTATCCTAGATCGCAAGCACAGGATCCTCGGCAAGCAAGCAATCACGGCATGACCTGCAAACTGGCATGACACGCCAGGTGAGTACTTTGAATGTACTCGCAAGCTCACAGCAAACATCAGCATTAAAGCAAGACAACATCATAGCAATCCAAAATTAACCAGCATGGTTATCTAGCAAGGTAGCTACTGAAATGACTGCAGTAAGGTAAAGCGTATTAAATCCATACTTCAAATAATCTCAGGCTCCAATCCGAACCTGTACCAAGTCCAATCCCCAAGCATGTGGTCATCCGACCACTCAACTCACAGCCATCCCATGGCTAACATATCAAATACCTGATTCCATCTGCACGACAAGTCTGACAAACTTACTCTCCTCCGGGTTGTCTCACAACCCTCAGAATACTCATGAACCACCGAGTACTTCTGATCATACGACGAGTTCTTCCATCATTATCATCACTACCATGGTTGACCACCTAGTGAGGTCTGGACGGACTGTCCAATACCGTGGACACGGCTATTCGAATAGATTTTACACTCTGCAGAGGTTGCGCACTTTACCCACACTATGGAGCACTGACCTCGTGATCCCATTCGGGTGGACCAGCGTTGCTCCAACGAAACCTGCCTGACCCATGACTCTCCCATCGTACCACCGGCAATCGCACTCCCTCGGAGTCAAGCCTTGGGTGGCCCCTTGTCACCTCGTGACACTTGCCACCATCGTGGCCAAACTATACTGTCCCAAACGGGGACGCCGGCACAAAACTCAACTGGGCTCACAAGGTTATCGCCGCCTACCGGGCCAGGGTAGCGCGCACGCATAACCTTCCCTGTCGGGCGGTACCGGTGAAAGAGCACGCGATCAGACCAAGTCAAGGCCGTCCCATACCGGCAAATGTGGCTGCACGGATAAGTCCGGACAGGTGACTCAAGGTCAACCATGAAATATCTAATCCCCGAATAATATTTCCGTCATGGCTGACACTCCGATAACCAGTATGCTTAAGCCACTGCTACTAATTCATCTCTACGAACTGCCGGATGAACTCCAAAATAATCATAGACAGTGATCTCAACATCACATTATCAACAAGTGGGTAAGCTACTAATCACTAACAATCCGGTACTCAACATGGTAGTCACCTATCCGAGAATAAACTCGAATATTGCATAATCCAATCCATTTCACATCTACTCATACTTGCCGATAAAGTAAATAGTCAAACTATGACATTGCAATGCGATGATGCAGATGAGAGTTGTGGCTTGCCTGGGGGTGAAGGAATCATCGGAAAGGAGTGCGGAATGGTCGCGGAGTTGACTGCCGGAAACAGTTCTCTCTCGGAGGGGCTGTTTACGAACAAGGGCAAAAGGGTCATTTCCACTGTGTGTAAACATTATAAAAATGACTCCATCAGAACGGGCTCGACGAGACGAAGACGTGGGCGTTGGATTCACCTCGATCGGAGTCTCGGTTGAAAAGTTATAGAGGGTGGAAGATCAGGGACCAATCTGTAATAATATTACTACAAACAAGTCCCTGAGAGGAAAACAGAAAGCGTATTCCAGTAACTACCCTTTCGGGATAGTGAAAACGCATTTCCGGCCAAAGCCGTAGAACATTACGCTTTCACTGAAACGAAAGCGTAAACTCAGAACTACGCTTTCACTTAAAACGCGCGCGGGCCCGGGGCGGAGTCAACGCCTGAAGCTGACGGGCGGGTCCCGCGCTGACAAGACCATCTCCCTCCTCGCGCTCGCTCGCAGAACATAGGAGGCGCGCGCGCCGGCGCTCGTCCCGGCGGCTCCGGCCACCTCCGGCGGAGCCCAGGCCACCGGAGTGACCAGCGTGGAGAGGCGCACCCGCCAGTGGGCTTTGCCCTCGCCGGGAGGCAGCGGGGCCAGCGAGGCCTTCGCTGTGGCGGGCGGTGGCCACTGCGACCTCGGGCACGGCGCTGCGGCTACTGAGAAGAGGGCGGCGAGCTGCGGGGAGGGTCTAGGTGAGGGTGGTGGTTGGCTACGGTGGTTCGGTGGAGCTACGGGGGCTGGGGATGGACGAATTTAGCCGAGGCCGTGCGGCGGCCATGGCGGCGATGGGTGGCGAGGAGCAGCTCCGGCGATGGTTGAATGGGTCGAGGAGGACCAGTGGAGGGAGGTGGGGTTGGTGGTGAAGACGAGAGGGGCTCGGGGCCCTTTTATAGGCGGGGCGACGAGGGTGGCCGGGCTCGGCCACGGCGACACGTCCACCACGCGCCGGAGCCTTCGGGAAGCCGCGGTGAGGAGGGGAGAGACATCCACGAGCTTCACGGAGGATCGGGGAAGGCTCAAGCGAGGTCGGGAAGACTCGGGAGCTCGCGGGCGACTGAAACAGGGAGGAGCAGAGGAGGTTTGCGGCACGGGCACCATCGGTGCACCACGTCGGATGGGACAGGAGAGGGGGAGAGGGGTCCAGCGCGAGGGCGACGACGAAACGAAGTCCCTAGACATAGCTAGGTGTCGAAAGAGAGGAAGAAACCGACGAGGCCGAGGGCCCCAATGCACAGAGCGCGCGTACTGCACACCAGCCGCATGGTCACCGCGTGCACTGGCGCACGCGGTGCACTCCGCTACCTAATTTGATGTCTAGCGGGAAGTCCTTGCTCCCCAAGGCAGCTTGGGAGAGAAATCCCATCACTAGAGGCCAGGAGATGACTAGAGGGAGCTTGGATACAATACACCAGCAAGCTGTTTGATGTGAGCTGAGAAAAGTTGAGAAGGAACTAGACTCAGATATTTGGCTGAGAGTGATCACTCACTAGGGTGATCATCACTGCAAATTTGCAGACCATTTGGATGGATATAAATAGCACTTGCAGTTCAATGGGCTTTACTGAATAGAAATGCAAAATATGAAGTGGCACTCACATACTTGCTTGGATTGAGCTGAATTTTGAAGGAGATGAATAATTTGATCATATGAGGGTACTGTATAAATTTCATACCATTTGGATAAACCAAAGTGGTACTTCCTTCACACAGCACCCCACTGGACAGAATCTTAGGGAAATTCTAGGGAATTATTGGGTAGATGAATTGAGCCCAAATTTTGTGGAGAGGTGTTATATAGATAGTTTAATGTCCTGGTAAAATTTCAGGAGTTATGGAGCAACATAAAACATAGTTGCTTCACAACCCAGAATAATGACCAGAAACAAAGATTTGATGCTATGCTAACATAGTTGAAGGGATGATGCTCAAATTTGGTGGAGAGTCAGGATTTGAGCATATTAAGATGCTTGCAAAATTTCAACTCATTTGGATACTCCTAGCTAGCACTTGCTTCACAAAGATTCCGGTTGCCCAGAAACTTTGGAAATTAGCCAAGAGAGATTTAATATCCAAATAAAGTTGAATTTTGGCATGTGGCAATGATATGGGTTGGAAAGAGTGCACAAAAAGATTGAGAGCAAGCAATCAAATATAAAGGGTACTTGCTTCTCAATCTGACAGATAGGGCAGAATCGGAAAAGGAATATTTGTGAAATATTTTTGGGTATGGAAAGGAATATTTTGACATATCTGTATAAGATATGTCCCAAAGGATTTATGGGATTTATTTGAGAATTTTGGGAACGATAGAAATATGAGTTGCTTCACAACTCAGGGCAAACAGAGTTATTCCTTTAATAGAAAAAGGAATATTCCCAAGAAAAAGAATATTGGGAGTTGGTCCAAGATGGAAATGACATGGTCTTGGGATGGTTTTGAGGTTGGCAAGCCACTCGGGAAGAAGAATGAAGGGTGATCCCTCCAGGTTACAAGACTACTAAGCCACAAAAAGCGAATCCGGACCAAAATCAAAAGAAAAAGAAAATGGGCAAAATCCAGGGTGTTACAAACCTACCCCCCCTTAAAGAAATCTCATCCGCGAGATTTGGTTGCTCAGGGATCAGACATGAATATTTCCACTTGAGGAAACCGTTTCCAACTCGGGCTTCCTTTTTATCTTTGTATAATGTTCCCACTGAATTTCATATGTCTGACTGCCTTGCTTCGGGGTGGGTTGCTTCACTGGATCCTTTTTCTGGGAAATCTAACCTCATATGCTATTCTGACTCCAATCCTTTTGTGTCTACTGACCTATCTGGGGCAATAAATTATCCTGACCAAACAATGTGCCATGCTCGTAAGTCCGAGGGTGATTCCTCATGGATGTGTCGTGACGAGGTCCAATATGAACGATTGTTCACTGAGTTGTGAACAGGTTCTCTTGGTGGACACGAAATCTTTTACTCATTTCAGTGGGTGACTTCAAATGGATGTGTGTCCTCCAGGCTCAAAAATAGTATTGTAAATCGTACCATTCTCCTGGCGGAATCTGACTTCTCACACGGATTGCTGGGTCATCTTGGGTATCTTCACTGTCTTGGGTATAAGGCTCCTACCAAATATTTGACTGTCACCTGTCATGACCAGCATAGAGGTGTACGGTCTTATTGTGATATTATCCATGGACTTGACTGACAGGAGTCCTAGCAGCAGAATCTTGTTCCCGGCAGGTTAGTCTTTAACTGATTCCCATCTGTGAGGACACATGCTTCGAGACTGACCAGCTTGGTTGCCCTCTTCTGACAATTCTAAGCATATCTGGTTGGCGGGGCGAGTTGTCTTCATATGGGGTCCTTGCAAATAGAATAGACCCCGTGGGTGTGTACCCATGGTGACTGGTACCGAGCCAGGCTTCTCTGAGTATCTATACCATGTTGATCTTGCCACCATTACCATATCTGTATGGCCAATCTTGCTTTTTCATTATAGTTCTCTTTGCCTGGATCCTTTACTGAAAGAACTTGGCTTTATGTGTTCTTGATTCTCCGTGTGACCATAGGTATTATCGGGTGCGATATTCCGGCAGGCATATTACTTTATAAGTTGTAGCTGTAGGTAACGATCGTCTGAACCCTTGGATAAAACCGGCAAATAAACCAGTATCCACCAGAACGGTCTTTAAACCTCAGATCTGGGACTTTTACTGGAATAACTCAACCCCGACTCAAGACGGCTGAAAAGCAGCTCAGAGCATGAGACGGTGTCGATAATAAGAAAGTAGCAACTCCCTAAGACGGCCGAAAAAAAACAGCTCAGAGCATAGGGTCGTTGCTACGAAGAGAAATTCAACAGCTGCCCGAGACGGCCGAAAAGTAGCTCAGAACACGGACAGTTGTTGACAAGAGAAATAAAAATCGGCATCCACCCCGGACGGCCAAAAACAGCTCAGAACACAGGCGTGGTGCCGTCACCAAAGAAAAATAGGCAAGGGTTCATCCGTGTCCCATACAACTCACTATTATGTATATACCTTACCATTTCTGCTGCCGGTTACTTGTTGCATGCAACAGGGTATTCGGCTATCCTTCTTGCTGAACTCTAAGTTCATAGCACATTATGGCTTGCTTCCAAGACATAGCAGGGTTCAAATTGTACTCGTAGCAGACTCAAACCTTGAATCATACCTTTGGCACGGAATGCACTGTGGATCATGTACACAATTTGCCTTCTTGCTGATGTGATCATTGCTATTGTGAAAGTTGTACTGATGTATACTTGGTGCTGATAACCAATCCAGTCAGGATATCATTTATATTCAGGCACGATATTCCTGATATAACACAGTCTGCTGAAGATTCCATATTGCTGAGCTGTGCTTCCAAATGGCTGTCTCTTCACTGATTTCTTTGGGTTCAGGGTCGGTGAGCAACTTCCATAAGGGGAAAATAAGGTAACACCAAGGGCCCAAAAACAACAAAATAAATGACTAAACAAAAGCACACAAAGCAGCAAGATCACACACACAAGCAATATCACATTCTAAAGCTATTCACGGCAATAATATGCATTCCTACTTAAGCACACACTTTCTCAAGAACTCCGGTGTTACGGTCTAACATGCTGTGGCGATGTGCACGAAAGTGAATCAATGTGTGGAAGGAAGTTGGTGTAAACAAGGCTACACCAAACACGGGCTTAACACGGATGAAACCGGTGGCGAGGACGAACTTGGTGGTCGGGGGTCGGAACACAGAGGTTACGACCACATCATCATCAAGCGTACGGAAGAAAACCGTACACGTCCAAAGAATAGGTGGCGGAATAAGATAGTGGTGGAGAGAAAGGCTTGCAGGCATTGCCCTTTTCTGATAGCAAGGATCAGTAAGGGTTGCCAAAGCGGCTAGTGGAATGGCACGATCCGGGATAGAACTTGTCTATCACCGAAACGATAGGGTGACTGAAGAGAATATATTGGTGTGGTACCGGTGCATCAATCTTGCTAGTGATCGCCACCACCAAGCACCTTGGCATCACTCCGCTGGGACGAAGATGACACCACACCAAGGAACAAATATGCAAACTGGAGAGCGCAGGTAGTGAATCGAAACCAATGCCACCCACACTCGCCAGATCCATCGTTGGTGACAAGATATCTAGTCTATATGCATGCTATGCACAAACAAATGCAACAAACAAGTGCAGCAAACCAACCGGGTCCTAAACTACCGGGTACTAACGCTCGCACCTAGGCCGCGCGTCCTATAGCCAGACCTGCTCTGATACCAACGCTTGTGGCACCCTGGCTCAGAGTAAACCGGAACGCCCCGTATTCTAGCACAAGAACGAGTCTTCTGGAATACGGCACTGTTGGCATAGAACAAATCAGCTCTTTATTGCAATAGATATGGTTACAACGGTACAAGGATTACATCGGCACGACAACACTATGCCTGCCCGAGGTAGCTTTATGCTAACAGCGGAGTAACTCTCTCGGCAGCGGAACAACGACGACGGTGATGGACTCCACTCCGCAGGGACTCTGGCTAGAACGCGTATCCTAGATCGCAAGCACAGGATCCTCGGCAAGCAAGCAATCACGGCATGACCTGCAAACTGGCATGACACGCCAGGTGAGTACTTTGAATGTACTCGCAAGCTCACAGCAAACATCAGCAGTAAAGCAAGACAACATCATAGCAATCCAAAATTAACCAGCATGGTTATCTAGCAAGGTAGCTACTGAAATGACTGCAGTAAGGTAAAGCGTATTAAATCCATACTTCAAATAATCTCAGGCTCCAATCCGAACCTGTACCAAGTCCAATCCCCAAGCATGTGGTCATCCGACCACTCAACTCATAGCCATCCCATGGCTAACATATCAAATACCTGATTCCATCTGCACGACAAGTCTGACAAACTTACTCTCCTCTGGGTTGTCTCACAACCCTTAGAATACTCATGAACCACCGAGTACTTCTGATCATACGACGAGTTCTTCCATCATTATCATCACTACCATGGTTGACCACCTAGTGAGGTCTGGACGGACTGTCCAATACCGTGGACACGGCTATTCGAATAGATTTTACACTCTGCAGAGGTTGCGCACTTTACCCACACTATGGAGCACTGACCTCGTGATCCCATTCGGGTGGACCAGCGTTGCTCCAACGAAACCTGCCTGACCCGTGACTCTCCCATCGTACCACCGGCAATCGCACTCCCTCGGAGTCAAGCCTTGGGTGGCCCCTTGTCACCTCGTGACACTTGCCACCGTCGTGGCCAAACTATACTGTCCCAAACGGGGACGCCAGCACAAAACTCAACTGGGCTCACAAGGTTATCGCCGCCTACCGGGCCAGGGTAGCGCGCACGCATAACCTTCCCTGTCGGGCGGTACCGGTGAAAGAGCACGTGATCAGACCAAGTCAAGGCCGTCCCATACCGGCAAATGTGGCTGCACGGATAAGTCCGGACAGGTGACTCAAGGTCAACCATGAAATATCTAATCCCCGAATAATATTTCCGTCATGGCTGACACTCCGATAACCAGTATGCTTAAGCCACTACTACTAATTCATCTCTACGAACTGCCGGATGAACTCCAAAATAATCATAGACAGTGATCTCAACATCACAATATCAACAAGTGGGTAAGCTACTAGTCACTAACAATCCGGTACTCAACATGGTAGTCACCTATCCGAGAATTAACTCGAATATTGCATAATCCAATCCATTTCACAGCTACTCATACTTGCCGATAAAGTAAATAGTCAAACTATGACATTGCAATGCGATGATGCAGATGAGAGTTGTGGCTTGCCTGGGGGTGAAGGAATCATCGGAAAGGAGTGCGGAATGGTCGCGGAGTTGACTGCCGGAAACAGTTCTCTCTCGGAGGGGCTGTTTACGGACAAGGGCAAAAGGGTCATTTCCACTGTGTGTAAACATTATGAAAATGACTCCATCAGAACGGGCTCGACAAGACGAAGACGTGGGCGTTGGATTCACCTCGATCGGAGTCTCGGTTGAAAAGTTATAGAGGGTGGAAGATCAGGGACCAATCTGTAATAATATTACTACAAACAAGTCCCTGAGAGGAAAACAGAAAGCGTATTCCAGTAACTACGCTTTCGGGACAGTGAAAACGCATTTCCGGCCGAAGCCGTAGAACATTACGCTTTCACTGAAACGAAAGCGTAAACTCAGAACTACGCTTTCACTTAAAACGCGCGCGGGCCCGGGGCGGAGTCAACGCGTGAAGCTGACGGGCGGGTCCCGCGCTGACAGGACCATCTCCCTCCTTGCGCTCGCTCACAGAACAGAGGAGGTGCGCGCGCCGGCGCTCGTCCCGGCGGCTCCGGCCACCTCCGGCGGAGCCCAGGCCACCGGAGTGACCAGCGTGGAGAGGCGCACCCGCCAGTGGGCTTTGCCCTCGCCGGGAGGCAGAGGGGCCAGCGAGGCCTTGGCCGCGGCGGGCGGCGGCCACTGCGACCTCAGGCACGGTGCTGCGGCTACTGAGAAGAGGGCGGCGAGCTGCGGGGAGGGTCTAGGTGAGGGTGGTGGTTGGCTACGGTGGTTCGGTGGAGCTACGGGGGCTGGGGATGGACCAATTTAGCCGAGGCCGTGCGGCGGCCATGGCGGCGATGGGTGGAGAGGAGCAGCTCCGGCGATGGTTGAATGGGTCGAGGAGGACCAGTGGAGGGAGGTGGGGTTGGTGGTGAAGACGAGAGGGGCTCGGGGCCCTTTTATAGGCGGGGCGACGAGGGTGGCCGGGCTCGGCCACGGCGACACGTCCACCACGCGCCGGAGCCTTCGGGAAGCCGCGGGGAGGAGGGGAGAGACATCCACGAGCTTCACGGAGGATCGGGGAAGGCTCAGGCGAGGTCGGGAAGACTCGGGAGCTCGCGGGCGACTGAAACAGGGAGGAGCAGAGGAGGTTTGCGGCACGGGCACCGTCGGTGCACCGCGTCGGATGGGATGGGAGAGGGGGAGAGGGGTCCAGCGCGAGGGCGACGACGAAACGAAGTCCCTAGACATAGCTAGGTGTCGAAAGAGAGGAAGAAACCGACGAGGCCGAGGGCCCCAATGCACAGAGCGCGCGTACTGCACACCAGCCGCATGGTCACCGCGTGCACTGGCGCACGCGGTGCACTCCGCTACCTAATTTGATGTCTAGCGGGAAGTCCTTGCTCCCCAAGGCAGCTTGGGAGAGAAATCCCATCACAAGAGGCCAGGAGATGACTAGAGGGAGCTTGGATACAATGCACCAGCAAGCTGTTTGATGTGAGCTGAGAAAAGTTGAGAAGGAACTAGACTCAGATATTTGGCTGAGAGTGATCACTCACTAGGATGATCATCACTGCAAATTTGCAGACCATTTGGATGGATATAAATAGCACTTGCAGTTCAATGGGCTTTACTGAACAGAAATGCAAAATATGAAGTGGCACTCACATACTTGCTTGGATTGAGCTGAATTTTGAAGGAGATGAATAATTTGATCATATGAGGGTACTGTATAAATTTCATACCATTTGGATAAACCAAAGTGGTACTTCCTTCACACAGCACCCCACTGGACAGAATCTTAGGGAAATTCTAGGGAAATATTGGGTAGATGAATTGAGCCCAAATTTTGTGGAGAGGTGTCATATAGATAGTTTAATGTCCTGGTAAAATTTCAGGAGTTATGGAGCAACATAAAACATAGTTGCTTCACAACCCAGAATAATGACCAGAAACAAAGATTTGATGCTATGCTCACATAGTTGAAGGGATGATGCTCAAATTTGGTGGAGAGTCAGGATTTGAGCATATTAAGACGCTTGCAAAATTTCAACTCATTTGGATACTCCTAGCTAGCACTTGCTTCACAAAGATTCCGGTTGCCCAGAAACTTTGGAAATTAGCCAAGAGAGATTTAATATCCAAATAAAGTTGAATTTTGGCATGTGGCAATGATATGGGTTGGAAAGAGTGCACAAAAAGTTTGAGAGCAAGCAATCAAATATAAAGGGTACTTGCTTCTCAATCTGACAGATAGGGCAGAATCGGAAAAGGAATATTTGTGAAATATTTTTGGGTATGGAAAGGAATATTTTGACATATCTGTATAAGATATGTCCCAAAGGATTTATGGGAATTATTTGAGAATTTTGGGAACGATAGAAATATGAGTTGCTTCACAACTCAGGGCAAACAGAGTTATTCCTTTAATAGAAAAAGGAATATTCCCAAGAAAAAGAATATTGGGAGTTGGTCCAAGATGGAAATGACATGGTCTTGGGATGGTTTTGAGGTTGGCAAGCCCCTCGGGAAGAAGAATGAAGGGTGATCCCTCCAGGTTACAAGACTACTAAGCCACAAAAAGCGAATCCGGACCAAAATCAAAATCAAAAGAAAATGGGCAATATCCAGGGTGTTACAAGATGCGCTAAGGAGGACGGCGGGTTGTGGTCAGGCCGGCTAGCCCCCGAGCCCTCGGGTTGAGCAGGTCAACCCGGTGGTGGAGGTTTTTAAGGAAATTTGCAAGGGTGTGCAAAACACCATAACTTAGCAGGAAAAGGGGTAGCCCCCGAGTGTCGTTCGGGGGTCCCATTGTCTTTTACAGAATTACAAAAGGCAGTGATACATACGTGCATATAGCTAACTATAAAATGGGTGGAGGATCTCTGCATTCCAGGGCCGGCATGTTTCTTCCCAGGCGGTGTCTCTCTTGCGCTTGTTCGTCTTGCGGGTGTCGATGAGATAGTACGCGTTGCGGTCGCACAGGGACTTGCTGACGATGAAGGGGCCCTCCCATGGGGAGGCCAACTAGTGCTGGCCGGCTTGCTGTTGGACAAGCCAGAGGACGAGGTCTCCTTCTCGGAATGCGAGGGGCTTGATCTTTCTTCTGTGGTAGTGCCTCAGACCTTGCTGATAGATGTCGGATCGGCTGAGGGCCAAATGGCGTGCTTCTTCGAGTAGGTCGATGCCGTCTTCGCGGGCTACCTTGGCTTGGGCTTCCGTGTACATCACAACTGGCGGCGAGTCAAACTCGATGTCGTTCGGGATGACGGCTTCTGCTCTGTAGACGAGAAAGAACGGGGTGAACCCGGTCGACCGGTTTGGCGTTGTGTGGACACCCCAGAGGACGGCCGGCAGCTCGTCAAGCCAGCTGCGGGGTGAACGGATGAGGGGCTCGATGAGCCATGGTTTGATGCCGGATAGGATGAGGCCGTTGGCCCGCTTGACCTGGCCGTTGGACTGAGGATGAGCTATGGAGGCTAGGTCGAGCCGGATGCCGGAGACGGAGCAGTATTGCGCCAAAGGGCCCTTGGCGAAGTTGGTGCCGTTGTCTGTGATGATGCTGTGCGGGACGCCGTAGCGTACCATGATGTCTTTGACGAACCGGATGGCTGTTGGCCCGTCCAGTTTCTTGATCGACCGCGCCTCGATCCACTTGGTAAACTTGTCGACTGCCACCAGCAAGTGCATCATGCCGCCTCGGGCGGTCTTGAAGGGTCCTACCATGTCGAGCCCCAGACTGCGAAGGGCCAGGTGATCGGTATGGTTTGCAGGGCCGAAGCCGGCTGGTGGCTACGCTTGCTGAAGCGTTGGCATCCCTCGCACTTGAGGACGAGCGACTCGGCATCTTTGAGGGCCGTGGGCCAGTAAAAACCATGGCGAAAGGCCTTGGCCACCAGGGACCTGGAGGTGGCGTGGTACCCGCACTCGCCCTGATGAATGTCGAGGAGGATTTCTATACCCTGGTCTTGCTCAATGCAGCGCTGGAACACGCTTGTCGCGCTGCGCTTGACTAGCTCGTTGTTGATGATGCTGTAGGCGGACGCCCGGCGTTGCACTTGCTGGGCCTCGGTTTCGTCCATGGGCAGTGCTCCGTTCTCCAGGAATGCTAAGATTGGCTGGGCCCATGAAGGGGCCGTCACCGCGGTGACGACGACCACCATGGTGACGACGGCCACCATGGCGGGTTCTGGGGCGGCAGCCCCCGAGCCGGAGGCGGCAGCCCCCGGGTTGGGGATGACGGCGGCCGGGTTGAGCACGGCAGTCCCCAGGCCGGGTTCGGCAGCCCCCGGGCCGGGTTGAGCAGTCCCAGGGTCCGGGCTGGGTTCGGCAGCCGCTGGGCTTGGACCGGCAGCCCCCGAGTCCCGGTTAGGGAGGGGCATTGCAGGGTCATCCGGGATGAAGATGGACTCGGAGTCCGGAGACGGCTTGACAGATGGCTTGCGCAGGTACTCGAGGGAGACGCCGGATGGTATGGCCTGCCGGGATGAGCCTATCTTGGCTAGCGTGTCGGCGGCTTCATTTTCTGCGCGTGGAACATGGAGGAACTCGCAGCCGTCGAAGGCGCCGGAGAGTTGCTGGACCAGGAAGCGGTAGCTGGCCATGTTGGCATCCCGGGCATCCCACTCGCCGGAACACTGCTGCACCACCAGGTCCGAGTCGCCGTAGCACAGGATGCGCCGGACGCCGAGTTCCTTGGCAAGCCGGAGGCCGTGCACAAGGGCTTCATACTCGGCGACATTGTTGGAGGCGGTGAAGTGGATCTGGAGTGCGTACCGCAGCCGGTCGCCCTTTGGGGAAGACAGCACGATGCCGGCTCCCAGGCCGGAACGCATCTTGGAGCCGTCAAAGTGCATGCGCCAATGCATTGAATCTGGTGGTGGTGGCAGGTACTGGGTCTCCGTCCAGTCGACGAGGAAGTCGGCCAGGGCCTGGGACTTGATCGTGGTGTGGGGCTCGTAGAGGATGGTATGGCCGGTCAGCTCGATGGCCCACTTGGCAACCCGGCCGGAGGCATCCCGGCAGCCCATGATCTCACCGATGGGGGCCGTGCTGAACACGGTGATGACATGCTCTTGGAAGTACTGCTTCAGTTTCTTGGCGGTGAAGTACACGCCGTAACACATCTTCTGGTAGTGCGGGTAGTTCTGCTTGGAGGCGAATAGCACCTCGCTCAGGTAGTAGACCGGGCGCTGAACAGACTGGATCTTGCCCTTTTCTGGTCGCTCGACCACCAGCACCGTGCTGACCAACCGCGAGGTGGCGGCAATGTATAGCAACAGCGGCTCCTTGTCTGCCGGCGTGGCCAGGACGGGTGTGGTGGAGAGCTTGTGTTTGAGATCCTGGAAAGCTTCGTCCGCCTGGTCGTTCCACTCGAACGGTGACGTCTTCTTCATCAGTTGATACAGGGACAAGGCCCTCTGACCCAGCCGGCTGAGGAACCGGCTGATCGAGGCCAAGCAGCCAGCGAACTTTTGGACATCCCGCAGCCGGGTTGGCTTGCGCATGCGCTCGATGGCCTTGATCTTCTCCGGGTTTGCCTCAATGCCGCGCTCCGAGACAAGGAAGCCAAGTAGCTTCCCGGTCGGCACGCCAAAAATGCACTTCTCCAGGTTGAGCTTGATCTGGTACTCACGCAGATTGGCAAAGGTCTCCCTCAGGTCATCAAGGAGCGTGAGGTGTTGCTTGGTCTTCACCATGATGTCGTCCACGTAGACGTGGACGTTGTGGCCGAGTTGCGTCAGCAAGCATTTCAGCATGCAGCGCTGGAAGGTGGCGCCGACGTTCTTCAAGCTGAACGACATGGTGATGTAGCAATACACCCCGAAGGGCGTGATGATGGACGTCTTCAGGGTGTGGGCCGGGTCCAGCTTGATCTGATGATAGCTGGAGTAAGCATCCAGGAAGGACAGGAGCTCGCAGCCGGCGATGGAGTCGATGACTTGATCAATCCGCGGGAGGGCGAAAGGATCCTTGGGGCAAGCCTTGTTCAGGCTGGTGTAGTCAATGCACATGCGCCAGGTGTTGTTCTTCTTCAGGACGAGGACCGGGTTGGCCGGCCACTCAGGACGAAACACTTCCATGATGAAGCCAGCCGCGAGTAGCTTGGCGACCTCTTCACCGATGGTTCTTCTCTTCTCCTCTGAGAAGCGACGAAGGGGTTGACGGAAAGGCTTGGCGTCCTTGCGGATGTGTAGTTTGTGCTCGGTGTACTTCCTCGGAATTCCCGGCATGTCTTTTGGGGTCCATGCAAAGATATCCCGATTCTCACGGAGGAAGTCGACGAGCTTGCCTTCCTATTTGCTATCGAGGCGGGTGCCCACGACGACATACATGCTGCAGCTGGGGTCTTCCGGGTTCAGCTTGGCCTTCTTGGTCTCCTTGGACGGCTGGAATGAGGCCTCGCCGGCCGGCTCCTTGGCTGAAGCCGGCACGGCCGGCGTCTCATTGGTCAGCGCGATGATCCGGTCGAGCTGGCACCGCTCCTCGGCTATGACCAGCGACTCGGCCAGTCTGGCGCTGGCTTGAGCGCACTCCAGGGACTTGCGATAGTCGCCGACGATGGTGATGAGGCCCTTGGGACCCAGCAGCTTCATCTTTAGGTAGGCGTAGTGGGGGACCGCCATGAACTTGGCGAGCGCAGGCCGGCCCAGCAGCGCGTGGTACGCGCTGGACAGGTCCACCACCTCGAACCAGATTAGTTCGCACCGGAAATGGTCGCTTGTGCCGAAGAGGACGTCGAGCCAAACCCGACCGATGGGGGAGCAGGAGAGACCCGGCACGATGCCGTGGAACACCGTCCGGGTTGGCTCCAGGTCCTTGGCCTCGAGGTCGAGCTTGGTCATTGTGTCGCGGTAGAGGATGTTGATGCTACTGCCGCCATCGATGAGAACCCCCGAAAACTTGCAAGTGTGCCGGGTTGCGACGATAGTGGTGTCGAGGACGAGGGCATAGCCACCCGGGTTCGGCATGACGGCCGGGTGGTCTTCCCGGGTCCAGCTGATCGGGCGTTTCAACCAGTGCATGTACTTCGGTATGGTCGGGACGACGGTGTTCACCTCCTGCCGGAGCAGGCGCTCGCTATGCTTGTCATTGCCAAGGCTGGTGAAGATGACGTAGCTCGCGTTCTGGTTGGGGAAGACATCGTTGCGCATCGCGCCGTTTACCGGGGGCGGAGGAGGAGGAGGCGGAGCCGGCTGCCCCGCGCCCGGAGCTGGAGCCGGCGGCGGCGGGATGTCGCCGCTCATGATGCGCTTGGTGATGGCGCACTGCCGCAGCGTGTGTGTGGACGGTCTCGCGCCACTATGGTGTTTGCAGCGAGCGTCGAGCATTTCTTCAAAACTCATGGCGGGTTGCAATGCCGTCTTGCCGGCTTGCCAGCGCTTGCTGGCCGGCTCGGCCGCAGGCGCTTGCTCGGCGGTCGCGTCGAGACGGCCGTCGTAGCGCGGGGCCTGCTGGTCGGCCTTGCGCTTGTTGTTCTGCTAGTTGTTCTGCTGGCGGCTGCTCTCGCCAGCCGGCTTGGGGGGTGGTACCGGCATTGCCTTGCCGGCTTCATCCAACACCACCTGGATTTTCATGGCGGAGTTGGCGTTGGCGTACTTGTCCGCAATGACCATGAGCGCGGCCATGGTGGTTGGCTCGGAGCGCAGGAGCTTGTGCTTGAGGAGGGTGCCATCCCGGCAACCGCTCATGAAGTACTGAATGGCTTGGACCTCATGGACACCCTCGTAGCTGTTTCGGAGCTTGGTACAGCGCGTGAGGTACTCGCGGTCGGTTTCAGCCGGCCCCTGCACGCACATGACGAGCTGGCTGGGACGGCCAGGACGCTTGTAGGTGCTGGTGAAGTTGCGCACGAAGGCCTACTTGAAGTCGACCCACGCATTGATGCTGCCGCCCGGCAAGCTGTTCATCCACGTGCAAGCTGCACAGCAAGGCGGCGATTGCCGCCCGCGATGCCGATGGCGGTGGTGTAGTCGATGAGCCAGTCCTCCGGCTTGATGGTGCCATTGTACTTGGGGGTGTCGCGGGGCAGTGTGAACCCTTTGTGGAAGGGCTCATCCCGGATACGTGGGCTGAAACAAGCCGGACCGACGGCGTTGTCTTCCTCCAACTCGAGGGAGAGGGTGAGCTGGTCGAGGCGATGGCGAGCGTCGGCGTCGTCGATGGCGTGCTGGTCCAGCTAGCTTGCGACGGGACCACGAGGCGCCGGGTTGGCCGACGCCGGGTTTCCACGCCGGCCGGACGGCGTGGGAGGGTCTTGCTGGTGCCGAACTCCGGCAGCCAGCTCGTTCCCTAGGCCGTCTCCAGCTGGCGGGGCGAGGTTGCGCCGGGTTCGGGTCTGACCGGACTGAGCCTCGTCCGGGCGCGGGGAAGATGCCGTGTTCTGTTGCTCATGCTCAGGGTCCTAGGTGCATCACGAGGCGGACGCGGCGGGATGGTCGAGGTGGTCTTGCTACGCGTTTGCGGCACCGAGAAGCTCGTTTAGGCGCTGCAGGCGCTCCTGCAGCTCCTCGCCCTGCAGCTGCTCCAGGCCAACAGCGGCCGCCTTCGTGGCGCGCATGTTCTTGATCGGGGTGTCGTAGACGGTTGGGACCGTGCTGAGGGCATGGCCAATGGTGCCGCCACGGGCCCGCACCTCGGCGACCTGGCCGGGCTCGGCAGCGGTCGGAGTGAAGCCGTACGCAGCTTCGTGCTCCCGCTGGGTGGCCTCCAGCCGGCGCTGCATAGCGGCGAGCGTCTCGGCCCTGTCCAGCAGGCGCTTGCGTTCCTCCTCGAGCTGGGCCCGAGCCTCCGCGGCGTCGGCGGCGTCGATGTCGGTGGCGATGGGAATGCTGAGGTTCTGCATCATGGCGCGCAGCGGGTCGGCCACGCTAGCGCACTCCGCTGCGGCTCTGGTGGCAGCGGCCTTCTTACTAGACGAAGAAGAGCCGGAGCCGGTGACGAATACCTCTACCCGGACACAGAGGTCCACCGCCCTGGCGGAGATGTCGTCACCGAGGGGGACGGGCGAGTCGGAGACGTCGAGCACCCCGCTGGGGTCCTCATCGGCCGCGGGCGCGTCGAAGATGCGCAATGCGGCGAAAGAGGCGGTGAGCGCGTTGATGACGTCGGCTGCCAGCACGATGGGCTCGAGGGACGCGCAGCGCGCAACACGCTCACCGGAATCGATGAGGGGCCCCGTCTGGAACATGTCTCCGGCCGGGACCTCGAGCTCCCCCACGGTGGGCGCCAACTGTCGTGGTGGGTGCACGGCTGATGCCAAAGGATGGCTAAAGAGAGGGATAGGCTTGAGGGCACCGGTGGGCTCCAGAGGCGAGGTCGACATGAGCGAGTGTGGGACGCAAGACATGCCTAGGTTCGGGGCTCTCCGGAGAGATAACACCCCTAGTCCTGCCGAGAGTGGTTTATATGTATCAGTACAGAGTTGCTCCTGGAGCTGTTTGGGGGAGGAAGGAAGGCAGGCCAAGGCTTAGGCTGCTCCTTCTCCTTGTGTGTGTGTGGTCTACTGAGGGTCTCATCGCCTCATGCGTGGAGGACTCCTGGGGGGTTTTATAGGTCAACCCCCCAGGGCTACAATGGTAAAGTTACATGGGCGCGGGGCCGGGATGTCAGTGTCTGGGAAGCCGGTGCTGGGACCCGCCGGGTACCAGGATTCGTCGGGTTCTCCGGGCGCGGGCCGCATGCGCCAGAGGGCGCTGTTCCCTATCTTGTCTTGCATCACTGAGTGGTTGAGCCAGCTCAGCTATAGTGGCACGTCGCCTGGTCGCCATCGGCTCGCGTCAGCAGGACGAGGGGCACACTGTTGCCATGCCGGCCTTGGTCAGCGGGGTAGGTGGGGCACTGTTGCCACGCTCCTGCCGGTCAGAGGGGTTGGTGGGCCACTGTAGCCATGCTCATCTCCCTTACGGGGACTTGATCCGTCGTACGCCTTGGATGGGACGGGAGCTGACCCGAGGCCGGGTTGAGGAGGTCTTGGTTTGGTGGAGCCAGCCGGCATGCGCCAGTGGGCCCAGCCGGGTGGCGGGGCTTGATCGGGTCGAGGAATCCGGCCAAGCGCAAGCCGGATTGAGGGGCAAGGCCGGCCCCGATGATTTAAAAAAGGATCTGGGTTCCATTGCCTGCCCGGGGTTCATCCCCCCGACAACAGCGTCATCACGCCGGTGCTGTTCCTGCGCTACTTCATCGGAGGCAAGCACTTGAGGAGACCCGTATATGAGTTTCGCGGGGATAACTACTTCTGCCCTATAGACTAGGGAGAAGGGAGTCTGCCCGGTAGCTCGATTTGGTGTTGTGCGGAGGGACCAAAGAACCACCGACAGCTCGTCGATCCATCGCCTGCCACACTTCTGCAGTCTATCAAAAGTTCTTGTCTTGAGACCTCGCAGCACTTCAGCGTTCGCCCTCTCAGCTTGTCCATTGCTTCTGGGATTTGCCACAGAGGCAAATGAAATCTTGCTTCCAAGGGCATGAATGTATTGCATGAAGGCGCGGCTTGTGAATTGGGTGCCATTGTCGGTGATGATTCGGGCAGGTACCCCGAAGCGGCACACTAATCCTTTCAAGAACTTGATAGCTGACTGCGCGGTCACCTTTCTCAAGGGCTCCACCTCCGACCACTTTGTAAACTTGTCGATTGCGACGAACAAGAATTCAAAGCCCCCAGTAGCACGGGGGAAGGGACCCAGGATGTCGAGCCCCCAGATCGAAAATGGCCATGACAAAGGGATTGTTTGGAGAGCTTGAGCAGGCTGATGCATATTCTTGGAGTGGAACTGGCAGGCTTCACACTTGGTGACTAGCTCAATTGCATCTTGGAGGGCCGTGGGCCAGTAGAAACCTTGCCAGAAAGCTTTCCCAACCAAGGCCCTTGATCCGATGTGGGAGCCAAACATACCCTTGTGTATTTCTGCCAGCAGTTTCTTTCCTTCTTCCCGGCAAATGCACTTCAATTTCACACCGTTGGGCCTTCTTCTGTATAGCGTGTCGTCAACGAACTGATACATACTGGCCCTCTGGGCTACTCCTTCAGCTTCTTCTTGTTCTTCGGGAAGTTCTCCTATTTGGAGGAAACAAACAATGTGATGTGCCCAAGTTGGAGCCCGGGGCTCGGCAACAAGGACTAGTGGCACCTCCTCGTCGTCAGGAGCGCACGCCTCGACCGCAAAGACTGGTAATTCGGCGGGAGGGTGCAGCTCACTGATCGAAGGGGAGTTGTTCCCGCCAATCCTTTTGCCGGGGGCTTCGGGAAGCTCTGTCGGGAGAGGCTTGCCGGAGTTCAATTTCCTCCTTTTGCTGGCCATTGTTGCCGGGGATACGGAGGGTTGAGTCAGATGGAGAATAAAAGTCCCTAGTTCCACCGGGAGTTTTTGCGCAGCGCGCTTTGACAGATGATCAGCAATGTTGTTTTCCGCATGTGGTACATGCTCTGTTTTCAATCCATCAAAGCGCTCCTCCAACTTTCTCACTTCCTCGACGTATGCCTCCATCAATGGGCTTTGGTAGTCCTTATTGATTTGTCTCACCACCAGTTGTGAGTCTCCACGGATGATTAGCTTCTTGATTCCCAACTCTGTCGCAATCCTAAGCCCGGCAAGGAGCCCTTCATACTCTGCAGTATTGTTGGTAGCCTCCTCCCGGGGGAAATGCATTTGAATGACGTACTTAAGGTGCTCCCCAGTGGGAGCAACGAGAAGCATGCCAGCTCCTGCACCCTATAGGGAGAAGGCGCCATTGAAATACATAATCCATTCTTGGGGCGCTTCCTTGCCGGGGATAACTGTTTCCAGTATTTCCTCATCAGGGGTTGGCGTCCACTCCGCAATGAACTCTGCCAGTGCTCTGCTCTGAATAGTTGACGTGCTTTCAAACCTCAAACCAAAGCTGGATAACACCAAAGCCCATTCCACGATCCTGCCAGTTGCCTCGGGGTTTTGGAGTATGCGTTGCAAGGGGAAGCGGGTGACAACCGTGATCTCGTGGGCTTGGAAGTAGTGACGCAGTTTCCTTGAGGCCATGATGAGGCCAAAAATCTACTTTTGCGTGCCAGAGTACCTCGACCTAGCCCCCTGCAGTAGGGAGCTGATGAAGTACACTGGGCGCTGCACCACCTTCTTCCTTTTCAGGAAGCAACTGTAAATCGCTGGGCCATCCTGGTTCTTGATGGCCGCCCGTGAAGGCACCAACAAACTCATGGCACAGGTCAGCCCAGGTCGAAATGAAATTCTCTGGCAAGTGCATCAACCAAGACCTCACATTTGGCTTAAGTGCCAAGGGGAAGTAGTTGGCGATTTCCTTCTCATCCCTTCCCCCGGCAGCTTGAACAGCGATGGTGTAGATGCTCAAGAACTCTACCGGGTTTAGTCTTCCATCGTACTTCTCTGGTATTTCTGGCTTGAATGTGCGGGCAGATGGCCAACGGACTTGCCGCAGCTCACGAGTGAAGGCGGGGCACGCGACCCCGAAAGGTAGGCACCCACCCACATCGGGCGTAGGCTCGTCGATGTCGGAGCCGTTGCGCCTATCAAACCGGCGTTGGGTTTCGCGGCGTCGTTCGATGGTGACGCACGCGTCTTCCCCCCGCCTGTCTTCCAGGACTCGCCATTGTTCTCATCGTGCTAGAGGATCGGATGAGGCCATCGATACGTCGTCGGGTTCTTGGTTGCGTTGCCCTGGCCGTGGCCCCCGCGCTGGCTGCCGCAGAGGGGATTGCACCGTGAGGCTGGCCCCTTCGGTACGGCCAGCAGCTCGGGCCGTTGCCGCCGCCTGTGGAGGCTATGACGGGCCTGCTCGCCGTGATCCCCCCACCTCGGCGAAACCAAACAAGCTCTGAATGGTGGCTCTCCACTCATCCATCTGGTCAGCCGCCAGCGGAAACCTCAACAGGAGTTGGGCCCGCGCCATGGCCTCCGAAGCGGTGCTCGGCATGGATGACGACGTAGACCGTAGCGTCGCCTGGCTTCTGACGGTGCCAGTAGCAGCAGCGCTGTTCTCCTGTCGCCGTGAGCCAGTCGCCAGGGCGACATGGAGGCGAGGTGGATGTGCTTGGGGATCGGCGGCTTCGTTAGGCACATTAGCTTGGCCTGCCCGTCCTGGGGGTGACGCATGCCTTGCGGCCACACCCGCAGCGAGGGCGGTCGGAGTATTGCAGTTCGCCCCAGGGCGAGCATCACCGTTGTGGCCGCGTCCTTCGGCGGGGTGGAGAGGCACGGATGGAATGATCTCTCCTCCCGCACCTTGCGGAACGTGGCCGTTGGGATGTTGTTGGTGCTGTCCTTCTCCGGTGCCTCCTGCTCCCGTTTCCGCCATGGGGGAGGTGGTGACGACGCCGCCTGCGCTGGTCACGTCCCCTGCAGCGCCCACGTCCCTGTGCGCCCCCGTAGCCCCCACGGCGTCAGCAGCCGCGCATGGAGGAGCCTTCGAGGTGGACGGGTGAGCAGCGGCACCAGTTTTCTTCTTGGGCGCCATGGATGATGATGCCGTCGACGAAGAAAATGATGATGAAGATGACGCGCTGCGTACGCTCTCGGATTCGCGCAAGCGCTTCCCCCTACCTGGCACGCCAAAGATGTTGTGGGAAAACATGGCCACCTATGGGGCCATCAGCCCCTTGTGGTTCGGCAGGGGGAAGGACGCATTACACAAAGAGCGGAGGGCGCAGGGCAGCGTGGCAGCGATCACACGGGCAGTTTTTACCCAGGTTCGGGCCACCGTGAGGCGTAAAACCCTAGTCCTGCTTTGGTGGATTGATGAGTGGACCGTGGTGGAGACGCAACGCTCTAGCCCGGCAAGGTCGCCTCGGGGCGAGAGCAGCTACGCGTGTATGAGTGTACAGGGGTCCCAATCCTTTCTAAGGTTGCCAAGGCCCTCCTTTTATAGATCAAGGGGTCACCATAGTGGCAAATCAGTCACTGTGTACTGATTAGATAGCAAACAGTGCCATCATCCCTAACTCTGCAGACTGGGCAGAGCGCATTAAATGCGCCGCTTAGTGTCACATCATAGTCTAGCCCGGCAAGCCTTGCCGTGCTGTTTTGCCACCTTCTCGCCTGCCTGCGTGACACGTCGCTAGACGAGTGTCGTTTGGAGGTGATTTCCTCTAGAAGTGGCCGCCACGTGCCAAATAGTGGCCACTTAGCATCTTGGGGGCTCGACACCGCACCGATTGGTGACTTGCGTTGCTGTGAGGTGGAGCGGTGGAGCCTTGGCGGGATAATCCGCCCTCAGCGTTCTCGGCAAGCCTGCCGGGGCAATCTTGAGACTTGTCTTCGGGGCAACCTCGTCCCCGCCAGGCTCGCCTGCCCGGCAAGGGAGGTTTTTCCTTAGTGGTATCTTGCTCCTCTGGTTGGCCTTGGTCTTCTTGATCTGCCCTTTGATTTCTCAAAGAGCTGATCTCTTCTGCTTGGCCTTGTCCTGGGTGCTGAAATCTCGTTCTTGAGCCTGTGTATAGTCTGGGCAACATACCTGGGGTTTGTTGCACCGACACTAAACAACAATTGCACAATGATGTAGTACAACACTCCATCCGTCCCACTATATAATATCTTATAACATCCAATATACTCACATATTGGATGAATTAACATCTTATATTATGGGGCGGAGGGAGTTTATTACATTTTTACAAATATCGGCCGATTATGTAGCCTAGGATTGCATATTTAGACATTCAGTACAATGCATGCTGCTATGTAGCCTTAGATATATTAGATATGGCCCTAGTTAACCTACCGATAAATGGGTTACAGATATATTCAGTTAAAAGTCTAATTCACCGATTAATCCCTAATCAGCCCCCGGCCTATATGGTACCAGCTACCGATATCCTGAACAATGAGTATATATAAGCCATGGGATGAAACTAACCTCGATGGAAAACAGCAGTCGTTCCCAAAATTGTCCTGCATAAGTACATCGAAAGGCATGTTAAGCACAACAGGCTAAACATCAACTAAAAATATCCATGGTAGACAACATAAACTCCAAATGATAGCTTTAGTGTGCAGGTTTAAGCACGCTAGATAAGCAAAACAAGAAGTGGAAATGTGTGTTAGCTGCAACAGGCCTAACATTTAACAACAAGCAAATATAGTCATTCAAACTGGTATTGTGCCAGTCTAAGTACAGTGGTTATTGTTAAATAAAAATGGAAAGGCGTGTTAACTACAACATGCTTATTGGTACTGTTGAAACCGTATCGATGAAATTGTACAGCACATTAAATAGTTGCATATATATAGAGCATCACTTTCTGAACAACTAAAATAAACAAGGCATACTACGAACAACCAAAGATAGCATTTGAAACTGGACATATGCAAACTACAAACAACCGAACAACCAAAAAACATTAAAAGAGGCATATGCTAGCTATAAAAGGCTTAACAGCAAGCAAATATATTCATTCCTATTGGTATGTTTGAAACTGGTATTGATGAAAATGTATTGCAGAGTAAATAGTTGCACATATATAGCATCACACTGTGAACAACTGAAATAAACAAGGCATACAGCCAACAACCAAATATAGCAATTAAAACAGGACATATTCTCACTACACTACAAAAGGGACTCAACAAAATAAATCATGGGTTCCCCCCTGTGAAGAGGCACGACAAAACAAATCATGGGTTTCCTCACTTGTCACAGATGGGCTCGTTCCCATGGGAAGAGCACGGACACTGGGTGCGCTCCATGTTGCCGCAGATGGGCTCCTTCCCCTTGGAAGAGCACGGCTGTAGGGTGCCCTCCCTGATGTCGCAGATGGGCTCTTTCCCCATGGAAGAGCCAGAGAGGGTACCCTCCTTGTGGTTGCCATCGATGAGGTCTGACTTGGCAGCTATGGATCCCAGCCAGCGTCGCAGAACATGTCCTTCAGAAATGACAAAAGGGGCTCGATGTGATGTAGGATGGCAAATTCTTCACAGCGAGCCAGACGAGATCAGCGGCGGGGCCATGGATGAGATCGACGGTGGTTGGACCCAAGGGGTTGGGGGTGGGCCACTTAACCTGTGACATAGCCCGCGTCAGGCCATCGCTGTTGATGACCTCGATGTCGTAGCCGGCGTCCGCGACATACCAACATACTCTAGCCCACTGATTGAGTGCCTATACAGGAGATATGCCCTAGAGGCAATAATAAAGTTGTTATTTTATATTTCCTTATTCATGATAAAGGTTTATTATTCATGCTAGAATTGTATTGATCGGAAACCTAAATACATGTGTGAATACATAAACAAATACAGTGTCCCTAGTAAGCCTCTACTAGACTAGCTCGTTGATCAAAGATGGTTAAGGTTTCCTAACCATAGACATGTGTTGTCATTTGATAACGGGATCAACTCATTAGGAGAATGATGTGATGGACAAGACCCATCCGTTAGCTTAGCATAATGATCGTTCAGGTTTTATTGCTATTGCTTTCTTCATGTCAAATGCATATTCCTTCGACTATGAGATTATGCAACTCTCGGATACCGGAGGAATGCCTTGTGTTGGGGATATAACTATTGAGAATAAACCGCCCAGGAGGGGCCGGGTTATGCTCATAGTGGTTTACCTGTATTGAAGCCCATGAAGACATAGAAGATGGCGACTTACGAAGGAGACTTAATGAGAAGGCCTAAAGCCCAAAGGCGAGTTAGGGCCCATAGATGTAAACCGCCATAAGTATGACTTGTATTGTAAGATAGGAAAGAGTGGATACCGAGCCGGACACGTTTATGAGCCGACCGGGATTCTGTGAACCGCCGGGCGTCGACCTATGGATATAAAGGGACGACCCGGCGGCGATTTAGGGACAGGTAACAAACAATCAGGAACTAGGTCAAGCGTATTCGCTCCCTGGTAATCGAAACCCTAGCAATACAACACAAAGCAGGAGTAGGCTTTTACCTCATTGAGAGGGGCCGAACCTGGGTAAACTCTCTTGTGTCCTTTGTCCCGTTTAACCCCTTCAAGTTAACCTAGTTGCGATGGCTCCACGACTAAGTCCTTCCGCTGGGACATCTGCCGTGTCAAGTCGACGATAGTTGGCGCCCACCGTGGGGCCAGCGCACGGTGGTTTCGAGTTCTTGAATGGCAACTTCAAAGAGATCAAGGGATACGCTGTGGGCCGGATGACCAAGAGTCGTCGCGGCAAGCTCTACATCGACGATGAAGGCTGGGGCCCCGAGGCCGGCTCAATTGAGTACGGATACCGGTCCCCTTCGGTGGAATTCATGTCTTCATTGGCAAGATCGGCGAACCGGGCCCTGAGCCGGACACCTGCGCCAACATCATCGAGACGGCTCAGCGTGTAAAACCCGCCCGAGTTCAGCCCGCCATGAGTCATGCATTCGTGGGATTCATCAATGGTGCGGGATCTGAGGATAAATCGGTATTTGACGGTGAGACAGTTGTCTATTCTGATGGCGAGTCATCCACCAGTGAAACTGAGTCATTGTACCAACTTCAAGATGGTCGGCTTGGGGGCTGTTCCGATGGCGATAGTATTCCGGACCCCTACAAGCCGCCGAACCGGGTTGCAATCTTCATGGCCGGTACGCAGCCAGTGCAGCACTCTTCAATTGCAGCGGCATTGATTTCCGAGTCAGCAGCGGTGACGGCAGCCAGGGCAGGAGGCCCTGCGCGCCCGCTGGCTCAAGTTTTGTCCGAGTTACTAGACGCCTTGGCAACACTGCTGACGACGGAGGTTAACCCGGGTTATCAAGATCAGCATAACGCTGAAGTCGTGAAATTGCGAGATCAGATAGCTCAAGCTAAGCAAGACCTGGCAGCTGAAGATGCGAGGATGGCTGCGGAGCGGGTTACGTTGGATGCTCAGGCGCAGCGGATTCAGTCGGAGTCTTACCGGCTTATGCTAGATCAGAACGCTTCAAACGAAGTCTTGAGGAGGTGGCATCAGTCTCGCCTGCCACCGGTTTACGAGACGAGGAACCTCTTTAACATGCCAGGAGCAGGAACCAGTAACCCGCCAGTGGCGGACCGGGTTGAAACGCCTGGGATGGGAGCGCCGGTTCAGCCGCACACCACGGATCCGCCTCGTCAGAACAATATCCCGCCGCAACACGTGCCGACGCCACCGGGTCATTACTCTAACCCTTTGGATAACATGATCGCTGCGGCGTCACGGTTGGCGGCTATCCCGGTTGAAGGCGAGTCTCCAACGGCGGTTGAGATGCGGAGGGCTAGAGAGCTCCTTCAGACAACATTGGTTCAGCAGCAGGCTTATTCTTACAGTCGAAGCCGGATCCATTCCACCCCTCGCCCAAGCCGGAGTTATAGTAGGCACATTGATGAACTAGCTGTGTCAAGCAGTGGGCGGAACCATAACCAGCCTCTTGGGCATAACCCGGTGGGCGGTGGTGCTGATGCTCAGAATGTGGTGGATGAAGGTAGAGCGCGTCGAGAGGCTGAGCTGGCGGCGCAACATGCGGCCCGTCAACCTTCTCCGGTTCGTCCGACAACTTCGATGGAGCCAGGTGTAACCATTAGGAATTTGGGCGTACCATGTTTAGTGATGGCCATACATAATGAGCGTCTGCCCAGGATTTTAAGGGTCCTCGCAAGGTGCCTAACTATACAGCCGATTTACCTCCTGAAGCATGGATCGAGAGTTATGAGATGGCCATGGAATTGCTAGATGTTAGCGATGCGGCATGTGCTAAATATTTTCCCCTAATGTTGGATGGAACGGCTCGCACTTGGTTGAAGGGGCTCCCTGCCAACTCCATTGGGTCATGGGTCGAGTTAAAGGCCCGGTTTATCCAGAATTTCAAAGATACGTGCAAGCAGCCGATGTTAATTGTGGATCTGGATGCCTGTGTCCAAGAAGAGGGTGAGTCCACAACCCATTGGGTGCGCCGAGTTTCGACCATCTTACATTCATCGGATCGCATCAATGCCGGTTCAGCGGTCATAATGTTGGAGAAGAATTGCCGGTTTACGCCTCTTAAGCAGAAGTTGGGTCGGCTCAAGCGCCACTGCAATGACATAGGAGAGCTGATGGCGGCTCTGGTTAAGTACGCTGACTCTGATGGTACCAAGGACCCCGAGTCTGATGATGACAAGCTGGGAAAGGGAAAGAAGAGCAGCAACACCAGAGGACAGTAGCATAATCCGGTGAATCAGGGAGGCAACGGTAAGCGCAAGGCTGATAATAGTTTGGACTTTGTGGCTAACACCAACGCACAGAATAATGGCCAGCGTCGTAAAGGTAAACCGCCCCCACGGGCCGAAGGGTTAGGCTTTAATCTCGAGCAGATGCTGAATCAGCCCTGCCCAAGGCATGGGACGCGAGAAAGACCGTCTGGCCACCTCTGGAAGGATTGCTACATCATGAAGGAGTATAAAAATTCCAATCTTTTTCAAGACAATCATGGACCGGGTGGAGGTTCAGGGTCTGGTTCTCATGGGCCGGGTTACGGCGGTGGCGGTTCTAGTTCTGGATTCCAAGGTAATCAAGGCAATCAGGGTGGCTACCATCAACAGTCAGGTCAGGGGAATCAGCAGCGGCAATCTGGGTATCAGAGTAACCCAAAGCAGTTGAATAGTGGGCAGTACCACGTCTTCACCACAAATTTATGCAAACGGGATCAGAAGCTTCACAAAAGGGCAATGAACGCCGTTGAACCGGCGGTTCCCCGTTACTTGCGCTGGTCTGAACAGCCCATGTGTGGAGTCGGAAGATCACCCGCCCCGGGTTGATAATCCGGGTCACCTAGCATTGGTGGTTGCACCCCAGGTTGGAGGGTATAAGTTTACCAAGGTACTCATGGATGGAGGGAGCAGCATCAATATCCTTTATTACGAAACTTTCCGTCGCATGGGGTTGACAAATAAAAATCTTAAACCGTCGAATACAGTTTTCCATGGTGTGGTGCCTGGTAAGTCGGCGTACCCTGTTGGTAAGATAGCTCTGGAAGTTCCCTTTGGAGATGATCATGATTCTAGGTCGGAGACATTGACCTTTGAAGTAGTCAAGATTCACAGCCCATATCACGCTCTGTTTGGATGGCCGGCTTATGCCAACTTCATGGCGCGGCCCTGTTATGTTTATCTGCAGCTCAAGATGCCGGGTTACAAGGGGACCATCACAGTACATGGGAGCCGAAGGATAGCCTTGGAATGTGAAGAGGGTGATGCGGCTTATGCTGAGTCGGTTTGTGCAACGGAGGAGTTAAAATTTTACAAGGACAATGTTGATCCGGCGGATATGACGTCTTTGAAAAAGCCAACTACAGAGCATGATCCGGTTTTGAAGTTTAAATGGGCAAATAACACTAAGATGGTTGATTTTGTTCCTGGCGATTCATCCAAGCAGTTCAGCATCAGTGCTAATATGGATCCGAAATAGGAAAGCACGCTCATCGAGTTCATCAGTGAGAACCGGGACATCTTTGCATGGAAACCTTCTGACATGCCAGGTGTACCAAGGGAACTCGCTGAGCACACTCTCAATGTTGATCCCAAGTTTAAACCGGTCAAGCAGTTTCTTCGTCGTTTCAATGAAGAAAGGCGTAAGGCAATTGGTGAGGAGGTAGCACGGCTCTTGTCGGCTGGGTTTATTGTTGAGGTTTTTCATCCTGAGTGGTTGGCTAACCCGGTGCTGGTACTTAAGAAGAACGGCACTTGGCGCATGTGTGTGGACTACACGAATTTAAACAAAGCTTGTTCGGCTGATCCTTTTGCTCTCCCTCGTATTCATCAGGTTATTGATGCTACGGCGGGTTGTGAGCGTTTGAGTTTTTTGGATGCTTATTCTGGTTATCATCAGATCAAGATGGCAGTTAAGGACCAGGAGAAGACAGCTTTCATAACTCCCTTTGGAGCCTTCTGCTATGTGTCTATGCCTTTTGGGCTCAAGAGTGCCCAGGCGACTTACCAGCGATGTGTGCAGAATTGTCTTCATAATCAGATTGGACGCAATGTTCATGCTTATGTGGATGATATTGTGGTGAAATCCAGAAAGAAGGAGACGTTGATAGATGACTTGAAGGAAACCTTTGATAATCTCCGAGTTTATAAGATGATGCTTAATCCGGCCAAGTGTGTTTTTCGTGTGCCGGCGGGCAAGCTTTTGGGCTTTCTGGTGTCTAACAGGGGGATTGAAGCTAATCCGGAAAAGATCAAAGCCATTACTTCTCTGGCTAAACCGGCGTGTATCAATGATGTTCAATGTCTGGCGGGCCGTATCGCGGCGCTCAGCTGGTTCATAAGCCGCCTCGGTGAGAAGGCCATCCCTTTGTATCAGATGATGAAAAAGATAGATGACTTCGTCTGGACTGACGCTGCTAATGAGGCATTTGAGGCGCTTAAAAAGCAGCTGGCTGAGCCGCCGGTCCTAGCTGCGCCCGTTGATAAGGAGCCGCTGTTGTTATATGTGGCTGCTAATAGCCGGGCTGTCAGTGTGGCTATTGTGGTTGAAAAGAAAGAGGCAGGCAAGGAATATCCGGTTCAACGGCCAATTTATTATATCAGCGAAGTACTTATTGAGTCCAAGCAGAGATACCCACATTGGCAGAAGCTTGTATATGGGGTTTTCATGGCAAACCGGAAGCTTAAGCAATATTTTCAGGGTCACCCCATTACTGTGGTTAGCTCTGCTCCTTTAGGAGATATCATACAAAACAAGGAAGCAACAGGCCGGGTTGCCAAATGGGCCATTGAACTTGGGCCTCATGGTTTGAAGTTTATGCCTCGCACGGCCATCAAGTATCAAGCACTGGTGGATTTCATCAATGACTGGACAGAGCTGCAGATGCCTAAGGAAAAACTAGATAACACGTATTGGACTATTCACTTTGATGGGTCCAGGCAATTGGAGGGCTCGGGGGCTGGAGTTGTGCTTGCTTCCCCTCGAGGTGATAAATTTTGTTATGTTCTCCGTTTGATGTTCCCTTGTACTAAAAATGCAGCTGAATATGAGGCCTTGCTCCACGGTCTTCGGATGGCTAAGGAGATGAATTTAAGCCGGGTAAGGTGATTTGGTGACTCATATTTGGTGGCTCAACAAGTCTCTGGTACTTGGGATTCTAAGGATCCCCTCATGGCGGCTTATCGACGAGAGGTGGATGTTATTGCTGGTCACTTCAAGGGTTATCAAGTTGAGCATGTTGATCGGAGGAAAAATGAAGCGGCTGATGCCTTAAGCCGGTTGGGTTCTCAACGTAAACCGGTGCCACCTAATGTCTTTCTTGACGTTTTGCATAACCCGTCGGTCAAGTTACCTACAGAGGAGGATTTGGCTATTCCTGACCTGGAAGCTCAGTTGGTGGCGGCTCTTCATGTTATTCCTGATTGGACAGTTCCATATTTGGCGTATATGACCCGGGGCGAGTTACCTGAGGATGAAACCTTGGCCAGGCAAATAACCCGGCGGTCCATGTCAATCACAATTGTCAATGGAGAGCTGCACCATTGCAGTGTTACCGGGGCGTTTCAGCGTTGTGTTTCTCCTGAAGAAGGCTGTGAGATTCTGCGTGAGATCCATGAAGGAGATTGTGGTGATCACGCCGGCTCTAAATCTCTTGTGGCCAAGGCTTTTCGTCACAGTTTTTATTGGCTGACGGCTCATGCTGATGCTGAGGACTTGGTCAAAAAATGTGACGGTTGTCAGAAGTTTTCACGTCGAGCTCATGTTCCGGCTCAGGAGTTAAGAATGATTCCAATCACATGGCCGTTTGCAGTTTGGGGGCTTGATACGGTTAGACCTTTTAAGAGGTCCAAGGATAAGAAGACCCACCTCTTGGTGGCGGTTGATAAATTCACTAAGTGGGTAGAGGCAGAGCCAGTCAGTAAGTGTGATGCGGCAACGGCGGTTCAATTCATGAAGAAGGTGATCTTCCGTTTTGGCTTTCCACACAGCATTATAACAGACAATGGCACTAATCTCTCCAAGGGTGCTATGAAAGAATTTTGTCAACGGTAGCATATCCGGCTTGATGTATCGTCGGTGGCTCACCCCCAATCTAATGGTCAAGCTGAGAGAGCCAATCAAGAGATTCTGAGAGGCATCAAGCCCCGGCTTATGGTTCCCTTACAGAGGACGCCGGGTTGTTGGGTAGAGGAGTTACCCTCGGTGCTATGGAGCATCAACACAACGCCTAACAGATCTACGGGTTACACGCCTTTTTTCATGGTTTATGGAGCAGAGGCGGTTCTCCCCAGTGACATCCGTCACGATTCACCCTGGGTGGTGGCTTACGTTGAAGCTGATAATGAAAAGGCACGTTAGGATGCACTTGACCTGTTAGATGAGGCGCGTGATCTCGCAGCGGCTCGTTCGACGATTTACCAGCAAGATCTACGTCGTTATCACAGCCGCCGGGTCAATACCAGAACCTTTCAAGAAGGCGACTTAGTGCTCCGGCTTATCCAGGATCAGACTGATATGCACAAGTTATCCCCACCTTGGGAAGGACCCTTTGTGGTCAGCAAGAATCTGAACAACGGGTCATACTACCCTATTGATGTTCGAGACCACAAGGACTCACGCACGTCAGAGGAAGAGACTCGCCGGCCGTGGAATATTGCTCATCTTCGGCCTTACTACACCTGCGCCATTGGCTCTTCTGATGTACATATTTTTGACAATGTATATATTAAACCGGCACCCCTGCTAAAGCAGGACCTCTGTCGTCTTTTCTTAATGAGTTTTTGGTTACTTGGGGGCTTCCGGCTTATGAGCGAAGTTATGATTACCCTTTGAACCGTCTTATAAGCCAACTGAAAAAAAAACTTGGGGGCTTGCTACCCAGGTTAAAGGTACCAAAGAGAGCCTGTTGCAAAATCACAGCTCAAACATAGGTGCCCCTTGAGCACAGCTCAAAAATATTACTTGGGGGCTCCTTGATTCTAAAGAACAAAGAGTTTGTATAGCCCTTGTAATAGGCTTAAAAGCCAGGCTTGGAAGCCAGGTGTATTCACCTAAAACCCTGGGTTATCCTGCCTTTTTAAGTAAGCCACTCCGCCCAGGTATTCCTGGAATGACCCACCGAACGTTTGACAAGTCAATCTTATATAGACCCTGAACTTGTCAAAGTTAAAACAACGATTGGTTATGTGAGGTCCATCTTATAAGGTTTGTATATAGGTTTAACTCAGTGGCTGTGTGCCCCGTGAAAGCACTCAATTTTTGGCCTGGCAGCCCATGAAAAGCCTCGTTTTTTCATTTGTTTTATTCCACAGTTTTTGAGGGTTACTTGATAAGGCTTATAATGCTTTATGATCATAATTCATCCGGTGTTTATTAACCCGGCCTGGTTTTTGACTATAAGTCGCCAGTATGAGATAAGGTAACATTCGGTGTTTATTAACCCGGCCTGGTTTTGTTCATAAGCCAAGCAAATCTATGATGATTACCAGTGCTCAAAGTTTGGGTTCTTCCCTTACTACACCGGTTTGGTGAACCAACAGTGTGATCAAATATCACAGGTATGATATATTTCAAATTTGGTTATTCTTAAAGTCCAGCCTTGGGTACAAGCTATGTTAGTTTCCACGGTTTTATATTGGGCGTTATGACCTGTCCTGTGGTAAACCGCCAGGACACCTTTAATCCTTTGCATGCAGGAGCAGATTCCACATTGTTAATATTGTAAGCATAAGTGGCATATCTTAACATGGTGGATTAGCAGTGTCATGCAAAGTAACTATGCACGATGGCATAGCAGAACAAGAGTTTAAGCTAGCCTATTACAAGGCGCTTGGTGCCCAAAATAATAGTTGTTTTAACAAGTCTTAAAGAAAGCAGCTGCTAAACCGGCCTCCGGTTTATGAGTCCTGGCTTGGCTGACTGGAAGGTTACGGATCGTCCAGCGCTGGTTCATCTTCCTCCTCTCTACCCAGTGGCTGGAAGTCAATGGTGGTCCAATCAATCCCAGTTAAGGCCTTGAATACAGCTTCATCACTTATAAGTGTGGAGGGGTCAACAACAGGGGCATAGGTATGCTTACGGATTGGAGGAATAGGATTTGGAGCATCATAAGTTGGCGCGTTAACTCTCTTATTGTTGGCATCATAAACTGACTGATAATGTGAAAGATCGGTTTCTTCAGCCAATTGGCTAGCCAATGGGCGCATTTCCCTCGTCAAGGCTCTGAGGTCATCGTTGTTAAACTCTGACCCGTCCTCCTTTATGCTTGGGTAGCCGTTTCCCACATCGGCCGGATCAAGATCAGATATCCAAGCTTTGGCCCGATTCAGTGCAGTAAGAGCACCCGCCCTGGCAGCTGACTTTTTTAGCTCTTCAAACCGTGCAGGCATCATCGCCAGCCTGTCCAACGTCTCCTTGATCAAGGTTGGGGGCGGTTTATTATGGGAAGCTATGCAGATAACCCGTTGTACGCTGGTATATAATTGCTCTATAAGTGTATAGGCGGCCTTCAGTTTTTGCCGCATATCTGAGCCAAGATGAGCAATGCGAGTTCCTGCATCATCAAAAACATTGGTAAACCAGCAGTCTCTTACATAATACATGTTCAAAGCTTATGAAGAAGTTATTTACCAAATACGGCAGCGATCATGGCATTTATTTGCTGTTTCAAGCCAGTCAGCTCTTCAGCTACTGGTTTAAGGGCAGCCTCAGCATCCTCAGCCCTATTCGGCAGAGTTGACTTTTCTGTATCCCAACCTGCCCGCTCGTTCTTAAAGCTCTCCTTCAGTTTCTCCATTGCTATTAAGGCACTGGTCAGTTCCTCCTTGGCTTTGGAGGTCTCAGTTTGTTGCGACTTGATATTTTCTTGAAGGTCGGCGATTTGAGATTCCTTCTTGTTAATTTCAGCCTGCAAGAGACATGTAATTAATTACATAGCAGTGCATATTCAAAGTCCCAAGCACATAACAAGTAATATACTTGGCACTTGGGGGCTAATGTCTATTGATGGTAAACCGGATTATAAAGGTCCTAAGTAAGAATTTTGAGCCTTACAGCATAATTAGTCTCAACTTAACATATTTGTTAAGTCGACACTTGGGGGCTACACAGGCGAAGTTGAAGATATATTATTCTACAGTCCCGGTTCGTATTGACATTATAAACCGGCCCTTGCGGGCTAGTGGAGTTGATCTATATGGCTCTTGCAAGTTTGCAGAACATTATATTCTTTTATGTCCAGTAAACTTGGCGGCTAAGGGAAGAATATGTATTTAGAGTTAACAGCATTTACCTCATATCGCTCCTTCATCATGTTCAGTAAACCGGCTTCATAATCACGGCTTGCGTACAGACGGTTTAAAAACCCAGAATGAATATCTTGGGCGCTGAGGTGGGCATAGCTTTCCAAGTCCGCCTTCCACTTGCCCTTGTCAACAGCAGAAAATTCCTCTTTCGCACTATGTTTTGACAGAGCAGTGGGGTTGTCTGGGGCTGTATACCTGACACCGGTAACTACAACATCGTCAGCTTTATCATCAGCAGCCTTAGTTGGGCTTGGCGGTTTATCAGCATGACCTATCGGATCAATTTCCATCCGCTCAACAAAGGTGTCATGATCTTGCGGTGGCGGATCATCAAGAATAGCTTCAGTATTTGTTTCAAACTGTTCCGGGTTCTTTTCCGGATCAGTTGGTGCGCTGTCATCAGGTTAGTATAATGATCAAGCATAAGGTACAAGGGGTTAGTTAAAAATGCTCACCCAGGAATAGTTTTGAGGGTTGGAATTTGTGTCCCTGTGGACTCGCCAGAGGAGGAAAGGGAAGTTCCCTGGTAGTTTGAATCAGACGGATTAAGAGGTTGTCGGAAATAACCCGCCTTGAGATAAGACGTGTCAGAAATAGAAGAGACCTCTGGGCGGCATTTACGAACTGGCGAGTTCGGTAAACCGGAAGAAGTGACCACATGGCCGCTATGCCGAGTTGTGCGGCGAGCTTCGTGTTGCTGCTTCTTCAAAAGAAAGTTTGGATCCAAGTAAGCTAGGGGGTTAGAAAATCTTATTTTCCGGCTTGCTTGTCGGGTTTTCTGTGCGGGCAGAGGTTCTGAACCGGATGAGAGAATAGTTACCTCTACGTCATTTGCGCGGCTAGCTTCTGTGTCGTCCTGATAAAAATCATCGTCAATGAGATGTATGAAAAAAGAGCCAAGTGAATCAAGTTCTACCTCTAACTCCGGATTATCATCATCAATGTTTAACTCGGTAGGCTCGGTGTTTTTTCTTCTTGGTGGGCTTCTTGTTGGCCTTGGTCTTGACATGAAGGGTTTTGGCCGGTTTATCCTACGGTTTCTTCTTCCAGAACGGATCATCACCCTGTTTAAAGATTGAAAAAATCATAAGGGAGTATTAAGAATGTGGATTAAAGCAGGAGGGGAGCAATTCTTACAGCTGGCGGTTTATTTGAAGCGCAGAAAGGACTAAGTCCTATTTTGCTACAGTCGGCCACCGGTTCATCCAACATCTTCTTGACAGATTCAGTAATTTCAGTATCAGTCAGCTGAATATCATTGTGGCGTTGAGGGTCTTTCACATCCCCTGTGTACTCACACATTAAACCGGGGCGACGGCTTAAAGGCAAAATACTCCAAGATACCCAGCAACGGACAAAATCAATGCCTGTCAAACCATTTGCCATAAAGGCTCTAAGCTTTGAAAGCTGTGGTGCATATTTGGACCGTTCCTTCGCGTTGAGTCTTTGGGGGAATGGATGTGCATCGGTAAGCCGGTGAGCACGGTAACCCGGCAGAGGATTCTCGCCAGCTGGAGATGTATCTTGGCAATAGAACCAAGTTTGATTCCAATCTTTGGGATGGCTATGATGCCTAGCATGAGGGAAGCTGACGTCTTTTCTCTTCTGAATTGAAACCCCGCCAAGTTCAGTATTGGGCCCATCTGTAAATTCAGTACGGCGGTTTAAATAGAAGAAATCTCGGAACAGGTCGACTGTGGGCTCTTCTTGCAGGTAGGCTTCACAAAACACTTGAAAATTGCAAATATTGGACACGGAGTTAGGCCTAATATCTTGAGGGTGAAGTTGGAAGAAGTGAAGCACATCACGGAAATTTTTTGATCCGGGAGGGCTGAACCCTCGACTCAGATGATCAACAAAAACGATCACTTCCCCATCCTTGGGCTCAGGAGGATTTTCTGGACCGGGGGCTCTCCAGTGGATGTCTTCCTTTTTCGCTAAAGCGCCGGTTGCAACACACCCGTTCAGTTCTTCTTCTGTAACCCGGGATGGAACCCAGTTACAGGAATAAAAGGATTTGGCCATTTATACGATAACCTGGAAAAGATTTGTGCCGGTTTAAGGTTCATGGTTAACAGGCAGAAAATGTTGAAGCATGCATAAATGTTAAACCGGATAGTGACGTTATTAAAGACGAGCACTTGGCGGTTTAAGAGGGGACTAATGGTACCTGGCAGGTTATTGTTTTCTGAGGTTAAACCGCCTACATGGATATTGAAAGTATAGATCTGAAGTTGGAAAATGGCTAAGTGGTGAAAAACAGGTTTCACAGATTGGTGTTATAATTTTGGATCTACAGCAGTTCAGATAATGAAGAAAAATTCTAACTTAAAGTAGTGGCAGCAGGACAGTTCACGTGCTCAGATGAGATCTCCTATGGAGGGGAGGCGTTCAGATATTAAAAATGAGTGCTAAACTGCTATCGCACAAGATTGGTGCTATACTTAGATCAAAAACTACATGGTCTATGGAGGAACAAAGATGAACCGAGATGAACTCCGATGAACTCGTGCAAACCCTAATGGGATCTAGGGGAAAAGGAAGGAAGAGGACTTACCAGGGCTGTTGTACAGTGGTGGCGCGCGGCTGTGCTCTGATGCGTTAAGGATGATGCAGCGGCCGGAGTGGAGGCAGCTCGTGAGGTCGACGGCGGCGGAGCTCGGGCGCGTATGGTGTGGCAAGGAAGAGGATGAAGACGAGGAGGCAAGGGGGGAAAATGAAAAGGACCCCTGTCCCTATTTATAAGGCAGTGGATAGATGGCATGCGCGAGAATCAAGGAGGCTGAGATTTGGGCCTCGTGCGATGTTAATGCAAGAGGACGTCATGGCGGGCCAGCCCCTTGGGGCACAACCTGGCTGCCCTAGGCTGCCTCCTCTCCCCTCCCACCTATATATACATGGGGAGGGGGCGCCACACAAGGACACAACATTGTCTTAGCCGTGTGCGGTGGCCCCGTCCGCCGTTTACTCCCTCGGTCATATTTTTGTAGTGCTTAGGCAAAGCTCTGCGGAGATCACATCACCATCACCGTCACCACGCAGTCGTGCTGCCGGAACTCATCTACTATCTCGTTGTCTTGCTGGATCAAGAAGGCGGAGGACGTCACCGAGCTGAACGTGTGCAGAAAGCGGAGGTGTCGTGCATTCGGTACTAGATCGGTTGGAGCGCGAAGAAAGTTCGACTACATCAACCACGTTGTGAAATGCTTCCGCTTATGGTCTACAAGGGTACGTAGACACACTCTCCCCCCTCATTGCTATGCATCTCCATGGATAGATCATTGCGTGTGCGTAGATTTTTTTCTTGCAACATTTCCCAACAGTGGTATCAGAGCTAGGTCTATGCGTAGATGAGATGCACGAGTAGAACACAAAGAGTTATGGGCAGTGATAGTCATACTGCTTACCACCAACGTCTTATTTTGATTCGGCGGTATTATGGGATGAAGTGGCCCGGACCAACCTTACATGTCCACGCACATGAGACCGGTTCCATCGACTGACATGCAACTATTTTTGCATAAAGGTGGCTGGCGGGTGTCTGTTTCTCCTACTTTAGTTGAATCGAATTTGACTGCTGCCGGTCCTTGAAGAAGGTTAAAACAACAAACTTGAGGAATCACCATTGTGGTTTTTGCGTAGGTAAGAACGGTTCTTGCTAGAAGCCCGTAGCAGCCACGTAAAACTTGCAACAACAAAGTAGAGGACGTCTAACTTGTTTTTGCAGGGCATGTTGTGATGTGATATGGTCAAGACGTGATGTGATATACGTTATTGTATGAGATGATCATGTTTTGTAATATCGACAACCGGCAGGAGCCTTTGGGTTGTCTCTTTATTGTATGAAGTGCAAACGCCATGTAATTGCTTTACTTTATCGCTATGCATTAGCAATAGTTGTAGAAGCAATAGTTGGCGAGACGACCCCGACGCAACGATGGAGATCAAGGTGTCGAGACGGTGACGATGGAGATCATGACGATGTTTTGGAGATGGAGATCAAAAGCACAAGATGATGGGTATATCATGTCACATATTTTGATTGCATGTGATGTTTATCTTTTATGCATCTTATTTTGCTTAGTACTGCGGTAACATTATAAGATGATCCCTTCACTAAATTTCAAGGTAAAAGTGTTCTCCCAGAGTATGCACCATTGCTACAGTTCGTCATTTCGAGACACCACATGATGATTGGGTGTGATAGACTCTACATTCACATACAACGGGTGTAATACAGTTTTGCACAAGCAGAATACTTGGGTTAAACTTGACGAGCCTAACATGTACATACATGGTCTCGGAACACTGGAGACCGAAAGGTCGAACATGAGTCATATAGTAGATATGATCAACATAGAGATGTTCACCATTGATGACTACCCCATCTCATGTGATGATCGGACATGGGTTAGTTGATATGGATCATGTATCACTTAGATAACTTGAGGGATGATTATTTAAGTGGGAGTTCTTAAGTAATATGATTAATTGAACTTAATTTATCATGAACTTAGTCCTCATAGTATTTGCATATCTATGTTGTAGATCAATGGCCCGTGCTACTGTTCCCCTAAATTTTAATGCGTTCCTAGAGAAAGCTAAGTTGAAAGATGATGGTAGAAATTACACGGACTGGGTCCGTAACTTGAGGATTATCCTCATTGCTGCACAGAAGAATTATGTCCTTGATGCACCGCTAGGTGAAAGGCCTGCTGCAGGAGCAGAAGCTGATGTTTTGAACGTCTGGCAAGCTCGATCTGATGACTACTCGATAGTTCAGTGTGCCATGTTTTATGGCTTAGAACCGGGACTTCAAAGACATTTCGAACGTCATGGAGCGTATGAGATGTTCCAAGAGTTGAAGTTAATATTTCAAGCAAATGCCCGGGTTAAGAGATATGAAGTCTCCAACGAGTTCTATAGCTGCAACATGGAGGAGAACAGTTCTGTCAGTGAACACATACTCAAAATGTCTGGGTATTATAATCACTTGACTCAGCTGGGAGTTGATCTTCCAGTTGATTGTGTCATTGACAGAGTTCTTCAATCACTGCCACCAAGCTACAAAGGCTTCATGATGAACTATAATATGCAAGGGATGAACAAAACAATTCCCGAGCTCTTCGCAATGCTTAATGCCGCGGAGTTAGAAATCAAGAAGGAGCATCAAGTGTTGATGGTTAACAAGACCACTAGTTTCAAGAAAAAGGGCAAGGGAAAGAAAGGGGACTTCAAGAAGAATGGCAAGCAAGTTGCCACTCCTGGGAAGAAGCCCAAAGCTGGACCCAAGCCTGAAACTGAGTGCTTCTACTGCAAAGGGACTGGTCACTAGAAGCGGAACTACCCCAAATACATGGCGGATAAGAAGGATGGCAAAGTGAACAAAGGTATATTTGATATACATGTTATTGATGTTTACCTTACTAATGCTCGTAGTAGCGTCTGGGTATTTGATACTGGTTCGGTTGCTCATATTTGTAACTCGAAACAGGAGCTACTGATTAAACGAAGATTGGCTAAGGACGAGGTGACGATGCGCGTCGGGAATGGTTCCAAGGTCGATGTGATCGCCGTCGGCATGCTACCTCTACATCTACCTTCGGGATTAGTTTTAGACCTGAATAATTGTTATTTGGTGCCAGCGTTGAGAATGAACATTATATCTGGATCTTGTTTAGTGCGAGACGGTTATTCATTTAAATCAGAGAATAATGGTTGTTCTATTTATATGAGTAATATCTTTTATGGTCATGCACCCTTGAAGAGTGGTCTATTCTTGTTAAATCTCGATTGTAGTGATACACATAATCATAATATTGATGCCAAAAGATGCAAAGTTGATAATGATAGTGCAACATATTAGTGGCACTGCCGTTTAGGTCATATTGGTGTAAAGCGCATGAAGAAACTAAATACAGATAGACTTTTGGAATCACTTGATTATGAATCATTTGATACTTGCGAACCATGCCTCATGGGCAACATGACTAAAACTCCGTTCTCCGGAACAATGGAGCGAGCTAATGACTTATTGGAAATAATACATACCGATGTATGCGGTCCAATGAGAGTTGAGGCTCGCGGTGGGTATCGTTATTTTCTAACCTTCACAGATGATTTGAGCAGATATGGGTATATCTACTTAATGAAACACAAGTCTAAAACATTTGAAAAGTTCAAAGAATTTCAGAGTGAAGTGGAGAATCATCGTAACAAGAAAATAAAGTTTCTACGATCTGATCGCAGAGGCAAATATTTGAGTTACGAGTTTGGCCTTCATTTAAAACAATGTGGAATTGTTTCACAACTCACGCCACCTGGAACACCACAGCGTAATGGTGTGTCCGAACGTCGTAACCGTACTTTATTAGATATGGTGCGATCTATGATGTCTCTTCCCGATTTACCACTATCATTTTGGGGTTATGCATTAGAGACAGCTACATTCACGTTAAATAGGGCACCGTCTGAATCCGTTGAGATGACACCGTATGAACTATGGTTTGGCAAGAAACCTAAGCTATCGTTTCTTAAAGTTTGGGGTTGCGACACTTATGTCAAAAGGCTTCAGCCTGATAAGCTCGAACCCAAATCGGAGAAGTGCGTCTTCATAGGATACCCTAAAGAAACAATTGGGTACACCTTCTACCACAGATCCGAAGGCAATATCTTTGTTGCCAAGAATGGAACCTTTCTGGAGAAGGAGTTTCTCTCGAAAGAAGTGAGTGGGAGGAAAGTAGAACTTGATGAGGTAATTGTACCTTCTCTCCAATTGGAAGGTAGCACATCACGGAAAACTGTTCCCATGATGCCTACACCAACTAGAGAGGAAGATAATGATAATGATGATGAAACTTCAGAACAAGTTGCTACTGAACCTCGTAGGTCAACCAGAGCACGATCCGCACCAGAGTGGTACGGTAATCCTGTCCTGGAAGTCATGTTATTAGACGAAGGGGAACCTACGAACTATGAAGAAGCTTTGATGAGCCCAGATTCCGACGGATGGCTTGAGGCCATGAAATCTGAGATAGGATCCATGTATGAGATCAAAGTGTGGACTTTGGTGGACTTGCCCGAAGATTGGCAAGCCATAGAGAATAAATGGATCTTCAAGAAGAAGACTGCCGCTGATGGTAATGTTACTGTCTACAAAGCTCGACTTGTCTCAAAAGGTTTTCGACAAGTTCAAGGGGTTGACTACGATGAGACTTTCTCACCCGTAGCGATGCTTAAGTCCGTCCGAATCATGTTAGCAATTGCCGCATTTTATGATTATGAAATCTGGCAAATGGACGTCAAAACTGCATTCCTTAATGGATTTCTTAAAGAAGAGTTGTATATGATGCAACCAGAAGGTTTTGTCGATCCTAAAGGTGCGAACAAAGTGTGCAAACTCTAGCGATCCATCTATGGATTGGTGCAAGCATCTCGGAGTTGGAATATACGCTTTGATGAGGTGATTAAAGCGTATGGTTTTATACAGACTTTCGGTGAAGCCTGTATTTACAAGAAAGTGAGTGGGAGCTCTGTAGCATTTCTGATATTATATGTAGATGACAGATTGTTGATTGGAAATGATATGGAATTTATGGATAGCATAAAAGGATACTTGAATAAGAATTTTTCAATGAAAGACCTCGGTGAAGCTGCTTGTATATTGGGCATCAAGATCTATAGAGATAGATCAAGACGCTTAATAGGACTTTCACAAAGCACATACCTTGACAAAGTTTTGAAGAAGTTCAAAATGGATCTGTCAAAGAAAGGGTTCTTGCCTGTGTTACAAGGTGTGAATTTGAGTCAGACTCAAAGCCCGACCACTGCAGAAGATAGAGAGAAAATGAAAGTCATTCCCTATGCCTCAGCCATAGGTTCTATCATCTATGCTATGCTGTGTACCAGACCTGATATGTGCCTTGCCATAAGTCTGGCAGGGAGGTACCAAAGTAATCCAGGAGTGGATCACTGGACAGCGGTCAGGAACATCCTGAAGTACCTGAAAAGGACCAAGGATATGTTTCTCGTTTATGGAGGTGACAAAGAGCTCGTCATAAATGGTTACGTCGATGCTAGCTTTGACACTGATCCGGATGACTCTAAGTCACAAACTGGATACGTATTTATATTGAATGGTGGAGCCATCAATTGGTGTAGTTCCAAGCAGAGCGTCGTGGCGGGATCTACGTGTGAAGCAGAGTACATAGCTGCTTCGGAAGCAGCAAATGAGGGAATCCAGGTTTCACAAGAGAACCAAACACATCAAGAGATGCTTCAACTCCATTCCTGAACAAGTCAGGGATGGAGACATAGAAATTTGCAAGATACATACGGATCTGAATGTGGCAGACCCGTTGACTAAGCCTCTTCCGCGAGCAAAACATGATCAGCACAAAGACTCCATGGGTGTTAGATTCATTACAATGTAATCTAGATTATTGACTCTAGTGCAAGTGGGAGACTAAAGGAAATATGCCCTAGAGGCAATAATAAAGTTGTTATTTTATATTTCCTTATTCATGATAAAGGTTTATTATTCATGCTAGAATTGTATTGATCGGAAACCTAAATACATGTGTGAATACATAAACAAATACCGTGTCCCTAGTAAGCCTCTACTAGACTAGCTCATTAATCAAAGATGGTTAAGGTTTCCTAACCATAGACATGTGTTGTCATTTGATAACGGGATCACATTATTAGGAGAATGATGTGATGGACAAGACCCATCCGTTAGCTTAGCATAATGATCGTTCAATTTTTATTGCTATTGCTTCCTTCATGTCAAATACATATTCCTTCGACTATGAGATTATGCAACTCCCGGATACTGGAGTAATACCTTGTGTGCCATCAAACGTCACAACGTAACTGGGTGATCATAAAGATGCTCTACAGGTATCTCTGAAGGTGTTTGTTGAGTTGGCATAGATCGAGACTAGGATTTGTCACTCCGAGTATCGGAGAGGAATCTCTGGGCCCTCTCAGTAATACACATCATAAGCTTGCAAGCAAATGACTAAGGATTTAGTCATGAGGTGATGTATTACAGAACGAGTAAAGAGACTTGCCGGTAATGAGATTGAACTAGGTATGAAGATACCGACGATCGAATCTCGGGCAAGTAACATACCGATGGACAAAGGGAATTACGTATGTTGTCATAACGGTTCGACCGATAAAGATCTTCGTAGAATATGTAGGAGCCAATATGGGCATCCAGGTTCCTCTATTGGTTATTGACCGGAGAGGTGTCTCGGTCATGTCTACATAGTTCTCGAACCCGTAGGGTCCGCACGCTTAACGTTCGATGACGATATTGTATTATATGAGTTATGTGATTTGGTGACCGAATGTTGTTCGGAGTCTCGGATGATATCACGGACATGATGAAGAGTCTCGAAATGGTCGATAGGTAAAGATTGATATATAGGATGATGGTATTCGGACACCAGAAGTGTTTCGGTGGGTACCGGGTACTTATCGGGTCACCGGAAGGGTTTTCGGGCACCCCTGACAAAGCTATGGGCCTTATGGGCCAAGAGAGGGAACACACCAACCCACAAGGGGCTGATGCGCCCCCTATAGAGGCCGGCCTATGAGCAAGAGAAGGAAAGAGGGGAGGGAAAGGAAAGTGTGGAGTAGGACTCCCCCTTCCTTCCGTCTCCCCCCACTTTCCTTCCACCTTCTTCATACAAGGAAAGGGGGGGGGCGCAGGAGGGCAGGTGCCCTAGGGCCGGCGGCCAGCCCCTTAGGGCACGCCCTGGCTGCCCTAGGCTGCCTCCTTTCCCCTCCCACCTATATATACATGGGGAGGGGGCGCCACACAAGGACACAACATTGTCTTAGCCGTGTGCGGTGCCCCCATCCATCGTTTACTCCCGCGGTCATATTTTCATATTGCTCAGGCGAAGCTCTGCGGAGATCACATCACCATCACCGTCACCACGCCGTCGTGCTGCTGGAACTCATCTACTACCTCGTCGTCTTGCTAGATCAAGAAGGCAGAGGGCGTCACCGAGCTGAACGTGTGCAGAACACGGAGGTGCCGTGCGTTCGGTACTAGATCGGTTGGAGCGCGAAGAAAGTTTGACTACATCAACCGCGTTGTGAAACGCTTCCACTTACGGTCTACGAGGGTACGTAGACACACTCTCCCCCTTGTTGCTATGCATCTCCATGGATAGATCATTGCGTGTGTGTAGAATTTTTTTTGTTTTCTTGCAACGTTTCCCAACAGCCTGCAGCCAGTAATGGTCGTCAGCTTCCTCAATGGCCACCTCGGCGACGTCAGGCGAAGAGGCCGCGATACCCCTCTTTTGGGCCAGTCGCTCCTCGAGCTCCATGGGGAGCGTAGCCAGGCTTAGGCTGTGACTCTCTGGAGTGGGGGATGGGGAGGATCTGTGGGAAAGGGCGCGCTTGGCACGCGTCATCTACGAAACTCAGGCCGGCTAGGGTATGGAGATAGGTGGGTAAGATGCATGGGCAAACCAGCAGATGTTGAAAATGGAGGCGTTGCAGCGGCGGTGACCTTGCTAGGGTTTCAAGCGAGGGAGGGGTTGTGGTGTGGTGTGTGTGTGCGAGCTCGCGCGCAGAGTTTTTGCGGTGCGTGTGTGGAGGGGGGTGGTGTTTGAGGAAATGACGCGGCTACTGAAAATTTTACTACGCGGGAGTAAAATGCCAGGGCCACTGAAAATTTGGATGATGCATCGGACACGGTCCCAAAATACAACCGTGTGTTATCAAACATAGAAACCCTCCAGCCGGGTAGATATTTTCGAGGGATGCAGGCGGGAGCGGGAACAACAAACATCACACACGGTCGAAACATAATAACCGTGTGTTATCAAACAGAAAGACCCTGCAGGCGGGTAGATATTTTTGAGATTGCGATGGAAGCCTCGTGGAGCCAAACAATGTAATGTGCTGATGTGAGTGACAGGGACACGGGCGTGGCACACGGGTAGGGTGAGTGAACGATGTCTATTGCGTTATCCGACTTGTCTAATGTTTATAAATTTGGCTAAAATAACGCGGGAAAGGGCCAGAATACGAATACACTTGCATGTGGACCAAAAATATGTATGATAAGGGTGGTTTGATGTTCAAATACCAAATGCAGAACGTCGATGTGGCACCTCTCTCACAAAGCGCACGGTATTGCTTGCCCCCTCCCCCCTTCGTGTTGACAGGAGGGGAATCCTAGCTATGAACGCATGCCCCCAAATAGTTAGGTCTAACATATCACCCTACCGTAACACTAAACCTGTAAGAGTCCATCATGGTCAAACCCCGCCCCCCTTTCGCTTCCAGTGAAAGGTGGACCGTGTGCGGTCCACAAATGTGGGCTTCTCACGCGAAATGGGATGAGACCACATACGAACCACCTGCGGGTTGCCCAACTATATGTATGAAAAAGGTCGTGTGATATTTAAATACCCAATTCACACCTTTGATGTGGCACGCCATGTGCCTCGCAAATTAACCGGACATCCCCGACCCCACGGAGGTTCAGCAAAGTGCGAAGTAGCCCACCCCCCCCTCACACACACACATACACACACATTGAGTTGACAGGAGTGGGCATCTCACCGAGATGTACCATAAAACGGACAAAGAAGAATCCACCTTGGTCGTACAACCTCTCTCTTGTTGTTGGTCAAAGTGATGGACGTCCAGGCGACCCCACAGATAGGCTAGCTCGCCAATAATCATGCAAGTAGTGCCCAAAGACAACCACTACGTGCATGTGGCCCAAACATATGTATGGAGTGTTGATGTTTGAATACCCAATGCACAACTTTGATGTGGCACCATTGAAAGCACAAGTGCTCCCTGGGTGATTTTGGTAATTAATGTCAACATATCTCTTGTTGGACTAATACTTTTATCTAGTATATTTCAGATAAGTTCAACAGTGGAGTGGCAGGACAAGAGGATGTGGAACCCCTTCAAAATGCTAAGGACACATATTGGCTCAAGCTCAAGACTCTACTCTTTTCATTTTAGTGATCCAAGATCACATTGAGTCCATAGGAAAATCCAATACTATTAAAAGGGGATGAGGTGTTGCTTAATGGCTTGCTTGCTCAAAGTGCTTAGTGATATGCTCCTAAAGCCCTCAACCACTTTCTCATGTCCAAATATGTCCTAAACCTAAAGTCAAACTCGGCCCCACCGATTTGATCTATCTGGCGCCATCGAGTTCATTTGACATAGCCACTGCCAGAAACCCTAATCAGTTTGGTCTCACCGATAGGGATCTCGGTGTCACAGAGATGGGATTGCTAACTCTCTGTTTCCCTTCGTAACATTTCGGTTTAAACGAGATGAGCGATCAGTCCCACCGAGTTCGCAATGCAAACTCTCTGTTTCCTCTTCGTAACGTTTCGGTCTCACCGAAATGAGCGATCAGTCCCACCGAGTTTGCCTGACCAATTCTCTATTTGCCTATCATAGAAATTGGTCTCACCGAGTTCATGTGGTCGGTCTCACCGAGATTACGTTATGCCCTAACCCTAATGAAATCGGTCTCACCGAGTTGACATGTCGGTCCCACCGAAAATCCTAACGTTCACATTTTTGAACTAAATCGGTCTGACCGAGTTTCACTATTCGGTCCCACCGAGTTTGGTAAATTGTGTGTAACGGTTAGATTTTGTGTGGAGGCTATATATACCCCTCCACCCTTCCTCCATTAGTGAGGAAAGCCATCAGAATGTGCCTACACTTCCAGCATTTATTTTCTGAGAGAGAACCACCTACTCATGTGTTGAGACCAAGATATTCCAATCCAACCACAAGAATCTTGATCTCTAGCCTTCCCCAAGTTGCTTTCCACTCAAATCATCTTTCCACCAAATCCAAATATGTGAGAGAGAGTTGAGTGTTGGGGAGATTATCATTTGAAGCACAAGAGCAAGGAGTTCATCATCAACACACCATCTATTACCTTTTGGAGAGTGGTGTCTCCTAGATTGGTTAGGTGTCACTTGGAGCCTCCGTCAAGATTGTGGAGTTGAACCAAGGAGTTTGTAAGGGCAAGGAGATCGCCTACTTCGTGAAGATCTACCTTAGTGAGGCAAGTCCTTTGTGGGCGATGTCCATGGTGGGATAGACAAGGTTGCTTCTTCGTGGACCCTTCGTGGGTGGAGCCCTCCGTGGACTCGCGCAACCGTTACCCTTCGTGGGTTGAAGTCTCCACCAACGTGGATGTACGATAGCACCACCTATCGGAACCACGCCAAAAATCTCCGTGTCTCCAATTGTGTTTGCACACTCCAATCCCATCCCTTTACATTCTTGCAAGTTGCATGCTTTACTTTCCGCTGCTCATATACTCTTGCCATGCTTGCTTGATATGTATTGTGAATGCTTAAACTTGTGCTAAAACTCCACCTTAACTTGAAGAAATTAAAAATTGCCACCTTTATTTGTTGAGGGTCTAATCACCCCCCTCTAGACACCTCTTTTCGATCCTTTCAATTGCTATCAGAGCTTTGGTCTCTATTGCTTTGGTTTAATCACCATTGGAGGAAGATGGATGAGTCTACGTTGGGGAGTCTTAGACGTAGAGTGCCTATACTTGATGGAGAGTTCTTTCATGAATGGAAAAATGAGATGCTTGAGATTTTCAATGAATATCACTTGAACAAGTACATTACTAGCCCTTGTGCGCCCCTTGTTGATCCTTTGCATCCTACCCCCGATGAATCTATTGACATGATTTGCAATCTTAGAACTATCAATTTTATCATTAGAGGATTGCCTAGAAACTTGATAGGTCGCTTGCCTACTCTTGATTGTGCCTATACCATATGGAGATTTCTTGAGGAAAGATTTCCAAACTACTCCTTGAAAAACTTAGATGAGATTCTTCATAAGTCCATTGCTTTAAATAAGATGAGTCCAAATGATCCTAAGTTTGGTGATTGTCTATTTGAGCTTCGTGACCTTATGCGTGCCAAAGGAGATGTTGGAATTATTAGCAATATCATTTCCGAAGTCATTAGAATTCATAAAGATGAACATTGTCATGGTCACAAAGCTAATGAATCACTCTCTCTAGGTAATGATAAATCACAAGACGATGTCGAACATGGATACTATGATGATAGTGTCTTTGATCTCGATGAGTCTATGAGACACTTTGGTCTTATGGCTAATCTTCATGGCTACATGGCTGGAGGAAAGGAATGGGTCCTTGATAGTGGATGTACCGATCACATGACCGGAGACAAGGATATGTTTCGTGAGCTCGCTGAAAACGACGGCCCTCGAAAGTATGTCACCTTTGGTGATAACTCAAAGGGTAAGGTGGTTGGCCTTGGTAAGGTGGCCATCTCACATGATAGCTCCATACAAAATGTCATGCTCGTTGAATCTCTTGGCTATAATTTACTCTTTGTATCTAGACTAGCCGATTTCGGTTTCAATGTCCTATTTACTGAAGTAGATTGCCAAGAGTTTCGAAGAGATAACCATAAAATGGTCTTTACCGGTATACGTAGAGGTGATCTATACATTGTTGATTTCACTAAAAAGGCTCAACCTAGAACTTGCTTAATTGCTAAATCTTCTAAAGGTTGGTTGTGGCATAGAAGGTTAGGTCATGTGGGAATACGAAATCTTGATAAGCTTATTAAAGGTGATCATATCGTTGGAGTGAAAGATGTTATATTTGACAAGGATAGATTGTGCAGTGCTTGTCAAGCAGGAAAACAGGTTGGAGGAAGCCACCCCGTGAAGAACATCATGACCACGAAAAGACCGCTCGAGCTACTTCATATGGATCTCTTTGGTCCAAATGCCTATAAAAGTCTCGGTGGAAACTCGTTTGGTTTAGTCATAGTCGATGATTTTTCAAGATTTACGTGGGTGTTCTTTCTTGATGATAAATCACAGGTCCAAAAGATCTTCAAGAACTTCGCTAGTAAGGCCCAAAATCAATTTGAAGTGAAGATCAAGAAGGTTCGCAGCGACAACGGAACGGAGTTCAAGAGCGCCAATGAGGACACCTTTCTTGACGAAGAAGGGATTTCACATGAGTTCTCGGCTACGTACACGCCTCAACAAAATGGAGTTGTTGAGAGGAAGAACCGGACTCTTATTGAGATGGCAAGAACAATGCTTGATGAGTACAAGACGCCAAAACACTTTTGGGCGGAAGCGGTTGAGACAGCTTGTCATGCAACAAATCATCTATATCTTCACAAGCTACTCGCTAAGACGGCATACGAGCTTCTCACCGGTAACAAACCCCAAGTTGGATACTTTCGAGTATTCGGCTCAAAGTGCTATATTCTTGATAAGCATCGTCGTTCTAAATTTGCTCCTAAATCTCATGAGGGTTTCCTACTCGGTTATGGCTCAAACTCTCACACTTACCGTGTCTACAACAATTTCACCTGAAAGGTTGAAGAGACGGTAGATGTGAAGTTTGATGAATCTAACGGCTCACAAGTAGAGCAATTGCCAATTGATGTAGGAGACAAAGACCCTTCGGAAGCAATCCAAGACTTGTCTATTGGGAAGGTTCATCCAACAGAGGTGAAGGAGAGTACCTCGTCCGTCCAAGTGGAAGCCTCTACCTCACGACAAGGTGAACCAAGAGTTGACACGGAGGCATCCACAAGTGGGACACGCCAAGATGAAGAAAACGAGGAATTACACCAAGACGAACCTCATCAACCTCCTTCTCCACCTCGACAAGAGAACGACAACATCAACAACGAAGAAGGCCAAGAGGAAGAACAAGATGATGAAGAAGATGTTCCACCCCGACCTAAGAAAAAGCTCTCATGAGTTAGAGCAAGAGTCTCAAGAGATCATCCCGTTGAACAAATCTATGACGATATCCAAACCAGGATAATTACACGCTCTAAAACACGCTTAGCTAACTTTTGTGAGCATTACTCATTTATCTCTAGTATTGAACCAATGAAGGTTGAAGATGCTCTAGAAGATCCGGATTGGATAAATGCCATGCACGAAGAGCTACACAATTTTGAGAGGAACCAAGTTTGGACCTTGGTTGAGAAGCCCGACAACGACCATAATGTCATTGGAACCAAATGGGTATTTCGGAATAAGCAAGATGAAGATGGACAAGTTGTACGCAACAAGGCTCGACTCGTTGCCCAAGGCTACACTCAAGTTAAAGGTATGGACTATGGTGAGACATATGCCCCCGTTGCTAGACTTGAGTCCATACGCATCTTACTTTCCTATGCAAATCATCATGATATTACCTTGTACCAAATGGACATCAAAAGTGCTTTTCTAAATGGTGAAATTGAGGAGGAAGTTTATGTTAAACAACCTCCCTGCTTTATCAATCCTAAGAAACCTAATCATGTTTACAAACTTCACAAAGCTCTTTATGGTCTTAAACAAGCTCCTAGAGCGTGGTATAAATACTTGACCAAGTTCCTTATTGAAAAAGGCTTTGATATTGGAAAAATTGATTCAACACTTTTTACTAAAAGGGTTAATGGTGAATTATTTGTGTGCCAAATTTATGTTGATGATATCATATTTGGTTCGACTAACCCTCTTTTTAGTGAAAAGTTTGGAAAGCTAATGTCGGAGAAGTTTGAGATGTCTATGATGAGTGAGCTCAAGTTCTTTCTTGGTTTGCAAATCAAGCAAACTAAGGAAGGTACCTTTGTCTCTCAAACAAAGTACACCAAGGATTTGTTCAAGAAGTTCAACATGCAAGAATGCAAAGGTATGAATACACCCATGCCTACTAGTGGACATCTTGACTTGACCAAGGATGGCGAACCGGTTGATCAAAAGGTTTACCGCTCTATGATCGGTTCATTGCTATATCTATGTGCCTCCCGTCCCGATATTATGCTTAGTGTGTGCATGTGTGCATGATATCAAGCGGCCCCCAAAGAATGTCATCTTAAGGCTGTGAAAAGGATAGTGAGATACTTAATTCACACACCAAACTTTGGCATTTGGTATCCTAAGAGGTCTTCTCTTGATCTTGTTGGCTACTCCGATTCGGACTATGCCAGAGACAGGGTTGATAGAAATTCCACTTCGGGTACTTGTCAATTTCTTGGTAGATCTCTTGTGTCTTGGTCCTCCAGGAAACAAAACTCGGTATCCTTATCCACCGCCGAAGCGGAATACATTGCCGCCGGTTCATGTTGTGCTCAATTACTTTGGATGACCCAAACTCTTAAAGATTATGGGATACATGTGAAACATGTTCCATTGCTTTGTGATAATGAAAGTGCTATTAAGATTGCTCACAATCCTGTGCAACATTCTCGAACAAAGCATATCGAAGTTCGTCATCATTTCATTCGAGATCATGTTGCTAAAGGAGATATTGATCTTAAGCATGTTCGTACCGATAAGCAATTGGCGGATATATTCACCAAACCTCTTGATGAAAAAGTATTTTGCCGTTTGAGAGGTGAATTGAACATCATTGATGCTTCAAACTTGGAGTAGAAACTCCATTTGGATACATGCAAGGCATGAGTTTTGACTAATCCTTGATGTTTCTCTTATGTTGATGATCATATGTCTTGGATCTATATTTGTACTCTTGCATGTTATCTAACCCTTGTAGGTACTTGGATAAGCCAAAGTCTATGAGATTGCAACTCACTCACATCTTGAGCAATCTCTACATCACCAAGTCTCTACAATATGGTGGTTGAAGACAAGGAAGCATGAAACCTTTCTACATATCCTTTGACAATCTCTATATATCAAATTTCATTTGGTATCAAATTTCATGCTTGTCATTTTGGATACACAAGTGCTCTTCCTTGCAAAACTAACCCATGTAGGTAGATGAACTCAAACTACGAGTGGTGCTCCCAACTCTTGATGAGCTACACCAACCTTGAGCGACCCACACAAGTTCAACTACATGATCAAGATCAACACCACCACCCAAGGTATGTTATTCCATCTTAGAGAAGCTTTACCCCAAGTCATGGGTCAAAGCAGCTCAACAAGATGTGAATACATCAAAATGCTTAAATGAAAAATGGCAACCCCATTTTGAGCTTAAATGATGAGTATGACCTATGATCAAGTGTTCTCACTTGACTCCTCAGTCAATATACTCTAACATAGGTGACTTTGTCGCCGACCAATTCTAGATGAAGTTCTCTAGTGTTTCTCTGAGTTCTTGCATTTGTCTCTAGCATGTGAGTTTCCCTTTTGTCAAAAAAAAAAACTTCATCTAGATTACTTTTCTTTTCTCTGTTATGTTCTGCATTCCCTGCATCCAATTCATTGCAAATCTTTCAGTTAATTCCTTGCAAATCTTTGTGAGATCTTATTTGCCTAAGTGAGCTGAGATGATAATTGTTTTTTCTCTGTGTTGAAATCGGCCTCTCCGATTTGTTCTTCTCGGCCAAACCGAAACAACTCGGTGCCACCGAAGCAAACAACTTGGAGTAACCGAATTCAATACTGAGAAAACACTTTGCCATTTGCATCCTGCATATTTGTTCCAGCTCCACTCGATGATTCTTGTCCTCTACCAGCATCTTATATTTCATGTTGCTTTGCACTGTGACTCAAGGACCAAACCTACTTGACTCATGCTCCAGAAGTTCCCTTCTTGGAAATTGTTGTCAAAGGGGGAGAGAGAGCACATCAAAGCTTATCACATAAGAGAGAATGCACACCTTAAGCTTCTCCAGATGCTAATTTTCCATAGAGGAGAGAAGTCACATGTCTTCAAGAGGGGAAAGACATGTTAGTATGTGTTATGTTTGTTATAATTGTTTTACTCTGATTTTGTTTTGCTCTGATTTTCTTTTCCCTATCTTCTCCCATTATCTAATATATAAGATTCAGGGGGAGAGAGAGCTCATTTCCAAGGGAAGAAAATCTTCAAATTCATTGCATATCTTTGCTCTTTGGGGACATGTCAATATCCAAATAAAGTACTAAGTACTCACTCACTACATGTCATCCCAATCTTGGTACTCTTGTGGTTTACTGTTCTTGCTCTGCTTAGTAGATATTCCTGTGTTATCTAACCTTGTTTACTCAGGTTCATCTCTTCCAAAGCCAGCTCATGACCGCAAGGTAAGTATATGCATCACACTCATGTGCATGATGATCTCTTGCTGATGTACATATTGTTTGCAAGAAGGAATCATGAACATTGAGGTACTCTTCCTATATTCACACCATTTGCTCTGATGCATATAGCCAAGATACATGTAACTCATTTCCTGCTCTGTCATGCTTATGCATTCACATGGTATTATATTCTATCTTCACATGATTGCATACATGTAGGGGGAGCCTATGCATGTTACATGTCTTTCCAAAGCTTTACTTGCTATTCCTTGTATCTTTATCTAAAGCTTTGATGTATGTTGTCATCAATTACCAAAAAGGGGGAGATTGAAAGCACAAGTGCTCCCTGGGTGATTTTGGTAATTAATGTCAACATATCTCTTGTTGGACTAATACTTTTATCTAGTATATCTCAGATAAGTTAAACAGTGGAGTGGCAGGACAAGAGGATGTGGAACCCCTTCAAAATGCTATGGACACATATTGGCTCAAGCTCAAGACTCTACTCTTTTCATTTTAGTGATCCAAGATCACATTGAGTCCATAGGAAAAGCCAATACTATTAAAAGGGGATGAGGTGTTGCTTAATGGCTTGCTTGCTCAAAGTGCTTAGTGATATGCTCCTAAAGCCCTCAACCACTTTCTCATGTCCAAATATGTCCTAAACCTAAAGTTAAACTCGGCCCCACCGATTTGATCTATCCGGCACCACCGAGTTCATTTGACATAGCCACTGCCAGAAACCCTAATCAGTTCAGTCTCACCGATAGGGATCTCGGTGTCACCGAGATGGGATTGCTAACTCTCTGTTTCCCTTCGTAACGTTTCGGTCTAACCAAGATGAGCGATCGGTCCCACCGAGTTCACAATGCAAACTCTCTGTTTCCTCTTCGTAACGTTTCGGTCTCACCGAAATGAGCGATCGGTCCCACCGAGTTTGCCTGACCAACTCTCTGTTTGCCTATTACAGAAATCGGTCTCACCGAGATTACGTTATGCCCTAACCCTAATGAAATCGGTCTCACCGAGTTGACATGTCGGTCCCACCGAAAATCCTAATGTTCACATTTTTGAACTAAATCGGTCTGACAGAGTTTCACTATTCGGTCCCACCGAGTTTGGTAAATTGTGTGTAACGGTTAGATTTTGTGTGGAAGCTATATATACCCCTCCACCCTTCCTCCATTAGTGAGGAAAGCCATCAGAACGTGCCTACACATCCAGCATTCATTTTCTCAGAGAGAACCACCTACTCATGTGTTGAGACCAAGATATTCCAATCCAACCACAAGAATCTTGATTGCTAGCCTTCCCCAAGTTGCTTTCCACTAAAATCATCTTTCCACCAAATCCAAATCTGTGAGAGAGCTGAGTGTTGGGGAGACTATCATTTGAAGCACAAGAGCAAGGAGTTCATCATCAACACACCATCTATTACCTTTTGGAGAGTGGTGTCTCCTAGATTGGTCAGGTGTCACTTGGGAGCCTCCGTCAAGATTGTGGAGTTGAACCAAGGAATTTGTAAGGGCAAGGAGATCGCCTACTTCGTGAAGATCTACCCTAGTGAGGCAAGTCCTTCGTGGGCGATGGCCATGGTGGGATAGACAAGGTTGCTTCTTCGTGGACCCTTCGTGGGTGGAGCCCTCCGTGGACTCGCGCAACCGTTACCCTTCGTGGGTTGAAGTCGCCACCAACGTGGATGTACGATAGCACCACCTATCGGAACGACGCCAAAAATCTCCGTGTCTCCAATTGCGTTTGCACACTCCAATCCCATCCCTTTACATTCTTGCAAGTTGCATGCTTTACTTTCCGCTGCTCATATACTCTTGCCATGCTTGCTTGATATGTATTGTGAATGCTTAAACTTGTGCTAAAACTCCACCTTAACTTGAAGAAATTAAAAATTGCCACCTTTATTTGTTGAGGGTCTAATCACCCCCCCCCTCTAGACACCTCTTCTCGATTCTTTCAACCGTGCTTTGGAACCATAAATCCCCACATAGAGCGAGGGTTAGTTGACGACGCGATGTATATATGTATGTCACACCACACTTCGAGCAGGTGACGGGGGTTCATGCGTATGTATGTATGCACTCAAACTTAGGTCTGGAATCTCACCATGACCTACTACGATAACATGAACCAAAGAAGAAGAATCCACCATGGTAACCTATCTCGTTGTCGGTCAAAGTGATCATGGATGTCCACGTGGGCCCACGAATATATAGGCTTGCCGCCGATTACCACGTGAGGGAGAGTACTGTTCGAAGACAACCACTGCATCCATGTGTCCCAAACACACACACACATACACACACACACACACACACACACACACACACACACACACACACATATATATATATATATATATATATATATATATATATATATATATGTATATGTATGTATGGAGGTGATGCGTGCATGTAATACCATGCACAACATTGATGTGGCGCATGCGTCGAAAATCATACAGTACCCACGCAGAGGGAGATCGGTTCATGACATGTTGTGTGCTGCCCCTCCCCTCGCCACCCACTTCGACCCGGTGGGAGGGATTCATGCGTACATATGCATGTGATCAAACTATACCATGTCATCCCAGAGCATGACCTATATATACCGTAATACAAACCAAAAAATAATCCCCTCCTAAGTCAAATTAACCGCTCCCGCTGTCGATGAAAGTAGTGATGGACCAAGAGGGCCCATAGATGGAAAGCATCGATATCGCTGATAACCGCGTGAGTGGGTGCCAGAGGACAACCGCCATTGCTTTGCATGTGGGCCAAACATATGTATGGAGGTGTGTGTGGTTGTGATGTTTGAATACCCAAAATGCACAACTTTGTGGCACATTCCTCGAAAACTCTAAAGTCCCCACGCAGAGCAAGGTTCATGAAGCGTAGTATATGCTGGTCCCCTTCCCCCTCTTCGACGCGTACTATATGCTCCTACCGTAATACAAACCCAAAAGAATCATCCTTGATGGTCAAATTAATTAACCTCTCCCTATGTAGGTCAAAGTGATGCATGCATGGACGACGACCTCACGGGCCCACAGATGGAAGCACCACACATGAGTGTCCTAGCACTGGTACAGCAAGCTGCTATACAAACAGTTTTTAACCCCTTTCCACGATGACATTTTAAACCGTCGCCTTGCTAGTGTGGGCGATAGGGGGGTCCTTCCCACAGGACCAAGAAACTGTCGGGGATATGGAGTAGGAATGCATACGTTTTCTAGAACAAAGCGTATGAGATGCCTGCATCTATCCCAAACGCGATTCTTCACACAACTGTTTGTAATATATCGAATATCCCAAATGCTCCATCCTTGCTACTTGTGTGTGTGTGTGCTGGCATTGCCATTGCACACGCTATTATGTGGCGCAACATTTATGATGCGCACTCCATCACAAACAGTTCATGATTGCCAAGTGTGTGCGATAACGAGACTATCACACACATTCACTTCTCCCGAACCATATGCGCTCTGTAATTAAGAAGATTACCTAATCATCGTACTAGTGTCAGATAGGATTACGAAACGTCGGACCGTTGTACCAGTGTCGTACAGGATAACTATCACACACGCTATTATGTGGTGCAACATTTACAATGCCTATGACATCCGAAATAGTTCATGATTGTAAACCGTGTACGATAAGGCGACAATCACAAACATTTAGTTTGTTCGCATCATTTGTGATATTGTCTGACATCACAGATGCTTCACAAACAGCAACTATGTGCATGGTCGCACATGTTTCCTCTCTACAAACCGTGTCGGATTATGATGTATATCACACACGTTTGTGCTTTACAGACCGTGTGCGCTGTACCGACATGTAGATCATATTTCGACCCTAATTAAATCACTGTTATTTAAAATTGTACCAAATTTGAATTTGAAAGTTGGCTACAACTTTATTCATATCCATCAGGTTAAACAACCAATGCATTATTCGATTCGCAGATACATATGTTCAAGAATTACATAAACACCAAATGAAGAATGATGAGCCAGGGTTGTATACTTGTACTATTAAACACGATAAAGAAAGATGAAAAAGACATTTTGGTTGCTGAACAAGGTGAAGTAGAATGCCCGTATTGTGCTCTCCTCCATGCAGAAGGCATGGACGACTCCAGTCCAACCGCTTCTGATGGCAGACCGCCCATCCTTCACTGTCTTCATGACTCATGAGGACATCTAGATAGTATTGTGTTCTAGTAGAAATACTTTAACCTTTGCATGCCCACCAATCATGTAGTAAGAGAGGTAATCTTGAGTAAACTGCTTCGAGAACCACTGCAAAGGAAAAAGATTCAGACATTGTCATCTAACACAACTCATTATGGGCAGTAAAAAGAAGGATGCAGAGTTCTTACTTACCATGCTGCAGTTCACTGTTGTCTTGGATAAAGTGTAAACAAATAGTTTAATTGCCATCTTTTGACCCATTTTACTAACAATCTTTATCAGTTTCCTCACTCGATGTTGGATCATCAATATCTCATTGCCCCATACGCGGAAAGGGTCGAAGCACGGATCTTTACCAATGACATGTACCTAAAAGCACCAAGTTAATATTAGAAGGTAAACAATAATTGCACAATGATGTAGTACAACACTCCCTCCGTCCCATTATATAAGATCTTATAGCATCCAATATACTCACGGCGTGGATGAATAAACATCTTATATTATGGGGCGGAGGGAGTTTCTTACATTTTTACAAATATCAGCCGATTAACTGCAGTTAACTGCTGCTGTGTTGTTGGTGTTCTTGCTGCTCTTCTATGTATATCTAGACATCATCAGAACATTAAGGTAACACTCTTGGTTTGAGACTACGTTTGCCAAAGGTTGCCACACCTAAGTTTAGGTGTGTGTTTGGTTCAAGCCACATCTTAGGCAAGCCACACTATGGTCCCACACCACATACACTCAAAAAGTGTGGCAAGATTCTCTTAGGCGTGCCAACCTGTGGCTCTCGTTTTGAAGAACTAACCCTTTGGCAAGTTTGGCAACATTGTATGGCAAAGTGTGGAACTCCTAGGCCTAGAACCAAACAACCCTTCCTTGTTGCTATGTGGCCTAGGATTGCATATTTAGTCATTCAGTACAATAAATCTTGCTATGTAGCCTTAGATATGTTATATATGGCCCTAGTTAACCTACCAATAAATGGGTTACAGATATATTCAGTTAAATGTCCGATTCAACGATAAATCCCTTATCAGCCCCCGGCCTATATGGTACCAGCTACCGATATCCTGAACAGTGAGTATATATAAGCCATGGGATGAAACTAACCTCGATGGTAAACAATAGTTGTTCCCAATATTGTCATGTGTAAGTACATCTAAAGGCATGTTAAGCACAACAGGCTAAACATCAACCAAATATATCCATGGTAGACAACATAATCTCCAAATGATAGATTCATGGCGAAGGTTTACACTACAAAAAAAATACACTTCCGTGATGATACGTGTTTGTCACAGTAGGTCACGTTTTCTGTCATGCATGTACATCCATGATGATTTTATGACAGAATCAAGATAGTCATACCTGTGCTGTCGTAGAAGTGTTCCATGACATTACCAAAATTATCATCACGGAAGTGTCCACTTCCATGACAATAAATCGCGCGTCATAGAAGTGCTTTCGTCAAGGGTAACCAACACGTGGCATCCACCGTAACGGGTCGCCGTTAAGTTATCGGGTTCCTGTTTGGATCCGATAACCCGTTAACAGCCAGGACCAATGGGGATTTTCCACATGTAAAATCATCATTGGCCGGAGGAAACACGTGTTGGCTCCTCGGTGGGCCAGATGTCGTCCATCCAACGGAGGAAACGTGCCTATGATACGTCGACATGTGGCAGGGCCCAACAAAGGCCCATATAGGTTAAAAAGGCCGACCTAGTCAATGGCCCGTAGTATTTACTCAGGTACTAATGACCAGCCCACTAACGGCCTGCTTAAACATGGCCCATTTACGGCCCAAAGCCAGATCTGGCCCGTTATTTGTTCGCCGAGTATTTGGGCCCATTTACGGCCTAGTGACATTTCGGCCTGTTAGAGGCCCGATGTAGACATGGGCCCATTTCAGAATGGTGTGTCTTTCGGCCTTGGAATGGCCCGTGCTGCCAATGGGCCATATATGGTCCGACGCGACATCCGGCCCACTAACGGCCCATGGTCAAGGTGGCAACAGTTCAGCCTAATGTGACTTTGGGCCTGTTAAAGCCAGTCGTATAATTCGGCTCGTTGATGCCTCTACTAAGCTTTCGGCCTCTTAAAGGCCCATGATATCAGTGGGCCAACTAAGGCCCGAGATATGTTTCGGCCTGGTAATGGCCCGTCATATAACTGGGCCAACAATGGTCCGGCATACATTTCAGCCTGCTAAAGGCCCATGGACGACTATTGAAAATTGAGGCCCAACATGCATTTCGACCTGCTAAAGGCCCATGGTATCTTCTGGGCCGTAACAGGCCAGTAGAATATTCAGCCTGTTAATGGCCTAAAGCTACATGGGCCCAACTAAGTGCTGGGTCCACTAAAGGCCCAACTAAACTTTGGGCCGAATGGAGGCCCGTGTAAGTTGTGGCCCTGGCGCAAAGTGTGAAGGCCCCAATGGCCTTTCTGGCCCAAGAAAGTTGTAGGCCAGCCAAATTGTGGCCCGCTAAAATGCAGGCCTGTTAGAGGCGAATGTTTCGGCCTGGTCGCCTACATCACATTGCCGTTTTTTTAAGATAGCAAATGATGGCATATACGGTAATTAGTAGGAATTAAGAACAAACCTACTCTATACAATAAATAAATTACGGCATAGTAACTTAGAATAAACCTACACTATACAATAAAGGATTTATGGTATATTACATCCACTGGGCATCGAAGTTCGCCACCAGGGATCATAAAGCGCAACGAAGAAGCAGATTACAAAAACTGGGCGCCATTGCAGTGTAACAAAATAATACTGAACCAAGACCACTTCCAGGACAGTTCAAGAAAGGTTAGCCTTGCACGGGAGCTACTGCGCAAGTTGCTGAGCAAGGCTGTGAGACTGGCCTAGCATGTCGGTCATAGCTTCCAGCTGTAGCTGTTTAGCAATGAGGTTCTCATATGTGTTCTCCGCGATCTTTCTTAGAGATAGGACTTCAAGTCGAAGTTGAGTTGCAGAATGCCTTTCTGCTTGAACTTGGAACTGAAGAAGTCGAACTGATTCAGACAGCGAATTCTGTGAGCTTGTCTGACCGCTAGTCTCAAGTAACTTGAACACTGCATCAAGACATGACTTTGGGGTTGTCTCGCTTATTCAAGAAGTTTTGCCTTCTTTGCTGCAATATATGTTGGGTATGTCTCACAGCCTTCAGCAGACTTGTGCATGCCATCGGGCATATCACCCTGAAACAAGCAGAGAGATGACATGTTTTGCACGTGTATAAACAAATATGGTAACTGTGCTGTCAATTTCATCCAATTTCAAAATAGAAAATAAAGAGTCAGTTCAAAATATCAATAGCATAATTTGGCATTGTTCATAATGCAGGCAGCTTCACCACACTACTGGATTACCATGTCGACAAACAAGCATAGATGAAGGGCAAAGACAATCATTGTATCTATTTTGGTTGATGTGCATGGCATGTTGTTCATATCATCAGCCACATCAGTAAGATAAAACATGAGATGACATGGTGCAAATGTCGGCGGCTTCACCACACACTGGATTATAGATCCACAAAAACAAGCATACATATAGGGAGTATTGAGTAATGTGCATGGTATGAATAAGGAATTCGGTTTTACAACTAAAACCTGGAACTTACAGTTGTTGCGAACATGCATTTTGATAGAAGCAGCAAACTAAATAGCTGTTGACGATAGGGAGTATGAGCAAATTAAATAGCAGTTGAGGATAAAGGCTTTAGAAGGACTGACTTACATTAATAGTTAACACCGACTCTATAATGCCCTTCTCCATGTCAAGGGAAGGATAACTCAAGAATTTTAGCACAGAAACTTCTTCATAAGCATTGCCTGTACTCTGTATTTTGTAGAGAGTAATTATAGATATGATAATACTGGAAGCGATAGAGGATAATGAAGATAAGATGCAGATTGATGCTACATAATCAACTACCAATCCTTGTAAGTACAAGAGTTACAGGACAAAATGTACTGACAAGAGCAATGGGCTACACTTCTGCACTGGCATTGTTTGTGTATTCAACTTTTTGGTAAGATTAAATATAGATCTGATATTTTTTAGTAAATGGTGGGCTAGGGAGATAAGATGCAGAATGCTACACAATGAACCAATCCCTCCTTCCCATAATATAAGAGTGTTTTGTACACTGGTGTACTGTACAAAACGCTCTTATATTATGGGATGGAGGGAGTAGCTGTTAATGTAAGTACAGTGATAGACGATGTTCAGTCCTTACAAGAGGACTGCAGAGCTAAACCTCTTTAAAAGCATTGGGTTGATTCTAAATTTATGTAAGAGTCGATACGGATCTTATAATGTCCACCAAATGGAGGATAACGAGGCTAACATGTGCAGTGATGCTACATAACCAACCAGCTATGAAAGTAAGTATGGTCATACAGGGCAAGAGGTACTCACAAGAGCAATGCAGTGTGCAGTATAGTTGCCAGATTCTGTGGTCCCTTGAGAATGAATGTTCTTCTGCAAACAGTTTTCATACAAGTGAGACGGTAAGGCACATGCAGAAATGTAGTTCAAATTGTGATGTGATATCATAGACAGTACATTACGCTGCAGACAAGACCAATGTGTAACAAGATTATTCCAGTCACTGTCTGATAAATTTAGCACCGAAGACTTTACAGAAATTTCATTTAGAGGCTTACCATCGAACTACGCTTGCCTCAGGTAGGAGCAATACTTCATCAACGAGTGCCTGAAAAGCGCAACCAACCCTTGCTCGTCTTGACTATCCAGTTTGGTCCTCGCCTATTTAAAAGAATGAAATCTTGTGTCTTCTGTCAGCAGAAACATATGCACTAATTACCATGAATAACATTAGTACATTACTTACACGTAAGTTGCGGAGGAAGAATGGAAATTGCTTTTTGTCTGTGGTGTAATCTTTCCATGAAGGAAAGATGCGCACAAAGTTCCTAACAACAATATAAGCTTCATCTTGTAAACTGGGAAGAAGTGGAACAGGGGTCATATTTGCTGCAATTGGGGCTCGCTCTCATTCGAAAAGGGATTTGGCAACTAGATTTGGTGTACTCTTTGCTGGAATGGATGTTTTGCGTCATAGAGCTGGTGCTATGTCAACTAGCATCATCATACTATTTGCTGCAGTTGGGGTCTGCTGAGTTGGGGCATTAGAGATGACCAGTGTAGTAGGGCTAGAGTCTGCTAGAGTTGGGGCCGTGTTTTGTGGGTCTGGTGATATTGCAACTACACCTAATGGGCTATTTGATTTATCAGGTGTCACTACCTTTTCCAAATACTTTGTTCGTGCTCCTCCGTGATCAGCAATCGCCCTCTTCCTTTTGAATGTCTGATACACAAGAACAACATTTGAATGGATAAATATGGTATGATGATAGATGGAATATGTACTGAAAATGGATAGGCAGGGCGTATTCAGATACACGATGTGTAAACTAAGCTAATGGCAGTGCAACAAAGTAGAAGCAATGCAAAGCATCAGTTGCAAGATATGTGCAACCAATATAACCTTGGAAAGTTAGAGCAAGCACCTTGATGGGTGAATAAGATAGGGCATCTGCCTCTGACTCCTCCACTAGGGAGCTACATTGACTTAGGTCTCCCTCTAGCTCAGAATCATTGTTAGGATCATATTCTGAGCACAAATCTGTAGGTGGAGAGCGTTTGCATTGCATTGCATCTAGACTTGATTTCAGTCCCTTAATGCCAAGTTTGACAGCCATGGCATTGTTCTGCTTTATTCTTTTCATGCGCGGAAGATCATAATCATTATGATGCTGTTCAGTATCTGAGATTCATGAAAACATAAAAAGTAGTCAGATTATCTATGGAATGCATTGCGGATTCAACTCGGAGAGTGTCTCCCTACAAACCCCTGCGTATACAAAGTTCATCCCCCAACCGTGCTGACCAGACCACACACAGAAATACAAACCTCTTATGTCTATATAACAGGCGGACACACATTTCAAAACTGAAGTAGGAACATTAGAATCATATCAAATTCGTATTTGAACAAATAAACTAAGGAATTATGAGTGGCATAATGTTTAGCTTCAAGGGTGGAGTGTTGGTAGTGCGACAAAAAGCAAGTAGGCAGATTGTATTCCTTGTAAAAGATCGTAGTCTATGTAGAAGGTGGATATGACACTTTCTTTCTATACAATGCAGTGTTCGTTGCCCACACATGATGGAAGAGATCACACAGAGAAATACTATTCACTCATGTCTGCGGTTCCAGTATTTTGAAACAGGGTGGTCCACCCTAAAAGAATATTGACAACAAATATGACAAGGCAAGCATAGAGGTAGTGAATCAATCATTACTTGTGAGCTTACTAGGACAAGTATGCAGAATTGTAATTGCAGTAAGAGACCGTCCAAAATCTGAATCAAGAAGTTGGTCTAGCACTTATTGTTTGCAACTAATCGACGTGAATAACTGGATATCATATCGAATGAGTAAGAAAGACAAGTAAAATTTTGAACAAACCTAGCATGCAGTAGCAATCTGGGTCAATGTCACTATGACCAACAATCCAACATGAATAGTGTCTGTTCCTAGGGCCGGATTTTTCAAACCCTGTGAACTTTACAGGTACTAAAGATTACTGAAATATCTGAACCATTAAGTGTAGGTAGCACTCAGTACACAACAAACCCTAATGACAGTCCTGCCTAATGAGTAATGAATCAATTATAAAATGGGTGATGAGGAGTGGCTCCTGAGTGTTGAGGACGTATCTTAGGATAAATCAGGTTGGCTTAGTGGGTGCTGCACGCCAGAGCCCTGAACGGACTGGGAAGGTAGGCACGACGGCGCGCCCGGGCAGCGGTGACGTTGTTGGGCGAGCGGCTCCTGACCTCCTGTTAGTCCGGCGTCTCCTCCTAGAGTCATGTCATCCGGGGACGGCGAGGTAGGCGGCTGGGGGTGAGTAGAGATTGGAAGTGCATCAGAACATAGGGGAATCGGGGTCTGGGCCGACCCAAAATCCCAGTGTGGGCCGCGGCCCACCATGGGCACCCTCTAGATCCACACCCCAGCGGAGTACATGCATTTTTGAAACTAAATTAGGAACATTTAGCTGACCAATTAAACGACTCCTTCTTAATAATATCAGATTCGTATTTGAACAACTAAGCTTGTTTATCTTGATGGGTGGAGCAGTGCTATTATGACACGAAGCATGAAGGCTAATCGTATAGTGATCATAGAAGGGGAGAAACCCTAAGCATGATCAATTAAACCCTATTACGACTGTGCCATGGCAGATTTGAAGCTGCAAACCGCAGAAATGCTATTTAGCAACCATTGTTTGCTTCGAACTAAGAACTAAATTTTAAGAGCTAAAAAGAAAGTACAGTAACCAAGTTACTATCTATTTTCTGGTTGAGATCAAAAAGTTGAGCAGATATGAAGTAGTACCACCTCTCTTGCGGTGGCGTGTAGGCATCGGGGGTGCGATGGATTTCGGTGGCGTTGAAGTAGATCTGCGACACTAGATGGGTTCATTGGGGGATAAGTCCCGTTGTGGTGGACGAGAAGGTCGTGGGAGTGGCCCTGGCAAGGAGGAGGACGGCGCCGATGAAGCGAGAGGACGCGATGCAAGGCTCCTAGTCCGTCGCCATGGATGAGAAATGTCCATCTCTAGCAGTGGACGCCGCGGTCTTGGTAGGTGCTCCGGCATGGTGGAGGACGGCGGCGATGGATGGGGTGGAGGACGGCGGCGATGGATGGGGTGGCGGACGGAGGAGGCTGGTGTGGGGATGGTGTTCTACCGCGGACGTTGTATGAATGGGAGAATGGAGGGAGAGGTACGGGGAACCATGTTTTTGGGACGCGCCTGTCTGAAATATGGGAAAGTTACAAACTTAGACCCTGTTTAAAATTTGGACGTCTCGTCGGTTGGGGATAGGACGGTTATCTTGCATCTGCCCCAATATTTGCCTAGAGCGATTTCGGGTGAGGAGACGGTTTTTAGCGCCCATGGTTGGCGCCCATTGTGTATGAACGGGGCTGACAGGTAGGGCAGTTGTGTCACATCTGAGTGAAGTTACAAACCTGCCCCTATTAAAAATATTTGCCTACATCGATTTCGGCCGAGTCGAGTTTGTTTTGCCGCCCACCGTTTATGAATGGGGAAATGAAGGGAGAGACAGAGGTCTTTCGGACGAGCTTGAATCAAATGTGTTTTGCCGCCCATGTTTGGTGCCCACCGTGTCTGAATGGGCTCAGAGGCAGTTGTGTCATGTCTAATTGACATTACTAACCTACCCCTATTGAGAGCAGTGGAAATTGGGCCGATGGATTGTCCGTGTAAGGGGTAGACAATAATTTCCATCTCACAAACACTGGCTTCGGGCAGCCGACGTGGGAGTGGATATTTTGCCGCTTCTTTCAAATTTTGGGACAATAAGCATTCACGTTTACCCTAGCAACTAAATTCGAATCCATTTTGTATTCTTATACGAATCTTTATAAATCATTCTATGTTTTTTATATATCTTCAAAAGCACAACAAAGATGTATTCCACTATCATATATGAATATGATTTACAAATGCCGATACTTGAATTCAGAAGGTAGAATCCAGTTTAAGGTGAATTCGAATATTTGAAACCACTTTATGTCCAATTCAAGTGTAACATGTATGACAGACGCAACATATAGTGTACTCCCATTTATATATGTACACAAGCGATGTCTCAAGATTCAAAATACTGAGTCAATCAACCAATAATGTACAAAAGTAACATACATATAAACACTTATAGAGTATATGGATCAATAATATCAACTAACATACATAAGCCAGGCCGCTGTACTTTTTTTGCTAGAAGAGCATCATTTTTTTAGCAAAGCTAGTACAGCATCTTGGCCCTTCCAGATCCGTGCCACTTAAGGACCATCTATACTACTATTATTGTTGAATGCACATTCAGCCCGAATGGCATATTTGTAGGTCTGGCATAGCAATCAAAATGAAATGTCTCAGAGTCTTATCAATTAATATAGACTCGTGCTAAAAAAATTAGAAACCAAAAAACAATTATTACATGATGTCTAGAACAAATGGTTTGATCGATTACATGAACAAACAACACAAAGGTTATTCAACGATGGAAAAAATATTTCACCTATGATTTACCAAGTGGGAATTTAATTTCCTTTTTTCCTTCAGGACCTTAACAATGCGGTCAGTCCCAACTTGCTTCGTTTTGAAATCCACCAAATATTTAATGGTTGTCTTGAGTACTGCTTGTGATTGTGTTGTTTGCTTCCTCAACATGTCAACTTCATCTCTAAGTGCAGAAGCAGAATCTCTTTCTACCAATAGTTTAGCCTCTAGAGCATCAACAGTTGGCAATTCATGATGCACGATTGGGTCGGTACCACTACTGTGGGATGATACAACGTCCATGGGGCTAACCTGTTTTGCCATTAAAGTTCTGATTGGATTCCGAAAAGTTGAAGTTAGCAAGACATCTTAACTGGGAGTTAGAACAGTAAACCAGTTAAACAAACAAGGAATTAAAGAGTTTTTATTGGATGCTGAAAAGTAGTTATTAACATCATTGTAACCGGTTGCAGCTGCAAAGCAGTTAAACAAACAAGTTTTGCAAAAGGTACCTGTTGTGGCATTGGAGTTTCTCTTGGATCCTGAAAAGTTGAGTAGCCAGTAACGTGATTAGAGCAACCGGTTGCAGTAGCAAAGCAGTTAAACAAATAAGTTTTGTAGAAGGAACCTGTTGTGGTACTGGAGTTTCTCTTGGATCCTAAAAAGTTGAGTAGTCAGTAACTTGATTAGAGCAACAAGTTACAGCAGCAAACCTGTTAGACAAATATATTTTTGAAAATGTATCTGCTGTGCAATTAGACTATCAATTGAATCCTGAAAATTTGAAGTTGGTAAGATGATTACAGCAGCAAACCAGGTAAAGAAGGAAGTTTTTGAAAACATACCTGTTGTGCCAACGGAGTTTCAGTTGGATCCTGCAAACTTGAATGTTAGCAATCATAAATAAAGTGTTGCAAGAGCCATAAGAAACTAACATGGAACTAATAAAACTAACCAGTTTTGGCAACATATTTAATTACACATGAACTAGTAAAACTAATAAGTTCTTGGCAATGTATTAAAGTAACAAGTTGGTACCGTTTACCAGCAACACAGACATCTCTAAATATCTTTGATGTAAGCAAAATGATTCCGACACACACACACACACACACACACACACACACACACATATATATATATATATACATATATATATATATATATATATATATATATATATATAAGTTAAAAAGACATTGTCCCTCATATAAACCTGATAGTTGTCTGTCTATGAACATGCAAACATTACTAGTGCTACAAGTGATAACAGCAAGCCATTTAAACAAACAGGGTATCAGAACGTAAATTACACATGAATTTTGCTGCACCCTAGAAGTACATATGACCAGCTATCTACGTGCTTAAGTAGCTATTTAAGTTCAGGCAAACCGGTAATTCTTAACAGTAAGTATCAAACACATAGGCGCAGCCTATAATAGGATTAACAGGCTATGGCATTTTGTAATCAGTAGCAAACTAAATTAAGCCAAGCAATGTAATTGAACAATTTTGCAATCAGTGGCTAACTAAAATTCCGAGAAGCAGGTAACTGATTACGCTGGCTCTTTGTACATGCACACTGCAACTTATTTTTCGCTTACATGGTTCTACAAAGGAGTCCATCGCATCAATTGCTTGGATACGCAGTCCCAATACTTCTTTCTTCGCACACTGCATTTGTAAGTCGAATGGTTAATCTGATAAGATGGTGTGTCCTTGATATGGTATATGAGGACGGGTTGTCAGACTAGTTGTAGCAACACACATCACATTGGCTTTTACTGTATTTTTCATGCGATTACATTTGGCATATCAAGATCTAAGCAATCTACAATAGGATGAAAAGACTGGCATCCTTCACATTATTGGCGAACTCAGTTCATAGAAACAAGTAATTCAACCATTATGTGGGTAAATCAAAAGCGCCACTGGAATATTTTTCACTACCCCAATCATACACGCAAAAAGGGGCGACGCGACCGTAGGGGCTGGTATGGGCGGCCGCCTCGGGTGGCTGGAAAGTGTGCACCTAGTTTGAGTCGTCTAGGTTGGCCCAGGCTAGTTTTGTTCATCCCAGCGCATGAGTAGGCAATGTAAAAAATGAAGAAAACCGTTTCAATTTGGATGGGCCAATAATGTAAGTGCAAGGCAGGCCCTATAGCAGACTCGCGGCCCAAACAAGCACCTCCCATATCGATCGACAGTAGGAAAAATCCCCAATTTGTTCGCTCCAGCCTCCAGTCTGGTTCGCTCCTAACCTAGCCGCCGCTGGACAGACTGACACAGCACTTCCTCGCGCCCTCGTTGGACGCCGGTCGCCAGGCTTCAAGTGAATGGAAGGACAAGAAGATGAAGATCCAACCCTGGGTGTAGCCTGCGTGGGAGGCAGCGGCGGCAGCACGGGCATGGCATCGAGCTTGCGCAAACGGACAGTCACAGCTTGCAAGAGCAGCATGCGCAATGAGCAGGTACATCACATCCCTGATTATATCTAATTCAACTGTTCACTTTCTGGCCAATAGTTAAACCTGACGGTGTTGTAAAACTGCTTGTATGTAGGGAATCTATAAGAAAATGAAACCAATTTCTGCTTATTTTATAACACCCCCAATCAATACTGAACTGACTAAACCTGATGTGTCTAATCAAGTTTCCGGTGCAAACATACAAGCTCATGTTGTTCTTGAGCCTGAAGTGTCTAATGAACAGACTACTGATGAAGGATTTGATGCAAACATTTTACATGCTCATGGTGATGAACATATAGTGTCTAATGAGGGATCTAATGCAAGCATTTTGCAAGCTCCCATTCAAGGATTTAGTGTCAAATGATGATCTGCTATGTTGAGAGAGAGAGAGAGAGAGAGCGAGATTTGCAGGAATTGATGACATGCAAATTATAGTACATTTTCATGGCTTGAGGAAACGTCGAGGCCATCTACCAGAAAGTCCCCGTATCATGACAACCTAGCACAAATACTTTTCTAATCTGTTGTTTGAAGCTATTGGCATACTTGTGCAGGATAGATATATTGATATGCTGTTTGCGCACTGGTTATAGGTGCAATTACACTTGGATATTTTCGGCCAGAGAACGAATAATTCAAGCAGGTACAGTCCATGTTAGTAGTCCTTGTACACCATGTTGCATTTTGTGTTTTTTCGTGCTTACATCATTTAGTGTTTTATAATCTAGAACTACTTTGGATCATTAGCTAGTTTTCAAAGTGCATGTAGCTTCACATTTCTCAAGTTATGTTGACTTCCGGAGTGCAAGTGCCTTCGTATTTTTTAAGTTAAATTTTTGCCCCTGGTAACTTGAATTCATGGATCCGCCACTGCACACAAATCATAAATGCAGGCCAATACAAATTAAATGAAATGCAGGGACTTACGCTAGCTCGTTGTACAGGCTCACTGTAGCTCTGCTTGCACTTGGGATGTTCCATGTACAAGTCAATGTTAAAATTTGCTTGGATGTGCAGGCCTTGTGCTCCTTGCATCCCCCTCTGTATTTTTGACACGGCGAATGGTTGATCAAATGAGAGGAATCGACCTTGCTGTTGTACCATTGGACAGGTACTTACAAGGTTATACAGGCGTGCAGGATGTGTACCAGATCCCGTAGCGCCGTCATGCTTCGCTAAAAAATGGTTTTGCTTGTTTCAGATGATATCTCTAGAAGAAATAAGAGTTGAAGTCAGAGTTGCATAGGCGTGTAAGCTAAGAGAGCAGTAAAAGGATATCCAAACATTGTCGGAACAGTGCACAAGGGAGTGATATGTTGATACCTAGTTCGGGCCGGCGTTTGGGCATGCTCGCCTAGCTAGAGTGCGGGTCACTTCAGAGCCGTTGAGGGTGATGCGCTGGCGTTGGCTGGCCACGTATGGATGCAGATCTCGAGCGGCAGTGGAGCGCTACGATGCGGTGGACGAGGCCATTGGTGAAGCACCAATGGCATCAGGGGGGTGGAGGTGCGACTATGTTCTCGGTGAAGTGGCCCTGGTGAGGTGGGAGATGGCATTGATGAAGCGCACCTGATGCGGTGGAAGTCGGTGTCTGAGGCACGTCGGCTGTGGCGGCCGACGTTGTGGGTGGACCACCCGATTCGCTGGACGAGGGGGTAGATGAGGTAGCTCCGGTGCAGTGGTGAAGCACGACCGTCGTCTTCGTGGTCGTCGTCGGGCACAGAGGTGGGGAAAGAGACGAGAAGAAGGGCGATTCGAATTTTGCTTGGGTTGGTGGCGAATTAGGGATTTGAGAGCTCTGGGCGCGGAAGGGGACGATGGAGAAGGGAGATTTTGCAGGGCTGGAATTGGGGCCGCCAGATATTTCAATCCGAAATGTGGAAGCATGAATTTTTTTGTCGTCGTTCTTTTGGGGGGGGGGGAGGAGAGGAGGAGGGAGGGGGTGCTAGCGTCCATACGACACACGCGACCACCACGACATGACCCTGGTCTGCCTGGTGCGCCTACATTTGAGAATGCAAATGAATCTTCTTTCATTGGCCAACGAATCTTGTACTATGTATTACCATGCCCGTGTTTTCCTTGCAAATAATTAGTCCTTCGAAACAAGATACTATGAATTAATTAATGAGGAGTTCTTTGAATTAGAGTGTGTTTGTCACATAGCGATCTCCAATTCTAATGTGGATTTCGCATTTCAGGGTATCCACGCTACATTTTTTAATACAAAATCATATATGTATAAGATGAACACCATGGTAGTGAGAAAACTTAGGACGGATTCAAGCATATGACCACACAAATACAAAATACCACAACAATCGAGTCAATATCAACCTTTCCAAACCTAGTATGGCACGAATTCGAAATAAATACGGAAGACATATGCATGGTACTCAATTCAAATCTTACAATGTACACTAAATTAAACCGTCAATATTAAGTCTAGTACTATCTACATTCAAATGTTGTCTCGGCACACACGCTACATACTTCCTCTATTGATCAATCTTCCTCTCCTAACCACCTTACAAAGCTATTGGTTTCCGCATGTTCATTCTTTCTCTACATGTTTCGATCTCTAACTCTCACACACCCGCCATTGCACTCCATGTCAAGCTCTCTCTCTCCCCATCCCACCCTCTCTTGGTAGATACGTGCATTGCCTATCTAGACGAACCCCCATCCCTCCCTCTTGTGCGCACGCACACACATTATCTATCTAGGTCACTCTCGAGAGACCGTCTCACTCTTTCTTCCACACAGCGGCCCACACTCGCTTAATCTCTCTCTCTCTCTCTCTCTTTATCTAAGTCTCGATTAACCTCGCTTTCTCTCACACACAAATGATATATCTCCCTGTTCGGGCCTCGATCGACACACTCTATACTCTGTCACGCAGATTGTCTATCTAGATCAATTTCTCCAAGCCGTTCCACTCATTCGACCTCATGGCGGCCCATGCTCGCTCAATCTCTCTCTCTCTCTCTGCATGTCTTGATTGACCTTGCTCTTTCTCACACACAAACGATATATCTCCATGTTTGCGCCTAATTCGACATATTCATAGTGTATACTCTCACACACACGTTGTCTATCTAGGTCACTCTCTCCAACCTGTCTCACTCTTTCGATCGCATGACGACCCACACTCGCTCAATCTCTCTCTATTTATCTATGTATCGATTGACCTTGCTTCCTCCCACGCACAAAATGATATGTGTACCTATCTGTGACTGGATCATCTCTCAAGCTCTCTCTTACAGCCCTCACCCTTCCCAAAAGCTCAACCGGACGATATCTATCCACAGCATATATATCTTTTCAACGAATTTCGGGGCACACTCACTTTGTCTCTCTATCTATGTCTCGATTGACCTCACTTTCTCACGCCGTCTCTTCCACACATTGAAGCTACCTCTCCATCCCTCGCAAAGCCAGAGCTATTTACATTGCGAGGGGGACTCCAACCTTCGATTAATTTGTGAAGGCATTTATTTCGGTGGGTTTAGATTATATTTTTGTAGCATTCGCCCCACAACTACTCCAAACACCGTTGCAACCCCCGCGCCTCCCCCAATTGTTCTCCCTCTGGATCGGTCACCGCTCTCTCGCACACCCTTTCTAACCTTCCACGTTGCACCATGGTATTTTTGCAAAAAAACTCTGGTGTTCTCTTTAATTATTACAAATAAGCTACAAACTACACACTTGGAGTCCACCTGTAATGGAACAAATTTCGACCCAGTAATTAAAGTGCTACAAACTACACACCGGGGGGCCCAACTGTCATGGAGCAAATTTGGAACCATATCTACACCCCTATATAGTGTGCGAATAACTTTGAAAGATGGTCGTTGGATGAAGCCAATCCGACGGTGCAGAGATGGCAAATCCGAGCACCACTGGCCATTGGATATCTTCTACATTCCACCACATTATGTCACATGTACAATCTAGAAGACTGCATGGTTGAACTTAAGCATAATGCACAAACCTCAAAACACAAGCGCTTCTCCTTTGTTCTAGAATCTTCTGTATCATAATTGCCCAATTTTCTTTTTTCCAAATGAATTGCCATTAGTTGTTTTTTACTTTATGCTCTATAATGCACAATTCCATGAATCTTAAAATACATTAACTTTTTTATAAAACTTATTGATTTTGAATGAGATGAACTATAAGAATTAAACGAACATCTACATCATGAATATATGAATCAAAGCTTACATGCTATGGAGTGGTATTTATTCATAATTTGGTTGCCAACTCTCATGCGTGTAATGCACGTGTACCTTACTAGTATAAATTAAAAATGAAAAAGGACGAGGATCGAACATGCGACCAGGGCCTTCAAGCCGCATGTCAATAGGCAACATAGTAGAAACGTTTGTTGTACTCCCCTTTGTTGATATAATGTTTTTATATTACCATAGCCTATTTATTGGACAACATGTTTTTATATTAACTTTAGTATATTAGTGGGACCGGCTCGTGAGCAGGTACTATTCCACTTCACTTACTGGTGGGTTCCATGTTTGCTCTCTCTCTCTCTCCTCCCCTTCTACGTTTAGACGCACGGGCAAACACGAAGAACGCGCGGGCGGTGCGGCCGTTGACCGAATCTGGACGCGTTCACAAGTTACGGCACCAGTTTCACGTAATCCCTACTCTTATAAAAAACAGAGTTGGTGATGATGGTGTGCCTGCCATCCTGCAATATAGGCCGTCCGATTTATATCTGACGAATAGGAAGGAAACTATGGCAATTTTGCAAAAAGATACCCACACCCCTCTTCACATTTGCAAATAAGGCCTTCCCTCGCTCATCCTTTTCTCCCACAAGATAAACTACTCATACAAATGCATCTTGATGTTCCGTGCAACGCACGGGTATCTTGCTAGTACTAGTACTAGTATTGGAGTATGTAACAAGTTTAGGAACAAAAGTGACCGTGACAGACAAGTTAGGCTAGTAGTATCTACTAACAATTAAATGCGTGGATAAATATATGTATCGCCTATAGTGCATGAACAAGGGGACTGCTCGCGCCCTACAAGTATTTGGAACTGGCTTCCCTAAAAAATATTTGGAATTGACGTGGTATTTAATATGAAATGTTTGCGATGAGAAGGAATACATGTCGCTTGATGACGTTTTATATTTAATTTGATACGACTCTAGCAGAACATTCAATTGATCAAACCATAGATTTCATTCAGTCTGACTGTGACTTTACATCCATACCACGATCGAACTAAAATAAATGCAAATGATAAATCCCAAACGTTCGGATTTTAAGCATGGCAATCCGAACGTTTTTCATGGCATATTTAGATCACGCGGCGGCGGCGGAGGCGTCTTGCGGCGGGAAGCGGCTCCTCTGCCATGCTTTGTGTGTCGTCGGGCCACTGACCGGTGGCGACGGCGGCGTCTTGCGCCGTTGTTGGCGTACTCCTGGACGTTGGCCGTAGCTTCAAGGAAGGCCAGAATGTTCTGGACTTCAGTCTTTAGGAGCCAGTCAACTAGCGGGAGGAGGCGACTGGCGTTGGTGCAAGGAAGCGGTCGACGGCGGTGATCCATGCCGCTGAGGGGGGCACTGGCACCAGCGCGGGGACATGCTCTGGCAACAGCGCGGCAGAGACATTCATGTGCACGGGCACCGGCACGTGCGCACGCGCCAGTGCACGCGCAGGCGCATGCGCTGGCTGGTGCAAGGGTGCGTGAAAGTCAGCGGGGACCTCGTGGAACCCCGTGGCTTCAAGTTCGGCGACAATGTGCGGCTCCCAGGCCATCAATGCCACGGGGATGGGCGATGGCGCAGTTGGGGCGACGGGAGCTGGAACGGGAGCGGTGACAGGCGCGGCGTCTTCCCACAAGGCCAGTTCAAGCTCGTCCCAAAGCGCCTTATGTTCTTGAGACTCCGGCTGGGTGTCTTCCTCAGGAAACTGGAAGACTAAGGGCAGACCATCGTGATGCGGCATGGCGTATGGTGAGGTCAGGCTGGTTGGAGGTAGATGACAGGAGAATCCGAGAGGAAGAGAGAAGATTGTAGCGAGATAGGGGAGTGCGGGGGTGATTTAAACTGTGGTGCCGGCGCCTTTAAAAGTGGGGGCAGTTGGGAGGAAGGTGGGCGGCGGAGCCTGGTCATAGGGCTCACCACTCGGTGAGCCTACGCAGTGGCCTGCTCGCATGCCACTTGGTCAGCCAGCGCAGCGGTCTGCTCGTACGCCTTCTGTCGACTCACACGCTTGCTCGGACGACACCTGCCGATGAGAAGCGGGACTCGTGGCGGCACGTAGGTCTAACGCCCACGGTTTGAATAGTGAAACTGTTCGCGTTAACGTGACATGTCTTTGTTCCAAAATACATTGGCTCTTCATTTGTGCAACTTTTCATAAGCAGCTTGTCTCTTGAACAAAAAAAATACGACAACCTATTTGTGCCATATCACGTGACCATGCTCAGTTTCATGAATTTTAGGTCAGTTTTGGATTCCCTCGAATTTAAAATCCAGGATTCAAAACAATATCATAACCTGCGTCATGAAATAAATTTTCAAGCCATACATCTTTACTGTTGTAGATGTTAATATTTCTTAAGAAAGGATTTGGTCAAACATTTTGCTTAGCTAGACTTCAGACAAGTTATATATGCAGAGTAAAAAGATAATCCCTCCGTACCAGTGCATTGCCTGATATAGTAACTCTAGTAGGCACGAACAACGCACGAACAAAATCAACAAACGGAGCTCCATTCTGTGCTCATCCTGGTGTAGTACTATTAGTACTAGGCAATGGAGTTGACGGGTGACCTTGGGTAGCGGCGACCAAGGGAATTGAACCGTGCTCGGCATGGTAGCTAACGTGGGCTAGTTACTAAAGCATCCCTCCATTGTTCATCGGTAGTCATTATGGACCGGGGACATGAGGGGAATTTCCTAGGGCTGGAATTCTGGCCGCCAGATATTTCGACTAGAAACGCGGAGGCGCGAAGTTTAATATCATAGTTCTTTTGGTTGGGGTTGGCTAATGTGCGTACCACGCATGCCACCACCAGGAGACGAGCCCGTGTCTGGCTGGTACGCCGTCGGGTGCTACCATTCGAGAATGCGAAAGGAATCTTTTTTTAATTTGCCAAACGAATCTATATGTATTACAATGCCCGTATTTTCCTTGCAAATAACTGGTCATTCCAAAAGGCACGGTAATTGATTTATGACGAGATCTTGAATTAGAGTGAGTTTGTGATATAGTGATCTCAACGTGGATGTATGACCATGCATGTATGACACGAATTCAAAACTAAAATGTAAGCCATGCATGGTCCTCAATTCAATATTTAAAATGCATAAAAAATTGAAACATGAATATTAAGTCTAGTACTATGTACATGCAAATGTTGTGTTTAGGTCTCTCCATCGACACCCCCCAACCACCACACATACTTCATGTATCGATCGATCTTCATTTCTTTGTTAAAAGAGCTATTGGTATCCGACACACGCCCGCTCATTATTTCTCTTCATGTTTCGATCTCCATTTATGTCACACCCGCCCACACACTCTCAAGAAATGTATTTCTCACACACAACCTCGTCGTGCCCTCCATGACAAACCCTCCATCTCTCTCAAGACACGTACGTTGCCTTTGTAAAACACCTTCACCGTGCGCGCACAAACAAAGTCTATCTAGGCCACTCTCGGTAACTATCTCCCTCCAGCCCTCACTGTAGCTTTGCCGCACAATATCTCGGTGTATCGTCTTTAACATTCGAGTGTACGCTATGCCACACTCACTCGATCTCTCCCTCTATAAATGACTCGATTGACCTCGCTTTCTCGCGTCGTCTCTCTCACACCTAGACGCTCCCACTACACCTCTTGCATAGGCGGAGCTATGTAGATTGTTGGGGGGTAACCCCTCGACCTTAGATAAAATTGTGAAGCTTTGTTTAGGATTGTTTGGATTATATTTTTTGAACATTATATTTGTCCCCACCCTCCCAAACACCAATGGGTTGTGCACCCCCCCGAGAGAATATCATGTGCCCCCACACCTTAGATGCTATATGGTGATACGAGTTCCTTGGAGCGTGTAGATCTGAGATATAGCGGCTCATAGATGTCTTAATATTTTTACAAGAAACCTTAATGAGTTTGGGAATTGCACACAATTAGTACCAAAACTACTCAGATGCCCTTGGATCCCACATCCAACGGCCTCGAAGCTCGTATCATCATAGCATCTAAGATGAGGGAAGACCTCATATTCTCTTGTGTTTAAGAATATCACGTGCTGCCACACCTTAGATGTTGTGGTGATGCAAGCTCCTCAGAGCCGTTGGATATGAGATCCAACGACTCCTTGGTGGTTCAAATGTTTTTGCAGAAAAGCCCCCAAAGAGTTTGGGCGCAGCCCACAAGCACAAAGACTACTCAGATGCCATTGGATCTCAGATCGAACAACCTCGAAGCTCTTATCACCGTAGCATCCAAGCTGCGAGAGCACCTGATGTTTTCTCGCATAGGGGAATATGAGGTGCTCCCACACCATAGATTCTATGGTGATACGAGTTCCCGAGAGATCTAACGGCTCACAGTAGGAGATTTGAATGTTTTTGCAATATAGGCCTCAAAGAGTTTGGGAATTGCGCAGAAAGTACAAATACTACGCACATGGCATTGGATCTCAGATCCAACGACCTAGATGCTCATATCACCGTAGCGGCTAATTAAGCTGCGGGGAGCACCTAATATGAGCTACTGGGAGCCATTGGATCCAAGATCCAGCGGCTCACACGAGGCTTGAATGGTATTTTTGCAAAAAAAAAACCTTGGAGAGTTTGGAAATTGCGCATAATTACAGAGACTACTCCCAAGCCATTGGATCTCAGATCCAATGACGTAAAATCTCGTATCACCATAGCATCTAAGCTGCGGGGAGCATGTGATATTCTATGCCACTATCATTTTTGTTCCTAAACTTGCAAAATACGTGTAACTGGTGCCGTAACTTGTCTAACCACGCAAAGTGTTTGTGCAAAAAAAACCATCCTACATTGAAATATCGGAACAACACACGGGAGGCCCGCTTGCCATTGATCAAATTTGGACATAAACTAACAAATCTGAAGGACGAGAATCAAACCGGCAACCAGGAGTACAAAGCTTACGTCGATATCCTGAAATCGCAACGGTTGTTGGCTTTGTCGCATAACTTGATTTTATACAGTATTACATTGAGTAGAGTAGAGGGAGTGGCTCGTCAACAGGTGCATTAACGTTGACTGACTTACTGGTGGGTCCCATGTCTACCATCTCTCTCTCTCTCCTATCCATCTAGTAGTACAACCTTTAGATGCACGGGCACACACGAAGAGCGGCCCGAGCTTGCCGTGGTGTTATTATAACTAAAAAAAATGCTAGGAAAATAGATGAATCGCCTAGAACAAGAGACGTTGTGGCTGGTCGAGGCGGAGCTAACCACACCTATCCTCCATGCCACGTTAGCATGATGAAGCTGTGTGGCTAGTGGGGTGTTTTGGACCGATTGGCTGGGTCCCAAGGTGGAACCATAGGTAGTTTGATACAGTTTATTTTTACACGCACATTTTCCCTCCGTGCCGAGACGTGGCACACCCTACTGCGCAGTTTTTGGGTCCTCCAGGGTGGTGTACGCATATTTTCTTCCTTGCCGAGACATGGGACACCCTACCGCGCATTTTCTGGGTCCTCCTCGATCGTAGTGCTGAAGCATGTAAATGAGTCGTCAAATCACAAAAGCCCACCTTTCCCGCCGAGTACATCAGTGAAGCACAGTGGCTAGCTACTTGGGCTAGTGCGACCGAGTAGCTAGGCCGCCGCCACATTTGATTTTTCACCCCTTTTTTTCTCTCCTTGCCAATAGGTAAATTTAAATATCCACCGCTGCGTTGCACTGGTCTTTGGGTTCGGCAGGATTTTTATTTTTTTGATTAACGGGAGCAGGCGTGGTAGCAATTAGTCATGATGATTCCGCCTGTAAAACCCACTACTCCGTGAAGTGAAAAGTCGTCGACTGTTGTTTTCCCATGGTGAAAACCAAAAGATTCACCCCGCTCCTCGGCTGGCTCCCTCCGCCTTCCCGTAGATTGCATTGCCTTTTAGCCGTTTCGCCCCCTTTGCTTCCTCTCCCCATTGCTTCTACCTGGTTCCATGGTGGCACACCAGATGACAGACTCTAAGGTGAGGCGCCTGACACAGGAGCTCCATGCCAAGGATGCGGAGCTCAGGGCCAAGGACGTGGAGCTCCGTGAGCTCAAGGAGGAGAGGAGTGCCATGCTCCTAATTTATGTGCGGGAGTTCACGGAGCTTCAAAAGCGGTAGGCGTCCACCACAAATATGCTCGAGGCGTCGGCGGTGTTGCTGCAGAAAGTGGGAGATACGATAGGTGGTCAGGCGAGCTGGCTGGAGCGCGAGCGGGCCGATCGTGACGAGGTCCAGGAATGCCTCAACCACTTGGTGGACCATGTTGCCACGCACGTGTTGCAGCTACGCGATGCCTACCGTCGTGCCAGCGTGACCTTGCCGGCCTTCGGGCTAAACCTGTTCGACCACCCCGTCGACTTCAATGAGCTGCGGCTTCCTGACCTGGTCTCCTTCTTCACCTATATCTCCGAGGAGCTGAGCCATCTCCGCGCGATGGTGGGGGCGGAGCTGGACAAGGAGGGGTTGCGGGCGGCCGTCGCCATTGCTGGGCGAATCCTCTCAGGGCTTCGTCACTGGAATCCATTCGTGCCATTGGACGCCGTGTTTGACGAGCTGGCTCCCGTCAACCGGGAGTGGGCTCTGTGGGCGGTGGCACCCTGCATCACCAACGTCGTGCGCCTCAAGAAGCAGAGGGACTTCGGTGGTGTTTAGGCGTCCTCTGCATGGGCATGTCCATGTCTCGGCGCAACATGATCGTTGGATCAAACTCAGACGGTGCAGATCAGTCACTGTAGCACAAAGCGTGTGGGTGTGTTTGGTTGCATTCTCATCTCAATATAGTTGTTCCCTCTTCATGCATGCTCATCTCAGCACCCCTCTTCATGCATGCTCCTAGTGTATTTGTGTTAACCTACTACTGTGGACTCATGCACCCTTCATGCACTCTGCCAAACACCCAAAAGTGGGTCGAGAAGGGAACTTTTGCTCCCATGCACCCTTCATACACCCTGCCTAACACTGATTCGTGCTTCATATGGTTCATGTTCCGTGGAGTACTATAGCACCGTACTCTCCATGCACTGTAGACCTAGTTCTGTTAACATTGATCTCAATGTTCATTCTCGACCGAACAGTCAAAAAAGGGGTATGTTACATTACTGTTCCGATAGTTGACATGCGCACAACATCATTTGTTATCATCATATCTTACTACACTAGCAACAAGATTATATAGTACTGACGTATGAACCACTGCACATGGCTAGTAGTAGGAGTATTGTGTAAGTTCAAGTGGCTGCCGTGTTTCACCCTCCTCCGTCGTAAGAATGGAAACGCTTGCGGTAATCATTTTTTTTCTTCAGAAATAGTGGACACGCTCTACCGTGCGGATCCTCCTTGATGGTCATCGGGAACCTTGCTACTCACTTTCGCCGACGTGTGGGACAGCCACCATCGGGGTCCACTTACCATGCACTAAATTACTCCGTACTAGAGTGCACAACTGCACGGTAGACTACACCGGTCGAAGCACCGTAGTAATGCCCAATGAGCCGTCAAATCACAAAACCCCCACCTTTATAGAAGTAAATTGGACGGACGAAGCAACCATCATTTCACTCTTCTCCCTCATCTTCCTCTCTTGAAGAAAACCCCAACTCGCTTCTGCCTCATCTTGTTCCTCATTTCTTCAAGAAAACTCCAACGCGCTTCTGCCATTGTTCTTCTCTCCCAAAGAAGGAAAGGTGAGCGCATCAATGGTGTTGCTTCTGGCCAAGGCCCGGTCTTGCAACCCCGAGACTGATCCTATAACTCCCTCTCTATTCTTCTTTTGGGTTTGTGATTATGGTTTCTTTTCTTTTATTTCTATTTGACAGTTTCTTGATGGACCCTGGAGCACCGGCCGAAGTGATGTCTATGGCTCTGGCCAAAACCGTCGAGGCTCAGGGTACGAAGAAGCGCAAGCACCCCGCCGAGACTACCGCAGACAAGCTCAAGGCCATCGCGCTGTCCAAGCCCCCCTATCGGTGTCAAAACCGGCAGACCTCGGGGTAGGGGGTCCTGAGCTGTGGATCTAGGGTCGATGGGTAACAAGGGACGACGAACACAGTGTTTACCCAGGTTCGGGCCCTCTCAAAGAGGTAAAACCCTACATCCTGCTATATTATATTGAATGTATAATGTGGTTTACAGAGTAGATCTACCTCAAGATCAGCATGAGCTAAACCCTAAGGCTATGAGGTGATGAATGTAGCTCTAACCCTAATGACTACAACCCTCGGTTTATATAGACACCGATAGGGTTAGGGTTACCAGAGATAGATTACAACAAGAGGGAAAGAGATCTCGTCCATCCTTGACTTGGAGCGCACACCACGGCTTCATAGATCTCTGTTCACCATACGACTCCACTAGTCCGGCACATGTACAATGGGTCATCGCCCCGAGGACCCCTTAGTCCATGACTCCCTCAGTAGCCCTCGAACTTGCCTCCAACGCCGAGGATTGTCCTCTGGAATCTTCACATCATCAGCTTGCGAGATGAGTTCCTTTATTCCTTCATTCTGCTTGAAGCCATATCAATTTCACCGAACACTATCCGGAACCCGCTCTAATGTACTCGGGTCCGGACAGTTTCAAGATTCTGGGATCTGAAGACATCTCGAGATCGAGGTGGGACCATCAGGTTTTAATGCCGTTCCTCGGGGCAAGGGTTTCACACACCTTTCTAGAGGGCGTGCGGCCCAATGCCATCCTTCACGCACCCGTCCTTTCATCTTTGCGATAAGACGCCTATTTATAGATCCAAAAGGTGCTGAGAACAGTTACCTCCCCCTTCGCCAAGAACGACACCGAAAAAATTCTTCCAAAGCCATGGCCAACATCCCAGGTTCTTCCTCGCGCCCTCATGGCCCGCTCCCAGGCGATTGGTCGAGCTGTTCGGTCTCGCATATCCAGCTGAGTCACTTACAGACGCAGCGCTTCCTCCCTCCGGCCGATCTGATCCCAGTCCGAGCCAGTCTCATCTCCGTTGATGGTTGCGCCCTTGCCGAGAACTCCGCCGCCCCAAGCAAGGAGGAGAGGGTATGTCTCGTGCCCTTCCTTCTAAGAGGTTTGGGTTTTCCTATTCATCCCTTTCTATGGGGTCTACTAGAGTTCTATGGGATCCAGCTCCACAACCTCACCCCAGGGTCCATATTGCACATTTCTGGCTTTGTAACCTTGTGCGAGATATTTCTGAGTTGCGAGCCCCACTTTGACTTGTGCAGGAAGTATTTCTGTCTTGTCCCTCTCCTCAGGGAGGGATCTATATTTGAGGTAGGCAGCGCCGAAGTATGGCGAATAGCTGGGACAGGGTACCCAATCGGGACCCCACAGAAAGATCCCGAAGGATGGACTTCAGAGTGGTTTTATATTGAAGACGTTCCCCTCACCAATCTAATTCGGCAAGGGCTACCCGAATATTCAAATAACCTACCTATAAAGCAGTACAACCGACGGCCTAGAGGCCCTTCCCAATAGGATAGCGAAGAAGTGTGTTCACTGTTGGCCAAGATTAGGCTGCTAACTAGCAGCAAGCTGACCATGGTCGAAGTTATGGCCATCGCCATTACCCGATGCGTGCAACCCCTCCAATAGCGGGGTCACCCTCTATGGTGCTATAACGGGACCAATGATGTGACACGTCACCAGCGGCAAGGGCCAGACAACAAGGCGGCCCTGGCTAAAATACTAGTCGATCTCTTCAAGGGAGACGAAGCAGAGTTCGCTCGCATGAGTATTCACGAAGGCTGCTCCGGATACGATCCGGCGGACTGGGTAAGCCATAATCCATTATTTTGAGCCCACAGATTACACTGAATTCTTACTGATCACCACTTGAACAGGGATGGAGGCATCAGGTTGCGTCCATTAGTTTTCCTCCTCCTCAACCAGAGAATCACTCTCGTGATGGCGATCAGGGGTACCATGACGACCCAGAGATGTCAATCAAATTTGAAGATGGGGTGTTCTATCAGGAGGCCTTGATGGCGGCAAAGTCGCTGTAACAACCGATCACCCCGGGGCTCTTCCCTCTTCCACAGTAAGTGAAAAGAAGACCCTTTCCCGAACAGGGCGCCCGTCCCGTGCTACCCCCCACGTGCTGACTTCTACTCCCAAGGGTCGCCGCACTACACATAAGAATGTCTTGGGAGGAGCGCGGACCGCGCCAGCTTCGGCCCTTGACGGAAGATCAAACCGGAAAGCTTCTACCGAGGCGGAGGCACCTGCCCCCTCGGCCCAAAGGTAACATATTTCAGAATTGCAGCGAGGGTTGTCATTGGCACTTTCTTATTAGAGCTTGCTCAATTTTGCAGAAGACGTATGCCCCTACACCAATCCGAAGATCTCTCGGATGCGCCCAACCGCAACTCTGGTCTCAAGTCTTCGGCACAAGCAAGAGCCTCCTCCGAACATGCGGCAGCTGGTGTACGTCCGTCGTACTCTGACGATGTTTCGGTCAATAATTCCAAGGTCGAGAGCGTAATGAACCATCGCCGCCGGAGGGAGACTTTACGTCATACTGCTTTTGCCGAACAGGAATTTAATGCTTTTAGTTCGGTGGATGCATACCTTGGAGCGGCCCGGACAGGTCTTGATGGGATTGCCGGTCTATTTGCCGCCAAGGTGCAGGTATATAGCTTAAAAGCAGATCATGTTCCCTAGCCAACTAGCCCCCAAGCCTTAATTCGGGCGGGACGGCCGAGTTAAGGGTGTCTAATGATATTTATTTTTGTAGGCCGCAAGAGAGCAGAACAAAAAGCTGTCCGAGGACCTTGAAGTGAGTCGAACACAATTGGTCGAAGCCAAGGCCGAACTGGATGTGGCTCAAAAAGCCAGCAGCGAATTGTCCGGTGAGTAGGAAAGACTATTTTTGTAGGTATACATTGTATGCAAAGCATTAACACTGTATTCTCCGTATAGCCGCGGGAGCTGTAAGTGAGATGCGGAGGGAGCTGGAGACTGGTAAATGAGTACTGACGCGAAGTCAGGAGGAGAAAAATGAGCTCAAGGCAGAAAATCAACGGCAAGCCAAGGAAATTAAGAGTTTGAAAGCTCAGCTGGCCCAAACTGTGGAGGAAAACCAGAAGCTAAAAGGTGGCATATTCGGTAAGCACTGATCGTACTGTGCTGTTGGCAAGTGTCATTGATGTGTTAATGATGATGTGCAACACCTGCTTGTTAGCTCTCCTGACTGGGCGGCCTGAGGAAGAAGTAAGCACTTATGACGGGAACCTTCTAAAGGAACTGTCGATGACCTCTGAAAAGGCCCGGAAAGCCATGAAGAGCATGGCGAAGGCGTTATGGCCGCCAGATGCGCCACCAGAGAGTATGGACGAACTAGCTAGTCGCTTTAAAGGGGCTCGGCGAAGGTTTGAATTATGGAAGATCTCGTCCTGTCGAGAAGGAGCGCGCGAGGCGTTGGCTATGGTAAAGACCTGCTTCACCAAGCTAGACCCGGTGCATATGGCTCGGGTTGGTCCCGTGGGTCCTGACGGCCAAGATATACCACTAAGCTTGGTGTATGATGATGTGATGCAAGCCGCTCGCTATTCTCAAAAGGATTGTGCTTTAGAGCAATTGATAGACAATGTCGAGAAGGAGTAATTTTGTCTATTCTATGTATCTATGTACTTTACGTTGACCGTGCTCAATCCGCGCTCTTATTTATTTTTTGAAAGAATGTTGTCTTAGCCGGCCATCGGCTTCTACCTCCCCAATCATAGATCGGGAAGTTTTCCGTACTATGTGTCGTGGAAAACAAAGCAACACTTCGGGAACGAGGCAATCCGGCCATCTGGCTTAAACAGACGAAACATGTGCGGAGAACGATGTTATATTACTGTTTGACGTAAGAAACATCTTCTGATGAAAATAGTTCCTCCAAGGGTTCCTTTCTTCAGGTAAAATGATAATCCAGATACATAAGATCAACATAAACCAATGGCTGCGAAAAAACCTTGGTGATAAGCGCGAGGCTATATTCGCTTCCCTTAGGCCGACTTATTGTATTCTGTAAGAACGCTAATGTTCGGCTTCACCCGTCTGAGGTACGGTCCCAGATGACCCAATCATAACAATCACAGAGGTGATCCCTTTACTCCCTAGCCGAACAATCGGGAATGTAGGGGTAATCACAGGAGCCATGCAACCCGGCTTGGCAAAGATCTTAAGTCAAACAAGTACATATGTTGGCTTAACATGTATGACAAGGATGCAATCAGGACGAATGTGATTTATACATTTATTCGGCTCTTCTAAGGGAGCCCCCAAGCAAAGCTGGGTGTTACATTTAATGGTGTATATGGTATGAGTTTGGTATGGTTCGGTTTAGCCGAAGTAGCACCACTGCGAAAGAGAGAAAAAAGGTAAAAAATAAAAGAAGGAAAAGGCAAAAATTTATGTCGGACTCAGGCGTAAAAACGCTGCAGCCTTGCTACGTTCCACGGGTTCGGCTCGAGGCCGTCGTTGGATGAGCGGCAAAGATGATACGCTCCTCCTATGAGTAAGTACTTCATCGATGATGTATGGTCCCTCCCATTTAGGTGATAGTTTATTCTTCTGTTTTTCGGGGAGTCGGAGGACAAGGTCTCCCATGGTGTATGTCTTTTCCCGTACTTCACGGCTATGGTAACATCATGCTTGCTGCTGAGAGAATGCGAACTGGGCTCGAGCTATGTCTTGCTCTTCTTCCAGAGCGTCCAGATCATCCCACCGATTGAGCTCGGCTTCCTTTTCTTCGTACATGCACACTCTAGGCGCGTCATGGATAAGGTTGCATGGGAGAACTGCTTCCGCACCATATACCATAAAAATGGTGTGTATTCGATTGACCGATTAGGAGTAGTGCGCAGCCCCCATAGTACGGAATTGAGTTCCTCGACCCAATGGCAGTCTGATTGTTCAAGGGATCGAACTAGGCGAGGATTAATGCCACTCGCATTCGACCTGCCCGTTGGTCTGTGGGTGGTACACCGAGGCGTAATCGAGCTTGATGCCCATTTTGCCGCACCAGTCTTTAACTTCCTGGGCGGTGAAGTTGGTACCATTATCGGTAATTATGCTGTGGGGGACACCATAACGGTGTACGGCATCGGATAAGAAGTCGACGACTGGTCCGGATTCTGCCGAAGTGACGGGTCTTGCCTCGATCCACTTGGTGAATTTATCGACCATGACCAATAAGTACTTCTTTTTGTTTGCCCCCCCTTTGAGTGGCCCGACCATGTCGAGACCCCAGACCGCAAAAGGCCATGTGATCATTATCGTCCGAAGAGCTGTGGGGGGCATGTGGCTTTGATTTACGAACAGCTAGCATCCGACGCAATGTTGGACTAATGTCCGGGCATCTTCACGGGCGGTAGGCCAGAAAAAACCTGCTCAGAAAGCTTTACTAACCAGGGCCCGAGCTGCCGCGTGGTGTCCGCCCATGCCCACGTGTATCTCTGCCAAGAGCTTCCGCCCCTCTTCTTCGGAGATGCACCTTTGTAAAACTCCTGTGGTACTCTTCCTACAGAGTTCACCCTCAGGGACCTTGTATGCTTCAGAGCGGCGAACTATGCGTCGTGCTTCGGTTTGATCCTCCGGAAGCTGATGTTGTGTGAGGTAGGCTAGGAGGGGTTTTGTCCAGGGTGGGATTACGGCCATTACCTCGTGTGCGGAAGGTGTTTCCTCGAGTGCGGAGCCACCGATGACGTGATCGTCTTGTTCATTTTTGGGCGAGGTATTGTGAGCGGGCTCGTTGGATAGTGTACCGGCAGCGTCCACACCACGGAGGGCTTAAAGAGCCGCTCGAGGAAGGTGTTTTTGGGAACCGGGTCATGCTTGGCGCCCATGCGGGTGAGGACGTCGGCTGCTTGATTGCTGTCTCTAGCGACATGGTGAAATTCTAGGCCCTCAAATCTAGCTGATATACGGAGGACCGCATTTCTATATGCCGCCAACTTGGGGTCTATCAGCGTTCTGGGAACCAGGGTACCCAGACTTGCCTTCCTATAGCCCATGGTGTGGCTTCATCGATGGACTGGTACGACCCATCTACAAGACTACGAAGACAAGACCCTCGCGAGGGGCCAAGCCTCGCGAGGCAGATGACGCCAAGACCTCCCGAGGGAGCGGCCTCCCCAGGCTGCCTCCTGAGGAGCGGAGATTCCTATGCAGGTGCCCTAACCTCATGAGGTTGCGGTGACGCAAGCCATGACGACCAAGGCCAGGCGGGCGCCAGCGGGCGCAGAGGAGGCAGTTTCCTCTTTGGTGCTAAGGAGGCAAGTGCAGGCGTGGGTTCCCGAGGACTCAGGCAAAGGTTTCCATTCCTATGCAACGAGACCAAGACCACCAGGACGACAGGATGGATGTCATCACCGAGCCCACCGCAGCATCACGCTAGAAGCTTTGCAGGCGAAGACCACCTTTCATCAGGATAAGATGTACTACCTGTCCCCTTTCAAATTGGCCGTTGTGGAATCCCTTCCCGCCTATGTTTTGGGAAGAGGACCAAGGCCACTATAAATATAGGCTAGCCACCACCGTAGAGGAGGACGAACCCCCCGGGATCATACCCTTCCACCCTCACCAGAGCAGACCTCGCGAGGTTGTTCATCCCTTGTACTTGTTCATCCTCAGCCCCTCGTGAGGCAAATCCACCACAAAGCAGGAGTAGGGTCTTACACCGCAAGGTGGCCCGAACCTGGGTAAACTGTTGTGTTCATCTTCTTCCTTGTTCCTCGAGCTAGGCCATAGGGCAACGAGCTAGTTGGCTAGATAGGTTGAGTTCTTCTCACACGCCCCAGAGTTCGAACCTTTCTTGGGTCTGCGGAGCCCCGAATCTGACATTTGGCGTGCCAGGTAGGGGCGTGTCGAAGCCTCTCTTCCACCGTTCGCTCTACAGCCATTCCGTCGTTCCTATGGCCGATGCTTGCCGTGTCCGTGCCGAGCGCCGGGCCGCTCGCGCCGCCTAGATGGCTCCCGCGGGCAACGGCGCTCCTCACTGCTCTGCCTCCCCGGTGGCTAACCCCGCCACCGACCCTGCTGCTCGCGAACAGCAGGACTCGTCGCTGCCACCGTCCGTGCGGCGCGACGGCCGCACCGTGACCCCATCACAAACTCCGACCGTGGCATCGTCTTCTCACGTTCGTCGTGGGCCGGCGAACGCGCAGGCTGCGCTGCTCATGGCACGTGAGCTTCTGCGCTATCATCCGGCCAATGACCTCTACGACGACTGGCTCGCCCGCATCGCCGAGCTCATCAACGCCGCTGGTGAGGCCCCTGCACCATCCCGTTCGCCTCGTCCTCCGCCGTCCCTGGTGGGCGACGTGGCTCACGGCGGGCCTCCCCCTCCTCCTCTGCATGTCACGGACCTCGAGCCCAGGCATGAGGCACCCCAGCGCGACCCGCCAAGCAGAGCGCCGATGCGCGATGAAGAAAGCTGCCAGGTGGTGCAGCGGCCCCAAGGAGAGGCGTGCGCGCTCCCAGTGCCACCGCGTCAAGACCGCGCGCCGCCAGAGGCGGTGGCACACGGGCACCAAGACCAAGCTCCTCCCATGCGATGGGCCCCTGTGAGTGTAGTAGGCTGCCGTGCTTTCACCCCGGAGCTGCGCCGTGTCGTCTGGCCCGGCAAGTTCAAGCCGGATCTGCCTCCATGCTATGACGGCACCCTCGACCCCGCAGAGTTCCTCCAGCTCTATGAGCTGAGCATCAAGGCGGCAAACGGCAACGAGAAGGTCATGGCGAACTGGTTCCCCATGGCCCTCAAGGATGACACGCGCTCTTGGCTCCTGAACCTCCCAGTGGGCTCGATCTCCTCCTGGGACGAGCTCCGCGAGCGCTTCATCACCAACTTCCAGGGCACTCGCGACCGCGCCCCTGCAGCAGACGACCTACGGCGCATAAAGCAGCAGCCGGGCGAGACCTTGCACAAGTACATACAGCGCTTCACAAACGTTCGCCTCAAGATCCCGAAGGTGTCGGACGAGGCCATCATTTCGGCGTTCTCCGAGGGCGTCCGGGATGTCAAGATGAAGGAGGAGCGCGCCATACACGAGGACTTGTGCTCGGCTCTGGAGATGTTCAACATGGCCGCCAGGTGCGCGAGGGCAGAGGAAGGTCGCCTCTCCCTGCTGGAGCTTCCGAAGGTCGATCCTGAAGACAAGAAGGGCAAGGCTAAGGAGGTAAAGTGCAAGGGCCCCGCTATGCTCGCGGTTGAACCTGAGATGAAGCACGGCTGCGACCATGCCGAATCCACCAGGGGCAGCTGCCCATTTTGCGTCTTCCACAACGTCCACAGCTACAACACCAATGACTGCCAGGAGCTTAGGGCAATCCGCGACGGGCGCCTTGGCCGCCGTCCCGAGCGCAACGACCGTGGCTACGGCCGCGGAGGAGGCCACGGTGGAGGCCGCTGGGACAACCGCGACCCCCGCCAGGACTGGCGCGATCAGCCTTGTGAGGACCGCTGGCAGGGCCAGCCTCACGACGGCCCCTGGCGTGACCAGCCCTGCGAGGACCGTCCTTAGGGCAATGCTGGCCTTCCTTCGCTGTCGCCGCCTCCAAGGAGAAATGACGACAACCGCCAAGATGATGGGGCTGGGGGCTTCCAGGAGCCATGTGCGATCGCTTGCATCCTGGGTGGTGCTCAGGTCCCTGCCTCTCATCGCATCTTCAAGCAGTTCACTCGCAAGGTGAACGCGGCCCTTCCCAAGCTTGAGGCGTCGCGTCCCCTCAGGTGGTCCAAGTATGCCATCACATTTGACTCTACGGACCAGCTCAAGTGCTCAGCCACCGTTGGCGCACTCCCGATGCTCTGCGCGCCGATCATCAGCAACGTCCTCGTCACCAAAACCCTCAACGACGATGGCACGGGGCTCAATGTTCTTTCCGTTGAGACATTCGAGATGCTCCAAGTGCCCTACGATCAGCTTTTGCCCACCAAGCCCTTCTCAGGGGTGACCGATGGCTCCATCGTCCCCATAGGGCAGATTCGCCTCCTTGTCACCTTCGGCAAGTGTGACAACTACCACACCGAGCTCATCGACTTTGATGTCGCTCACATTCACCTCCTGTACAATGCCATCCTCGGGTATCCGGCCGTCGCCAAGTTCATGGCGGCAATTCACCACGGCTACAACGTCCTCAAGATGCCAGGAAGTGGTGGTGTCATCACAGTTGCTTGCGGCGAAAAGGATGCGGTGTGCTCCCTCGAGCGTGTCTACCAAGCTGCGGCGCTCGAGAACTCAGATGGCAAGGGTGCCATCATGCCTCCTGAGGCCAGCCCCAAGAAGAAGAAGCAGCTCCTCCCAAAGGGCCATCAGGAGGCTGGGGCGCCCGACGGTCATGCCTCAGGCCCCTCGCGCACTGCTGGGGCGCCTTTCCCTCTTGCATAGGAAGGTGCGCCCAGCGCCCCTCTCAGGACGGGCTCGGGGGCTCTCATCTGGAGGGCCTCTAACCTGACCAGCATCGTGAGGGCAGCGTTCAGGCACCACGTGGGGGCGTGCTTCAACACGCGCCCCGGTGAGCAAGGTGTGAGGCGCGAGGCGCTCAGGAGTTCTTCACCAAGGCAATCGAGGAGCATCAGGAGGCGTGAGCCATGCGTGACGAGCATCGCCCCGCGTCATCCAGTGCGGCTGCCGCCCCTGACATGGGTGGCGAACTGCGCGTCTGCATCAACATCCCAGGCCTCAATAGGGCTGCTTCGCAGGACCTCTTCTGGCCGTCCCACATCGGTCGGAGCGGGGGCTACCGCTGCAGCTACGTCCGCATGTCGTTCGGCCTGCTAAACGTGGCCACCTCGTACAAGCGCCTCATCCAGGGAGCCTTGGTGGCTCACGAGGCCAGGCACCATGAGGTCCTGACCGAGGAGGTGACGGACCCTCGCGAGCCCCCCGGACCTCCGGAGCCTCCCGGGACTCAGGAGCCAGTCGGCTTGTGAGGAGCGATTTCTACAGTATGCATCTTCAACTACTTCAACGCTTCTACAACGATCATGCCAGGTGACTTGTTGGTTTGTTCAACTGAGGGCGCCCCTCGGGCTACATCATCCTTAAGCTGCTAGGGCCCGCCCCCACAGCCGCGTCATTTTGATTCGTGTCCTCCGGACCAGTTATGCATGCTTAAATTGTTATGATAATTAACGTTATACCTGTCGACCCATCATCTATGGAGTCGCCCTTCGCGGTCTCCGCGTGTTGCTAGCTCGCCTTTTGCTCATCCCGCGACGGGGGCTATTGGCACGGCGCCTGTACTCGGGTCCGTCCCTGCTGCGCTGACAAACCTAAGAGACCGAGCTCTGGCTTGCGGCCGGCCCCACGCACGTCACCTCACTAGGTCCTTAGTGCCTTCGTCTTCTCGTGGAAAGATCACGGGCAGGATAGCAAGAGCGACTGCCATTTGTGTCTTGTCGCTAACTTGCAGGAACCTCCAGAGGCAGGATCATGAGCAGCTTCACCAACACCTCACCACCATGGAAGGATACCGCGCTGCGTGCCATGGGGCGCAACCCCTCCTAGGTACCCCCTCAGAGCCAGCCACTCTTTTCTCGTGCAATTAGCTTGCATGTTAAATGGGGGCCCTTGAGCATCGCGCCTCAGAGGCTCCTACCGGCCCTCGAGCCCTCACCCCGTGGCCTTGACCACGGCATCGCGACCTGGCATACCAGCGGCGGCCGAGCCTCGCTCGAGAGCCGGGTCCCGAGGATGTAGAGCACCCTGACGAGCGGGAGAGATGGAGTCGGTAGGAGCCTGCAGGGGGCGCCATCAAGAGAAGGGCACAGCCTAACGTCGCACAAGAAGCTCGCCCTCGCGATAAGGAAACCACTGCAGGCTCGCCAAGATAAGTCGATTCGTAGACCCGGGCGCGAACCCCATAATCAGTGTTTCATCTCTCGTGATTTCGCTCGGGCAAGGGAACTCCCCTTTCAGTCCTTCGGGAGCCGCTTGCGCGCCAAAGGGGACCTCCTAAAAATTGCGCCTCGGGGGCTCTTACTGGACCTCGGGCCACTCGCCTCCTGGCCTTGACCACGGCATCGCGACCTGGCATACCAGCGACGGCCGAAGCTTGCCTGGGAAGTGGGTCCTGTTGGCGTAGAGCACTAAGCTACCACGAGAATAAAAGGGGGGAACCGTGCCCAAGCGAGAGACGCAAACACAGTATAAATTGGGGGCACTGACATTAAGGCAAAAAGTGCCACAATCTTTACACACCCCCGCGGGGCCCTTCATGATTTTTGCGCAGGAATGAAATGAAAGGAAAGGACCTACTGAGGATCGCGACCCAGGCGATGTCATCCATGACGCCTGGCCGGCACCATTCCTCCCTCAAGCCCGAGCGCGGCGACGCGGTGGCTCATAGCTGTCGTCGTCGCTTAAGCTTGGTTCGGAGGAGGCGTCGCTGCTGCTGGAGGAATCGCAGACAAGGCCAAGGGCAAGTTCACCACGAGGGGCCTCGCCAATTTGCCGGCCTGTGAGGGGGTCGCCGTCTCGATCGCCTCCCCTGGGGCAGCACTCCAGACGTCGGCCGTACCCTCCGAAGACCTTGAAGAAGAGCGTCGATGCCCCGTCGTACTCGAAGTGGAGGGCGTGCCTCCCCTCCGATCTGCAGGTGCGGGCGATCTCGCCCCATCCCCGGGTCATAAGATGTCGCCAGAGTCGATGGCCTCGACCTCCGCCTCTGAGGCTTGGCTGCAGCAGCCGTTGTGCTGCAACCACAGCTTGACAGGCCCCCTCGGCGGTATCTCACTTGCAAGGGACCACGGGAGCCGGATCCACGTGCGCGGTGGCATTGCCGCCCACACCACAAACTCGCAGGCCGTGCCGTTGGCGTGGGCTTGCGGGCAGGGTGGCCGCACGACCATCGCTTGCTCTTCCCTATGACTCCGTCCTCCTTGACTTCCATGGCTGCTTCCACGGACGGGGCTGCACGCGCGAGCATGCGCGCTAACGGGGAAACCCGGCGGTGCACGTTTGTGCCAGGGCCGCGCTTCCATGGGCCCTGCAGAGGGCTCATGGGGGCGTTCATGCCTCTTCTTCGAAGGGAGTAGCACCGGTTCTACCTGTGGGGCCTTTCCCTTCTCGACGGCCGAGAACCTCCTCACTGGTGCCATGGATGCTCTGGCAAGATGGCGGAACGAAGAAGAAGGAGCGAGTGGCGAGAAGATGAAGATGAGTTGGGGGCTCCGCCACCTCTCCCATTTATAGGCGAAGGAAGACTAACAGCCGGCCTCTCACGCCCCATGCAATGATGGCCTTTTTGCATGCACCAGGCAATTGTCAAGTCGAGCAGTTGCTGAGGCAGCGTGGGGAAGCGGAGATGCCCACGTCCCATCAAGTGCCACGTGTCAGCCTGGTCCGCAGGCGATTGGGGCCCCCGGCGCTTCGCCCTTGCCCTTTGGCTTCGCCTCGAAGCCAAGTCCGAGCGCGCCTTGGGCCCGGGGGCTAGTGTCGGCGTTCTGGGAACTAGGGGACCCAGACTTGCCTGCCTGCGGCCCATGGCGTGGCTTCATCGACAGCCTGGTATGGCCCATCTACAAGACTACCAAGACAAGACCCTTGCGAGGGGCCAAGCCTCACGAGGCAAATGACGCCAAGACCACCCGAGGGAGCGGCCTCCCCAGGCTACCTCCTGAGGAGCAGAGATTCCTATGCAGGTGCCCAAACCTCATGAGGTTGCGGTGACGCAAGCCATGACGACCAAGGCCAGGCGGGTGCCAGCGGGCGTAGAGGAGACAGTTTCCTCTTTGGTGCTAAGGAGGCAAGCGCAGGCGTGGGTTCCCGAGGACTCAGGCAAAGGTTTCCATTCCTGTGCAATGAGACCAAGACCACCAGGACGGCAGGACGGATGTCATCACCGAGCCCACCGCAGCGTCATGCCAGAAGCTTTGCAGGCGAAAACCACCTTTCGTCAGGATAAGATGTACTACTTGTCCCCTTTCAAATTGGCCGTTGTGGAATCCCTTCCCGCCTACGTTTTGGGAAGAGGACCAAGGCCACTATAAATATAGGCTAGCCACCACCATAGAGGAGGACGAACCCCCCAGGATCAGATCCTTCCACCCTCACCAGAGCAGACCTTGCGAGGTTGTTCATCCCTTGTACTTGTTCATCCTCAGCCCCTCATGAGGCAAATCCACCACAAAGCAGGAGTAGGGTCTTACACCGCAAGGTGGCCCGAACCTGGGTAAACTGCCGTGTTCATCTTCTTCCTTGTTCCTCGAGCTAGGCCATAGGGTAACGAGCTGGTTGGCTAGATAGGTTGAGTTCTTCTCACACGCCCCAGAGTTCGAACCTTTCTTGGGTCTGCGGAGCCCCGAATCCGATAGGGTCTTTGGCATCGAATTCGCCGTTGACTTGTGAGATCGCCAAGTTTGAATCTGCCCTTACCTCGAGGCACTGCACGCCCATTGATTTGGCCATACGAAGACCGTGCAGTAGTGCTTCGTATTCGGCTGTGTTGTTGGAGTCCGTGTACATTATTTGGAGGACATACCGAACAGTGTCGCCTGTGGGGGAGATTAGGATGACCCCAGCCCCCAGTCCGGCTAACATCTTTGAGCTGTCGAAGTACATTGTCCAGTGTGAGTATGTAGAGTACTCTCGGGGTAGTTCGGCCTCGGTCCATTCGGCTATGAAATCGGCCAGTACCTGATAGTTAATGGCTCGGCGTGGCTTATATGTTATCTCGAAGGGGAGAAGCTCGATGGCCCATTTGGCGATGCGGCCTGTGGCGTCCCTATTATAGATTATATCGTTCAAGGGGACCTCTTTTGATAGTGCGGGTATCGCGATTTGCATGGCGTAAGCACCTCGCACACGTAGTAGACCGGCTTCTGGACTTGGAACTTGTGGCCCTCAGATTCCCGCTCTACGAAGAGCACCGCAGTGACCACCTGATTGGTGGCTGAAATGTATAGTAGCATGGGTTCGCCGATGCCAGATGCGGCCAGGATAGGGTTGCCAGCGAGGAGTGTTTTAATCTCCTCGAGTGCCATGGTTGCTTCATCTGTCCACTGGAAGTTCTTGGGCTTTTTAAGCAGTTTTTAGAGTGGGAATGCCTTTTCTCCGAGGCGGGATATGAAGCGGCTCAAGGCAGCCACGCATCCCGTAAGCTTCTGGACATGCTTAAGCTCTGTTGGTATTGCGAGTTGAGATAGCGCTCTAATTTTGGCCGGATTGGCTTCGATTCCTCTATGGGAAACTATGAATCCGAGTAGCTTTCCGGCGTGGACCACAAAGACACATTTCTCTAGGTTGAGCTGTCGGGGAACACAAACAGGGGTATATGTTTTCCCCTGACTGTGCACGGACGGCAAGCCAACAGGCTCGAAGATGAGATTACAAGACCAAGATCAGACCAAGCAAGGAGGATCAATTCCTTTGAAGGATCCAAAAGCAAGTCGAGAAGGCCAAGGCAAGCCAGAGGAACGAGGCATCACTAAGGGAAGGGCCTACCTTGCCGGGCAGGCAAGCCTGGCAGGGTTGGGTTTTCCCCCAGAAGCAAGCTCCCAGATCGTCCTGGCAGGCCTGCCGGGGCTGGCGGAGGCAAGCCACTCCACCGCTCCACCTCACAAGCGACACAAGTCAGTAATCGAAGCGGTGTAAAGCTCCAAGGTGACTAAGCGGCTGCTTTCTGCCACATGGCAGCCACTTCCTACAACAAACACCTCCATATGACACCCGTCCTGAGACGTGTCAAGCAAGCAGGCGCGAAGCTGGCAAAACAAGCCCAGCAGGGCTTGCCGGGCGAGCTGTGATGTGACACAGAGCGGCACATTTAATGCGCTCTGTCAGCCTGCAGAGTTAGATATGATAGCACTATTAGCTATCTAATCAGTACGCAAAGACTGATTTGCCACTGTGGTGACCCCTTTATCTATAAAAGGAGGCCCATGGCAACTGTAGAAAGGGTTGGATCCTCGCATATCCATACGCGCGTAGCCACCCTCGCCCCCAGAGCAACCTTGCTGGGCGAGTGTGCTACGTTTCACCACCATTATCCACCATCAATCCATTAAAGCAGGAGTAGGCTTTTATGCCTCACGGCGGCCCGAACCTGGGTAAAGACTACCCGTGTGATCTCTACTGTGCTGCGCGACGCTTCTCCGCTCTTTGTGCAATGTGACCATCCCCCCACTGAACCAAAAGGGTCTGATGGCCCCATAGGTGGTCGTGGTTTCCCACGACATCTTTGGCGCGCCAGGTAGGTGGCATCACTTGCGCGAAACCGAGCGCGTCGGCAGCGCATCGTCTCCATTGCTGCCCCGCCGAAGCTTTTGGCGTCGGTGGGGCTCATGAAGATATGAAGACAGAGCGGGAGAGCAGGGCCGTCCCCACACCTGCTTTGTTCGTCATCTCGTCCCACCGCGGTCGCGGCCGCGGTGAAGGTCGGCGCTGATGGTGGAATGCGTCCCACCCCAGGCGACCTAGGCGGCACGACCACCAATCGGGGGCCGTCCAGGGGAGAGGGGCAAGGCGCATGGGAACGAGGCTCCTCTTTTCATCTCTCTCCCTCTTCGGCAATCGAGCTGCTCTGACCCTGGCATCGTCAATGTCGATGAGTACCGCGCGGCACTCGGTTTAGCATTTACCCTGCTTAGGGAAATCCTGAGTAAAACGCCGGTACGAATCCATTGATCGATACCCCGGCAGGTATGCTCTGGCAAGGCCGTCCGCACTGGCGGGACTTTTGCACCAGCCACTGTCGGATTGTTCGAAAAGAGTGGAGGAGAGAAGGAGGGGCTGGGAAAGCCCGGCACCATATCCTGCCGCCCGCCAGACGCGCTTGACGTATGTTTGTCCCTGCCGGGAACCAGAGAGTTATTCGCTGGCCTCCATCTTTCCGGGTATTGCGAGCATGCCAAATGCACACAACTGGAAGGGATGGGGAGTAGCAAGAACAAAAGCTAAGTCCAAGCAATCATTTCCTTTTGATGAATCCTAGATTTTTGCATTTGTTTATCCCTCGGTTTTAGTAAGTGTTCGTACTATGAAATCCTTCATGTGATGGAACCTTGGCTAGTTCTTTGTCTGCAACCTCATTCTGTCTCGAGCCCTGCTCACAGAACGAGCGGCTGCATTGAGAGCTACCGAGGAAAAACTTGCCGGGACGCATCCACGCCAAGATGAATGTTAAGGGCCGGACCCTTACGACAATCGTGGCAATATGATACCGGCAAGCAACCCGAACATGCATAAAGACTAATCGTACGAACACGAGCATATAAGCTCAGAGGGATAAACGTGCGTTTAAGATTAAGCAGGGGACATCAGTTCCATGCAAACGTCAAATAGTACGACATCTAAACACGAAGCATACATCATGTTTTGTTACAGGATAGCATGACAACAAGAATAGCTCGGAGTTAAGCCCGGCGACCGCATGAAGCCGTTGGGACATGAAGGGCCCTGGCGGCCAGAGGGGCAGCTTTCTCTTTGGTAGCTAGAACATCAGCACCCACAAGCGGCTCCTTGAATACGTCGACAAGGTCAAGGTTTGGATGACGACAGGCGATGTTGCTGAGGACCATGAGGAGGGCATCGTGAGCAAGCTTCCGGGACTCGGTCGCGAAGCGCTTGGCCCTCCCCTCTTCATGCACCTTCAGGTTTTTGATCAGCTCGTTGAAGAAAACCCCCAGCTTGACACTGGGGACCTCCTGCCTATTGACCGAGAAAGCTGGCCCGTCCATGCCCATTGCAACGGTCTGAGCAGCAAGGCACATAGCAATGTCGACCATGCTCCTGATCCAGAGGTTCACCTGCTCGGATTGGTTCGTTAGCTTGTCCTCTGCATCCTTCCGGAGGGGCTCGGTGGTGAATAGATCTCTGGTTTCGTTGGACTCTGCTGCGCTTTCCAAGGTGCCGATCCTGGTTTTCAAATCCGTGATGGTGCCGTTGGCGGTTTCAAGACTTTGGGTCCTGGAGGAAAGCTACGACTGCACATCGCTCAGAAGGACCTCCGCCTTTCGTGCTTCCTCCTTGAGAGCCTCCATCTCCTTGGTGCTCCCGGCAAGCTCCTCGGTCAGCTTAGTCACTTGGTGACCAAGGTCAGTCCTAGCAGCGGATGCGGCAGCAAGATCATCAATGAGTTTCTTCAGTCGAGCAGCAGAATCAGTTGTAAGGGCGTCCAGGGCAGCTTTGTGCTTGTCCTCCAACTCCTTAGTGCATTGCTGCACAAGGGCTTCTAGGTCATCATCTTTGGCGCGAAGGGTGGCTCCAAGCTTCTCCTCTCGGAGAGAAATCTCTTGCTCTCTAGCGTCCAGACGTGCCTTGCGATCCGCCAAGTGCACTTCACGGGCTGTGACATCTTCCCTCATCATCAGAATCGCCTCCTGCTGCCTCATAAGTGCCTGGAACTGCTTGCCATGCCATTCGCGCAACTCCAGACACTTGTCCTTCTGCTTCTGGTCCACTTTGTTGGCGGACTCGCGTTGCTCTTTGAGCGCCTGCCACTTCTGGTCATGTCGGGCCTGCATTTCTTTGATGCCCACCGCCACGGACTCCAGGAAGGACAAATCCATTACAACAGCAACAGAATCGCCCGATTCTTCAACCCCTTGGTGTAGCGACGCCAGGATTCGCTGGAGCTCTTCATCAAACTCTGCATTCATCGATGCCGACGGGCCGGGGGCTCCAATCCTGGGCTACGCCAATGCCAGCGCCAACTGGCTTAAGGGGGATTGCGAGATCCCCACCATTGGCCCAAAACAGGGGAGGGGATCCATGGTTCGGAGGGGAATCTTCCACACGACCACCGCTCCCACCTCTGGGGCACTTCCAGAAGAATGTTTCGCCACTACCAGGGGATCTTGAACACTCCCAGCAATGGAGCCCTATCCCTCCGCGGTGGCCATCTTGGCGGCTTCGTCCGCGGCAGCCCTCCCTATGTTGGCCACCTCTTCCAGCAGTTCTGGCTCTTTGGCCTGGAGGACTGCAGATGAAAGGACAAGCGGATAATGAAAAAAAAAGGCAGAAGCTTTAGATTACCAGGATAAAGCGAGAGGGGATACATAAGAGAAAGAAAGAGAAGAGTTGAAGTTAAGTACCCGGAGAAGCCTGCCGGGCAGGGGCCTCAGCTTCACCGGCAGCCTCAGTTGCCGGGCCATGAACTCCACCCCCTGCCGCGGCAGCCACGACAATGCTCTGTGCGGGCTCATCCACGGAGGGTCTCGCTAGGGGTCCTTTGGCTAGGTCAGGAGGAGGAACCAGCCCTCCACTTTCAGGCCGGGGGCTGGGCTGGGGGCTCGGTGCGGGATCCTCCATATGGCTCCCCACCAAGTCCAAGCTCTCCACAGTCTTCGGCGACCCAGCACGTCAGAGCCTCTTCGACCGATGGATGAGGGTCTCTGATTCCTCCTCCTCCTCCCTGCCAGTGACAGCAAAACAAAAGGTCAGCCACCAAAGACAATCAAGTATACTAAAGTTATCACGGAGAGGGAAATCTTCCTTACTCCTCATCGATGAGCATGGAGCTCAAATCAAATTCCATGGGCGGCGGGGATGCTCTGCCTCTCTTCTGGGATGGAGGGGCGGAGCTTTCCGGCAGCCCCACACCTTGCTGGAGCATTGGGGGCTCTGATGAAGACGAGCTCTGCGAAGAGCTCGAGCCAGAATGAGAGCTGGAATCGCCCTCCACATCCATCGATTGCTTGGCGGGAGAAGCTTTGATCCGGGCAAGGCGAGCACACTGGCGGCACACCAAATCTGGCTTGGTATTTCTGGTGGTGGTCTTCTTCACCTTCTTGGCGGCAGGCACTGGATTTGGGGCCACCGTTCCCCGGTTAGCAGCACGCCTGCGGGGACGCTGATCCAAAATTGGCTCGGGGGCTTGAGGACCAGCCGCGAGCCACTCCGCTTCAGGCTCCACTGCCCCAGCAGCCTCCTCCTCCCTCTGGAGCTCTGCTACCGCAGAGGCTAGAGCCTCAAGCCTGAAAAACTCGTCCCTGGCAAGATCTTCCCCGGCAACCTCTTCCGTGCCCCGCGCCTCACTACCACCATGAGAAGAACTCTCATCCTCAGCTTTTCCCTTCCCGACCTTTGCAGCCTTTGCCATTGCAGCAATTCAGGCAGCTTTGTCCTCCTCAATCCTCCTCTTGATAAATGATGCTTCCATGGAGGAGGTGTGTCTATAGACGTTGGTCTCCACTCTGACAGCCCTCTCTGCCAGGGCGTTGGACCATTCAAGTTCTTCATCAAGAGTGGGCAACCGCCAATCACTTGCCACACCATGAGCATTGCAATCCGGCATCCACTTCAAGATCTGGTCCCGGGTCGAATTGACATTCAGAGGGATAATGGTTGCCGGGAGCTTGAACAGCTCGAAGCGGCCAAACAGCTGGTTGCACAGCCAGGCATGGCCATAAACGGAAAAATTGTTGGCCATGCCTAGAAGCAATCTCATCCTGTCTCCAGCATCGCCATACAACCAGGCGGATCTGTCCCTCTTGTGCAGTGGCGAGATGCGACAAAGGAGAAAATCTGCCCCCACATGCTCAATGGTTAGCCCGGCAGCCTTCAGGCGGGTGATCCTATTTATTGCCGGGCAAAGCCTATCATTAGTGACCCGAATGCGCTCCATTCCTTGCTGTGCTCGACACACGCTGTCCGTGTTTCGCAGAACTCTGGGGCTTCCTCATCCTGAATCCAGCACCAGTCACCTCTCCACTCATCCCACCTCTCGCGCTACAGACCTGGAATATAATCCCAGGACTTCCTTGCCACTCGTGGCATCCAGCTGATGTTCCCGGAGCGGTGAAATTTGTTCTCCACCCGCGGGACGAAGTAATGCCTGAACAGGTCAACATTGGGGGCGACTCCAACAAAATTCTCACACAAATGAGCAAATATGGCCATAGTCGCCATTGCATTCGGCGTGAAGTCCAGGAGGTGGAATCCATAAATCGTCATCATCACCTCAAAGAAATCAGAAAAAGGGGGGCAGAGGCCGCAGATGAAATATGCGCAGAAGAATCGGTATGAATTTGGCGGATCTTCTTCCCCCTTCACCAAAACATTGGGCGCGTCATGCCCTTTCGGGACTTTCCTCCCCCACAGGTACCCGTACCTTGCCTGCAAAACCGGGCCGTCCAGGTTCGACGGAAAGAAGACGACATCTCCCCTCTGCTTCCTGTCCAGGTCCGCCGCCCTCTTGCTTCCCTCGGCGACCACCCCCTTCGCCGCGGCCGTCTGCTTCCCTTTTTCTGTTGTTTTCTTCCCCATTCCCGTGGACGCCGGTGCGAACGGGAGAAGGAATTAGGCGGAGGAACGGCGGTAGGTGAGGGAGAGAAAGAGGGGCGGTTGTTTGGCTTGCAGAGGAAAATGATGGGAGGGCAGGACAGGCGATAAGTGAACCATGCCATTCCGTGTTTTCCTATCTTAAGTGGAAAAGGCATGGTGCGGGGACGCAACGCTCCAAAAGTTACCATTTTACATTCACTGCAACAGTCCCACGACCCCACGACTCGCAGTAATTGCACGAAGTGGACGTTGGATTGACTGGTCATCATGACGAACCATGATGAGAGCAGCCCTTTTTAGACATGTGTCCGTGCACTGGTTTAGGGCCTAACCCAACATGCCCAGCGACACGTATGGCTTAGGCCCAGGGGCTTATGTCGGGGAAACACAAACAGGGGTATATGTTTTCCCCTGACTATGCACGGACGGCAAGCCAACAGGCTCGAAGACCAGATTACAAGACCAAGATCAGACCAAGCAAGGAGGATCAATTCCTTTGAAGGATCCAAAAGCAAGTCGAGAAGGCCAAGGCAAACCAGAGGAACGAGGCATCACTAAGGGAAGGGCCTACCTTGCCGGGCAGGCAAGCCTGGCAGGGTTGGGTTTTGCCTCGGAAGCAAGCTCCCAGATCGTCTCGGCAGGCCTGCCGGGGCTGGTGGAGGCAAGCCACTCCACCGCTCCACCTCACAAGCGATGCAAGTCAGTAATCGAAGCGGTGTCAAGCTCCAAGGTGACTAAGTGGCTGCTTTCTACCACATGGCAGCCACTTCCTACAGCAAACACCTCCATATGACACCCGTCCTAAGATGTGTCAAGCAAGCAGGCGCGAAGCTGGCAAAACAAGCCTGGCAGGGCTTGCCGGGCAAGCTGTGATGTGACACAGAGCGGCGCATTTAATGCGCTCTATCGGCCTGCAGAGTTAGATATAATAACACTATTAGCTATCTAATCAGTACGCAAAGACTGATTTGCCACTGTGGTGACCCCTTTATCTATAAAAGGAGGCCCATGGCGACCGTAGAAAGGGTTGGATCCTCGCATATCCATACGCGTGTAGCCACTCTCGCCCCCAGAGCAACCTTGCCGGGCGAGTGTGCTACGTTTCACCACCAATATCCACCATCAATCCACCAAAGCAGGAGTAGGGTTTTACGCCTCACGATGGCCCAAACCTGGGTAAAGACTACCCGTGTGATCTCTGCTATGCTGCGCGACGCTTCTCCGCTCTTTGTGCAACATGACCATCCCCTGCCGAACCAAAAGGGGCTGATGGCGCCATAGGTGGCCATGGTTTCCCACGACATGAGTCGTATGTCGTAGGCCCGTAGGTTGTCGAAGGTTTGGCGTAGGTCGTCTATCAGTTGGTCGATGTGTTTGGTTTTGACAACCACGTCGTCCACGTATGCCTCGACTGTTCTGCCAATTTGGTTTTCGAGGCATATTTGAATCATGCGCTGGTATGTGGCTCCTGCTTTTTTTAGTCCAAATGGTATGGTGTTAAAGCAGAAGGGGCCGTAGGGGGTGATGAATGCGGTTGCTGCCTGATCGGACTCCTTCATCTTGATCTGATGGTATCCGGAGTATGTGTCGAGGAAGCATAACGAGTCGTGTCCAGCGGTGGCATCGATGATCTGGTCTATCCTTGGCAGAGGGAATGGATCCTTAGGGCAGGCTTTGTTGAGGTCTTTGAAATCGATGCAGAGCCGCCAGGACTTATCCTTCTTGGGTACCATAACCAGATTTGCTAACCACTTGGGGTGCTTGATCTCGCGGATGAATTCGGCCTCTAGTAGTTTTGCAAGCTCTTCGCCCATGGCCTGCCGTTTGGGTTCAGAAAATCGGCGCAGGGCTTGTTTCACTGGCTTGAAGCCTTTTAAAATGTTGAGGTTGTGCTCTGCTAGCCTTAGTGGGATTCCTGGCATATCTGATGGGTGCCAGGTGAATATTTCCCAATTTTCATGCAGGAATGTCCTCAACACCTCTTTGACTGCAGGGTCTAGCTGTGCTCCTATGGATGCCGTTTTATTGGGATCTGTTGGGTGCACTTGAAATTTGACTATTTCGTCCGCTGGCTCGAATGATGTGGGGTTTTGTCTTTTACTGAGAACCATGTCATCCCTGTCAACTGTAGTGCGTAGCGCTGTCAACTCTTCGGCCACGAGGGCTTCGGATAGTGCCTCTAGGGCGAGGGATGCCATCTTATTTTCGGCTCGCAATGCTTTGCTCGGGTCGCTTTTAAGAGAGATCACCCCATTGGGCCCTGGCATCTTGAGTTTCATATACCCGTAATGTGGTATGGCCTGAAATCTTGAGAATGCCTCACGTCCTAGAAGGGCGTGGTATTCTCTACGGAAGGGCACAATGTGAAATAGTAAGGGTTCGGATCTGTAGTTGTCGGGTATACCGAACACAACGTCCAGGGTTATGCATCCTGAGCAGTGTGCCCCCTACTGGGTATTATACCTCGGAATGTGGTATGACTGCGTTCAATGCGAGACCTGTTGAACTGCATTTTGTCTAGAGTATCCTCGTAAATGAGGTTGAGGCTGCTGCCTCCGTGCATCAACACTTTAGTCAGCCGGAAACCGTCGACAATGGGGTCGAGGACCAGTGCGGTCGGTGTGTGGTTGTTACGGGGGATTGGGTCGTCCTTCTTGTTGAAGGTGATAGGCGTGGCTGCCCATGGCTGTGCGGTCGTCACTTGATATATTTGATTGAGCTCTCGAAGAGCCTTTTTCCTTTTATTGTTTGAGGCAAACGTCTCATATACCGTGAGGACATTGTGGTCCTGTGGTGAAGCTGAGGACTTTTTATCTGGGGGTGTAAGGCCCAAGATTGGCTCACCATATTTGGCCACTTGTCTTACCACCAAACAGGCTCGAAGTCTGTGGGTTGGGTTTGCGTCTAGCAAGACCGAATGTATTGGGCATGGTTTATCCAGCAACTCGTCTAACACCGATCTGGGCCTAGTTTTCTTTTCATTAGGCTCACGCTCCGGTGACCGATTTGTGTAAGCCCATTTAAGGCGAGGCCCTCCGTAATGCGCGACGGGCTATTGCCCCATGTTCAGCTGGTGCGCCCTCCACGTGTTCTCCATGGCGCAATATTTGCGTACCATGTCTGATAGTTCGGTGAAGCTTTGAGTTCGGCGACGCGCGAGGGCGTTTAAGAGGCCCTCATCCCTGCAGTTAAACTGGAAGGCTTTAATTATTTCTTTGTCACAGCAAGGTGCCATCCTATTCTTTACCAGGAGAAATCTAGCCCAATAATGGTGGATTGTCTCATTTGGCAGCTGTTTGACATACATGAGGTCCCATATGTCTGGGTTTCCCGAATCCGGAGAGTATTCCATGTGGTGGGCAGGCGGGAAAATTTTGAGAATTCCCTCCTGCCGTGGACCCGGATTATCCTTGATGGGTGGTTGAGTCATGTCTGGTTCTGACCGCACAGGGCTTGGATCTGAACTGGTGTGCGGCCGGATAGGCTCCAGGCCGGGACTCGTGCTGGGGGTTATGTCCGGACGTACATCCGGGCTGGTGTCTGACTCCGAGCTGGGGATTCGAGTGTACACCGTCTTCAGCTTACAAGGTTGTGGCCCCTCCTGGGCCTCTTCGACTGTGGCGATGAGGTGCGTGACCGGAGGGGTGTTGATTTCTCGGTTATCGGGTTTAAGTCCGATCCAATCGTAGGCCGTGGGCCTAATAATAGAGATTCCCATTACACGGAACAGACCTGCCAATTGATCTGCCAGCTGGGCACATGGGGGTGCCAGGCACTCCGGCGACTCGGCGGGAGACCTTGCGGGCTGTCTGTCGGAGTCGGGCTTCAGGGCCGAACTCTGAGAGATGCCGGATTTTTGTGAGTTTGCTAGTCCTGGGGTCGATGCCTCTGAACCAGCGATCCTTCAATGGGAGAGAAGCCTTTGATCTAGTCGAGGTGACTAGTGGGAACGGCGTGCACTAATATGCCGCCGAAGACGAGGAGGTGACCAGGGGTGATGAAGCTCTTAGTACGGGTGTGGTCGCCATCGACCGGTTGAGCCATCGACTCTTCCGGCGATCCCACAGCGGAACTCTCAATGAAAGCACCAATGTCAGTGTCAAAACTGGCAGACCTCGGGGTAGGGGGTCCAGAGCTGTGGATCTAGGGTCGATGGGTAACAAGGGATGACGAACACAGTGTTTACCCAGGTTCGGGCCCTCTCGAAGAGGTAAAACCCTACGTCCGGCTTGATTGTATTGAATGTATAACGTGGTTTGCAGAGTAGATCTACCTCAAGATCTGCATGAGCTAAACCCTAAGGTTATGAGGTGATGAATGTAGCTCTAACCCTAATGACTACAACCCTCGGTTTATATAGACACCGATAGGGTTAGGGTTACCAGAGATAGATTACAACAAGAGGGAAAGAGATCTCATCCATCCTTGACTTGGAGGGCACACCACGGCTTCATAGATCTCCGATCACCATACGACTCCACCAGTCCGGCCCATGTACAATGGGCCGTCGCCCCGAGGACCCGTTAGTCCATGACTCCCTCACCCCCTCTCCGGGGTCTCACGTCAAGCAAGTCCAGGTAATATCTCTTCTTGACGATCTTTTTGGCGATCTTGATCGTGTTTTTTCATCTAACACCAGTACTAGTAGTACAACTTTCTGGGTGATCTTGCATGTTATTTTTGTGTGGCAAATGACGGTTCTAAATTGCTCTTTTGACCAAAACATGTGAGAGGTTGACATACATATGATTATTGCACATAACATTGATTTCTTATAGATCACTTTCAACTACTTTATGAACATCAATGCTAGCTGTAGGAAATGCAAGATTTTAGCTCTCATGCCTTTGAAGAGAGTATAGTAGCCTCAGTAACTTGTGTTATGGATATTACAAGTAATCCCTCCGCTCTCATGTCTTTGAAGACATGTTCTAGTGTCTTTGATCACTCATTTCTGTGCGTGTATGTAGTCTTATATGGAGTAAAATATTGAAAATCATCTTATATTTCTGAATGGAGGTAGTAATAAAATATTTGGTTTTTGTTTTAATTAGAACCAGGTCCGCGGTGGAGACGAAGTTCTCAAAGTCATGCCGTGTGAACTAGAAGACCTGAGGATGAGTTCTACTACTAAACTATCCAGCGGCTATGTCCTTGTCGCCACGTATCATGAACATGTGTTTTCCGGTAGCATTGTTGTCAGGCGTGTTCTTGAGGGTGTACTTCACCACAACAATTTCCTAGTTGTGCTTTCGATTACAAAGGGTGTGGTTCTTGTAAAGCTTCCCAACAAATCTAAAGTGGACTGTCTTCATCGTCATGTTTATGAGTGGAAAGACCACTCTGTTAGGTTCTCCAAGGTTGACGAGATGTCGATGGTGCCGGTAGACATCTCTCATGAAGTCCATGGCCTAGTCAGTTATGTGGGGTACATCCCATAAGTCGGTGGCAAGAAATAGTCTACAGAATTTAATTAGTGCAACTTTGCTTGTCTGTAGTAAGTACTATTGTTCAGTACTTGATTTGTGTGTGTGAACCCTGTATTGTTTAGTACTACCGCTTTTGTTGTGTGGTGAGTCCTGAGAACAATCTATGTTAATGTCTGTCCACTAAATTCAGTCTGTATATTTTGAAGTATCCAGATCATCTTTTTTGTGAGGACGGTTTATCAATTATGGTTACACTCCAATATCTGTATGCATTGCAGGGTTTATCGCACCCACCAGGATTTCCAGTCCCATGGATGTTCGGTCCATAGGATTTGTCACGACCTTTGGACTGTCCTACTTGTGGGAGTAAGCGGGGGCCCTGCATGCCACCCGTAATTGGATGATCAACCTTCAATTTAAAACTTGAACATAGTGATTTCCTGATAAGGATTCACTCGTGTCACATCAAGTAAATCTTATTGATTTACTGTCTAAATCTTATTGATTTACTGTCATGTTTTCTTACTTTTGCTGCAATTTTACGATGCAGGTTTTGCCATGTGACATTCGTTACAGAATAAACCGTTTGGTTTGCTCTATGATGGTTATTTTTGCAGGTTTCACTTCTTATGTCGTGTCAGTAATGAAGGCACTGTCCATCACTTATATTACTGGACACAATTGGATCAGTCTGTTGTCTGAGTACAATCTGAAGCCCTATGATGAACTGCAGTTTGGTGTAACAAACACGCCACAATTAGTCCTTCTCGCGTTTAAAAGAAGTGAAGAAAAAGACTGGATCAAGGTCACAGAGCCTAGTGAAGTTAGAAAGCTGAAGTATGAAATCATAGCAGACCAGAGAGGATTGCTGATGTCTCGCACATCGGTACCACCTTCAGCATCGGATCGAGCACCGGCACCTTCTCCGATGACTCTGGCTCTAGCAGTGACAGCGGCAGCAGCTCAGTCTGATCCACCAGAGGATTGGGCACCGACCGCGTCAGCAGATCAGGCTGATCTACCGGTGGATCGGGCACCGACATGGGCACCTGCTCCGACACCGGCACCAACTCCACAAGGAGCACCATCTCCGGCAGCAGCTGTGGCACTACTAGTCGCACCGGCAAGGGCACCAGCAATGGCTCCGGCACCTGCACCAACACTTGAAGTTGCACTTGCATCTGCTCCGGCCCGTGCAGCGGCAACAGAACCAACACTTGCACCGGCAACAGACTGGGCTGCAGTTCGCACTGCATATACCAAAGTCCTTACAAAAACCGACATCTCCACCTTCTTGGTAAGCATTGGCAGCCCAAGTGCTTCGTTCTTTTTTCTTTCCATGTTGTTTCACATGATTCACTATGTTGATCTAACTATTTGTGTATGTCTTCTTGTTTGCAAACAGAGAATTCCTAGAGCAACGAGGGAGTCGTTCAATAATCAGGGCGACCGTGGCCAAGTTTCTCTTACCATGCGCAGCCTTGGTGTGAATGAACCTGCTCAATATACCATAAGTACAAAGGATGGTCGCATGATGATTGATGCTAAAGGATGGTCAAAGTTCAAAACTCTATCAAATCTTGTGGTAGGGGATGATGTCAAAATCGAACTTTCTCGGCAAGGAGAGCTGGTCCAAATCAACTTTGAAATTCTTCAGTAGCAGCACGCAACTGGCAAACTGATCTATCCTCCGAGAGCTTTTGATGTAATAATATGGCATGGTGAAACAAGCGTCCTGTGTGTATAATTAGTATGACAGTATTATTTATCATGTAGGATATCGTGAAAGAATTGCAACTCTGATTGCTGGTTAGGAACTGTCATTCGATTTCATTCTAATAGCTGCCGTGCTTTATTTAATTTTCTGTATTCGCCTTGCGACAGCATCTAAAACCAGTGATGTACCGATTGCTTGCAATATGAAATGCGCTGAGTTAGAACACATGGGCCCCCAAACATGCAGGCCCACTGGCCTGTGGCCCAAAGTCCAGAACCGTCAGCCTATCTGAGTATTATATTCTCATCTGAACCCCATATTATGTTATATATATTCCCCTTGATTTTTCTTATGTATAAAGTTATGTGATACTAGTTACTCCTGCCTTTCTACTTCCTTTCGCTAATATGTGGGGCATCCAGTTACTCTTGCGGTAGGGGATATAAAAGATTTTTATATTTCTTTACAGAGGGAGTATCTCTCTATCGAAAATATATTTATGTGTAACTAGTTACTCCTACCTTTCTACTTCCTTTCGCTGATATGTGGGGCATCCGGCAACGGGGTCCATGTGCCATGCACCAAATTAGAGTGCCCAACTGCATCATAGACTCACCCGGTCGTAGCGCCGCAGTAATGCCCAATGAGCTATCAAATCACAAAAACCCCCACCTTTCCAGCAGTAGCAGTAAGCTGGACGGATGAAGCAGCAATATTTCACTGGGCCTGAATCCCCTTCTCCCTCGTCTGCTTGTTCAGAGAAAACCTCCCCTTGGCGATTGCGTAGGGTTTTCTCATGGAGAACCAGGTACGAATTCTTCACCCATCCCAGATAAATCCTAGTCCCTTGGTCGCGGGTAATCCTAGGATGGCAGCAGCCGCCGTTGATGCATTTTTATTCCTACTGAATCTAGTGTGTTTCATTTGCAGTGCCCGAAGTGCGAGGACCCTAAAAGTTTCTGCGCCCTCGGCGAGACGCCACACTTGTTCCTTCTCATCCTAACACAGGATTTTAAAACGCGCATAGTATGTTCATAGAATCCTCTTTTCTATCCATGAGGGTGGGGTTTTTTGAACATGCTGTCGACTAATTTGGAAATTTGGATTGCTATATTTGGATAAATGTACTAGTACCATGGTCAACACTGACGTGAAATTGGAAATTATTTCTAGATTTGGATAGCGAATAAATTGTGTTCTCACATTATTTTTCCTGCAGTGCATTCCTTGCTCTGCCAGAACACTTGTACTCAAGATGGTCGGCCTTGCCATAACTGAATACGCCAGTTTAATGGTCACATTGAAGACAAGCCATGGATATAAGTTCCGAGTTGGGTTCATGAACCAAGAAGATCGCTGCTTTTTTTATGGCCGAACTTGGATAAACTTTCTCAAGTGTTACGGACTGAAAGTTGGCACACAAATGTTGATGGAAATAGCAGAACCTGGTCTCATCTTCACTGTGATCTTCCACCCCAACGTCGTTCCAGTAGTTCATCCATGTTAGTTTTGTATCTAGTTCTTGCATGTTGCCTCGATTACTTCTTAATCCACCTATTCTGTCTAACTAATCACAATTTGATTTTAGAAGTAGCAACGATTTGTGATTCCCTTCTCTCATGAAGATGCTACTTCTAACTAATATTTCTTATAATTGGTGGCACGTGTAGGTTATTTCAAAGTTAAGCACACTACTCGTTTGTTATTCTATAAGAACTTGACTGTTACTGATGGCACTAAAGTTGACTGGGACGACATCCACCAGTTCCTACACTATATTGATCGTCTTGAGGTCCTTGTGGGGCGTTTCAATGGTGGAAGGCCACGTGGGATATGTGTGCCATTGGTGCACACGTTGAACAGGTCCAACTGTGTCAAGAAACTTATGGTACGAGCTATTTTCTGCTATATATGTTGTTCATAAACTCTTGCTTATACACAGTTTTACAGCTGTGATCTTCTTGAAACAAAAACTGCCCAGTTGTATTGTTCCTATACAGATGCCTGACCATGGTCGGGTCAGACTTGCGCTTGGTCACAACATGATGTTTATGTCGACCTACTCCATTTCCCTTGGAGGTGAAAAGATACTTATTCATGGGTGGTCTCAAATAATGAAGGCCCGTCCATCTTGGAGAATAGGACAGAAGGTTATGCTCATGCTTTTCCATGGCTCTAAAGCGAATATCCTGTTTATTGACCACATTGCGAGATGAAGCCGCTTTCAAAAGGTTGTGGATGTGCGGGGTGGCGCCTGGGCCTTGTCCTGGGGCTTGGTGGCCTCACCCTTGGTTAACTATAGGCAAAGTAGCATTGTTCAAGGCGTGCTTTGTATGGTTGAACCTATATAAGTACTCATACTGCTTTCAGCTATGGTTGTTAAGTGCCCCTGCTGGTTTCAGTTAAGGTTATTAAGTACTCTTGCTGCTTTTATAGTCTGTCGTGTTTCTTCAGTCTCGTCTTCCTCCGGCCGCCAAAACCAAACCAGCGCTGGCGGGGCCGCCTGCTTCCGCCTCCCATAGCTGGTTGCGCCTCAGCGCAAGCATCGCCGCACCACCGTCTCCTAAATCGTTATCGCCTACGTCTGAAGCCTCGCTGTCGTCCTCCACGCGCTTTGGTGCGCTCGCCGCGGCGCCGCCCTCTCGCGTTGTCAACATGGTCAACAAAATGGAGGAATCAGGAGAGGACTGTACGTCGAGAGGATGACAGTAGGGACCCACCATGTCCATGGCCGTACGCAAGCAAGTTCCTCACTTTTTGTTATATACACCATTGTCAGCGTATAAAAAAAGAAAATGCTTCCTCCTAGTGGTTTGCTGACATCTGGGACACACGACATTGTCAACGTATAGTCAATAGACAAGAGAACAGCACAAGATCGGGTGACACCTGGGACGTAGCTGCTCGAGTAGTATTTTTTTTTTTATTGTTGAGACGCAACAGGGTTTCAACTGGGCTGTGGCCCGTCTAGCCCAGGCTTCTATTTTTCGTTCACCACATGACCAGCCCGGCTATTTTTTCTTTGTGAAAATGGCTAGCCCAGTTTATTTTTTCTAAAGAATACCCAATCCAGGCCTACTTATTTGTCTCCGCCCTGCTGGGCTGCAACTCTTTCAAGACGGCTGCAAATCTTAAAAGTAATATGAAATGGGCTATAAATATAAAAAGCACACGACGAATTGGCAATTACTTTCAAGTTTCTGAATTTTTTCACATTTTTAGATTCCAATTTCACTGGGCTTTAACCTAATTTAAATATATCTTCAAAATACTTTAAATCTGGCTCGACATTTCGGTATTAAAAATAGTTTGGACCGCACCAAAATATGCGAAATTTAGTTTAAATTTTTAACCCTGGCCCTGGCCAACAAAAAAACGGACTGCAATAAATTGCATAAGAAGTTGCAATGAGCTATAAATTATTAAAAAAAATAGGGAATGGTCTAACTTGTGGGCCTATTAAGTTGACGCGTACGCAAGATTTTTTTTACTTATTATATATGTCAACAAACGATTCTAGCAGACGTGCCCGTTGGATGTCAATCCAACGGCCGTCGTGCTTCTTCAATCTCTGATCTTCTTGCTCCAGCCACCAAATCCAGTGCCGGTGGGACCACCTGCTCCCGCCTCCCTTGGCCGGCTGTGTTGCCGCGCATGCCTCACCACCCCCTACTACTCCCACCGCTGGCCAGGCCATCCCTCTACTTACCCTCATCCCTCAACTGTTGTGGTTTCGCCGCCTCCGGGTCATTCCCTTCCTGGGTCTCGCCGTCATCCATCGCGTTGGTGTTCTCGGCACGGTGTGGTCAACATTGTCATCAAACGACAACATCGGAAGAGGGATGTACATGGAGAGGCTGACCACAGACAGTTGGGACCCACTTGGTCCATGGCCGCACACAAGCAAGTACCTCCTTATTACGCCAAAAAGAATGAATACTCCCCATGACAGCTGGGACCCACCAGCTATATCTTGGCACGGAAGGAAGTGCCTCCTTACTAAGCGAAAAATAACGAGTGCTCCCCATGACAGCTGGGGCCCACTAGATTTGGAGGCTGACTTGTGGCCCTACTAAGTTGACACGTACGCCGGGCTTTGTCAACTTAGTCAACAAACGATTCTATCACCAGTGACCGTTGGATTGTGAACATCCAACGGTCGTCCTGCTTCTTCAACCTCCGATTTTCTTACTCCAGCAGTCCAAACCACCGCGTGCTCCTGCCTCCCGTGGCCGGTTGTGTTGCCGCGCAGGCCTCACCACCCCTACTACTCCCACCGCTAGCCAGGCCATCCCTCTACTCACCCACACCCCCTGTTATTCTGCGGAGACGGCAGCCTTACACCGTAGCCGAACCAGTCAACCCTCGTACTACCCTCCACGTGTTCCCCGGCTCCGGGTCATTCCCTTCCTAGGTCGCACCGTTGTCCACCACCTTGGTGCTCTCGGACGGCACGGTGTTGTCAACGCGGTCAACGAACAACAGCCATCAGAAGAGGACAGTACGTGGAGAGGCTGACAGCTGGGTCCATGGCCGCACGCAAGGAAGTGCCTCCTTATTACGCGCAAAATAATGATTCCTCCACCTGACAGCTTGGACCCACCGGAAGGACCTCTGTATTTCGTAAAAAAAACGTTCCCCTCTGACAGCTGGGACCCACCGGCTTTATCTTCGCACGGAAGGAAGTGCCTTTTACCCCCTGACAGCTGGGACCCACTAGGTTGAAGCGAAGGTAGCGTTATCTGTCTGGCTGCGAACGTGTATGTACATAGCGGTCGATATGTCTCTCTACCGCGATGTACCGTGACCGAGTAAGGAGCGGCACGTGTTGAAGTAGAGGCGCCGATGTAGCATGTCATGCAGTCCCGTCTATATCGTGTACACATACGTACAACCACGCTACAAGATAGTAAATATGGCTACATATGTACATACGGGCGGGGTCTCTAACGCGTACAGCGACATCGTCCTGTTCATCGGTAGCCAATCGGCTGGGTCGAAACGGAGTAAACAGCGTCGCACGTTCATCGGGAGCCAACCGTCTTGGACGGAATAGCCGAAACGAGGTCTGGCGTACCGCAGAACGGAGGAAACGGCCTTCTATTCGACTGCGTACAGTCGAAATGTGGTCCTGTTCATCGGGAAGGGTCTGGCGTATCGCAGAACAGAGGAAACGGCCTTCTGGTCGAGTGCCTACGGTCGAAACGGGGTGCTGTTGATCGGGAGGGGTGTGGCGTACCGCAAAACGGAGGAAACGGACTTGTGTTGGAGCGCCTACGGTCGAAATGGGGTCCTGTTCATCAGGAGGGGTGCGGCGTACCGCAAAACGGGACTCCCTGGCCTACTGTTCATCCACCGTCAACTGCCTCGCTCCAGCCTCCACAGGCTACTGTTCATCCACCATCGACTTCCTCCTGCCTCCACCTGCTATTATTCATCCACCGTCGACTTCCTCCTGCCTCCACCAGCTACTGTTCATCCACGGGGTCCTGTTCATCCAGCCTCCACCGGCTACTGTTCAACCAGCCCTCCACGGGATCCTGTTCATCCACCCCCAACCGGCTCGGGTGTGTGTGGCGGCCTCCTCGATCGGGGTCCTGTTCATCCAGCGGCAACGACCTCTACTACCATGGGGTCCTATTCATCCAACCCCCACCAGGAGGAACTATTCATCCAAGCCCCAACAACGGTCACTGTTCATCAAGAGGCAGTAGGTTCAATCGGCTTCTGTTAGCAGCAGTAGAGAAGGAATCGCTCGGGTTCAGTTAACAGCCAAGGGATCGATCGCTCGGGTTAAGTACTGTAGCCAGTGCAATCGCTCGGGTTCAGTAAGCGAATGCCTCGCTCGGGTTCAGTTAGAGCCCAACGCCTCGCACACATGCGCGTACGTATACGAGAGAAACACGCAAACCTCCATGCATCGCTCGGCCCCGACCACCCACCGTAACCTGGAACTCCCTGAAATTTTCCTCGCCCTCGCTTCTACCATGATTTTTTCCGTCATGGACGGCCCAAAGAATGTCATGCAGGTGCGTCTCCGGCCCGCCCAGGATGAAAAGCCCATTTTCTGTCATAATTTTTTGTCATAGAAGTAGGAGCCCGCCACATCTGTGTTGATACCGGGTTTTGTCGCAATTATCATCATAGAAGTGTCATAAGCATGATAGAAAAAAATTTGTTCGGCCCAAAATGTCACGAATGTGTCTTTTTTTTTGTAGTGTTAAGCACGCTAGTTAAGAAAAACAAGAAGTTGAAAGGTGTGTTATTAACTACAACCGACCTAACATTTAAAACAACCAAGCATAGTCATTCAAACTTGTATTGTGCAGGTCTAAGTACACTAGTTATTGTTAAATCAAATGGAAAGGCGTGTTAAAAACAACATGCTTAACATCAACCAAATATAGTCATTCATAGAGCTATTGTTAAAACTGGTATTGATGAAATTGAACTCACAGTTCATACTAGCACATATAGAACATCACATTGTGAATAACTGAAATAAACAAGGCATACTACGAACAACCAAAGATGGCAATTGAAACTAGACATATGCTAACTACAAATAACCGAACAACCAAAAACTGTTGAAATAAACAAGGCATAATGCCAAAAACCAAATATAGCAATAAATAATGGATAGGTTCTCACTACAAAAGGGGTTCGAGAAAACAAATCATGGGATTCCCCCGGTGAAGAGGCATGGCAAAACAAATCATGGGATTCCCCCGGTGAAGAGGCATGGCAAAACAAATCATGGGTTTCCTCACTTGTCACAGATGGGCTCCTCCTCGTGGTCACTGTCGATGAGGTCTGACTTGGCAGCTGAGGATCCCAAGCCAGCGTCACAGAGCGTGTTCTTCAGAAATGACAAAAGCGGCTCCATGGCAATGAAGGATGGCAAATTGTTCATAACAAGCCATAGAAGATCAGCGTAGGGCCATCGATGAGATCGAGGCCTGTTGAACTCGAGGGGTTGGGGGTGGGCAACATAACATGTGACATAGCTCGCGTCAAGCCATCGCTGTCGACGACCTTGATGTCATAGTCGGCGTCCGCGACATACCAGAATACTCTAGCCCGCTGATTGAAAGGCTGTAGCAAGTCATCGTCGGTAGCTTCCTCGGCGGCAACCTCGCCGATGTTGGGGCGAAGAGGCCGTGGTAAAGCTCTTTTGGGCCCTTCGGTCCTCGAGCTACCCGGGAAGCATAGCCGGGCTTAGGCTACAACGCTCTGGATTGGGGGAGGGGGATGGGGATCTATGGGAAAGGCGGCGTTTCATAGGCGTCATCTAAGAAACTCAGGTCGGTGAGGGTATGTATATTGGTGGGTAACCTGCACGGGTAGACCAACAGAGAGGTTGACGATGGAGGCGGCGCTGCGGTGGCGACCTAGCTAGGGTTTCGAGCGAGGGAAGGGTGGTGTGTATGTGTGTGTGTGTGATCGCAGGATTTGGGGTGTGTGTATGGAGGGGGTCCAAGGTGATGTTTGAGGAAATTCCATGGGTACTGAAAATTTTACTAGGCGGGAGTAAGATGGTGGGGCTACCAAAAAGTTGGATCAAGGGATTGAAGCAGAGCGGGACGGGAGTAACAAACATCACACACGGTTAAAACATAATAATTGTGTGTTATCAAACAGGAAAACACTCCAGCCGAGCCAATTTTTTTGAGATGGCGAGGGATGCAGGCGGGAGTAAAATGCCGGGGCTGCTAAAAATTTGGATCAATGGATTGAAGCAGAGCGGGAGTAACAGACATCACACACGGTCCACACATACTAATCGTGTGCTATCAAATAGAAAAACCCTCTAGGCGGGTAGATATTTTCGTGGTTGCGAGGGAGTAGATATTTTCGGGAGCGGTAGGGAAGCCTCGTGGAGCCCAATCTACTATGATGATGTGGGCGACAGGGGCACGGGCGCGGCACACAGGTAGTCCGAGGGAACCGTGTCTGTTGCGTACCCGAGCGCAGATGGTTGCTGCATCCGACTTGTCTGTTGTTTATAAATTTGGCAAAAAAAATACGGGAAAGGGTCAGAACACGAACACACTTGCATGTGGACCAAATATATGTATGAAAAGGGTGGTTTGATGTTCAAATACCCAATGCACAACTTTGATGTGGCACCTATCGCACAAAGCGTATGTTATTATTTCTAGTCCCCCCCACACACACACTTCGTGTCGGTGGGAGGGGAATCCTAACAATGAACGCATGCCCCCAAATAGCTAGGTCTGACATCTCTCCTTATCGTAACACAAAACCGAAAGGAGTACATCATGGTCAACCCCCCCTTTTTGCTTCCGGTCAAATGTGGATCGTGTGCGGGCCCACAAATGTGTGCTTGTGGCGCGAGATGGTTGAGACCACATACGAACCACACCTGCGGGTGGCCCAATATGTGTGTGTGTGTGTGTGAAAATGGTGTGGTGTTATATTCAAATACCCGATTCACAAATTTGATGTGGCACATGTGCCTCGCAAATTAACTGGACATCCCTGACCCCACGTAGATTCAACAAGTGTGAAGTTCCCCCCCCCCCACACACACTATACGGTAATGTGAACCAAGAGAAGAAGAATCCACCATGGTAACTTCTCTCGTTGCCGGTCGAAGTGATGGACGTCCACGCCGGCCCACGAAATATAGGCCGTCGATGATAACCAAGCGAGGGAGAGTATCCAAAGACAACCACTGCATGCATGTGCCCCAAACATATGTATGGACATGCGTGATGCATGCATATGTTTGAATACCAAAAGCATAACATTTTGATGTGGCGCATGCGTTGAAAATCGCGTAGTCCCCACACAGAGCAAGGTTCATGACGCGTCGTGTGCTCGCCCCCCGCCCCCACTTCGATCTGGTGGGAGGGATTCATGCGTACATATGCGCTCAAAGTATATTATGTGATCTCACGACATGACATGTACCGTATAAGACGAACCAAAATTTAATCCCCTCCTAATTATAAGTCAAATTAACCTCTATCATTGTCGGTCAAAGTGATTGACCAAGCGGGCACACAGATGGATGAAGCATCTCGTCGATAACCCCGTGAGTGAGTGCTACAGGACAACCGTCATCGCTTGCATGTGGGCCAAACACACGTGTATCACTACAAAAAAACCACTTCCGTGATGATACATGTTTGTCACAGTAGGTCACGTTTTCTGTCATGCATGTACATCCATGACGATTTTATGACAGAATCAAGATAGTCATACATGTGCTGTCGTAGAAGTGTTCCAAACAATACCAAAATTATCATCACAGAAGTGTCCACTTCCATGACAATAAATGGCGCGTCATGGAAGTGTTTTCGTTAAGGGTAACCGACATGTGGCATCCACCGTAACGGGTCGCCGTTAAGCTATCGGGTTTCGGTTTGGATCCGATAACCCGTTAATAGCCCGGACCAATGGGGATTTCCATGTGTAAAATTCTCAATGGCCAGAGGAACCACATGTCGGCTCAACGTTGGCACAGATATCATCCACTAATTGGATGGGAGGCGCCTATGATATGTCGACACATGGCAAGGCCCAATAGTGGCCCATTCAGATGAAAAGGCCGGCCCGTTTGACTTGGTCAAAAGGTAGCGGGCCGGCCCACGAAAAGCCTGTTAACGGCCTATTAGCATATAGCCCGCTAACTCACGGCCCGTTATGGCCTATTCGAATTAGGCCAAGTAGCGTCATCTGGGCCATCCAATATGATTCCAGCCCATTGTAACTTCTGGCCCATGTATGGCCCATGATGTCTTTCGGCCCATATGAGGCATTCTGTAACCCTGGGCCCATTAACGACCCGTGGTGAAACTGGCCCATAATGAACAGTATGTCACTTTATACCCATTAACGGCCCGTTATTCCATTGGGCTGTTTCCAGCATGTGTTATATTTCAGCCTTCTAAGGGCCCATTTATACTCGGGCTCATTTCCAGCATTCGAATACTTACAGTCCATTACTGGCCTGTTCCGCTTGTGGGCCAAATTCAGCCCGTGGCTATAGTCAGCATGTTTGTGGCCCTCTAATCGGTTGGGCCGTTCTCATAGCGTCATCAAATACGACCCACTAATGACCCGTTATGCCTGTCGATAAAATGAAGCCCGTTAAACATATCGGCCTCTTAACGGCCCATTATGCTCGGCCCATAAATAGACGATTCCCATTGTAGCCCGTTTACGGCCCGTATTGCGGTCCGTTATTGGTCCACGAATAGTACGGCCCATGTCTTGCCAATCGATTCTACGGCCCGTAGAAGGCCCATTGATTCTACGGCCCATAGAAGGCCCATGGATCCTTTGGCCCGTAGGAGGCCCATGGTCACTACACCAGTTAGCAGGACCATGGTTACAGCGGTCTGTATGTTGCCCATGGTTATTGTGGCCTAGTTTAAAAAAATAGGTTATTGTGGCCACTAGAAAAAGACGGAAAAAGAACTGCAGTGACTATAAGCAAACAACTAAACAAGACAATAAGTAAATAAATAAGCAAGCAACTAATGCTAGGCTGTGACGCCCCGGCTTAATCGTGCACTAATCATACACGCAAATGCACACGATCAAGCCTAAGGACTCACTTGAAGGAATCACAACACAACTCTAAAACATAAATAAAGTTATACAAGCTTTATATTACAAGCCAGGGGCCTCGAGGGCTCGAATACATAAGCTCGCATACAAGCATCAGCAGAAGCATCACATATCTGTGTACAGATATATAAGTAAAACAGACAGGCCTTTAGAAGGCGGGGCAAAAGAAAACACTACGATCGAAAAGGCGCAGGCCTCCTGCCTGGGACCCTCCGATCCTACTCCTGGTTGTCGGCAAGCTCGTAGTAGTAACCACCCTCGGGGTGGTAGTAGTAGTCGTCGGTGGGGGTAGCTGTCTTCGAGGCTTCATCATCTGGTTGCAACAAACGGATATGGGGAGAAAAAGGAAGCAAAGCAACCGTGAGTACTCATCCGAAGTACTCAGCAAGCAAGGATCTACACTACATATGCAACATTATCAAAGAAGGACTGTATATGTGGACTGGGATGCAGAAATGCCAGAATAGAGAGAAGGCCTAGTCCTATCGAAGACTAGCATCTTCAGCGGTCTTGCAGCATTAGAAGAGTGTAGATTAGCTCAGTATAAAGTAGTAGCAGTATTAAGTATCAACCTCGGTCAGAGATCCTTTCTCGACTCCCTGCGAGAAAGCAATCCCAGAGCCCTAGTATCGAGTTCTAGTTGTATCGATCGGGATACAACTCTGAGCGTCCGTTACCGAGGATCTGGCTATGCATAGATTAGTTCTTCCCTGCAGGGGTGCACCAACTTACCCACCACGCTCGCTTAACTCCGGCCGGACACACTTTTCTAGGTCATGCCCGGCCTCGGCCAAATGACACGCCGTAGTCCTACCTAGGCTCAGTAGAGAGGTCCCCATCGGTCTATATCCTAAGTGCTCAGGGGTCTTGGGCCATCGCCCTGTGCACTCCGGGTTGTTGCGCACAAGGTGAAGCCAGGCACCACCTCTGCCTGGATGGCGCCGGTCCGTCCGTGCCACTATGCTGAACTGGACATCTGACAAAGCTTTCGGAAGAAATGTACGACACAGAGTGCCCATACTTATTCCCGCGTGATGGTTAGTGCTATCGGGCCAGAGGCCCACTTAGATCAAATATCCAAATCGTTAGTGTATTGGTAGTGCGGTAACGAGCAGAGACTCACGATCGATGTGACCCCATCACCCCGTCTTGAGGACTTGCGGCAAGGGCTAAGAATGCCCAGCCACGCCCCGTATTTATCTCTCGGGTACCCTCCAGGTCAATCCGTCTCCACATCACTCGCGGGTACCCCTCAGGGTCGACCCGCCTTTCCAAGTAACAGTTGTAAAGTCCAAGTATCCGTGTGTCCATAACATCAGGGAATCCGAGGTATCACCCTTGTTGTATTCCTACTCGATGTATCCGTCAAGGTGAACTTAGGAGGAATCACCCTCGAGGTTCACACTTGAGGTGTTGCACGACGGCGTCGTTATCGGAAGTGGTGAAGGAGGAATCACCCTCGATGACCATGACCGAATAGCTACTCTAAAGAGTTAACATCAGAAGTGCTAAATGAGGTATCACCCTCGGCACTCAATGGTAACGCTGCAGTGTTGTACAACTAAGGGGGTGATGTGCGGTGCCGGGGCCTGGTTGTCGATCACGTTGATCGAGTCATCTGATAATCCAGCGGGGCAACTGGGACAAAGTGGGGTCTCTAGTGGGTCTCCATCCAGCCTATACTAAGTAGTTTAGGATAAGCAGGTAGGTATCAATAGCAAGTTACAATAAATAGGCTATGCATCAGAATAGGATAACTCAAAGCAGTAGCAAATTCTAATGCAAGCAGGAGGGAGAAAGAATAGGCGATATAGGCATGTTCAAAAGGGGGTGCTTGCCTGGTTGTTCGGCGAAAAAGGCTAGGTCGTCAACGATGTCGTCGGGCTCCTGAGCTGCGTCGGTCTCGGGAACTGCGTCGGTCTCGGGGTCTACCGAGAGAGAAGAGGGGGAGGAAACAGATAAATACACAGCAAACATATGCAACACAGAGCATGCTGTGCTAACATGCAGTGCAGGGTTGCCTAAAGACATGTCTAAATCATATTAGTTATTTTAGGATTAAAGTTGGATTTATTAGCTGGTATGTATGCACTATTCATCTACCGGAAACAGGCTAAAATTTGTGAGTTCACCTCCATAGAGGGTCCCGATAAGGAAACAGATGACACGGTTGGATTCGTCTTGTCATTCTGAGCAATTTTCATGTATAAAGTTTTTCGATCCGAGTTACGGTTTAATTTCTACGAATTTCTAAAGATTTAAACAATTTCCTGAAATTTATTTTTATTTATTAAATCAACATTATCAGAACAGTGTATGTGTGACGTCAGCATGAGGTAACGATGACGTCAGCAGTCAACTGGTCGGCTGACCAGGTCAAACCTGACATGTGGGGCCCAGATGTCATACACAGGGGCTAACAAAGTTTATATTTTAAGCTAATTTTATTTAGCTAAGCTGTTGGGCCCACCTGTTAGTGTTAGATTAGGTTAATTAAATTTGTTTTAATTAGATCTGTTAGTTAGAGGGCAATGGGCCCTATTGTCAGCGACTGGGCCGCCTAGTCAGCACATGTTGACTCGGTTAATTGGCTGCGGGGCCCAGCGGTCAGTGGCACGGGGCAGGGCCCGCGGCGCCAGGTCAACACGACGGCCGGAGCAGCGCCGGCGACCAATCCCGCTGCGGATGTTCGCCGGACTTGGCCGGAAGGTTGCCACGGGGCTCGGTTTGCAGCGGGGCTGGGGGCATTCGGACGAGGGAGCTACAGCGCATCTAGTGGTGGGGTCGGCCTCGCCGGAGTCGCACCGGAGCGGCGATGGCGAGCATGGCGGCAGATGGCGACGTTCGGGCGTAATGGCATTCGGCGCAGCGGGGCATGGCAAAGCATGTGCGGGAGCATGCTGGGCCCACACGGACGCGCTGAGCACAGCTATGGACTCGGACGACCTCGACATCGACTACATCAACGGCGGCGAGGTACACGGCGGAGGCGGAATCAGGCTTGACGGAATCGGGCACTAGAGGTCGAAATCGACGGCGAGAGGGAAAGAGGAATGGGGAGAAGCTCACTGGCATGGCAGAGAAGGCCCAGGGATGGCTCGAGGTAGCCAGAGTTGACGACGGCGGTCGTCGGAGCAGAGGAGGAAGAAGAGGTCGTGGCAGGCGCTCCGGTGGCTCCCAGCACGGTCCGGTGGCACAAGACGATGAAGTCGACGACGCTGGAGCTACTGGGCAGATCGGCGGGGCCGGAGAGGCTCAGTGGCTACGGGATTCACGGCGGCGCGGCGGCGACCTTTCGGGCGCTAGGGGGTGAGGACGAACAGGCGAGAGGAGGAGGGGAAAGTGGGCGCTAGGGTTAGGAGGGGTGGCACGGTGTCACTTTTATCCCCCGTCGGAGCCGCGGGATCAACGATGCGTGCGGCATCGGCAACCAGGGCGGCTCCGGCGTCGACACGAGGAGAGAAGAAGGGGATGAGCTGCGAGGTGGGCTGGGCCGGCTCCTGTAGCTCGCAGGCCTAAGTGCACAGGAGGTGTTTTCCTTTTTCTTTTTCAGTAAAAGAAGAGAGCTCCTGTTTGCAAATTGTTTTGGCACCAAAAGAATTTTGTCTGAGTGGAAACTTGGCACATAATTTGCTGACAAAATACTGAGATGGTACAAAAAGTTTGGGGCCATCACGAGTTGTCCAAGCATTTTCAGAAAATGAAAAGGCCATTTAAAATGCTGCTGGACCAGAGAATAAACTCCCAGGGGCAAATTGGGAATTGCAAAAATGTTGATTTCAACATGACAAATATTTGGAGATTATTTTCCATGGGATGAACTATTTTGTTTGCATGACAGATGAAATAAATATTTGACATGCATTTGAATTTTGAATTTGAAGCAGATTTTAGACAAGTGGCATTTGGCTTAGTAAAGCATGATGTCAATGCCACCATAAGAGGGGGATTACTGTAGTGTGAGGCTGGGGATGTTACAAATCTCCTCTACTACAAGAAATCTCATCCCAAGATTTAAGTGGGGAAGTAAAGAGTAACTTCGGGAGAACTGACCCTTATAGGGTTAATTATCAGGTGAACAATTCAGGGAATGTGGCAGAAGTATTTCTCGAGTTGAAACTTAAGAAAACATCGAGAGCAAGGTAAGAGGTTACAATAAGAGGTTTCAAGTGGACAGACAATCATTTGATGCTTGAAGTAAAGTGTGAAAGGGGTTCAGAGCATCGGGAATAGATCATCTCTCGGAGGGTGGCTCATGACATGATACGAAGCCAAATGCAAGAATATTTCGGAATCAAGGTTGTTCAGGAGAGTCAGGTTCCGATCCTGTGGAACTGTGATGAGGGTCGATCGAGAGTAGGAAGAACGGTGTCATCTTACCGGTCACGACAACAAGGTATGTCAGAGGATAGTCTGTCAGTTTTGTCGGTGACCACATCGGTACCAAGTGCGAGGGACGAAGAGAACCATTTTCCTGCTCGTAAGAACGAGGCAGACAAATAAGTTAAAGTTCCCGTCCATCGGTGGTTACCGAAATGTCATCAACAATAGTAACAGGGTCTTACTGACCGAATTGTACCTTGAGGTGTTTTTATAAGCAGAGAATTATTTCTGCTTATATCATATAGATCAAAAGAAAGACTAACAAACCAATGGAAAGGAAAATGTGATTATCAGGATTAATCAGACCAAATGAAAGGAAAAATGTGTTTGCACACAAAAATTGAGGGTATATCTTTCCCAAGGAAAGGCGGAGCATGATATACATGATAGGACAGCAAGTTCAAAAGTATTTAGACAAAGGGGCGAGGGAAGAATCATGATATTGCCCACACCACGGTGTTTTAATAATTGATCAAGAAACATGTTAGCATTGCGCTTCCAATGTTCTTGTTGATATTCGGAATACGATAGTCATGCTTCGAGGTAGCAATAACATGGTATTTCGTGTAAGAGTTGGATCTGAAGATCACAAGAGATACAAAGGAACACTACCATAGTTATCTCGGAACGTAAGGAATAACCAAACACAACCAGGTCTGTGTTGGCAGGAAATCAAGGATGTCATCGATGATATCACAACTCATCGAGGGGCAGGGATGGTATTTATAGCCATGAATTTGATTGATATCCTGGAAGAGCTCAGAATGTTGATGATGATCATGACACATTTGTCAAAAGATTTCATGAAGATGTAATCGATCGGCGATGACATCGTGTCAAAGGAATGATGAAGCGAAAGGTTATCGGAACCACGATTGCAAAGGATCAATTCACAGATACAAGATAAACTTATTCCAATGAAATAATTATTTTTACGAGCAGCTTCCATGATGAGTTCTACATTGGGTCCATGGGCATGAACACAAAGTTCAAGGTCGACTCCCACTTCTCCAATGCATGATCTTTCATTCACTGCTCTGTTAAAATTTATATGATCGTGAAGAACTACCTGGTGAATTACCAGAGGAGTATGACCCGTGAAAATTATCGGGTTCACACAGATCAAGAAGGCATAGGTTCAACCCATTGGGGCATCTTAGGAACATATACCACAACTTCAGGAGTAAATAACACAAGCTCGATGGTAGAGCATGGCTGACTAAAGGAGAGGATACATTTTACCAAAGGCATTATGTATCAGGGGAGAACTTACAAGATTTCAGATGTTAAGGACACTGTCGGATAACAACCGAACAATGGATCTGGTGGTCCTCATGGGATCTGATGTGAGAATCGGTAATCAATCAGAGGGAGAAGGGATGCAAAGGCATCGGCTTATAGAAACATCTGAATAATTCGATGCTTAAATAAATAAAAAATTGATTTCTAGATCGGTGTATCAGAATCAGATGCTCTAATCGAGGATGGATAAGTTGAACAGACTTAGAGGCGCACCCAATCAAATCTTGATTGGGCAAGAACCAGCTCATATCCGAAATGATGTCTGAGCCGGAAAGAAGATTTCTAAGGGTTAATTGATGATTGCGAGTATTCGCTCACACGTTGAATCAATACGATCAGAATGATAGTGACAAGGGGTATCAACGATGTTTACTTGATATATGGAACTAACCATAATGCAAGCAGATCAGAAGGATATCAAAAGCATTAGGCTGCAGCAGATTTTTGGGAGATCGAAAAGCAATACGAGGTATTTCGTGAAACACAAGAACATCTGGGGTGAACGAATCCTGGGTAAATGAATTATCCGCAGTGCGAGAAGAAGCTGCAAAGCAGAAGCACAAAGGATTCTCGGAACAACGAAGAGTATTGGGGTAACTCGTACATAAAGGAGTAACTGGGAATGAAGATACAAATGGCAAAGATGTTATTCACGGGGATTATCGGTGGTCAGGAACTACAAAGCAGTGGGCACAGGGTCTCGGAAACATCGAGGAGTATCTGCAGAATCTTCTGACGAAGCAAGCGATCATCTATAGTGAAGGGGCTCTCTGGGATGAAGTGGTTACGAGAACCTAATGTCAGAGTTAGCAAATTCATTTAACCCGAATAGAAGAGAGATCAGAGTCCCAGAGTAAAGACGAGGAATAAAAGATCCTAATACCACCCAATTGCCGACGTGGGCCCGTAAGCCACACAGCCATGTTAGTAAAACAGTTTTGGACGACTAGACTCAACTTCGGCCAAGGAGTTGGAAAGGGGGATTCCTACAGGCAGTCGGCTCTGATACCAACCTATGACGCCCCGGCTTAATTGTGCACTAATCATACACGCAAATGCACACGATCAAGCCTAAGGACTCACTTGAAGGAATCACAACACAACTCTAAAACATAAATAAAGTCATGCAAGCTTTATATTACAAGCTAGGGGCCTCGAGGGCTTGAATACATAAGCTCGCATACAAGCGTCAGCGGAAGCATCAGATATCTGAGTACAGATATAAAAGTAAAACAGATAGGCCTTTAGAAGGCAGGGTAAAAGAAAACACTACGATCGAAAAGGCGCAGGCCTCCTGCCTGGGACCCTTCGATCCTACTCTTGGTCGTCGGCAAGCTCGTAGTAGTAACCACCCTCGGGGTGGTAGTAGTAGTCATCGGCGGCGGCAGCTGTCTCCGAGGCTCCGTCATCTGGTTGCAACAAACGGATATGGGGTGAAAAAGGAAGCAAAGCAACCGTGAGTACTCATCCGAAGTACTCAGCAAGCAAGGATCTACACTACATATGCAACATTATCAAAGAAGGGTTGTATATGTGGACTGGGCTGCAGAAACGCCAGAATAGAGAGAAGGCCTAGTCCTATCGAAGAGTAGCATCTTCAGCGGTCTTGCAGCATTAGAAGAGTGTAGATTAGCTCAGTATAAAGTAGTAGCAGTATTAAGTATCAACCTCAGTCAGAGATCCTTTCTCGACTCCCTGCGAGAAAGCAATCCCAGAGCCCTAGTATCCAGTTCTAGTTGTATCGATCGGGATACAACTCCGAGCGTCCGTTACTGAGGATCTGGCTATGCCTAGATTAGTTCTTCCCTACAGGGGTGCACCAACTTACCCACCATGCTCGCTTAACTCCGGCCGGACACACTTTTCTGGGTCATGCCCGGCCTCGGCCAAACGACACGCCGTAGTCCTACCTAGGCTCAGCAGAGAGGTCCCCGTCGGTCTATATCATAAGTGCTCAGGGGTCTTGGGCCATCGCCCTGTGCACTCCGGGTCGTTGCGCACAAGGTGAAGCCAGGCACCACCTGTGCCTGGATGGCGCCGGTCCATCCGTGCAGCTATGCTGAATTGGACATCTGACAAAGCTTTCGGAAGGAACGTACGACGCAGAGTGCCCATACTTATTCCCACGTGATGGTTAGTGCTATCGGGCCAGAGGCCCACTCAGATCAAATATCCAAATCGTTAGTGTATTGGTAGTGCGGTAACGAGCAGAGACTCACGATCGATGTGACCCCATCACCCCGTCTCGAGTACTTGCAGCAAGGGCCAAGAATACCCGGCCACGCCTCGTATTTATCTCTCAGGTACCCTCCAGGTCAACCCGTCTCCACATCACTCGCGGGTACCCCTCAGGGTCGACCCGCCTTTCCAAGTAACAGTTGTAAAGTCCAAGTATCCGTGTGTCCATAACATCAGGGAATCCGAGGTATCACCCTCGTTGGATTCCTACTCGATGTATCCGTCAAGGTGAACTTAGGAGGAATCACCCTCGAGGTTCACACTTGAGGTGTTGCACGACAGCGTTGTTATCGGAAGTGGTGAAGGAGGAATCACCCTCGATGACCACGACCGAATAGCTACTCTACAGAGTTAACATCAGAAGTGCTAAATGAGGTATCACCATCGGCACTCGATGGTAACGCTGCAGTGTTGTACAACTAAGGAGGTGATGTGCGGTGCTGGGGCCTGGTTGTCGATCACGTTGATCGAGTCATCTGATAATCCAGCGGGGCAACTGGGACAAAGTGGGGTCTCTAGTGGGTCTCTATCCAGCCTATACTAATCAGTTTAGGATAAGCAGGTAGGTATCAATAGCAGGTTACAATAAACAGGCTATGCATCAGAATAGGATAACTCAAAGCAGTAGCAAATTCTAATGCAAGCAGGAGGGAGAAAGAATAGGCGATATAGGCATGTTCAAAAGGGGGGTGCTTGCCTGGTTGCTCGACGGCAAAGGCAAGGTTGTCAACGGTGTCGTCGGGCTCCTGAGCTGCGTCGGTCTTGGGAACTGCGTCAGTGTCGGGGTCTACCGAGAGAGAAGAGGGGGAAGAAACAGATAAATACACAGCAAACATATGCAACACAGAGCATGCTATGCTAACGTGCAGTGCAGGGTTGCCTAAAGACATGTCTAAATCATATTAGTTATTTTAGGATTAAAGTTGGATTTATTAGCCGGTATGTGTGCACTATTCATCTAACGGAAACAGGCTAAAAGTTGCGAGTTCACCTCCGTAGAGGGTCCCGACAAGGAAACAAATGGCACGGTTGGATTCGTCTCGTCGTTCTGAGCAATTTTCATGTATAATGTTTTTCGATCCGAGTTACGGTTTAATTTCTATGAATTTCTAAAGATTTAAACAGTTTCCTGAAATTTATTTTTATTTATTAAATCAGCATTATACAGAATAGTGTATGTGTGATGTCAGCATGAGGTAACGGTGACGTCAGCAGTCAACTGGTCGGCTGACCAGGTCAAACCTGACATGTGGGGCCCACATGTCATACACAGGGGCTAACAAAGTTTATATTTTAAGCTAATTTTATTTAGCTAAGCTGCTGGGCCCACCTATCAGTGTTAGATTAGGTTAATTAAATTAGTTTTAATTAGCTCTGTCAATTAGAGGGCAGTGGGCCCTATTGTCAGTGACTGGGCCGCCCAGTCAGCACCTGTTGACTCTGTCAACTAGCTGCGGGGCCCAGCGATCAGTGGCACGGGGCGGGGCCCACGGCGCCATGTCAGCACGACGGCCGGAGCAGCGCCGGCGACCACTCCCGCGGTGGATGTTCGCCGGACTTCGCCGGAAAGTCACCACGGGGTTGGGGGCATTCGGACGAGGGAGCTACAGCGCATCTAGTGGTGGGGTCGGCCTCGCTGGAGTCGCACCGGAGCGGCGACGGCGTGCACGGCGGCGGACGGCAGCGTTCAGGCGTAATGGCATTCGGCGCAGCGGGGCACGGCAAAGCATGTGCGGGAGCGTGCTGGGCCCGCACGAACACGCTGAGCATAGCTATGGACTCGGACGACCTCGAAGTCGACTACATCGACGACGGTGAGGTACGCGGCGGAGGCGGAATCGGGCACTAGAGGTCGAAATCGACGGCGAGAGGGAAAGAGGAATGGGGAGAAGCTCACTGGCGTGGCAGAGAAGGCCAGGGGATGGCTCGATGTAGCCGGAGTTGATGACGGCGGTCGTCGGAGCAGAGGAGGAAGAAGATGTCGTGGCGGGTGCTCCGGTGGCTCCCAGCGCGGTCCGGTGGCACCGGACGATGAAGTCGACGGCGCTGGAGCTACTGGGCAGATCGGCGGGGCCGGAGAGGCTCGGTGGCTGCAGGATTCACGGCGGCGCGGCGGCGACCTTTCGGGCGCGAGGGGGAGAGGACGAACAGGCGAGAGGAGGAGGGGAAAGTGGGCGCTAGGGTTAGGAGGGGTGGCGCGGCGTCGCTTTTATCCCCCCTCATAGACGCGGGATCAATGACGCGTGCGACATCGGCGACCAGGGCGGCTGCGGCGTCGACACGAGGAAAGAAGAAGGGGATGAGCTGCGTGGTGGGCTGGACCGGCTCCTGTAGCTCGCAGGCCTAGGTGCACAGGAGGTGCTTTCCTTTTTCTTTTTCTGTAAAAGAAGAGAGCTCCTGTTTGCAAATTGTTTTGGCACCAAAAGAATTTTGTCTGAGTGGAAACTTGGCTCATAATTTGCTGACAAAATACTGAGATGGTACAAAAAGTTTGGGGCCATCAGGAGTTGTCCAAGCATTTTTAGAAAATGAAAAGGCCATTTAAAATGCTGCTGGACCAGAGAATAAATTCCCAGTGGCAAATTGGGAATTGCAAAAATATTGATTTCAACATGACAAATATTTGGAGATTATTTGCCTTGGGATGAACTATTTTGTTTGCATGAGAGATGAAATAAATATTTGACATGCATTTGAATTTTGAATTGAAGCAGATTTTAGACAAGTGGCATTTGGCTTAGTAAAGCATGATGTCAATGCCACCATAAGAGGGGGATTACTGTAGTGTGAGGCTAGGGATGTTACATAGGCTATTACGGCTATTACACATATTGCATCCACCAGGCATCAAAGTTGGCCACTAGTGCAAGTATAGGGAACAAAGTAACATATTACATACACTGGCCGTCTAAATTGTCCACGAGTGCGAATAAACGTGGGAGCAAAACAAGTCCATAACTGAAACAACTTCAGAAGAGCTCAAGAAACGTTATCCTGGGTATCCACCATGCTGGCAATAAGCATAGCAAGCTTATTAGCTTTCTCCTGTTTGGCGCTAAAATCCTACAACGCTTGCTATTGCACCAGAAAGTATGCATCTGAATTCTCCAGGGACTTCCGCAGCCCTTCGGCTTCTTGTCGCAGCACAGCTGATCGATGTCTTTCAGCTTGTAGTTGAGACTCAAGAAACCGAACTGATTCATACAGTGAGTTTCAAGAGCTTGTGCCAGCGGTAGTGGCCAGTAACTCGAACACTACATCAAGACAGGACTTTGGGGTTGTCTCATTGTCTTCCAGATAGTTTTCCTTAGCTATTTTATCAGCTTTGTTAGAGACCAACATGGATGTCTCACTATCCCGAACCTTATCTGCATTACTTCCTTTACCATTTCTTAATAAGGTACTCTTCCCCAATATTCTGTCAGCATTCTAAAAGAAGAAACAAGCGGACACATAACAGGTTTAGCATGTAGTATATGAAATTCATTTCGGTGAACCAGCTCAGTAGTAAGGTGGACAGGATTAAACTACCCAAGTCTTCTATTGTGAAGTAGTACATAATAAAAGCATCAAACAAACATATATCTATGTGTTGTGGTCACTTCATTGTCTTGCCAAATCAAAAAAGAGACATAGTTCAAATCATATCAGTTCAAGACAAAGCAGCATTGAAAGAATACAAGTGTGGGAAACTACACAGCACAACAAGATTTCAGATGGGTACCACGGGTATACATGTACAACAACACTATTGGCTCTGTTGTGATGCTAGTAATGTGCATGATATGAGAAGTCAACTGTATACACAATTGAAATTGAAATCAACAGAGCAATTTAGAAGAGCAAACTAGTTAAAGAAACATGTTTAAACATACCTGTTGTGCCATTGGAGTTTCGATTGGATCCTTCAATTTAAAAATAAGTCTGTATGAGTAAATAAAGTGATACAAGAGCAAAGCAGTATGCACCATAGCAATGGAATCTTAAATGAGAACAATTGTTCTTCAGGTTTAAGCACTTGTTCTACACGAATAGAGTACAGTAAGACGCATGCATATAGTACTTCAAAATAAAAAGAATGATCTCATAGACCTTACCACATTCTTGCCTCGGGACCAGTACAGAACAAGCGTTCCTAGTCATCGTCCCATAAATTTGTCTCAGGCGAAAGTAAGGGAATTTGATGAGTTTCCTTGCCAGTGAAGTACATTTTCTTCAGGTAATTCCGATACTGCCACAAAGCATTCTTGAAGGTAGCAGAGGTATTAGCACAGGTTACCTCATCCTGAGTTTCCAAATCGGTCCTTCTCTATAGAGAAAAATGGGAACATTTGCTATATTATAACCAGCATGGAAGTAGAATGTATGGGACAAAGCAAAGTAATTGCCTTGAATAACATTACTTACACATAACTCATGGACGAACACCTGCAACTGGCTTTTTCCTTCATCTTCAGTATAATATTTCCATGATGGGAAGATACGCACATAGGATTTAACAACATCAAATGCGATAGATGCTAAAGTATGAATGGCTGGTTGTGCTTCATCCATAGGAATAGGTGTACTAACTGGTGGAGTTGGGGTTCGCCATGGTAGTCCTGGCGCTTTGGGCACTGGAGCTGCCTTACTAACTATTGTTGTTTGGGAGCTCTGTGTTGGAGATGGTGCTGTGTCAACTCAAACTGGATTACTATCTGCTGGGGTTGGGTTGGATTGGGTGAAGCTGGTTCTCTGTCCATCGGACTAGGGGTACAATCTGCGAGAGTCTGGGTTATGTGTGGTAGGGCTGGTTCTTGTGCATGTACAACCGGGGTGCTATCTCCACCAAGAGGTAGCACTGTTTTATTTGAAGACCGTGTTTTTACTCCACTAGATACTGCCATCACCCCCTCCAATTCAAATGGCTGATAAACAAGAAAAGTAGTTGAATGTATAGACCTTGTATGAGAGACATATGCCATAGATAGTGTGGAGAAAAGAGGGCATGAAATAGTTCACATATATATTGTTTAACTAAAAAGGATAGCATGACATAATTTCGCATATATGATGTCTATCTAAACTGGATAACATAGCATGACATAATTCAAAGATATGATGACTAACTAAACAGGATGGCATGAGATAATTATATGATGTCTTTAGTAAACAGGTTCACATGACATAATTCACATACATGTTGTCTAAGTAATCAGGATCGCATGATATAATTCACATATGTGATTTATATACAAAGCAGATGGCATTCACATATATGATGTCTGAACTAAGAACATGGTGTTGAATATTGTTTATATGATGTCTAAACTATGCAATGCAAGACACCATATGCATGATATGAGCAGTGTAACCATGCCAAGTTAGAGCATACACCTCGATGGGGGAATAGGACTGGTCATTTGTCTCTGAATCCATCTCTGAGGAGCTATCTGGACCTAGCAAGAGATCTGCTTCGACAGGTAGCATTGTCTGCACGGAAGACCTTGTTTTCACTCCAGATTTTTTCATCACCCACTCAAATGGCTGATTCAAAGGAAGAGTAGTTGAATGTACAAACATTGTCAAAAAATGGAAATGTAATGAAGAAAAGGAATGGCAAGATATAATTCAAATATATGATGCCTGGCTAAATAGGATGGCATTGCATATTTCACATATATTATGGCTGGCTAAAAAAAGATAAGATTGCATAGTTCACATATATGATATAGAAACTAAATAGGTGGCATTATAGAACATGTCTAAACTAAGCATATGACATATATGATGTCGAAAGTAAGCACTGCAAGGCAACATATGCATGATGTAACCAACATCATTATGCCAAGTTAGAGCAAACACCTCGGGTGGTAAATAGGAGTGGTCAGCTCCGTCTGAATCCGCCTCTGAACAGATATCTTCCTCTGGATTACAATCTGGAGGAGGGGGAGGGTTTGCCATTGCACCCACCATGGAGCGATGTCTGCATGACATTGTATTGCCGCACAAAACTCTTCTCTTTTTCTCTACATGTTCAGCATGACTGTGTACAATATCTGACATGCATACAAAAAAAAATATAGTGAGATTATGTAAGGAGAGCATGCAGAAATCTAGAGTGATGGTAACAACCAGTGGATAGATTCAAAAACAATGATAGCAGGCTGATAATAGCTTTAATTTAATAAAAAGACAGATGATGATTGCTTTACTGTTTGTTTCCCATCCAAGATGAACAAACTGTTTGTTTCCCACCCAAGATGAACAACAGACATACCCTAGGTGAACCAGATAATAGACAGATATACTATTCATTGCTGCCTCGATATGTGACCCACAAGCATTTTAAAACTCAAGATTGAACATTAATTTGGACCTGACTTGGAGTCTAAGAGGTGAACATGACGATAAATTAGCAGGTAATATTAAGCAATGCATAACATAAGCAGAAACAAAAGAGGGCAACCTCTCTTGCAGACCCGTGTACTCCTCAGGTTCATCTGCTGAGTCGATGATGGTGATGCAGTTGCGGTGGGTGCCGGCAACAGGGAAGGAGATCTGAGGCAGCGAAAGACGGTTAGGAGTCGTGATGTCTGGTAGGGTGGATGCATCTGTCAATGGAGTGGTCAGGTGAGGTGGACGACGTCGCGGCAGGAGCAGGACAAACCACACAAAGTTTTCTTCGACACCTATCTGTAACTGAAGTAATTCTGTAAGGGCTCCTTTGGCTTGTAGGATTCTAAAAACGCAGGGATAGGAAAAACTCCGCAATAGGATAGGAATGCACGTGGGAAATAGAGCATTTGTAAACACATGATTTCAGTCAACTTGGGTGTTTGGTTCACAGGAATTGAAAGAACAGAGGAATGCAAAGAAACATTGCCAAATTAAAGTGAAACCATATGAAAATGTGTACAGTTAGAATGTTATTCTGCCACTAATGCACTTAGTCTTATTTTCATGCACAGGATTTTGAAAAGTAGGTCCAGGTGGATGTTTTTCTCCATTCCTTTCAACCAAATGCATGAATAATTGAATGGTAGAGTACCATAGGAAAATTTAATATTGCTATGTTTTTCCTTCACTTTTTGCTTTGAACCAAAATAGCCCTAATGGATTGACATGAATGTAGAGTAATAAGTGATGCGATAAGTGTACAACCTCTTTGGCATAGCCGTGTCGACCTCGGCATCATTGGGTTGGTCGCTGAAGAAGTTGCGGTAGAGGTGGCTGTCAGAGGTGTGGAGGAAGATCTGAGGCATCTGTAGATGGCGTCCAGGGTACTGCTCTGTTGTGATGGATGGTTCCATCGTTGGAGCAGCTCCAGCGAGTTGTAAGACATCGAGGCTGAAGCAGTACAAGACATACATCATTAATCCCAAGTGGGATTCTAATAGCATCTCCAATAGATGTTGTAAAATACATTACCAAAAAGTGGTAGATGTAAAGTTTACATCACCAAAAAACACCTGACTCTAACAGATGAGGTAACAACTGTTGTGAAAGCACAAGTGCTCCCTGGGTGATTTTGGTAATTAATGATAACATATCTCCTGTTGGACTAATGCTTTTATCTAGTGTTTTTCAGACAAGTTCAACAATGGTGTGGAAAGGACAAGAGGATGTGGAACCCCTTCAAAATGCTAAGGACACATATTGGGAAAAGCTCAAGACTCTTCATTTCTATTTTAGTGATCCAAGATCACATTGAGTCCATAGGAAAGCCAATACTATTAAAAGGGGATGAGATGTTGCTTAATGGTCTACTTGCTCAAGTGCTTAGTGATATTGCTCCAAAGCCCTCAACCACTTTCTCATTCCAAATATGTCAAAATCCCAAACTCCAACTCGGCCCCACCGATTCTTTCTATCCGGCGCCACTGAGTTCATATGACATAGCCACTGCCAGAAACCCTAACAGTTCGATCACACCGATACAGATCTCAGTCTCACCAAGATGGCATTGCCAATTCTCTGTTGTCTATTGCAATTATTTTGGTCTCACCAAAATAGCGATCGGTCCCACCGAGTTGACTTGACATTTTCTCTGTTGCCTTATTGCTTCACTTCGGTCTTATCGAGTTGATGCAACCGGTGCCATTGAGTTGATGTTTGCCCTAAACCCTAGCACATCGGTCCCACCGAGTTGTTCCAGTCGGTCCCACCGAGATTCCTAATGTTCACATTTTGAAATAAATCGGTCTCACCGAGTTCTTCTATTCGGTCTGACCGAGTTGGGCCAAATGTGTGTAACGGTTTGATTTTGTGTGGAGGCTATATATACCCCTCCACCCCCTTCTCGATATGTGAGAGAGCCATCAGAACGTGACTACACTTCCAGCATACATTTTCTGAGAGAGAACCACCTACTCATGTGTTGAGATCAAGATATACCAATCCTACCACAAGAATCTTGATTTCTAGCCTTCCCCAAGTTGCTTTCCACTCAAATCATCTTTCCACCATATCCAAATCTGTGAGAGAGAGTTGAGTGTTGGGGAGAATATCATTTGAAGCACAAGAGCAAGGAGTTCATCATCAACACACCATCTATTACCTTTTGGAGAGTGGTGTCTCCTAGATTGGTTAGGTGTTGCTTGGGAGCCTCCGACAAGATTGTGGAGTTGAACCAAGAAGTTTGTAAGGGCAAGGAGATCGCCTACTTCGTGAAGATCTGCCCGAGTGAGGCAAGTCCTTCATGGGCGATGGCCATGGTGGGATAGACAAGGTTGCTTCTTCTTGGACCCTTTGTGGGTGGAGCCCTCCGTGAACTCGCGCAACCGTTACCCATCGTGGGTTGAAGTCTCCATCAACGTGGATGTACGATAACACCACCTATCGGAACCACGCCAAAATCTCCGTGTCTTCATTGCGTTTGCACACTCCAATTCCATCCCTTTACTTTCTTGCAATTAGCATGCTTTACACTTTTCGCTGCATATATCTTGCCATGCTTGCTTGAAATGTATTGTGAATGCTTAAACTTGTGCTAAAACTCTATCTCAACTTGAAGAACTTAAAAATTGTCACTTTTACTTGTTGAGGGTCTAATTACCCCCCCCCCCTCTAGAGCCCTCTTCTTGATCCTTTCAATTGGTATTAGAGCACTGGTCTCCATTGCTTTGGTTTAATCACCATTGGAGGAAGATGGATGAGTCTACGATTGTGAGTATTAGACGCAGAGTGCCTATGCTTGACGGAGAGTTCTACAATTCTTGGAAGAATGAGATGCTTGAGATTTTCAATGAATATAATTTGGACAAGTATATCACTAGCCCTTATGTGCCCCCCATTGATCCTTTGCATCCTACCCCTGATGAGTATCTTGACATGACCCGCAATCTTTGAACTATTGATCTTATCATGAGAGGATTGCCTAGGAATTTGCTTGTATGCTTGCCTACATTTGAATTTGCTTATACTATATGGAAATATCTTGAGGAGCGCTTTCCAAACTATTCCTTGAAAAATCTATATGAGATTCTTCAAAAGTCCGTTGCTTTTCATAAAATGAATTCTAGTGATCCTAAATTTCATGATTGTCTATTTGAGCTCCATGACCTTATGCGTGCCAAAGGAGATGTTGGAGTCATTAGTAGCATCATCTCACAAATTGTTAGAATTCATAAACATGCACATTGTCATGGTCATAAATCTAATGAATCACTCTCTCTAGGTGATGACCACTCACATGATGATGTTGAACATGGATATTATGATGAGGATGATGATAGTGACTTTGATCTTGATGAGTCTATGAGACACTTTGGTCTTATGGCTAACCTTCGCGGTTACATGCCCGGAGGAAAGGAATGGGTTCTTGATAGTGGATGTACTGATCATATGACCGGAGATAAGGACATGTTTCGTGATCTTGCTGAGAACGATGGTCCCCGCAAGTATGTCACTTTTGGTGACAACTCCAAGGGTAAGGTAGTTGGCCTTGGTAAGGTGGCCATCTCCCATGATAGCTCTATCCAAAATGTTATGCTTGTTGAATCTCTTAGTTATAATCTACTTTCCATATCTAGATTAGCTGACTTCGGTTTCAATGTTCTATTTACTGAAGTAGATTGCCAAGTGTTTCGAAGTGATAATCATAATATGGTCTTGACCGGTATTCGTTGAGGTGACCTATACATTGTTGATTTCACTAAGAGAGCTCAACTTTGTACTTGCTTAATTGCTAAATCTTCTAAAGGTTCGTTATGGCATAGAAGGTTAGGTCATGTGGGCATGCAAAATCTTGATAAGCTTATCAAAGGTGATCATATCCTTGGTGTTAAACATGTCATATTTGACAAGGATAGACTTTGCAGTGCTTGTCAAGCAGGAAAACAGGTTGGAGGAACTCATCCCGTGAAGAACATCATGACCACAAGAAGACCGCTTGAGCTACTTCACATGGATCTTTTCGGTCCCAACGCCTACAACAGTCTCGGTGGTAACTCGTTCGGTTTGGTCATTATTGACATTTTTTCAAGATTTACGTGGGTGTTCTTTCTTGATGATAAATCGCAGGTCCAAAAGATCTTCAAGAACTTCGCTAGTAAGGCCCAAAACCAATTTGAAGTGAAGATCAAGAAGGTTCGAAGAGACAATGGAACGATGTTCAAGAACGCCAATGTGGATACCTTTCTTGACGAAGAAGGGATTTCACATGAGTTCTCCGCTACGTACACCTCAACAAAATGGAGCTGTTGAGAGGAAGAACCGTACACTCATTGAGATGGCAAGAACGATGCTTGATGAATACAAGACGCCAAGACACTTTTGAGCAGCGGTTGAGACAGCTTGTCATGCTACGAATCGACTATATCTACACAAGCTTCTCGGCAACATGGCATACGAGCTTCTCACCGGTAACAAACCCCAAGTTGGATACTTTCGAGTATTTGGCTCAAAGTGCTACATTCTTGATAAGCATCATCAGTCGAAATTTGCCCCTAAATCTCATGAAGGTTTTCTACTTGGTTATGGCTCAAACTCTCACACTTATCGTGTCTACAATAATTTCACCTGAAAGGTTGAAGAGACGGTAGATGTGAAGTTTATGAATCTAACGGCTCGCAAGTAGAGCAATTGCCAATTGATGTATGAGACAAAGATCCTTCGGAAGCAATTCAAGATTTATCTATTGGCAAGATTTGCCCAACGGAGGTGAAGGAGAGTACTTCGTCCATTCAAGTGGAAGCCTCAACTTCACATCAGGGTGAACCACAAGTTGACTTGGAGGCGTCCACAAGTGGAACACGTCAAGACGGAGGAAATGAGGAAGTGCAACAAGATGAACCACCTCGACCTCCCTCTCCACCTCCACAAGAGAACGACAATGCCAACAACAATGAAGAAGGAGAAGAATAAGACAATGAAGAGGATGTCCCACCTCAACCCAAACAAAAGCTCTCACGAGTTGGAGCAAGAGTCACAAGAGACCATCCCGTCGAACAAATTTTCGATGATATTCAAACCGGGAGAATCACTCGCTCTAAAACTCCTTTGGCTAACTTTTGTGAACACTACTCATTCAGTTATAGTGTTGAACCTATGAAGGTAGAAGGGGCCCTTGAGGATCCGGATTGGGTGAATGCTATGCATGAAGAGCTACACAACTTTGGGAGGAATCAAGTGTGGACATTGGTTGAAAAGCCGGACAACAAGCACAATGTCATTGGAACCAAATGGGTGTTTCAGAATAAGCAAGATGAAGATGGACAAGTTGTACGCAACAAGGCCCGCCTCGTCACTCAAGGCTACACTCAAGTCGAAGGTATGGACTATGGTGAGACATATGCCCCCGTTGCTAGACTTGAGTCCATACACATCTTACTTGCTTATGCCAATCACCATGATATCACTTTGTACCAAATGGACATTAAAAGTGCTTTCCTAAATGGAGAATTTGAGGAGGAAGTTTGTGTTAAACAACCTCCCGGCTTTTTCAATCCTAAAACCTAATCATGTCTACAAACTTCACAAAGCTCTTTATGGTCTTAAACAAGCTCCTAGAGCATGGTATAAATGCTTGACCAGGTTCCTCATTGAAAAAGGCCTTGAAATTGATAAGATTGATTCTACACTTTTTACTAAAAGGGTTAATGGTGAATTATTTGTATGCCAAATTTATGTGGATGATATCATATTTGGTTCTACTAAGCCCCATTTTAGTGAAAAGTTTGGAAGGCTAATGTCGGAGAATTTTGAGATGTCTATGATGAGTGAACTCAAATTTTTCCTTGGATTGCAAATCAAGCTAACTAAGGAAGGTACCTTTGTTTCTCAAACAAAGTATACCAAGGATCTTTTCAAGAAGTTCAACATGCAAGAAAGTAAAGGTATGAAAACTTCGATGCCTACTAGTGGACATCTTGACTTGACTAAGGATGGCAAACCGGTTGACCAAAAGGTTTACCGCTCTATGATTGGTTCATTGTTATATCTATGTGCCTCCCATCCCGATATTATGTTAAGTGTGTGCATGTGTGCACGATATCAAGCGGCCCCTAAAGAATGTCATCTCAAGGCCGTGAAAACGATAGTGAGATACTTAATTCATACACCAAACTTTGGCATTTGGTACCCTAAGAGGTCATCTTCTGATCTTGTTGGGTACTCCGATTCGGACTATGCCGGTGACAAGGTTGATAGAAAGTCCACTTTGGGTACTGGTCAATTTCTTGGTAGATCCCTTGTGTCTTGGTCCTCCAAGAAACAAAACTCAGTATCCTTATACACTGCCGAAGCGGAATACATTGCCGCCAGATCATGTTGTGCTCAATTACTTTGGATGACCCAAACCCTTAAGGATTATGGGATACATGTGAAACATGTTCCATTGCTTTGTGACAATGAAAGTGCTATTAAGATTGCTCATAATCCCGTGCAACATTCTCGAACTAAGCATATTGAAGTTCGTCACCATTTCATTCGAGATCATGTTGCTAAAGGAGACATCAATCTTAAGCATGTTCGTGCCGATAAGCAATTGGCGGATATATTCACCAAACCGCTTGATGAGAAAGTATTTTGCCGTTTGAGAGGTGAATTGAACATCATTGATGCCTCAAACTTGGAGTAGAAACTCCATTTGGATACATGCAAGGTGTGAGCCTTTTTGACTAATCCTTGATATTTCTCTTATGTTGATGATCACATGTGTTGGATCTATACTTGTACCCTTGCATGTTATCTAACCCTTGTAGGTACTTGGATGAACCCAAATCTATGAGATTGCAAGCCACTCACATCTTGAGCAATCTCTACATCATCAAGTCCCTATGATATGGTTGTTGAATTCAAGGAAGCATGAACTCACTCGACATATCCTTTGACTAATTCAATATATCAAATTTCATGATTGTCATTTTGGATACACAAGTGCTCTTCCTTGCGAGACTAACCCATGTAGGAAGATGAACTCAAACTACTAGTGGTGCTCCCAACTCTTGATGAACAACATCAACCTTGAGCATCCAACGCAAGTTCAACTACATGATTAAGATCAACACCACAACCCAAGGTATGTAATCCCACCTTAGAGAGGCTTTGCTCCAAGTCATGAGCTAAAGCAACTCAACAAGGTGTGAATACATCAAAATGCTTAAACGAAAAATTGTAACCCCACTTTGAGCTTAAACGATGAGTATGACCTATGATCAAGTGATCTCACTTGACTCCTAAGTCAATATACTCTAACATAGGTGACTTTGTCGCTGACCCCTTTCCTAGATGAAGTTCCCTAGTGTTCTTTTGCTTAGTTGATTTTTCCATTTGCATGATTTTCTTGATTCTATAAAGCAAAAAAAAAACTTCATCTAGATCTCTTTATGTTTCTGCTTTTTATCTGTGTTTAATTCATTGCAAATCTTTCTGTTAATTCCTTGCAAATCCTTGTGAGATTCCAATTTTCTAGTGAGCTAAGTTGACAAAATCTTTACTCTAGGTTGAACTCGGTCCCTCCGATCCAAACCCATCGGCTCGACCAAAATACAAGGTCTCCTTGTGGTAAGTTCATCGGTACAACCGACATGGACTAATTCGGTCCCACCGATCGGGACTTTCTGTGACTCTGTTATCTCGGTGTCACCGAAGGAAAACAAATCAGCGTCACCAATTTCAACTCTGTGAAAATATTTTGCCATTTCTTATTGCCTATTTTCTTCAGCTCCACTCAATGATTCTTTCCTCTATCAGCATCATAAACTACCTACTGCTTTGTAGTGACTCTCAAGGACCACACCTATTTGGCTCATAATCTAGAAGTACCCTTCTTGGAAATTGATGTCAAAGGGGGAGAGAGAGCACATCAAAGCTTATCAAATGAGCTTACCCAATGAGCACATCTAAGCTCTTCTACAGATGCTTGTTATCAAAGAGGAGAGAAGTCACATGACTTTAAGAGGGGAAAGACATGTCAATATGTTTGCTATGTTTGCTCTGACTTTGGTTGATATAACCCTATCTTCTCCCATTATCCAATATCAGATTCAGGGGGAGAAAGAGTCCATGTCTAGGGGAGAAAAATCTTTGGAATTCATTGCACATATTTTAATCTTTGGGGACATGTCTATATCTAAATGGAGTACTCAGTACTCATGATGTTTGCTTTAACTACGTCGGTATTTCCCCAAAGAGGAAGGGATGATGCAACACAGCAACGGTAGGTAGTTCCCGCAGTGATGAGACCAAGGTTATCGAACCAGTAGGAGAACCAAGCAACACTACGTAAACAACACCTGCACACAAAGAACAAATACTTGCACCTGAAGTGTTAAAGGGGTTGTCAAACCCTTTCGGGTAACGGCACCAGAAATTGGCAAACGGATGTGAGAAAGTTGTAATAGATTTATAGATGCAAATAAAAACAAATAAAATTCAGCGAGGTATTTTTGGGTTTTTGATAATATAGATCTGAAAATAAAAGTGGCAAATAAATAAAAAGGCAAATAGCAATATAGATCTGAAAGTATATGATGAGAAAATAGACCCGGGGGCCGTAGATTTCACTAGTGGCTTCTCTCGAGAAAAATAGCATACGGTGGGTGAACAAACTACACTTGGGCAATTGATAGAACTTCAAATAATTATGACGATATCCAGGCAATGATCATTATATAGGCATCACGTCCAAGATTAGTAGACCGACTCCTGCCTGCATCTACTACTATTACTCCACACATTGACCGCTATCCAGCATGCATCTAGTGTATTAAGTTCATGGAGAAACGGAGTAATGCAATAAGTACGATGACATGACGTAGACAAGATCTATTTATGTAGAAATAGACCCCATCTTGTTATCCTTAATAGCAACGATACATACGTGTCGGTTCCCCTTCTGTCACTGGGATCAAGCACCGTAAGATCGAACCCATCATAAAGCACCTCTTCCCATGGCAAGAAAAATCGATCTAGTTGGCCTAATTGAACCAAAGATTCGAAGAAGAAATACGAGGCTATAAGTAATCATGCATATAAGAGATCAAAAGACTCAAATAACTTTCATGGATAAAAGAGTTACACCAAATAGATCTCCAAGAGACCATTGTATTGAGAATCAAAAGAGAGAGAGGAAGCCATCTAGCTACTAACTATGGACCCGTAGGTCTACAATGAACTACTCACGCATCATCGGAGAGGCACCAATGAGGATGATGAACCCCTCCGTGATGATGTCTAGATTGGATCTGTTGTTTCTGGAACTTGCGGCGGCTGGAATTGATTTTCGTCGACTCCCCTAGGGTTTCTGGAATCTTGGGGTATTTATAGAGCAAAGAGGCGGTGCGGGAGGTGGCCGAGGTGGACACAACCCACCTGGGCGCACCTAGGCCCCCAGGCGTGCCCTGGTGGGTTGTGCTCCCCTCGGAGCCCCCCTAAGGTACTTTGTTGGCCCAACTTGTGTCTTCTGGTCCAGAAAAAATCACCAAAAAGTTTCGCTGCGTTTGGACTCTGTTTGGTATTGATTTCCTGCGAAGTAAAAAACAAGCAAAAACAGCAACTGGCACTGGGCACTATGTCAATAGGTTAGTCCCAAAAAATGATATAAAGTTGCTATAAAATGATTGTAAAACATCCAAGAATGATAATATAATAGCATGGAACAATAAAAAATTATAGATACGTTGGAGATGTATCAGCATCGCCAAGCTAAATTCCTGCTCATCCTCGAGTAGGTAAATGATAAAAACAGAATTTTTGATGTGGAATGCTGCCTAACATGTTCATCACATATTCTTTTCTTTGTAGCATGGACATTTGGACTTTTATATGATTCAAAGCAATAGTCTAGTTTTGACATGAAGATTTCAATACTCAAGCATATCAACAAGCAACCATGTCTTTCAAAATATCAACACTAAAGCAAGTTATCCCTAGCCCATTATGCTCAATCATTGATCCATTCATGAAACACACTCGCATATTAGCTACACCCAATGCTCAAGTACGATCATAGTGCCCCTTAATTGGTGCTTTATAAGAGAAGATGGAGACTCAAAATAAAAATTGCATAAAGTAAAAGAAAGGCCCTTCGCAGAGGGAAGTAGGGATTTGTAGAGGTGCCAGAGCTCAAAGCGAAAAAAAGTAGAGATAAAGCATTTTGGGTGGCATGCTTTTCCTGTCAACGAAAACGACCGAGTAGTTCCCAATACTTTCCATGCTAGATATATCATAGGCGGTTCCCAAACAAAAAATAAAGTTTATTCCTTTTTCCACCATACTTTCACTTTCCATGGCTAGCCGTATCCACGGGTGCCTTCCATACCAACACTTTCCAAGGAATTTATTATTTGACAACATAAAGTAAATTCATTTTTCATTTCGAGATTGGGCATCCATAATACCTTTGCCGTACTCTTGTGCAATGACAAGTGAATAAACACTCATCTTGAGAATAACACATCTAGCATGGAAATATATCAACCACCCCCTACCATTTCATGAGCGGTACGAGCACACAAAAGAGAAATTTATTTTTAAATTAGAGACGGCACATACAAATTTGCTTAGAACGGCACGGAAATACCACATATAAGTAGGTATAGTGCACTCAGATGGCAAAACTGGTTTAAGGATTTTGGATGCACAAGTAGTGATCATACTTAGTGCAAATGAAGGCTAGCAAAAGATTGAGAAGCATCCAACCAAGAAACAAAAAATCTCATAAGCGAGCATTAAGCATAACTAACACCGAATAATGCACCACAAGTAGGATGTAATTTCATTGCATAATTATAGACTTTCGTGCTTGCATAGGGAGTCACAAACCTTAACACCAATATTCTTACTAAAGCATAATTACTCATCAACATGACTCACATATTATATCAACATATCGCAAAACTATTACAAGGAATCAAGTTTATTTTGTCCAATGATCTTTATGAAAGTTTTTATTATATCCTTCTTGAATATCTATCACTTTGGGACTAATTTCATAAGTTGCTTTTGATAGCTCAAACAAATCTAAGTGAAGAACATGAGCATAAAATTTTCTTCTCTCAAAATAATTTAAGTGAAGCAAGAGAGAATTTCTAAAAAAAAAATTACTAACTCTCAAATAAATCTAAGTGAAGCATGAGAGCATTTCTTCAAAAATACTAAAGCACACCATGCTCAAAAAGATATAAGTGAAGCACTAGAGCAATTCCATAGCTCATAAAGATTTAAGTGAAGCATAGAGAGCTATTCTAACAAGTCATAGCATAATTTTGGCTCCCTCAAATAGGTGTGTCCAGCAAGGATTCATGACTTAAAATAAAAAGCAAAACAAGCAAAGACTCATATCATACAAGACGCTCCAAGCAAAACTCATGATATGTGACGAATAAAAATATAGCTCCGAGTAAAATACCGATGGTCGTTAGAAGAAAGAGGGGATGCCACTCGGGCATCACCAAGCTTAGTTGCTTGCTTCTATTTGGATAATGGCTTGGGGTGCCATGGGGCATCCCCAAGCTTAGGCTCTTCTTACTCCTTATTCCTTGATCCATCGTAATCTCACCCAAAACTTGAAAACTTCAATCACACAAAACTCAACAAAACCTTCGTGAGATCCTTTAGTATAAGAAAACCAATCTTTACTTTAAGTACTGTAGAAAACCCATTCAAATTTCGTTCTTGCATTATATCTACTGTATTCTAACTTTACCATGGCTTATAACCTCCAATACAAACCATAGATTCATCAAAATAAGCACACAATGCAAAGAAAACAGAATCTATCAAAAAGAGAACAGTCTGCAAAGATACGAATTGTTCTCATACTTATGTAACTCCAAAAATTCTGAAAAATTAGGACAACAGATAAAATGTGTATATAAATCTTGTGTAACATATTCAGTATTTTTTGTCGCTTCTGTGAATTTTTAAAATTATTTTACTGGACGCAAAAGTTTCTGTTTTTCAACAAGATCAAATCAACTATCACCCAACATGATCCCAAAGGCTTTGCTTGGCACAAACTCTAATTAAAACACAAAAAACACAATCATAGCAGTAGCATAATTGTACAAACACTCAAGAACAGAAATAAAAAGACAAAAATAAATTTTATTCATTGGGTTGCCTCCCAACAAGCGCTATCGTTTTACGCCCTTAGCTAGGCATAATGCAAAAATCTAAGTATTGTCATCTTTAGTTTCTAATTCCTCAATCAAACACTTAGAATTATTCAAAGATTTAGCATACATATTTTTAATAACAATACTCCTAGGAACAAGTTTGAAGAATTCATTCTTGTACGTAGGGTCTCTTATAACTTCAACAAAATCTGGGTGAATACTAATCATCTTTAGATCTTCTTTGTTATTATTAGAAGTTACACCCTTTTTTTAGTAACTTGAGCAATTTTGCTAATTTGTATGGGAGTTTTTTCAATAGTTTTAGCGGAAGCAAAAGCCGTGCTTAGATTACTAAAGATTTCTTCCAATTTATCGATCCGAGACGGGCTTTCTTCAATTCTTTCATGAATTACAGTCCCCTTTTCTTTTAACAACATAAGAACTTCTCCCGCTTTTGACCCAATTTTACTCGCAAAATTATGCATCTTTTTATCCAAGTTCTCAATGTGTTCTTCGGTAAGCATTTTCTTTTCAATAGCATCTAGCCTTTCCATAACATGCTCAAGAGTTAAATTTGTTTCATTAATCATGAGAGGTGGTGATCCCACTAAATTTCCCATAGCATTAAAAGCATCAAGAGAGGGACACATCAAGAAATTTCCACCGGTAATCGTATCAAGGATGAATCTATACCAAGTGGTGATGCCCACATAAAAACAGCAAAGAAGAACAACGGTAGATTGCTTACGAATAGAACTATTATGAGCATTGCAAATCGTATACCAAGCATCTTTTAAATTCTCCCCTCCCCTTTGTTTAAAGTTAAGAACCTCGTTCTCGGGGGTGCACGTGATAGAGGAAGAACTATCCATAACGACAAAAAGTGATCAACAAGATTGCACACAAAACAGATCTGATGAGAAAACGGCGAACGAGAAAGAGGGCGAATAAAATGGCAAATTTTTTGTGAAGTGGGGGAGAGGAAAACGAGAGGCAAATGGCAAATAATGTAAATTGCAAGGAGATGAGATTTGTGATTAGGAACCTGGTAGATGTTGATGATGTCTCCCCGGCAACGGCGCCAGAAATTGGCACGTGTCCGGGAGACTATCTTGACTTGATCCTCCCCGGCAACGGCGCCAGAAATTTCTTTTGATGTTTGCTTGAACTACGTCGGTATTTCCCCAAAGAGGAAGGGATGATACAGCACAACAACAGTAGGTATTTCCCTCAGTGATGAGACCAAGGTTATCGAACCTGTAGGAGAACCAAGCAATACTACGTAAACAGCACCTGCACACAAAGAACAAATACTTGCAACCGGACGTGTTAAAGGGGTTGTCAATCCCTTTCGGGTAACGTCGCCAGAAATTGGCAAACAGACATGAGAAAGTTGTAATAGATTGATAGATGCAAATAAAAATAAATAAAATTCAGCGAGGTATTTTTGGGTTTTTGATAATATAGATCTGAAAATAAAAGTGCCAAATAAATAAAAAGGCAAATAGCAATATAGATCTGAAAGTATATGATGAGAAAATAGACCCGGGGGCCGTAGATTTCACTAGTGGCTTCTCTCGAGAAAAATAGCATACGGTGGGTAAACAAATTACTGTTGGGTAATTGATAGAACTTCAAATAATTATGACGATATCCAGGCAATAATCATTATATAGGCATCACGTCCAAGATTAGTAGACCGACTCCTGCCTGCTGATACGTCTCCAACGTATCTATAATTTTTGAGTGTTCCATGCTATTATATTATCTATCTTGGATGTTTTATATGCATTTATATGCTATTTTATATGATTTTTGGGACTAACCTATTAACCTAGAGCCCAGTGCCAGTTTCTGTTTTTCCTTGTTTTTGAGCTTCGCAGAAAAGGAATATCAAACGGAGTCCAATTGACCTGAAAATCCACGGAGAATATTTTTGGGAAATATAAAAAATACTGGAACAAAAAGTTATCAGAGAGGAGTCCCGAGGCCACCACAAGGATGGAGGGCGCCCCCCTAGGGCGCGCCCCCCGTCCTTGTCGTCGCCTCGTGGGCCCCCTTGACTTGTCCCTGACGCCAACACCTTTTATAAATCCCAAAAACCCCAGAACAAAACCTAGATCGGGAGTTTCGCCGCCGCAAGCCTCTGTATCCACGAAAAACCAATCGGGACCCTGTTCCGGCACCCTGCCGGAGGGGGAAATAATCACCGTTGGCCATCTTCATCATCCCGGCAGTCTCCATGACGAGGAGGGAGTAGTTCACCCTCGGGGCTGAGGGTATGTACCAGTAGCTATGTGTTTGATCTCTCTCTCTCGTGTTCTTGATTTGGCACGATCTTGATGTACCGCGAGCTTTGCTATTATAGTTGGATCTTATGATGCTTCTCCCAGTCTACCTTCTTGTAATGAATTGAGTTTTCCCTTTGAAGTTATCTTATCAGATTGAGTCTTTAAGGATTTGAGAACACTTGATGTATGTATTGCATGTGCTTATCTGTGGTGACAATGGGATATTCACGTGATCCACTTGATGTATGTTTTGGTGATCAACTTGCGGGTTCTGTGACCTTGTGAACTTATGCATAGGGGTTGGCACATGTTTTCGTCTTGACTCTCCGGTAGAAACTTTGTGGCACTCTTTGAAGTTCTTTGCGTTGGTTTGAATAGAGGAATCTGAGATTGTGTGATGCATATCGTATAATCAAACCCACGGATACTTGTGGTGACATTGGAGTATCTAGGTGACACTAGGGTTTTGGTTCATGTGTATCTTAAGGTGTTATTTTAGTACGAACTCTAGAGCAGTTTGTGGCACTTATAGGAATAGCCTAATAGATCGATCAGAAAGAATAACTTTGAGATGGTTTCGTACCCTACAATAATCTCTTCGTTTGTTCTCCGCTATTAGTGACTTTGGAGTGACTCTTTTTTGCATGTTGAGGGATTGTTATATGATCTAATTATGTTATCATTGTTGAGAGAACTTGCACTAGTGAAAGTATGAACCCTAGGCCTTGTTTCGAAGCATTGCAATACCATGTTCGCTCACTTTTGTTACTTGCTACCTTGCTGTTTTTATATTTTCAGATTACAAAAACCTATTTCTATCATCCATATTGCACTTGTATCACCATCTCTTCGCCGAACTAGTGCACCTATACAATTTACCATTGTATTGGGTGTGTTGGGGACACAAGAGACTCTTTGTTATTTGGTTGCAGGGTTGTTTGAGAGAGACCATCTTCATCCTACACCTCCCACGGATTGATAAACCTTAGGTCATCCACTTGAGGGAAATTTGCTACTGTCCTACAAAACTCTGCACTTGGAGGCCCAACAACATCTACAAGAAGAAGGTTGCGTAGTAGACATCAAGCTCTTTTCTAGCGCCTTTGCCGGGGAGGCTAGGTAAGCGGCACTCACATCCCGTCAACGAAGCTCTTTTCTGGCACCGTTGCCGGGGAGGTGAGTGCTTGAAGGTATATCTTTAGATCTTATAATCGAATCTTTTTGTTTCTTGTTTTGTCACTAGTTTAGTCTATAAAAGAAAACTACAAAAAAATGGAACTTAGGTTGCCACATATGCTTCATCTTTTTTATGTCTTTCATGAAAATGATGGAAAGGAAAATTGTGCTCAAGTGTTAGAAGAAGAAGTTAATAAAATGTTTGGCATAAAATCTTTGAATGTTGAGCATCATTGCAATGTTGTTAGTATGAATTCTTTGAATATCCATAGTACTAATGATGATTGCACTAGTCATGATAAAAATGTCTCTTATAAGCATGTCAATTTTTGTGGAGTGTGTAGAGTTTGCAATTACACACCAAAAAGGGAAGATAGATTTTTCAAGAGGCATAAGTATTTAGAAACTAAATGGTTGCAAGAGAGGCTAGATGTTTGTGCTGAAAGATTTAATTTTTCTCGCCATCCTTGTGAACTTTGCAATGAACGTGGTCATTTTAATTTCCAATGTGAATTATTTCATGATCGAATTGTGTCCAAAAATTGTGATAACCTCATTACCCTTGAGCATCATAATGAACTTAGTCTATTTTTGGGGTATGAAGAAATGAAACATAAAACTAACGATGTTCCAGATTGGGTTCTCATGAAAATAACTGATTTTGATCTAAACGAAATTTATATGTATTGTGCGGCGAATTGCATTGAGAATACTTATATTACCAATTACTTGAAGACAAGAAAACAAGTAGAAGAGGAAGATAATACTAATGAAGGGGAAGAGATTGCCCAATATCCTCCTATTTTTTCTTATGATGAATCAGGTAACGAGGAGGAGCTTTTTATTCAACCAATCTCATCAATAAAGAGCTCCAAAAAGGTGATTAAACCCACACATGATGTGGATAAGAAAAAGAAAATACGGAGAAGCAAAGGTAAAAAGGTATCCCTCCCAAATGATGTTGCTCTTGTTATTGTTATGGCTTTTACTCATTGTGATGATAATAATTGCTATACTATTGGTGCTATTCGTACTATTAATGATGAACTGATTATGCTTATGATATGCAAAGGCACAAGCTTGGGTATGCTATGTTTAATGAGAATGACATGCTTGAGAATTTATTTGCTGCAATTAATGTTTGTCCCAAGCTTGGGGATGCTATGTTTAGTGAAGATGATATTTTTAGTCCCCCAAGTTTTGATGTGCAAATTTATCATGATGATAGCATGCCTCCTATTTACGATGATTATATTGATGAAAGTGGGTTTGGAAGAGTGTCAACTTTAGGAAGTAGTGATCCCACTATTTTGGAGGGTGTTGAATCTTATTATAATGATAAAAGTGGATTTGGAGAGGTCATGACTTTATTTAGTGATGAATCCACTATTTTGGAAGAGGTTCCAATTGATTATGAGAACAAAGTTGCTATCTAAGATGATTATTGTGATGACATGTATGCTATAAAGAATAATGATAACCATGAAACTTGTCATCATGATTTTAATTTTCAATTGGATTATCCCTCAAATGATAGTTATTTTGTTGAGTTTGCTCCCACTACTATTCATGAGTATAAATTTGCTTATATGGAGAGTAATAAAATTTCTATGCTTGTGGCTCATGAAAAGAATGCTTTATGTGATAGTTATATTGTTGAATTCATTCATGATCCTACTGAAAATTATTATGAGGGAGGAATATATGCTTGTGGGAATTGCAATAATATCAAGTTTCCTCTATATGTGCTTAAAATCTTGAAGTTTTGCTTGTTTTACCTTCCTATGCTAGTTGATTCTTGTTCCCATAAGTTGTTTGCTCACAAAATTCCTAGGCATAGGAAGTGGGTTAGACTTAAATGTGCTAGTCATATTCTTCATGATGCTCTCTTTGTGTTTAAATTTTTATCTTTTATGTGAGCATCATTGAAATCATCATGCCTAGCTTAAAAAGGCATTAAAGAAAAGCGCTTGTTGGGAGACAACCCAACATTTACCCCTACTATTTTTGTGTGTTCACATGATTAAGATACTGTAGTAATCATGTTTTATAGCTTTTGTTTCAATAAAGTGCCAAGTAAAGCCTTTGGGATAGTGTGGATGATAGTTGACTTGATTCTGTGCAAAAACAGAAACTTTTGCGTCCAGTAACAGAATTGTTAAAATTCACTGGAACGTGGAAAACTTCTGAAATTTTTACATTTGATTGGTATACAAACTGTCTACGTTTTCCTAATTTTTCAGAATTTTTTGGAGTTACAGAAGTATGATTTCAATTCAGATATTCACAGACTCTTCTGTTTTTGACAGATTCTGTTTGCGATGCATAGTTTGCCTGTTTTCTAGTTTCTATGGCTTATATTGCTTAATATAAATTGTAGAAATGATAGGGTACAGTAGTAATCATGTGAGAAATTTTTTGAATCTTGTCTTGACAGTACCAAAGTGAATGATTTGTTTTATTATACTAACGGAGCTTACGAGTTTTCTGTTGAGTTTTGTGTTGTGAAGTTTTCAAGATTTGGGTAAAGATTAGATGGACTACGGAATAAGGAGTGGCAAGAGCCTAAGCTTGGGGATGCCCAAGTCACCCCAAGGTAATATTCAAGGACAACCAATAGCCTAAGCTTGGGGATGCCCCGGATGGCATCCCCTCTTTCGTATTCGTCTATCGGTAAATTTACTTGAGGCTATATTTTTATTCACCACATGATATGTGTTTTGCTTGGAGCGTCATTTTATTTCATTAGTATTTACTATCTGTTATTTAGAGTAATGTTTTGAATCTTTTATTTCAATAAAAGGTCAAGTGTGTAGCCTTTACCATGCTTATTTTGCAAGTCTATATGTTGCTGTTTTGAAAACAGAAAGTTTTCTATCATTGTCTGAATTCTTCTGGAAAGTCAAAACGTGGTAAAATCTTGAAATTTTTACACAATGAGTAACAACAAATTTTCTACAGTGTGGTGTTCTCCATAATTTTTGGAGTTAGGGAATATGAGTACAATTGCACTATTTACGGACTGTCCTATTTAGATAGATTGCTGTTATGATTGCATTGTTTGCGTATGTTTGCTTGTTTAATGATTCTATTGGAGGATAGGAGTATTAAATATGCAGAGGCATTTAGTATGCAATGTTAAATAATAATTTTAGTGATTTGCTATAGTAGAGAATGATAAGGTTTTGCATTTGATTTATACTAACTTTTCTCACAAGTTCTTGTTGAGTTTTGTGTGCATGAAGTTTTTAAGATTTAGGGAAACCGTGCTATAAAAGGAATTAAGGAGACACAAAAGCTCAAGCTTGGGGATGCCCAAGGCATCTCTAGTTAATATTTCAAGAAGTCTCAAGCATCTAAGCTTGGGGATGCCCCGGTTGGCATGCCACCTTTCTTCATCAAGAATTATCGGTTAGTATCGGTTGAGCCTAAGTTTTTGCTTCTTCACACGGTGTGTGCTATTTTTAGAATGTCATTTTATTTTGTTTTTCTTGCTATTTGAATAAAGTACTTAAGATCTAAATTTTCTTTATGAGAGAGAGTTTTCACATAGCTACTTAATTATTTGACTACTCATTGACCATCTGTAACACCCCCGGTGATTAGCAACAGTAATCACTTTTGATAATGACATGTTAGCATGATCGACAGTGCATAATCATCATTAGCATCACATTGCATTTCAACTCCTAAGTCAAATTCAAATTTAAATGAAAGTGGAATATGAAAGTTGTCCAACATAGGAGCTAAAATGTTAGATATATAGCAAATATTCCAGAGGCTATTCTAAAATTGAAACCTACATCATTGGAATTGGATAAGTGACTCGAACAACCTCAAACAGTGGATAAAGATAATATTTAATAACCATTTATTGAATGTGAAATAAATATGGAATTATGTTTTGCCCAAACTAATTTTAGGTATTAGGGAATAATGCACTGGTATTTATGAAATAGGTCACACTTTTTACAAAAACCATTTGGGGCCTAAACATTTAACAGTGGAGAAAAGAGAATAAAGAAAAGGAAAAAGAAACAGAAAAGGAAAAAAGAGCAACGCCCCCCCCGGCCCAACTAGGCCGAAGCCCAGCCGGCCGGCCCACTTGTGCCCCCCCCTGGCCTATATGGCCCCCAGCCGGCCAAACCCTAATCCCCACCCCCACTCTCCTCGCTCCTCTCCTCCCCCCTCGTCTGGATCGGGAGAAGCCCGATCCCGCGCTGCCCCGCGCCTCCCCGCGCCGCCCGGACCCCGCCGCCGGCGCCGCCTCCTCCGGCCACCCTCCCCGAGCACGCTGCCCGTCCCTGCGCCCCGCTGTGAGGGCCACCTCATCCCCTTTCTTCCTTCGCCTCCCCGCCTCCGGCCGCCGCCCGGCCCGCGCGTGCTTTGGCCGCGCCCCGCCGCCCGCTCGCCCACGCGCGACCGCGCGCTTCGGCCGCGCCCGCTCCGGCCCCGCTCGCCCGCCGCGCGCGCCACCGCCGCCCGCGCGCCTCCGGTCCCGACGCCGCACCGCGCCCGGCTGCCACTCGCCCGCGCTCGCCGGTGCCACCCCGCGCCCGAGCACGCGCTCGCTTGGCCTCGCGCGCGCCCGCCGCGTCTCCCCTGCTCGCTGCCCGCGTTCGCCCAGCGCCGCGGCCTCGTCCTCCCGCAGCCGCGCCCCTGCCACTCCCGCCGCCCACTGCGTGCCGCCCTTGCACAGCCCGCGCCGCCCGTGGCCTCCTCCCCGCGCCGTGGCCCCGCGCTCACCACCGACCCGTTATGTCAAACCACTATGATGGCACATAATGTCCCTGTTGAAATCGAGGAATTTGAATTCCTAGCTTCCCCTATTATCCTGAAGTCTTCCACCATAGACCTCATACTCGGAATGGATTGGTTGAAAGCTCACATTGCTTTGATCAATTGTGCCACTAAAGTCGTCCAACTTCTTCACCCCACCGATGAGATAGTGAACTATACCGCCCGCATTACTCGAGACGCTGAAGCTGAGATATATGTTATGAATGCTTTGAACGCCTCACCTCTGGAAGGGATCGAGAACGTTCCTGTCGTTCGAGATTTTCCAGACGTCTTTCCAGAAGAACTTCCAGGAATACCCCCGGCTAGAGCTGTCGAGTTTGTCATCGACTTGAAGCCTGGCACCGTTCCTATTGCCAAGCGACCTTATAAGATGCCTCCGCATCACCTTCTTGAGCTTAAGGAAGAAATCGACAAGTCACTTAAGAGTGGTTTCATCCGCCCCAGTTCCTCTGCTTGGGGAGCACCTTCACTCTTCGTTAAGAAGAAGGATGGAACTAACCGATTGGTTCAGGATTACCGGCCCATTAACCAAGCCACAATCCAGAATAAATACCCACTGCCCCGGATCAATGATCTTTATGATCAACTCGCTGGATCATCGGTGTTCTCTAAACTCGACTTGAGGTTGGGTTATCACCAGATCCGTGTCCGTGAAGAGGACATTCCCAAGACTGCATTCGTCACTCGTTATGGCTCCTATGAATACACCGTCATGTCATTTGGCCTAACGAATGCCCCAGCTACGTTCTCCCGTCTGATGAATTATATATTCATGGATTACCTCGACAAATTCGTCGTGGTATATCTAAATGATATTCTGGTCTATTCTAAGAATAAAGAGGAACATGCTGAACATCTCTGCCTTGTTCTAGAAAGGCTCCGAGAACACCAGTTGTATGCCAAGTATTCCAAATGCGAATTTTGGCTTCCGGAAGTAACTTACCTTGGACATGTGATTTCCAAGGATGGGATTGCTGTTAACCCCGAACGAGTTCAGGCTATTCTCGACTGGACTCCCCCAAAGAATGTTAAGCAAGTCAGAAGTTTTCTCGGACTCGCTAGTTATTGCCGTCGATTCGTTGAGAACTTTTCCAAGATTGCAAAACCATTGACATATCTGCTTCACAAAGGTGTTAAATTTGAGTGGACAGAAAAATGTCAAGAAAGCTTTCAGACACTAAAAGATAAATTGACATCTGCCCCAGTACTAGCACCCCCAGATTCCCAAAAGGATTTCGTGATATACTGTGATGCATCTCGTCAAGGATTAGGCTGTGTCCTAATGCAAGAGCGCAAAGTGATTGCTTATGCCTCCCGACAATTGCGTCCTCATGAAGAAAATTATCCCGTGCATGATCTTGAACTTTCTGCGGTTATCTATGCCTTGAAGCTATGGCGACATTACCTTCTCGGTAACCGTTGCGAGATATACACGGATCACCAAAGCTTGAAGTATTTATATACTCAACCAGATCTGAACCTTCGTCAACAAAGATGGCTCGAAACAATTGCCGATTATGATATGAATATCTCATACACCCCCGGCAAGGCTAATGTAATGGCCGATGCGTTGAGTCGCAAGTCCTATAGCAACAATCTTATGGTTCAAGAAACACAACCTCTTCTCCATGAAGAGCTTTGCAAGTTGAACCTCCATATTGTCCCACAGGGTTATCTCAATACCCTGGTTGTCGAACCAGATTTAGAACACGACATTAAGGTTATGCAAAGGTATGACACTGAAGTTGAAAAGATCAAGCGATACCTCGAGAAAGGAAAGCCGTCGGAATTCCATCTTGATGCAGATGGGATCCTATTTTTCCAACACCGTCTCTTCGTACCCAAGTTCAAGAATGAGAGGGAAAACGTTATGAAGGAAGTCATGACACTCCCTTGTCCATTCACCCTGGTAGCACAAAGATGTACCGTGACATTTGTCAAAGATTCTGGTGGACTAATATGAAGCGAGACATTGCTCGTTATGTTTCTGAGTGTGACGTTTGCCGCCGCGTTAAGGCTCAACATCAAAGGCCCGCAGGAACTCTGCAACCTCTGGAAATTCCTGAATGGAAATGGGACAAGGTCCAAATGGATTTCATTACTGGTTTTCCCAAATCCCAGAAGGGTCATGATGCTATTTTTGTTGTCATTGACCGATTCTCTAAGGTTGCCCACTTTCTGCCTGTTAAGGAGACAATCACTGCTAGCCAGTTAGCAGACTTGTATGTTTCCCGAATTGTGTCACTCCACGGTGTTCCGTTGGAGATCAGTTCTGATCGTGGCAGCCTCTTCACCTCCAGATTCTGGAATAGTTTCCAAGAAGCTATGGGAACTCATCTGTCTTTCAGCACCGCTTTTCACCCTCAGTCACAGGGTCAAGTTGAACGAGTTAATCAAGTGCTCGAAGATATGCTTCGAGCTTGCGTCATCTCCTTCGGTAAGAAATGGGAGGAATCTCTCCCGTATGCCGAATTCTCTTACAACAATAGCTATCAAGCTAGTCTGAAGATGGCACCGTTTGAAGTTCTATACGGTCGTAATTGTCGAACCCCTCTGAATTGGTCAGAAACTGGGGAACGCTCACTCGTCGGACCGGACATTATTCGGCAAGCTGAAGAACAAGTCCGTATTGTTCGTGAACATTTGAAGTCTGCTCAGTCTCGTCAGAAGAGCAACTATGACCGAAAGCACCAGGAAATAGTCTATCAACCTGGCGAGCAAGCTTACCTCTGCGTCACTCCGTTGAAAGGCACTCATCGGTTCGGAATCAAAGGCAAGTTAGCCCCTCGCTACATTGGCCCGTTCCGTATTCTTGCCCGTCGAGGAGAAGTGGCATATCAGTTGCAATTGCCGCCAAACCTTTCTCAAGTACATGACGTCTTTCATGTATCCCAACTCCGCCGCTGCTTCAAGGATCCTATTCGAGCTGTGGATCATGAAGTGCTTGAATTACGGGAAGATCTGTCTTATCCAGAACATCCCATCCGTATTCTTGATCAAGCTGAGCGTCGAACACGTCAAAAGTCAATCAAGTTCCTCAAGGTTCAGTGGTCAAATCATTCTGAAGATGAAGCCACTTGGGAACGCGAGGATCGTCTTCGCGAAGAATACCCCTCTTTCTTTCAGTCTTCCTCTTAATTCTCGGGACGAGAATTCTTAGTAGATGAGGAGAGTTGTAACACCCCCGGTGATTAGCAACAGTAATCACTTTTGATAATGACATGTTAGCATGATCAACAGTGCATAATCATCATTAGCATCACATTGCATTTCAACTCCTAAGTCAAATTCAAAATTTAAATGAAAGTGGAATATGAAAGTTGTCCAACATAGGAGCTAAAATGTCAGATAAATAACAAATATTCCAGAGGCTATTCTAAAATTGAAACCAACATCATTGGAATTGGATAAGTGACTCGAACAACCTCAAACAGTGGATAAAGATAATATTTAATAACCATTTATTAAATCTGAAATAAATATGGAATTATGTTTTGTCCAAACTAGTTTTAGGTGTTAGGGAATGATGCACTGGTATTTGTGAAATAGGTCACACTTTTTACAAAAGCCCTTTGGGGCCTAAACATTTAACAGTAGAGAAAGGAGAATAAAGAAAAAGATAAAAGGAAAAAGAAATAAAAAATAAAAATAGAAATAAATAAAATAATTAATTAAATAATTAATTAGTTAATTAATTAGTTAATTAATCCTGATTAGGTTAATCTAATTAATTAATTAGTGTTAATTAATCAGTAATTAAATTAATTAAACCTAATTAACCTGACAGCCTATGACAGGTGGGACCCACCCTGTCAGGTGGCTGCTGACGTCAGCATGATGTCATGCTGACGTCATCAATCACTGTTTCGGATAATGTTGAATTAAATAATTAATTAAATTTCAGAAATTAATAAAAACTTTAGAAAATCATATCTTTTAAACCGTATCTCCGATGAAAATATTTTATACATGAAACTTGCTCAGAACGACGATACGAGCCCGGATACGCCCTCCGTATTCCCGTCAGACGCCCGCAGCTATAAGAACATTGAACTTTTAGACCGATTTCAGTAAATGAATAGTGCCCAACTTTAATTAAATAAATCCAAATAAATTCCTAAATTAACTAAATCGTTTAGTTAGGCAGTAGAACACCCCGGCATATCATTTAGGCATGTCATACATATTGTTTGCATTATTGCCGTGAATTTATTGTTTCTCTCCCCTTCCTTCTCTCTCGATAGACGCCGAGACCGACGACGCTGCACCAGGTTACGACTACTCTACCGACGAGCAGCCCGTTGACGACCTCCCTCTCTTGCCAGAGCAACCAGGCAAGCCCCCCCCCTTGAGCATTCCAGATATCGCCCATTCTATTCTCCTGCTTGCATTAGATTTCGCTACTGTTAATGTATGCTCCTATTCTGATGCATAGCCTGCTGTTGTAACCTGTTCATTGCTATCTTACCTGCCTATGATAAACTGTTTAGTATAGGTTGGTATGACCCATCTGTGACCCCACCACCTTACTTTGTCGCCCCTGCTTGTTCATCAACGACTCGATCAACGTGATCGTCGATCAGAGACAGACGCCTCACTTTACACCCCCCCTTAGTTGTACGACTCTGCGTAGTAACTATCGAGTGCCGAGGGTGATACCTCGTAACGCACTCCTGATGAATACTCTGCAGCATAGCTGTACGGTCGTGGTCATCGAGGGTGATTCCTCCTTCTCCATGTCCGATACGACTCTGTCGTGCAACCCCTCAGTGTGAACCTCGAGGGTGATACCTCTTACGTTCACCCTGATGATTATGACCACACGGTTACTTGACCTTTTTCACAGGCGGGTCCACCCTGGTGGGTACCCGCTGGGGATCTATGATTTCGGATGTGCCGGAAGGGCACTCGAGTGTGACATTGTGGCGGAGCATCAGAGACTCTGATTGTCTCCGCTTGATACTAATTGAGCCTATTGGATTTGGGTGTGTGATCTGAGTGGGTCGACGTGCCCTATACGCACTGCCACCACGCGGGATAATGGTTATGGGGCCCTCTGCGATGTACGTTTCGCCGAAAGCTTATCAGACGTCACGATTCACCGTGCGGGCTGATCGTCGGGATTGGGCTGGATACTTCACTGGCGAGTTCAGTGTCGCGCCTGCACCCCGGCCAGCCACGCAACGCGCAGGGTGCCCAGGGCGATGGCCCGAGACCCCTGGGTGCATAGGTTAGTCCGGCGTGCTGACCTCTCTGCTGAGCCTAGGTAGAGCGCTGCTTCGTGTTGATCTTCCGAGGACGGGCATTACCCAGCAAGTATGTCCGGCCAGAGTTGATCGAGCGTGTTGGGTAACAGTAGTGCACGCCTGCAGGGATGAATCTTCTATCGATAGCCGGTCCTACGGTAAAGGACGCTCAGTTTGTGTATCTCGATCTACTACTTAAACTGGATACTTGTTACTTAATTGAAGCTTCGGGATTACTTTCTCGCTGGGAGTCGAGGAAGGATCTTTGAGCTGTACTTCAACATGTTTGCTAAATAAAATGCTATTCTACTCTCTTCTACTGCTGCAAGATGATGGCTTTGAGAAGATGTTTGAAGATGCTAGTCTTCGATAGGACTAGGCCTTTCTCTCTATTCTGGCATTTCTGCAGCCCAGTCCACATATACAGCCTTTTCTCCATTGATAATGTTGCATATGTAGTATAGATCCTTGCTTGCTGAGTACTTCGGATGAGTACTCACGGTTGCTTTATTTTCTCTTTTCCCCCATATACCCCACCTTGATGATACACCAGACGATGGAGTCCAGGAGCCAGACGCCACCACCGGAGCCTACTACCAGGCGGGTCCAGAGGGCATGTACTACTGGATCGAGCCAGCTGACCAGGAGTAGGATCGGAGGCTCCCAGGCAGGAGGCCAACGCCTTTCGATCTAGTGTCGCTGTTTGTGCTAGCCTTCTTAAGGCATAACTTGTCTAACTATGTTTGTACCCAGATATTATTTGTATGACTGACTTATGTATTCGGATCTTCGGATCCCTGGTCTGTAATATTGTGGACCTCCGTTTATTTGTGTTTAGAGTTGTGTTGTGATATCTTCCCGTGAGTCCCTGGGCTTGATCGTACACGTTTGCGTGTATGATTAGTGTACGATTGAACCAGGGGCGTCACAAGTTGGTATCAGAGCCGACTGCCTGTAGGAAGCCCCCCTCCAAATTCCTTGGCCGAAGTTGAGTCTAGAAACCGAGAAACTAATTTACTAACTTGGCTGTGTGGCTTACGGGCCCACGTCGCCAACTGGGTGGTATTAGGATCTTTTATTCCTCGTCTATACTCTGGGACTCTAATATCTCTTCTATTCGGGTTAAATAAAATTTTACTAACGCCGACACTTAGGATCTCGTAAATCCCGTCTACCCGGAGAGCTGGATATCTGTGCGATTTCCCTGTCGTTGATCTAATTAGTCTGATAATCATTTTCCTTTCCATTGTTTTGTTTAACCTTTCTCTCCGAGTTGTGTTAAACTTCTCGTTGTCATTTGACAAATCTGAATTTCCTCTGTTTCAGATGGACCGTTTGTTTCCACCGCGTCCTACGACACAGCTTGTGCTTCGCACTTGGGCTCGTGATGCCCCTGGTTTTCCAGCTGTCCTGATCGCTCTCATGACCAGACTTGGCTACCGCTGGTACCCTGAGTACATGGTTTACGAGGATTACCGCGAGTTTAATCAGGAGCAGTACCATGCTGATGTTCGTATCTATGATCGGCAGAATGACTCAGACACCGAGCTGCACCTTTTCCACGGTATCGGCGTGACGATTGAGATGGCAGTACATGATGCCGCCTACTCTGCTGTCGCACGTCTTCGAGGACAGTTCAGTGGTATCTTGGATGACTCTGAGTTCCGATACATTCCGTATGCCCCTGCTGGAGGTGCTACCGGATACTACACAGCTATCTGTGCCCCGTACGAGCCTCGCCGATATGACCACCGCGTTCTGATTCAGTGCACTCAGGCTCTGGATCGCACTGTTCGGGCTCTTGCCGTCGAGTTGGTTGCTACTCGAGCACGTCTTTATGATGCTATGACGCAGTTGATGCCCGCTGTTCGTGCAGGGATACATCCGGAGCACATCCTTTACCCGCGCAGGACTCCGATGTATGCTGGTATTGACTGGCCTGCTGTTGGAGGTCACACACCTACACGTGGACCTCTTCTTACAGTTCGAGACCGGGTTCTGCATCAGAGTGCACATGGAGCACAGGATCCTTCCGCGACGAATATTCGTCGTCCGCACTCGCAGTTACCCCGTTACAGTGGTTTTCTCCGACGTTGATGTAGCCTTTGCTATGTCTCGTTGTGTACTTCCTTACCGCGTGCCTGCGCGCCGCCTAGTATGTCTAGCTTATAATTTGCGCCGTTATGCTGTCCGCATGTACCCGACTTTGTGTATGGATCTGTATGTCTTAATCGACTACTGTTATGTATCTATTACACTGCTTAAGGTATTGTCGTGTTACATCATACTTGTCGCTAAACACTCGCAATTGCTTTTACTAAACTACCCCCTGTTGGTACGTAGCAGGATGGTTAGACCAGGTGGTCGTGGTCGTGGTCGTGCCCCTGAACGTCCACCACCGCCAGACTATATGGCAGCTATGATGCAACAGTTCGAGCTTAACCGCCAGTTCATGATTGGAATCATGGCTCAGTTTCCGCATCAGAACAACCAGAACCAGAACCCAGCTTCAGTAACTTTGACAGAGTTTACGCGACTCAACCCAACGCAGTTTCGCAACTCTGACAAGCCCCTGGATGCCGATGACTGGCTCCGCGACATCACTCACGAGATGGAGTCTGCTAATGTCGCCCCCGCCAACTTTGTCACCTTCGCGGCCTTTTTCTTAAAAGGCCCCGCTGCTCAATGGTGGGACACACACAAGCGTACTCTGCCTGTTGGAACAGTCATCACTTGGTATGAGTTCCAGGCTGCTTTCCGTACACGCTACATCCCTCAAGCAATTATGGAACGCATGAAGACCCAGTTCCGCAACCTCATCCAGGGCAATAAAACCGTCGAAGCTTATCAGCGGGAATTTCTTGATCTCTCCCGCTATGCTGAAGAAGACATCGCCACAGATGCTCGCAGACAGGAGAAGTTCCGTAATGGACTACACCCTGACCTCAAGCTTGCACTAGCTGCTCAAGACATCAATGACTTCTCAACTCTAGTGAACAAGGCTATTCTCGTTGAGACCGCTCAGATGGAACACAAGGACTCGCAGAAGCGCTATCGTGATGCTGGCTCATCTTCGGGCTCAGCACCGAAGCGTAGAGTTTGGATTCCCAACAACGCGTTCCGTCCCAATGCCTCTGCGCCAAGGAACAATGCTGCACTACGTCTGCCTCCTCCACCACCGAGGCCGTCAAAGGCTCAAGCTATTCAGAACCATGCCCCTCTTCGTCCTGAAGATGGTTTGTGTTTCAAGTGCCGCAAACCAGGCCACCAGGCTAAAGACTGCCGCCAGACTCAGAATCAGTTAGATTTTCCTCGTGCTGGCCGTGGATATGGCTGTGGCAACAATCAGACCCGCAACTATAATACTGGGTCTGCTTCACGTGGTCGTGGTCAGGCTTACAACATTGACATTGAAGAAGTCCAGGATCAACCTGCTACTGTGATGGGTACCCTTCTTGTTAACTCAGTACCTGCTTCTGTATTATTTGATTCAGGAGCATCGCATTCATTCATGTCTGAAGCATTTGCATTATCTCATGACATTGCATTCGAAAAGATGAACCTGCCAATAGTTGTCCGTACCCCTGGAGGCCAATGTCAAACCACTATGATGGCACATAAAGTCCCTGTTGAAATCGAGGAATTTGAATTCCTAGCTTCCCCTATTATCCTGAAGTCTTCCACCATAGACCTCATACTCGGAATGGATTGGTTGAAAGCTCACATTGCTTCGATCAATTGTGCCACTAAAGTCGTCCAACTTCTTCACCCCACCGATGAGATAGTGAACTATACCGCCCGCATTACTCGAGACGCTGAAGCTGAGATATATGTTATGAATGCTTTGAACGCCTCACCTCTGGAAGGGATCGAGAACGTTCCTGTCGTTCGAGATTTTCCAGACGTCTTTCCAGAAGAACTTCCAGGAATACCCCCGGCTAGGGCTGTCGAGTTCGTCATCGACTTGAAGCCTGGCACCGTTCCTATTGCCAAGCGATACCTCGAGAAAGGAAAGCCGTCGGAATTCCATCTTGATGCAGATGGGATCCTATTTTTCCAACACCGTCTCTTCGTACCCAAGTTCAAGAATGAGAGGGAAAACGTTATGAAGGAAGCTCATGACACTCCCTTGTCCATTCACCCTGGTAGCACAAAGATGTACCGTGACATTTGTCAAAGATTCTGGTGGCCTAATATGAAACGAGACATTGCTCGTTATGTTTCTGAGTGTGACGTTTGCCGCCGCGTTAAAGCCCAACATCAATGGCCCGCAGGAACTCTGCAACCCCTGGAAATTCCTGAATGGAAATGGGACAAGGTCCAAATGGATTTCATTACTGGTTTTCCCAAATCCCAGAAGGGTAATGATGCTATATTTGTTGTCATTGGCCGATTCTCTAAGGTTGCCCACTTTCTGCCTGTTAAGGAGACAATCACTGCTAGCCAGTTAGCAGACTTGTATGTTTCCCGGATTGTGTCACTCCACGGTGTTCCGTTGGAGATCAGTTCTGATCGTGGCAGCCTCTTCACCTCCAGATTCTGGAATAGTTTCCAAGAAGCTATGGGAACTCATCTGTCTTTCAGCACCGCTTTTCACCCTCAGTCACAGGGTCAAGTTGAACGAGTTAATCAAGTGCTCGAAGATATGCTTCGAGCTTGCGTCATCTCCTTCGGTAAGAAATGGGAGGAATCTCTCTCGTATGCCGAATTCTCTTACAACAATAGCTATCAAGCTAGTCTGAAGATGGCACCGTTTGAAGTTCTATACGGTCGTAAGTGTCGAACCCCTCTGAATTGGTCAGAAACTGGGGAACGCTCACTCGTCGGACCGGACATTATTCGGCAAGCTGAAGAACAAGTTCGTATTGTTCGTGAACATTTGAAATCTGCTCAGTCTCGTCAGAAGAGCAACTATGACCGTAAGCACCAGGAAATAGTCTATCAACCTGGCGAACAAGCTTACCTTCGTGTCACTCCATTGAAAGGCACTCATCGGTTCGGAATCAAAGGCAAGTTAGCCCCTCGCTACATTGGCCCGTTCCGTATTCTTGCCCGTCGAGGAGAAGTGGCATATCAGTTGCAATTGCCGCCAAACCTTTCTCAAGTACATGACGTCTTTCATGTATCCCAACTCCGCCGCTGCTTCAAGGATCCTATTCGAGCTGTGGATCATGAAGTGCTTGAATTACGGGAAGATCTGTCTTATCCAGAACATCCCATCCGTATTCTTGATCAAGCTGAGCGTCGAACACGTCAAAAGTCAATCAAGTTCCTCAAGGTTCAGTGGTCAAATAATTCTGAAGATGAAGCCACTTGGGAACGCGAGGATCGTCTTCGCGAAGAATACCCCTCTTTCTTTCAGTCTTCCTCTTAATTCTCGGGACGAGAATTCTTAATAGATGAGGAGAGTTGTAACACCCCCGGTGATTAGCAACAGTAATCACTTTTGATAATGACATGTTAGCATGATCGACAGTGCATAATCATCATTAGCATCACATTGCATTTCAACTCCTAAGTCAAATTCAAATTTAAATGAAAGTGGAATATGAAAGTTGTCCAACATAGGAGCTAAAATGTTAGATATATAGCAAATATTCCAGAGGCTATTCTAAAATTGAAACCTACATCATTGGAATTGGATAAGTGACTCGAACAACCTCAAACAGTGGATAAAGATAATATTTAATAACCATTTATTGAATCTGAAATAAATATGGAATTATGTTTTGCCCAAACTAATTTTAGGTATTAGGGAATAATGCACTGGTATTTATGAAATAGGTCACACTTTTTACAAAAACCATTTGGGGCCTAAACATTTAACAGTGGAGAAAAGAGAATAAAGAAAAGGAAAAAGAAACAGAAAAGGAAAAAAGAGCAACGCCCCCCCCGGCCCAACTAGGCCGAAGCCCAGCCGGCCGGCCCACTTGTGCCCCCCCCTGGCCTATATGGCCCCCAGCCGGCCAAACCCTAATCCCCACCCCCACTCTCCTCGCTCCTCTCCTCCCCCCTCGTCTGGATCGGGAGAAGCCCGATCCCGCGCTGCCCCGCGCCTCCCCGCGCCGCCCGGACCCCGCCGCCGGCGCCGCCTCCTCCGGCCACCCTCCCCGAGCACGCTGCCCGTCCCTGCGCCCCGCTGTGAGGGCCACCTCATCCCCTTTCTTCCTTCGCCTCCCCGCCTCCGGCCGCCGCCCGGCCCGCGCGTGCTCCGGCCGCGCCCCGCCGCCCGCTCGCCCACGCGCGACCGCGCGCTTCGGCCGCGCCCGCTCCGGCCCCGCTCGCCCGCCGCGCGCGCCACCGCCGCCCGCGCGCCTCCGGTCCCGACGCCGCACCGCGCCCGGCTGCCGCTCGCCCGCGCTCGCCGGTGCCACCCCGCGCCCGAGCACGCGCTCGCGTGGCCTCGCGCGCGCCCGCCGCGTCTCCCCTGCTCGCTGCCCGCGTTCGCCCAGCGCCGCGACCTCGTCCTCCCGCAGCCGCGCCCCTGCCACTCCCGCCGCCCGCTGCGTGCCGCCCTTGCACAGCCCGCGCCGCCCGTGGCCTCCTCCCCGCGCCGTGGCCCCGCGCTCACCACCGACCCGTCCAGCCGCGCCTCGCCGGCGCCCGTGGCCAGCGCCCGGGCGCACCCTGGACGCGCCCGCTCGGGCTGCGCCCACGCCCGCCCCGTGTGGCCGTATGGGCCACTGCCCGGTGGGCCCTGCCCCCCCCTGTGCCGCTGACAGATGGGGCCCACCCCCTAAAAACGATTTAAAAGAAATAGAAAATAAAAATAGAAATAAATAAAATGATTAATTAAATAATTAATTAGTTAATCAATTAGTTAATTAATCCTGATTAGGTTAATCTAATTAACTAATTAGTGTTAATTAATCAGTAATTAAATTAATTAAACCTAATTAACCTAACAGCCTATGACAGGTGGGACCCACCCTGTCAGGTGGCTGCTGACGTCAGCATGATGTCATGCTGACGTCATCAATCACTGTTTCGGATAATGTTGAATTAAATAATTAATTAAATTTCAGAAATTAATAAAAACTTTAGAAAATCATATCTTTTAAACCGTATCTCCGATGAAAATACTTTGTACATGAAACTTGCTCAGAACGACGATACGAACCCGGATACGCCCTCCGTATTCCCGTCAGACGCCCGCAGCTATAAGAACATTGAACTTTTAGACCGATTTCAGTAAATGAATAGTGCCCAACTTTAATTAAATAAATCCAAATAAATTCCTAAATTAACTAAATCGTTTAGTTAGGCAGTAGAACACCCCGGCATATCATTTAGACATGTCATACATATTGTTTGCATATTTGCCGTGGAATTTATTGTTTCTCTCCCCCTCCTTCTCTCTCGATAGACGTCGAGACCGACGACGCTGCACCAGGATACGACTACTCTACCGACGAGCAGCCCGTTGACGACCTCCCTCTCTTGCCAGAGCAACCAGGCAAGCCCCCCCCTTGAGCATTCCAGATATCGCCCATTCTATTCTCCTGCTTGCATTAGATTTCGCTACTGTTAATGTATGCTCCTATTCTGATGCATAGCCTGCTGTTGTAACCTGTTCATTGCTATCTTACCTGCCTATGATAAACTGTTTAGTATAGGTTGGTATGAACCATCTGGGACCCCACCACCTTACTTTGTCGCCCCTGCTTGTTCATCAACGACTCGATCAACGTGATCGTCGATCAGAGATAGACGCCTCACTTCACACCCCCCTTAGTTGTACGACTCTGCGTAGTAACTATCGAGTGCCGAGGGTGATACCTCGTAACGCACTCCTGATGAATACTCTGCAGCATAGCTGTACGATCGTGGTCATCGAGGGTGATTCCTCCTTCTCCATGTCCGATACGACTCTGTCGTGCAACCCCTCAGTGTGAACCTCGAGGGTGATACCTCTTACGTTCACCCTGATGATTATGACCACACGGTTACTTGACCTCTTTCACAGGCGGGTCCACCCTGGTGGGTACCCGCTGGGGATCTATGATTTCGGGTGTGCCGGAAGGGCACTCGAGTGTGACATTGTGGCGGAGCATCAGAGACTCTGATTGTCTCCGCTTGATACTAATTGAGCCTATTGGATTTGGGTGTGTGATCTGAGTGGGTCGACGTGCCCTATACGCACTGCCACCACGCGGGATAATGGTTATGGGGCCCTCTGCGATGTACGTTTCGCCGAGAGCTTATCAGATGTCACGATTCACCGTGCGGGCTGATCGTCGGGATTGGGCTGGATACTTCACTGGCGAGTTCAGTGTCGCGCCTGCACCCCGGCCAGCCACGCAACGCGCAGGGTGCCCAGGGCGATGGCCCGAGACCCCTGGGTGCATAGGTTAGTCCGGCATGCTGACCTCTCTGCTGAGCCTAGGTAGAGCGCTGCTTCGTGTTGATCTTCCGAGGACGGGCATTACCCAGCAAGTATGTCCGGCCAGAGTTGATCGAGCGTGTTGGGTAACAGTAGTGCACCCCTGCAGGGATGAATCTTCTATCGATAGCCGGTCCTACGGTAAAGGACGCTCAGTTTGTGTATCCCGATCTACCTACTTAAACTGGATACTTGTTACTTAATTGAAGCTTCGGGATTACTTTCTCGCTGGGAGTCGAGGAAGGATCTTTGAGCTGTATTTCAACATGTTTGTTAAATAAAATGCTATTCTACTCTCTTCTACTGCTGCAAGATGATGGCTTTGAGAAGATGTTTGAAGATGCTAGTCTTCGATAGGACTAGGCCTTTCTCTCTATTCTGGCATTTCTGCAGCCCAGTCCACATATACAGCCTTTTCTCCATTGATAATGTTGCATATGTAGTATAGATCCTTGCTTGCTGAGTACTTCGGATGAGTACTCACGGTTGCTTTATTTTCTCTTTTTCCCCATATACCCCACCTTGATGATACACCAGACGATGGAGTCCAGGAGCCAGACGCCACCATCGGAGCCTACTACCAGGCGGGTCCAGAGGGCACGTACTACTGGATCGAGCCAGCTGACCAGGAGTAGGATCGGAGGCTCCCAGGCAGGAGGCCAACGCCTTTCGATCTAGTGTCGCTGTTTGTGCTAGCCTTCTTAAGGCATAACTTGTCTAACTATGTCTGTACCCAGATATTATTTGTATGACTGACTTATGTATTCGGATCTTCGGATCCCTGGTCTGTAATATTGTGGACCTCCGTTTATTTGTGTTTAGAGTTGTGTTGTGATATCTTCCCGTGAGTCCCTGGGCTTGATCGTACACGTTTGCGTGTATGATTAGTGTACGATTGAACCGGGGGCGTCACACCATCACTTATATATTTTTGGAGTAGTTTGTCATTTACTCACGTGCTTCACTTATATCCTATGAGTAAATGGTTGAATGAATTGAATATCATAAATCTGAAATTATATATGTTTCATATGCTTATACCATGGGGAGTAGTGACTTCACATATAAGAAGTAGAGGTGGTAAATTTATTGAAAGTTAGCAAACATAGTATTGGTCACTTGAACAATTCATGAAAGAATATTGAAGGAAGAGAGATTTCACATATAAATATACTATCTTGGACATCTTCTATGATTGTGAGCCCCATTAATTATTTTCAAACTTGATCAAATTAGTTGAAGTTGGACAATGAAGACAACATAATGAGTTATGCTTGGGTATATTTGTATAGAAGTTATATTGTTATGGATCCTCCAACATGTGGTGCTTGCTATTTAGAATATTTTGCTAGCCAAAATTTCTGTACTAAGCGGGATTACTGCTTGTGCATCCAAAATCCTTGAACCAAGTTTCTTCCATGAGTGTCCACCATATCTACCTATATGCGGTATTTACCTGCCATTCCAAGTAAATTTGCATGTGCCAAACTCTAAACCTTCAAATAATAATCTGTTTTGTATGCCCGAATCGCTCATGTAGCGACTAGGGGCTGTCAGTATCTTCCATGCTAGGTGGGTTATTCTCACGATGAGTGTTTATTCACTTATCATTCATGAGAGAGTGACTGGTAATTGGGATGCCCAGTCCTATGATCAAAAGATCGAAAACAAAATTACAAATAATTAAACAAAACTCCCCCAGGAAAGTTGTGGGTATGGACGGCACCCGTGAATTCGGCTTGCTGTGGAGTGTGATTGTTGGTGGAGGGGGAGTAAAAAGCTTTACCTTTCTGTTTGGGAACCACCTATAATGTATCTAGTATGGAAGATATTGGGAACTCTTGGTTGTTATGTTGACAATGAAAGCATACCTCTCAAAATTATTTTCATCTCTGTTTTAAAAGCTTCGAGATCTGGCACCTCTGCAAATCCCTGCTTCCCTCTGCGAAGGGCCTATCTTTTACTTTTATGCAAGAGTCAGTAATATTCCTTCTCATTCCAACCTACTCTTTAGTTGGCAAGCATCATGTGGTGGGGAAAGATCTAATCATATATGGCCATTCAAATATATTTGATCATGAATTATTATTGTTGACAATTATCTATATGATAAATAAGTTGGGAGGCAAAACACTAAGCCCCTATCTTTCTCTGTGTTCAATGGATGCTATTTGTTCTAAAAATATGCTTTGAGTGGTAGCAATCATGGAAGACTATATGATAGTTGAGTATGTGGGATTTGCTAAATCAAAGCTCTTACATAGACCCTTCCTGAAAATAAGATGAATTGCAATTGTTTGATGACTGAGAACCTAGTTTGTTAGTTTTCAAGAAAGTTTATGATCTATGCTTTAACATGTGAATAGTTTGCTACTTGATCATGAGAAGTTTTATGATATGAGCTACTGTTATAATATATAATGATGCTAGAAAAAGGGATTGAAATTATCATTGATCAAACCTGTGCACTTGCTAGCATTCCACATCAAAAATTCTGTTTTTATCATTTACCTACTCGAGGACGAGCAGGAATTAAGCTTGGGGATGCTTGATACGTCTCCAACGTATCTATAATTTTTGATTGATACATGCTATTATATTATCTATCTTGGATGTTTTATATGCTATTTTATATGATTTTTGGGACTAACCTATTAACCTAGAGCCAAGTGCCAGTTTCTATTTTTTCCTTGTTTTTGAGCTTCGCAGAAAAGGAATATCAAACGAAGTCCAATTGACCAGAAAATCCACGGAAAATATTTTTTGGGAAATATAAATAATACTGGAACGAAAAGTTATCGGAGAGGAGTCCCGAGGCCACCACAAGGATAGAGGGTGCGCCCCCCCTAGGGCGCGCCCCCCGTCCTTGTCGTCGCCTTGTGGGCCCCCTTGACTTGTCCCTGACGCCAACACCTCTTAAAAATCCCAAAAACCCCAGAACAAAACCTAGATCGGGAGTTCCGCCGCCGCAAGCCTCTGTATCCACAAAAACCCAATCGGGACCCTGTTCCGGCACCCTGCCGGAGGGGGAAATCATCACCGGTGGCCATCTTCATCATCTCGGCGGTCTCCATGACGAGGAGGGAGTAGTTCACCCTCGGGGCTAAGGGTATGTACTAGTAGCTATGTCTTTGATCTTTCTCTCTCGTGTTCTTGATTTGGCACGATCTTGATGTACCGCGAGCTTTGCTATTATAGTTGGATCTTATGATGCTTCTCCCCCTCTACCTTCTTGTAATGAATTGAGTTTTCCCTTTGAAGTTATCTTATCAGATTGAGTCTTTAAGGATTTGAGAACACTTGATGTATGTCTTGCATGTGCTTATCTGTGGTGACAATGGGATATTCACGTGATCCACTTGATGTATGTTTCGGTGATCAACTTGCGGGTTCTGTGACCTTGTGAACTTATGCATAGGGGTTGGCACATGTTTTCGTCTTGACTCTCCGGTAGAAACTTTGAGGCACTCTTTGAAGTTCTTTTGTGTTAGTTTGAATAGAGGAATCTGAGATTGTGTGATGCATATCATATAATCAAACCCACGGATACTTGTGGTGACATTGGAGTATCTAGGTGACATTAGGGTTTTGGTTGATGTGTATCTTAAGGTGTTATTTTAGTACGAACTCTAGGGCTGTTTGTGGCACTTATAGGAATAGCCCAATAGATCGATCAGAAAGAATAACTTTGAGGTGGTTTCGTACCCTACAATAATCTCTTCGTTTGTTCTCTGCTATTAGTGACTTTGGAGTGACTCTTTGTTGCATGTTGAGGGATTGTTATATGATCTAATTATGTTATCATTGTTGAGAGAACTTGCACTAGTGAAAGTATGAACCCTAGGCCTTGTTTCGAAGCATTGCAATACCGTTTTCGCTCACTTTTGTTACTTGCTACCTTGCTGTTTTTATATTTTCAGATTACAAAAACCTATTTCTACCATCCATATTACACTTGTATCACCATCTCTTCGCCGAACTAGTGCACCTATACAATTTACCATTGTATTGGGTGTGTTGGGGACACAAGAGACTCTTTGTTATTTGGTTGCAGGGTTGTTTGAGAGAGACCATCTTCATCCTACACCTCCCATGGATTGATAAACCTTAGGTCATCCACTTGAGGGAAATTTGCTACTGTCCTACAAAACTCTGCACTTGGAGGCCCAACAACATCTACAAGAAGAAGGTTGCGTAGTAGACATCACCTGCATCTACTACTATTACTCCACACATCAACCGCTATCTAGCATGCATCTAGTGTATTAAGTTCATGGAGAAACAGAATAATGCAATAAGAACGATGACATGATGTAGACAAGATCTATTTATGTACAAATAGACACCATCTTGTTATCCTTAATAGCAACGATACATACGTGTCGGTTCCCCTTCTATCACTGGGATCAAGCACCGTAAGATCAAACCCATCACAAAGCACCTCTTCCCATGGCAAGAAAAATCGATCTAGTTGGCCTAACTAAACCAAATATTCGAAGAAGAAATACGAGGCTATAAGTAATCATGCATATAAGAGATCAAAAGACTCAAATAACTTTCATGGATAAAAACATAGATCTGATCATAAACTCAAAGTTCATCGGATCCCAACAAACACACCGCAAAAAGAGTTACATCAAATAGATCTCCAAGAGACCATTGTATTGAGAATCAAAAGAGAGAGAGAGAGGAAGCCATCTAGCTACTAACTACCGACCCGTAGGTCTACAATGAACTACTCACGCATCATCGGAGAGGCACCAATGAGGATGATGAACCCCTCCGTGATGGTGTCTAGATTGGATATGTGGTTTCTGGAACTTGCGGCGGCTGGAATTGATTTTCGTCGACTCCCCTAGGGTTTCTGGAATATTGGGGTATTTATAGAGCAAAGAGGCGGTGCGGGAGGTGGCCGAGGTGGGCACAACCCACCTGGGCGCGCCTGGGCCTCCAGGCGCGCCCTGGTGGGTTGTCTTCCCCTCGGAGCCCCCCTCAGGTACTTTCTTGGCCCAACTTGTGTCTTCTGGTCCAGAAAAAATCACCAAAAAGTTTCGCTGCGTTTGGACTCCGTTTGGTATTGATTTCCTGCGAAGTAAAAAACAAGCAAAAAATAGCAAATAGCACTGGGCATTATGTCAATAGGTTAGTCCCAAAAAATGATATAAAGTTGCTATAAAATAATTGTAAAACATCCAAGAATGATAATATAACAGCATGGAACAATAAAAAATTATTGATATGTTGGAGATGTATGAACTCACCCTTTACATGTCATCCCAGTCTTGGTACTCTTGTGGTTCCCTAAAACTACTTTATTAGGAGTGTTCTTATGTTATCTAACCCTGTTTTCTCAAGCCCACTATTTCCAAAGCCAGCTCAAGACCACAAGGTAAGTGTATGCATCACACTCATGTGCATGATGATCTCTTGATGATGTACATATTGTTTGCAAGAGGGATTCATAAACATTGAGGTACATTTCCTGATCATATCATTTGCTCTAATGCATATAGCCAAGATACATGTAACTCTCTGCTTGCTCTATCATGCTTATGCATTCACATGTTAGTATATTCAATCTTCACATGATTGCATACATGAAGGGGGAGCTTATGCATGTTACATGTCTTTTCAAAGCTTTACTTGTTACTATTCATATCATTTATCAAAAGCTTTGATGTATGTTGTCATCAATTACCAAAAAGGGGGAGATTGAAAGCACAAGTGCTCCCAGGGTGATTTTGGTAATTAATGACAACATATCTCCTATTGGACTAATGCTTTTATCTAGTATATTTCAGACAAGTTCAACAATGGCGTGGAAAGGACAAGAGGATGTGGAACCCCTTCAAAATGCTAAGGACACATATTGGGAAAAGCTCAAGACTCTTCATTTCTATTTTAGTGATCCAAGATCACATTGAGTCCATAGGAAAGCCAATACTATTAAAAGGGGATGAGGTGTTGCTTAACGGTCTACTTGCTCAAGTGCTTAGTGATATTGCTACAAAGCCCTCAACCACTTTCTCATTCCAAATATGTCAAAATCCTAAACTGCAACTCGGCCCCACCGATTCTTTCTATCCGGCGCCACCGAGCTCATATGACATATCCACTGCCAGAAACCCTAACAGTTCGGTCATACCGATACGGATCTCGGTCTCACCAAGATGGCCTTGCCAATTCTTTGTTGCCTGTTGCAATTATTTCGGTCTCACCGAATAGCGATCAGTCCCACCGAGTTGGCTTGACATTTTCTTTGTTGCCTTATTGCTTCACTTCGGTCTTACCGAGTTGATGCAGTTGGTGCCACCGAGTTGGTGTTTGCCCTAAGCCCTAGCACATCGGTCCCACCGAGTTGTTCCAGTCGCTCCCACCGAGATTCCTAACATTCACATTTTGAACTAAATCGGTCTCACCGCGTTCTTCTATTCGGTCTAACCGAATTGGGTCAAATGTGTGTAACGGTTGGATTTTGTGTGGAGGCTATATATACCCCTCCACCCCCTTCTCCATATGTGAGAGAGCCATCAGAACGTGCCACACTTCCAGCATACATTTTCTAAGAGAGAACCACCTACTCATGTGTTGAGATCAAGATATACCAATCCTACCACAAGAATCATGATTTCTAGCCTTCCCCAAGTTGCTTTCCACTCAAATCATCTTTCCATCATATCCAAATCTGCGAGAGAGAGTTGAGTATTGGGGAGACTATCATTTGAAGCACAAGAGCAAGGAGTTCATCATCAACAAATCATCTATTACCTTTTGGAGAGTGGTGTCTCCTAGATTGGTTAGGTGTCTCTTGGGAACCTCCGACAAGATTATGGAGTTCAACCAAGAAGTTTGTAAGGGCAAGGAGATCACCTACTTCATGAAGATCTACCCGAGTGAGGCAAGTCCTTCATGGGCGATGGCCATGGTGGTATAGACAAGGTTGCTACTTCGTGGACCCTTCGTGGGTGGAGCCCTTCGTGGACTCACGCAACCGTTACCCTTCGTGGGTTGAAGTCTCCATCAACGTGGATGTACGATAGCACCACCTATCAGAACCACGCCAAAAATCTCCGTGTCTTCATTGAGTTTGCACACTCCAATCCCGTCCCTTTACTTTCTTGCAATTAGTATGCTTTACTCTTTCGGCTGCATATACTCTTGCCATGCTTGCTTGAAATGTATTGTGAATGCTTAAACTTGTGCTAAAACTCTATCTCAACTTGAAGAACTTAAAAATTGCCACTTTTACTTTTTGAGGGTCTAATCACCCCCCTTTAGACCCCTCTTCTCGATCCTTTCATGTTGACTCTGAGCTTGACTGTCAAAACTGAAATTTACTGCGGAATCTGAATGTTACTGTTGAAACTGAACGCACTGGTAGCAGAGAAGCACTTCACATGTAGTTTAGGCTGCTCGAGCACTAGTAGTATAGAAACAGTGATCTAAATCAGCAGGCGGTCGATAGGGAAGACACTAGTAGATAGCAGCCGGAGCAGCAGTGCCTGGAGCAGTAGCGCAAACTAGAGCCAGAGCAACAACTCATGTAGCTGCAGCAGCCGGTGTACCAGCATCAGCAGTGCGAGCAAGCGAGAGCCAGAGCAGCAGCAGCGTGAGCGAGTGAGCGAGAGCCGGAGCAGCAGCAGCAGCGCGAGCGACCGAGAGCCAGAGCAGCAGCAGCTCTGGCTGGCATGGCCGCCGCCGCCTAGGGAGCCTCGCACTGGGGGAGAGTCGCCGTGGAGATGTCACCGGCGGCACCGACTATGAGGTAGCCGTGCCATGGGGGAGCGGATCGACCACCGGCGGCGCCGGGAGGTCAAGTTAAGGAGAAGGTGCGATGCGATGAGTGTACAACCTCTTTGGTGGCGCCGAGTAGGCCTCGGCTTCGTCTGAGGAGTCGATGAGGATGCCACGGTTCTGTTGGAGCAGGTTAAGGCGGATTTGTGGGGATGCAGCAACCACGATAGACGAGGCGATCGTCGGAGAAGCTCCTTGGAGGTGGAGGACGGGGCGGCTAAACCGACGGGACGACGAGATCGACAACGGATCCTCATCCGGGGCGGTGGATGAGGATGAGGGACATCGAGCTATTGCGGTGGACGATGCCGTCGGGGAAGAGGCTCCGGCTGGGCAGCGGTGGGGTAGCGGACAGAGGAGGGTGGGGTTTCGCGGCTGGAGCAGAGAGGTAATGGCGGCCTGGGTTTTCGAATGGAGAAAAGGTGACGGGAGGGGGGGGGGACCATGACTTAGGGACGCGCTTGTCCAAAATGTAGGGTGTTTTACAAAAGTACCCCCACCGATTTGAACTAGTGGCCCTTTCGGCTCAGGGTTAGAACTGGGATTTCACGTGTCGGGATTTGGCAGCAGGAGGGAGTTTTCACGTGCATTGTAATTTCGGGATAGCAAGGCACGAGTTTTCGGAGCACAAAGAGACAAAGGGATATCTGAATTTTCGGGATAACAAGGCGCGGGTTGAAATTTTGGGACAAGCCTAACGTGTAATAATGAACGTACCAAATCAATTCGCACTTCCCTCGACGAAAAAACAAAAAGAAAACTATTCACACCACACAAAGAGAGAGTCTTGTCCCATTGTACTGTACAAATGTTATTCAAAACTATGAATCCATGTTATGTCCAATTAAAAAAATTTCACTAGCTGTATAATGCATGTAACATACTCATACGAACATTTTAGTGCATTCCAAATGTATATACTACCGTTGCAATTGGAACTAAATTTGAATTCATTTCTCTATTTGTATCAGAATCTACAATCATGATTGTTGACAAGTTAAACCATCATTTGTAGATTATCTTAACAACACACCACATGATTACAATAGAGTTAGATATGAACTATGTGTACTATATGAACTAGAATTCAAAATTTTGAATCCACTTGATGTCGATTCCAAATAATAGTATATTTGAAGTACTAGCTAGATCTTCATAATCTAAACCATGTTTCATATGTACATTGTGTTTATCACACAAAGTATAGTGCCCCGCCCCCTACATTATGACAGGTATTTAGCCCTGAGCTGCAAAACCCACACGTTATCACAAATTCAAATAAATGTTATATATATTATATGTAGTATAACATGTTCATAACCACACCATGCGTATCACCATTATATACATGCATGCGTCAGTTTAAAACACTATGATCTCTTGTTCAAATATCTAAATCCACTTTTATAATGAATTATGATCTCTGTTCCTCTTTTACACCCACACAATCCTATTCTCTTTGTAGCTAGCGCTAACTTTCTCTCATGCATGCACATGCCCGCCCCCTCTCACCCTCCCTCAGCATTCTCTCCATCGCACATATTCATTATTTCTCTTTAGGTCGTTCACCCATGATAACCCACAAGTATAGGGGATCGCAACAGTTTTCGAGGGTAGAGTATTCAACCCAAATTTATTGATTCGACACAAGGGGAGCCAAAGAATATTCTCAAGTATTAGCAGCTGAGTTGTCAATTCAACCACACCTGAAAGTCTTAATATTTGCAGCAAAGTATTTAGTAGAAAAGTAGTATGGAAGTAACGGTAACAGTAGCAAAAGTAACAGTAGCAGTTTTGTAGCAATTGTAACAGTGGGAACGGCAAAGTAACATAGCAAAGATCAATATGTGAAAAGTTCGTAGGCAATGGATCAATGATGGATAATTATGTCGGATGGCATTCATCATGCAACAGTTATAACCTAGGGTGACACAGAACTAGCTCCAATTCATCAATGTAATGTAGGCATGTATTCCGAATATAGTCATACGTGCTTATGGAAAAGAACTTGCATGACATCTTTTGTCCTACCCTCCCGTGGCAGCGGGGTCCTAATGGAAACTAAGGGATATTAATGCCTCCTTTTAATAGAGTACTAGACCAAGCATTAGCACTTAGTGAATACATGAACTCCTCAAACTACGGTAGTCACCGGAAAGAATCCCAATTATTGTCACCTTGGGGTATGTGGATCATAACACGTAATAGGTGTCTACAACTTGCAAGATAGGATCAAGAACACATATATATTCATGAAAACATAATAGGTTCAGATCTGAAATCATGGCACTCGGGCCCTAGTGACAAGCATTAAGCATAGCAAAGTCATAGCAACATCAATCTTAGAACATAGTGGATACTAGGGATCAAACCCTAACAAAACTAACTCGATTACATGATAAATCTCATCCAACCCATCACTGTCCAGCAAGCCTACGATGGAATTACTCACGCACGGCGGTGAGCATCATGAAATTGGCAATGGAGGATGGTTGATGATGATGATGATGGTGATGATTTCCCCTCTCCGGAGCCCCGAACGGACTCCAGATCTGCCCTCCCGATGAAGAACAGGAGGTGGTGGCAGCTTCGTATCGTAAAACGTGATGAATCCTTCTCTCTGATTTTTTTTCTCCCCGAACGTGAATATATAGAGTTGGAGTTGAGGTCGGTGGAGGTCCTAGGGACCCACAAGGCATGGGGCGCACCCTGGGGGGGCGCCCTGCACCCTTGTGGACAGCCCTGCACCCAATATTTTTTATTTATTCCAAAAATATTCTCCGTGAAGTTTCAGGTCATTCCAGAACTTTTATTTCTGCACAAAAATAACACCAAGGCAATTCTGTTGAAAACAGCGTCAGTCCGGGTTAGTTCCATTCAAATCATGCAAAATAGAGTCCAAAACAAGGGCAAAAGAGTGTGGAAAAGTAGATACGACGGAGACGTATCAACTCCCCCAAGCTTAACCCATTGCTCGTCCTCAAGCAATTCAGTTGACAAACTGAAAGTGACAATGAAAAACTTTTACAAACATTGTTTGATCTTGTTGTTGCAAATATGTATAGCCAGCATTCAGGTTTTCAGCAAAGATTATGAACTAACCATATTCACAATAACATTTAGGTCTCACATTTACTCATATCAATGGCACAATCAACTAGCGAGCAATAATAATGAATCTCAGATGACAACACTTCTTCAAAACAATCGTGATACGATATAACAAAATGGTATCTCGCTAGCCCTTTCTGAGACCGCAAAACATAAATGCAGAGCACCCCTGAAGATCAAGGACTGACTAGACATTGTAATTCATGGTAAAAGAGATCCAGTCACAGTCATACTCAATATCAATTAATAACAACGCATACAAATGACAGTGGTGCTCTCTAATTGGTGCTTTTTATAAGAGGATGATGACTCTACACAAAAGTAAATAGATAGGCCCTTCACAGAGGGAAGCAGGGATTTATAGAGGTGCCAGAGCTCAAGCTTTTAAAACAGAGATGAATATAATTTTGAGCGGTATGCTTTCATTGTCAACATAACAACCAAGAGATCTCGGTATCTTCCATGCTACATACATTATAGGCGGTTCCCAAACAGAATGGTAAAGTTTTTACTCCCCCTCAACCAACAAGCACACTCCACGGCTGGTCCGAAACAACGGGTACTGTCCAACTAATGACAATCCTGGGGGAGTTTTGTTTAGAGTTATTTTGATTTGATTTGAGCATGGGACTGGGCATCCCGATTACTAGCCATTTTCTCGTGAATGATGAGCGGAGTCCACTCATCATGAGAATAACCCACCTAGCATGGAAGATAATGACAGCCCCCAGTCGCTACATGAGCGATTCGGGCATACAAAACAGATTATCATTTGAAGGTTTAGAGTTTGGCACATGCAAATTTACTTGGAACGGCAGGTAAATACCGCATATAGGTAGGTATGGTGGACTCATATGGAACAACTTTAGGTTTATGGAAGTGGATGCACAAGCAGTATTCCCGCTTAGTACAAGTGAAGGCTAGCAAAAGATTGAGGAGCGACCAACTAGAGAGCGACAATAGTCATAAACATGTGTTAAGATTAACCAACATTGAGTGCAAACATGAGTAGGATATAAATCACCATGAACATAAATATCGTGGAGGCTATGTTGATTTTATTTCAACTACATGCGTGAATATGTGCCAAGTCAAGCCACTCGAATCAAAGGAGGATACCATCCTATCATACTACATCACAACCATTTTAAAAACATGTTGGCACGCAAGGTAAACCATTATAAACTCCTAGCTAATTAAGCATGGCATGAGTAACTATAATCTCTAATTGTCATTGCAAACATGTTTCATTCATAATGGGCTGAATCAGGAATGATGAACTAATCATATTTACAAAAACAAGATAGGTCGAGTTCATACCAGGTTTTCCTCATCTCAATCATTTCCTCAAATATCATCATTATTGCCTTTCACTTGCACAACTGAACGGTGTGGATAATAATAATAGTGCACGTGCCTTGGACTAAGCTGGAATCTGCAAACATTTATTCAAATGAGAAGACAAAGTAATATGACTCTTTGTTAGATCAACAATAATACATATGAGAGCCACTCAACATTTTCATCGTCGGCTTCTCCTTACGACCCAAAGAAAGGAAAAAGAATTTCAAAGAAACACACTGAAATGTTTTTGGAGTTTTTGTTTTTCTGAAGAAAGTTGAACAAGAACGAGAAAAACTATTTACACGGGAAAGCTCCCAACAAGCAAAAGAAGAATGAGAAATCTTTTTGGGTTTTCTTTTAATACTACAACTAATTATTTTGGATTTTTCTCAAAGTTTTTCAAACACAAAAGGAGAAATCAAGAAAAAGAAATAAACTAACAGGGATAATATAATGAAAAAGTATGAACACCGACAACTGGAATGAGTGTGTGAACATGAATGTAATGTCGGTCAGAAATACGTACTCCCCCAAGCTTAGGCTTTTGGCCTAAGTTGGTCTAGGGCCACGGCTGGCCTGGCGGATATCCAAAGTGATAGTTGGGGTTGTACTGTGAGGCGGCAGTGACTGCCTGGAGGGCTGCCTCGTGAAGGCGAGCAGTCTCCCTCTCCCTCTCGTACTTAGCTGCCTCCTCCCTGGTTATAAAGTGTCTTCGTTTTACCTGAGAGTCAAAGAAAGCAGGAGCAGGAAGGGTAATATGGACAGCGCGCTGCCTGTCGAAGATTAGTCGGTATAGGAGGGACTGTTCATTCCTCTCAAGGAACTGGCAGCGTACCATAGCATTATAATCAAGAAAAGCAGGTGGTAACACAATGTCATCCCCCCTTATGGGTACCCCGAGATAGTTAGCTAGACGGGTGGCATAAATCCCCCCAAAAGAAATCTCCATCTTTAGCATTATTATGTAACCTCCTTGTAATAATATCCCCCAAGTTATATCGTTTATCACCCGTTACCGCACACTTGAGGACACTAAGATCTGATGCACAAAGGTGGCTATGATCATGTTTTCCATTAATACATCTACCTATAAAGAGAACAAAATAATGTATGGTAGGAAAATGAATGCTCCCCATGGTAGCGTGTGTAATATTTCTAGTCTCTCCTAAAGTGATGCTATCCAGGAAACCATTGTATTCAGTTTTGCGAGGTTCACTAAGAGTTCCCCCCTGCGGAATTTTACATGCTTCATTAAAATCTGTTAGGTCCATGGTATATGATTTATCATAAAGGTCAAACAGGACAGAATGAGTATTGCGCTGGGATGTAAATTTAAATCTTCGGACGAATGAATCAGTGAGGTGATAATACTGTAAGCACTTATCTCACACGAAGTCCTCAAGGTCAGCATTTCGCACGTACGCATCAAATTCATCCTTGAAACCTGCATGAACCATGAATTGATCCAACGGCCATTCGCACGGCCGCACCGAAGCTTCTCCTGGTGGTTCAAAGTCCGGCTCACGTATCGCGAGCCTTGTGGCTTGCTTCTTCGATGAACCACCTTGGTATATTTTCCTAAACATTCTCCTTCCTCTGAAAATTTCTGAAATTTTTAGTGACTTAAAATAAAAGTGAATCAAACTCAACAAAACTAATATCAACTACTCCTACAAGCGCCTAGAGGCTCTGTCATGCATCAAAACTACTTTGGACCATATAAATTTGACATGCAAGCTTAAGAACAAGGTCACCACAGCAGCAAAAATTTGCAATATATAATGCACTAGAACAAAAACTAATTGGATAATTGAAGGAGTCACGTACCAAAGAACAATCCCCCAAAGCAGTTTTGCAAATGGAGCTTTACACAAGGAGATCGAAAATGGCAGCAAAATGAGCTAGAACACGGGTTTGAGCTATGGGATGATTTTTTCTAGAGGAAGACGAAGTGGATGGGTGCTCGAATAAGTGAGGGGGGCCTACGTTGGACCCACAAGGCAGGGGCGCACCCAGGGGAGTAGGGCGCGCCCTCCACCCTTGTGGTCCACTGGTGCAGCCCCCTAGTGCAATCTCGGTGCCAGAAATTCTAAAATATTCTATAAAAAATCATACTAAATTTTCAGGGCATTTGGAGAACTTTTATTTTTGGGACATTTTTTTATTGCACGGATAATTCAGAAAACAGATGGATAATACTATTTTTGCTTTATTTATTCTAAATAACAGAAAGTAAAAGGTGGGTACAGAAAGTTGTGCTTTCTAAATTCATCCATCTCATGCTCATCAAAAGGAATTCATTAACAAGGTTGATCAAGTCTTATTAACAAACTTCTTTCGAATAACATGGAACCGGAAAATTTTCGAATAACACTAGGTTACCTCAACGGGGATATGCATGTCCCCAACAATGAGAATATCATATTTATTTTTGACAGTAGGGAGAGGGAATTCAAAACCTCCAATAGTAATAGTTGAAATTTTTCCAATAGAATTGATACTATGAACTTGAGGTTGCTTCTTCGGAAAGTGTACCGTATGCTCATTACCATTAACATGAAAAGTGACATTGCCCTTGTTGCAATCAATAACAGCCCCTGCAGTATTCAAAAAGGGTCTACCAAGGATGATCAACATACTGTCGTCCTCGGGAATATCAAGAATAACAAAGTCCGTTAAGATAGTAACGTTTGCAACCACAACAAGCACATCCTCACAAATACCGATGGGTGTAGCAGTTGATTTATCAGCCATTTGCAAAGAGATTTAGGTAGGTGTCAACTTATTCAAATCAAGTCTACGATATAAAGAGAAAGGCATAACAATAACACCGGCTCCCAGATCACATAAAGCAGTTTTAACATAGTTTCTTTTAATGGAGCATGGTATAGTTGGTACTCCTGGATCACCTAGTTTCTTTGGTATTCCACCCTTAAAAGTGTAATTAGCAAGCATGGTGGAAATTTCAGCTTCTGGTATCCTTCTTTTATTTGTAACAATATCTTTCATATACTTGGCATAAGGGGACATTTTCAGAATATCAGTCAAACGCATACGGAAAAAGACAGGTCTAAGCATTTCAACAAAGAGCTCAAAATCCTCATCATCCTTTTTCTTGGATGGTTTAGGAGGAAAGGGCATGGGTTTCTAAACCCATGGTTCTCTTTCTTTACCATGCTTCCTAGCAATGAAGTCTCTCTTATCATAATGTTTATTCTTAGATTGTGGGTTATCAAGATCAACAGCAGGTTCAATCTCCACATCATTATCATCACTAGGTTGAGCATCAACATGAACATCATCATTAACATTATCACTAGGTTCATGTTCATCACCAGATTATGTCTCAGCATCAGAAATAGAAATATCATTTGGGTTCTCATGTGTATCTATAACAGGTTCACTAGAAGCATGCAAAGTCCTATCATTTTTATTTTTATTTTTATTACTAGGACTAGGTGCACCAGTATTAATTCTCTGAGAATCTTGCTCAGCTCTCTTAGGATGGCCCTCAGGATACAAAGGTTCCTGAGTCATTTTACCACCTCTAGTCATAACCCTAATAGCATTATCATTGTTCTTACTATTCAACTCATTGAGCAAATCATCATGTGCCTTAAGTACTTGTTCTACTTGAGTTTTAACCATGGAAGCATGTTTACTAATAATTTTCAGATCACTAACAGTTCTACTCATATAATCACCCAAGCAATCAAGCATGTAAGCATTACGTTTCAATTGTCCACTAACATAAGCATTGAAGTTCTCTTGTTTAACAATAAAATTATCAAACTCATCCAAGCACTGGCTAGCATACTTATTATAAGGGATATCACCTTCATCAAATCTATAGAGAGAATTTACCTCTACTACCTGTGTCGGTTTATCAAGACCATGCATTTCTTCAATAGGTGGTAAATTCTTAACATCTTCAGCTTTAATACCTTTTTCTTTCATAGATTTCTTTGCCTCTTGCATATCTTCAGGACTGAGGAATAGAATACCTCTTTTCTTCGGAGTTGGCTTAGGAGTTGGTTCAGGAAGTGTCCAATCATTATTATTACTCAATATATTATTCAATAGCAATTCAGCTTGCTCAACAGTTCGTTCCCTGAAAACACAACCAGCACAACTATCTAGGTGGTCCCTAGAATCATCGGTTAGTCCATTATAAAAGATATCAAGTATTTCATTTTTCTTGAGAGGATGATCAGGCAAAGCATTAAGTAATTGGAGAAGCCTCCCCCAAGCTTGTGGGAGACTCTCTTCTTCAGATTGCATAAAGTTAAATATTTCCTTTAAAGCAGCTTGTTTCTTATGAGCAGGGAAATATTTTTCAGAGAAGTAGTAAATCATATCCTGGGGACTACACACACAACCAGGAGCAAGAGAATTAAACCACAACTTAGCATCACCCTTTAATGAGAAAGGAAACAACTTAAGAATATAGTAATAGCGAATTTTTTCCTCATGAGCAAATAGGGTGGCTATGTCATTCAATTTAGTAAGATGTGCCACAACAGTTTCAGATTCATAACCATGAAAAGGATCAGATTCAACCAAAGTAATTAACTCAGGATCGACAGAGAATTCATAATCCTTATCAGTAACAAAGATAGGTGACATAGCAAACTTAGGATCATATTGCATTCTAGCATTCAAAGATTTTTCTTTCCACTTGCATAATAATTTCTTAAGATCATCTCTATCCTTACAAGCAAGAAAGTCCCTAGCTACCTCTCCATCCATAACATAACCCTCAGGTATAACAGGCAGTTCATATCTAGGAGAGCTAGGTCTAGCAGGTGTCTCAAAGTGTTCAATTTCAATAATTTCATCAGTTTCAGAAATATCATCATCTTCAGCATAATCAATAGTTCTAACTCAAGCAAGATGTTCATCAAGTAATTCACCCAGTGGCACAGTTTTATCAAGCAAAGCAGTAGTATCATCATAAGCATCACTCATAGCAGAAGTAGCATCATCAATAACATGCGACATATCAGAATCAATAGCAGGTGTAGGCGTCGCAAGTTTACTCAAAACAGAAGGTGAATCAAGTGCAGAGCTAGATGGTAGTTCCTTACCTCCCCTCGTAGTAGAGGGATAGATCTTAGTTTTGGTGTCTTTCAAATTCTTCATAGTGATCAACAGATATAAATCCCAAGTGACTCAGAGAATAGAGCTATGCTCCCGGGCAACGGCGCCAGAAAAAGGTCTTGATAACCCACAAATATAGGGGATCGCAATAGTTTTCGAGGGTAGAGTATTCAACCCAAATTTATTGATTCGACACAAGGGGAGCCAAAGAATATTCTCAAGTATTAGCAGCTGAGTTGTCAATTCAACCACACCTGAAAGTCTTAATATCTGCAGCAAAGTATTTAGTAGCAAAGCAGTATGGAAGTAACGGTAACAGTAGCAAAAGTAACAGTAGCAGTTTTGTAGCAATTGTAACAGTGGCAACGGCAAAGTAACATACCAAAGATCAATATGTGAAAAGTTCCTACGCAATGGATCAATGATGGATAATTATGTCGGATGGCATTCATCATGCAACAGTTATGACCTAGGGTGACATAGAACTAGCTCCAATTCATCAATGTAATGTAGGCATGTATTCCGAATATAGTCATACGTGCTTATGGAAAAGAACTTGCATGACATCTTTTGTCCTACCCTCCCGTGGCAGCGGGGTCCTAATGGAAACTAAGGGATATTAAGGCCTCCTTTTAATAGAGTACTGGACCAAAGCATTAGCACTTAGTGAATACATGAACTCCTCAAACTACGGTAATCACCGGAAAGAATCCCAATTATTGTCACCTTGGGGTATGCGGATCATAACACGTAATAGGTGTCTACAACTTGCAAGATAGGATCAAGAACACATATATATTCATGAAAACATAATAGGTTCAGATCTGAAATCATGGCACTCGGGCCCTAGTGACAAGCATTAAGCATAGCAAAGTCATAGCAACATCAATCTTAGAACATAGTGGATACTAGGGATCAAACCCTAACAAAACTAACTCAATTACATGATAAATATCATCCAACCCATTACCGTCCAGCAAGCCTACGATGGAATTACTCACACACGGCGGTGAGCATCATGAAATTGGTGATGGAGGATGGTTGATAATGATGATGGCGACGATTTCCCCTCTCCGGAGCCCCGAACGGAGTCCAGATCTGCCCTCCCGATGAAGAACAGGAGGTGGCGGCGGCTCCGTATCGTAAAACGTGATAAATCCTTCTCTCTGATTTTTTTCTCCCTGAACGTGAATATATAGAGTTGGAGTTGAGGTCAGTGGAGGTCCAGGGGACCCACAAGGTAGGGGGCGCGCCCTCCACCCTTGTGGACAGCCGGTGGGACCCCTCTGGTTGATTCTTTCGCCAATATTTTTTATTTATTCCAAAAATATTCTCTGTGAAGTTTCAGGTCATTCCGAGAACTTTTATTTTTGCACAAAAATAACACCAAGGCAATTCTGCTGAAAACAGCGTCAGTCCGGGTTAGTTCCATTCAAATCATGCAAATTAGAGTCCAAAACAAGGGCAAAAGAGTTTGGAAAGGTAGATACGACGGAGACGTATCAACCCACGGTGTGTGTAGGCCTCCTGGCTCCTTCTTTGCGGCACACAGCGGTCGATATACCTCTCTAGCCAAGTGTGCCTACCACAAGCACACGCTTTCCTTCTTCTCTTCTCACCGTCCATGCCCCCTCTGTCTAATATGGTTCCACGCACATGCACACTCCCGCCCCTCTTTTCATCGATCTCATACTCTCACACTCCTTCCCCTCGATATAGTTGGACTCTCGCACCACCTCCTAGCTGCATCTCTCTCTCTATCTGTCTCTCTGGGCCTTATTTGCTTCTAACACATGCATGCATGTATACCTACCGATCTCCCTACATATAGCTAGGTCGACTATAACTCTTTTCCCCATGCACCGATCGATGTACCTCACTAGTTATGTCTCTCCCTTTCTTTGACACACGATGATTTATCTTCCTATATAGTTGCGTCTGCTTACCACAGCCATATCGTCCCCCTCATCATCCTTGCATGCCTCCCGACCCGTCTCTCACACGCACGTGCACAGACAGGCACACATCCCCTCTCTTATTGATATTGCAGTCGTACCCTCCATTTGTCTAGTAGGCCTCTCCCACCATTTGTGAGAAGCAACTCCACCACCAACCCTCCAACACTCTAGCTTTGTCTCTCTCTCCAAACCTTATTCCTCTGCTACACATATGCATGGATGCCGATCGATCTCCCTCAATACATAGCTAGGTCTCTCTCCTTCTCCACACATATACCAATCGATCTACCTCTCTATAGTTAGGTCTCTGCCCCCCCCCACACACACCGATACTCGATGCTATAGCTAGGTATCCATGCCACAGAGACAAACTACACCACTCCCCTCTAACGTTCCAGTAGGCCAGCCGCCCTATATCTTTGACATGGGCAAACACAAATTCGATGGCACTCTTTATCGATCGCGCACCCACACACTTCATCCCTCTCTTCAATTCTATCGATATCTCACGCCGATGATCCCTCCACTCTCTTCTCGTGGATCACTCCCTCTATATACGATATATCTAGGCCTCTGTTTCACACACATTGCAAATGTTACATTTTTTGTTTGAGATATCATCGACACATTGCCTCTGTTTTGCACAAACCATCTCTCTCTCTCTCTCTCACACACACACACGTACGTGGGGTACCTGCACGTAGAGAAGAGGTGCACGCACGACGCACGTACTCATGTCTCGTTCCCAGCCACACCCACACGGGTACACGATGGAGCTCATTTCTGTACGAAAAGGCAACCCACGTGATAATTTGACACGTGTAGCGGTTGTTTACTTGAAGGAGGGTCGTGTACCACACGTACACGAAACAAAGTTCGACTTGACGCATTATTTTTAAATAAAGTTATATTCCTCAATGGCACGTACAGAATATAAAATGATTGTTATCGAGAAAAAAGAAATCCGCTCCACTATATACAATGGAGCCTGCCTGCCGGGGTTTGTCTCTCATCATCCTATCTCACATAAGGTGGCGGCTGCCTCTCTCTCTCACCGTTGGTCACTAATCCGGCCACATCCCGTCCGCCGGTGGAAAGGGAGGATTTGCATCGTTTCTCCGTTCGACGGCATCGAGGCAGCACGTCCCGATCTGCGGTACCCGCCGTTCTCTCTGACCAAGCTCCGGCGTGGTAGGGCCTTCGCCACTTGCTCGCTGCCGTCGTATGGGCATATCCTGGCCGCCGGCGCCCTCCTAGTTACATCCCGACGACCCTCAGGTATAGGTTCCTCGGGCCTTGCTTCACTGCCCATCTTCCCATGTTGCTGCATGTGGAAAATCCTGCATGTGGATCTTCCCTAGTTCTTTGCCCAAAACATAGCTCGGCCGGCGTACTTTCCATGTTGCAATATCGTCCTCACACCGTTTTAGATAAACAACTGTGCTGCTATCTTCCCTTAGGACAAGGAATATGCTTCTTTTTTGTTGGTGTATGTGTCATAAACTGTTATTGGCCAGTAATTGTTTCATTTCTACCTATTTTTGCAAACAGGGCTATCCATTTGACCTCGTTGCTATTGCGACCTTTTGGTGAACTATGCAAATCACTTTTTTCTTAAGAGTGTTTTGTGCAGTTTTGCTGAAATGTCACACGGGCAACGTTTCTACATTTCAGTGGGACTGCACAAAGGGAGATTGGTTTTGCTCTATCCTCCTCATCCAACTCCTAGCCTAATCTTCTCCAACTATTTGCTTAATTTTCTCCAACTAGTTAGTCTTAAGAGAGACTGCAAAGGTGACCAGCTTCTATATGTGTGTTTATTGTTTCATCAACAGTCCTCTATTATTGTAATCGCACTTACTCAATATCCTTGGAACAGGGACGCTCAGCTCTATTTTAGTGGAACTACACAAAATGATCGGAATGTTCCATGCTCCTGACAGCTACTTTTTTCCCCAACATGCCATGTTGATTTAGACAGAGCTACGGGGAAGTTGCTGCCAATGAAAGCATGAATCAACTTTAATTTAACACCTTCTCACAACTTTGTCTTTAGTTGTGATGTAAATATTAGCTCTGATCTGCTAATCATTGAGATGCATTAGCAAGGAAGTTAGTTTTTTATTTTTTCTGAAAGAGCATGGATGTTAGTTTCATTTCTAGTATTTGATTGATGTTGTAACGAGACAACCTTCCAGCTGGCAAGACACATGAAACAAAAGCTGAAAGCTTCAGAGCATTGTACAATTTCATGTCGCTGGAAAATTATGTGTACGTCAATTATGTAAACAAACTCTAGAAGCTTGATAGCATTGCCAGAAGCCATTCAGCATCCTGGTCCATGTGCCATGCACCAAATTGGAGTGCACAACCGCATGGGAGACTCAGCCCGGTCGTTGCGCCGCACTAATAGTGAGTAATGAGCAATCAAATCATAAGCCCCACCTTTCCCGCAGTAAGTTGCTCGGACAAATCAACCATCAATACACTCTTCTTTGAATCCGCTCATACTAGTATGAAGGTGAAAAACCAAGTGCGCGTATGGCCTGTCGGTCAACGCGCTTCCTCTTGGCATATCACTGACATGTGGGACCGGAGTGTGAGCAAACCGATCTGAACTAGTGGCAAAATGGCCAACCCGCCGCTCCTGGAGAGAGACGAGGAGTGAGAACACAGACGGGCTAGGTGTCGCATGGAGGCCAAGAAATATTAGAGCATGGTTGATCGATGTCATCATTACATATTCGATGTTTTTGAATAGTACCACCTCATTGGGCTGCCGTTTTCCGCATTTCTCCAGAATAAATGTGTACTTTATCACAGATTAAAATAAAATAAGAGTGCAGACGCTCCACCATGCTGTTCTTACCCCTGTATACTAGGACTAAGTAGTACTACTCGCAGTAGTACTAAACCTTGCGCTTGGCTCTTCGCCTCTTTGGGAAGTCGAACAATGATGGTACTACAGTGTATGCCTCTTGCAATCTGACACCGAATGAACTGCTGCACGTCTACCGCCTGGGCGATGGAGAGGTTGCATTAGTCAAAAGCTTCTCCTCGTCCTGCGAGCCACCGTGCTTGTGGTATATGGAGAGGGCGTAGTAGTATAATAGGCAAGCTTCACCTCATCCTGCAAGCTTCTCCTCATTCTGCAAATTGACGGGACACAACAAAGTAGTGCTAGTTCGTACTAACTCCTTTCCGGTTAATATGGCTTAATATTTTTTGCGGGTAAATGAGAGAGCTTTATTCATATAAAAGCATTCTTAGGAAGCAAATGTGTTTCATCAGCCAAGAGACTGGTCACTACAGGAAGCTAGGTGTTTCATCAAGCTAGCTCTCGGTCACTTTCAAAGTGTAAGCACGCTTCGCACAAAGATGCGCCGGAAGGTTTGCTAACCTGTTTACATGCTGAATAACAAAAGAAGATAAATTATTACTGAGCTCTCGTATTTCTAAAAGGATAGGAGCGAGAATTGTGGCGAGTGTTCGAGAGTATCACCAACTCCATGCGATCAACTTCCATTATCACATGTGAGAACCCTCGAAGAGAAGCAAATGTGTTGAAGATTGCTTTATCACAGATTAAAATAAAATAACACTGTCGACGCTCCACCATTCGGTTCTGTATAGTAGTACTAGTACTATTACGTAACACTCGTAGTACTACTAGTAAACCTTGCACTTGGCTCTTCGCGTCTTCGGGAAGTCGAACAATGATGGTACTATAGTGTATGCTTCTGGCAATCTGACACTGAATTAAATGTTGCACGTCCACCGCGTGAGCGAGGGAGAGCTTGCATTAGTCAAAAGTTTCTCCTTGTCCTGCGAGCCACTGCGTGCAAGCTTCTCCTCGTTCTGCAAGTTGACGGGACACAACAAAGTATTGCTAGTCCATACTGCCTCCTTTCCGGTTAATATGGCAAAATTTGAAATGAGATAAATTCACTGGCGGTCACTCTATATTTGTAAAAATATGGTCAGTGGACTTCATAATACTCTCATTGCGGTCAATGTATACATTTTCCGGTGTTTATACGGTCACTAGCTCACCCTGGCTGAGTACGTGTGTGCATGCACGTGTAGGTTGAGCACTTGACCGTGAGCGTGTGTGTTCCGTCGTGTGCTCGGGCATGCATGCATTAGGGCGTCGTGCACATTTTTGTGTGCATGTGTATGTCTGACTATTGCATGCATGCACGAGGTTGTAGTCCCTCCCATTCACATGTTCATATTTCAAAGCTCATGCATCACAAGATCCTTTTGCATGGAAATACTACTACTTCTCGGTCGTCGAAACTCGTTTGTCTTCCTTTCACCGACACATGAGACATCCAGCATCCGAGTCCAGATGTCATGAAAGAAAATAGAGATAAGTATAAGCGAGACTCGAGAATGGTCATACACGTAGGGGGAGTACGTGCAGGGGCCGCGGTAATATGACTAAATGAGCGGTCAAATCACACAGTAAGTTGGTCGAACGAAGCAACCATCATTTCACTCTTCAATGACACGTACGCATTATTAAAAAGGTTGATATGGAGAGAAAAATAAAACCACTCCACTATATATATACATTAGTAGGAGCCTAAGCTACAAGCCTGCTTGCTTGTGTTGCTCTCTTCACACTCTCTCGCATAGAACCACGGTGGCCACACCGCTGGTCACAGATTCGGCCTGATCCCGCCGCCGGGGGAAGGGGAGGGTGTTCTGCGTAGACGCAGTCAGTAGCGGCTAGGGAGAAAACCCACTGTCGGTGCGTCCTGATCAGGGGTCCCCGCGGTATGGGTTGATGCCGCCTCCCACCGCCCTTCTAGCTACACCGCGACGTCCCAGGTACAACTTCCTTTTGGAGCCGGCTTGCTCTACTACCGCAGCTCCCCACGTAGCTCCACCTCCATGTGGATCTTTCTCTACTTATACCGGCTTCTATTTGTGATGAGTTTATGTCCCATGAACTAGTGCCACTACTATTATTCTAATCACACTTCTTCAATATGTTTGCCAACATGGATGCTCAGCTCGATTTTAGTGGAATTGCACAAAAGCATCGTATGATCCGAGGGTGCCAGGCTTCTTTCCTTCGACAGGTTCTACCTAGCCAGGAAATTAAATCTTGTTTAGCATTTAGGGTTTAAAGCCTAGAGACTGCATCAATAGTTTTTTTTGTACACACTCACAACTTTTGTCTTTAGTTGTGAAGTAAATATTGGCTATGAGCTGTGAATCATTGAGATGCATCAGCATGCGTGTTAATTTTCCTTTGTATTTGATGGAATGTTGTAACGGGGCAACCTTGGAGTCAGGATACATACATGAAACAATATCTGAAAGCTTCGTACTCTCTTCGGTCCTTTTCTGTATGCGTATAAGGCTACTCATAGTGGGGAATATCATATACTAGTATCATGCATATGATACTAGTGTATGATACTATCTTCATAGTGCATAGTACTGTATCATAGAGTAGTATCATAGATGATCATATTTATTGCCATGCATGACACAAAGTAGCATAACATTTAACATAATACGGTATCTACCTATGTTACTCTAAAACTCTCTTTCTTCTTTAATTCTCTACCACATCAGCGTGTTTGCTATTCCCAAGTGCATGATACCGGCTAAGATACCACCACTATGGCCAGCCTAAGAAAATCTCACTTTTCCCGCAATGGTCTGCACCTTAGCATCTTTGTGCTGCTCTTTCCAATAGTACTACCAGACACGCAGCCACAATAATTCCCATCTCTCTCTCCCCCATATTCCTCGTCCCTTCCTAAGAACAAGTATAATAAGGTGACATAGGCGGACTGGAAGCCTTTAAATATTGTATCTTTGCTGAGTTGGATGAGAGAGAAGAGGAGACAGAAGAGAAGCGGGCTGTAGATTTATAGCCGGCTGTAGCACGGGCTGTAGCCGGCTGTACAAGGGAATGGAGGGAGTAGTATTTTCTTGTAGCCCATTACTATACATGTTGACTATTACCTTGGCTATAGATGACATGGCAAAATGTTAGCCATCGACCGGTTATATTATTAACCATGCTTAAGGCATGATTGCACAAAGAGAGAGAGAGAGAGTCATGTCGCATGCATGCAAAACTAGAGAGAGAGAGCTGCATGCAGATAGATCTAGTGAGCCTGCATCTAGAGAGATGGAGAGAGGAGTAATTGTTCGCGAGATTGAGTACTTTTCATGCGCGTAACTACCTAGCATTTCCTCCATAGCAAATCCAGGGGCAAAATAGTCTATACACTCTGGTGTATAGTAATTTTTTCTTGGCATGCGGGCTGCTACGTAGTACTACTATACCACAATGTGTTTGTTATCATGTCATCTACAGCCAAACTAATAGCCAACACGTATATTAGTTAGTTATAAGAAAGTAATACTTTATGAACATATGGTCCACCTTCCATTCTCTCAAACCTTCTTGGAGATCGTGTTACAGCCGGCTGTAAGTCTACAACCCGCTTATCTTCTCTCTCCTCTTCTCTCTCTTCCAACTCAGCAATAGTATAATATTTAAATCCTTATAGCCCGCTTACGTCACCTTATTATACTTGCTCTTAAACGCAAAGAAAAAATGACCGGAGGTGTCGCACGATGTCCAAGGAATATGGTGATAGTGGGAGGTGGGCCATGTAGTCACTGGGCTGTCGGGTTTCGCACTCCTCCGGTGTAAGAGTGGAGAAAGTTAGTTTTATCACAGAATAAATAAATAAGAGTGCAGGCACTCTACGATGCTCTACCGCCGCAGTAATAGTGACCAATGAGCCGTCAAATCACGTAGACCCGGCAGTTTGTTGGACAGAAGAAGCAAACCATCACTCTTCGTTGAATCCGCTTCTCCCTCATGCAGTACAATATTCTTTTGGAAACCAAGGTTTCATTTCGTTGGATTGTGCCATCGAGCAAAGCCAATGTTTAAATCACGTCTATCGCATTCGTGTCTCACCCTCCTCCACCCCACACGGTCGCTCGGCATGCCACTCACCGTAAACCGAGTATACGCAAACTTTCCTGCCTGCTTGTCGATGGATCGCGCCATGGAGTACTAGCATGACTGGAAGAGATAGAAGAGGAGGGGGAGGACAGCTAGCTGTAGCACGGACTCCCAAGAACTTTTTTACATGAATGTTGTGGCTGGCCGTGGTGACGTTTGAACGCGAAGCAGTCGCGTGCACCTGGAAGCGGCGCGGGCGGTGCTCTAGGCCGGCGCACCACTTCAATGTCGGCACCAGTGAGAGGTCGCGTCCGCTCTGGCCGGGCATGAATGCAGCACTGACCGTTTCGGGAGGGAAGCACGTGCAGGTAATGAAGAGGGTTTGGGTTGGCCAGAGTGGTCAGGAGCGGGCGTGGCAGCGGTCCAGATGGCCGCAAACGAGAGGTGCTGGACGTACGTAAATATTGCTACGTATAACGTAAATAATGTGCCAGTTGGACAAATATGATTGGATATGGAGATGAAAGTAAGAATTTTACATAAACACGGATATGTATGTCTATGTGTGCACACATAGTGACGACTCTCGCGACTACTCGTACACATCATCGATGTCTCGTTCTCCCTACACACACAAACTTAGTACCGCCTTATTTTGTTCCTAGGATAGGAATATCATAGGAGTGGGAAACAATATGAAGTAAGATAAATGGAGTACTACGCACAAGAAGAAATGTACACACACTCACTCTGCCTCCGACATTCCTGCGAGTACACGATGGAGCGCATTTGTACATGAAGAGGCAGCTTACGTACGTAATAATTTGACCCTTTAATTTGTTCACTTAATAATGGAGGATCGGGGACCACACGTGAGCGATACAAAGTGCGACCTGGAAGCGAGGGTGTGTTATTGATCGAGTTTTCTTTCTTGGTACGTGAAAAAAAGATTTGTCCGCCAGTTTTCGTTTCTTTTTTCTGGGAAAGTGGGCGTATTCTGTTTAAAACAACTGCTATGGAGAGATTCTTTTACTCCATTGTATATGTAGCCTCTTCTTTGATAGGGTTTCTCGTGTCTCGCTCTCTCACCCTCTCCATATCTAAACAAGATGACGGTGTCCACTCTATCTCTCTCCTCACCGGTGGTTACAGATCGGGCCAGATCCCGTCTGCTGCCGGAGGTGAGGAGGTGCAGCGTTGACGTTGTCACCATCGGCGATGGAGGAAGTCGATGCGCACCGTCCTCTCTGAGCCGGCGCCCGTGCGGACGAAGGTCCGCCGTGCCCTTCTTCGCTGCCATCGTGTGGGAAGATACCACCCGCCTGCCTAAGCCACATCTCGCCCACCTGAAGTATAACTTCTTTTGGATTTCATGCTTCATTGTACTCTACATGCGGGTTTTCTTCTATACCACTACTCCCCATCTCCCCATGTACAGTAGCTAGGGTTCGTCGGCTGGTCCAACATCACCTATTTTTTATTATTATAGAGGAAAGGCCACTCCAAAAGTTGTCCTGGTTTATCATTTATGCCTCGGTGGAGGTATACATGTTTTTTTTTGACAAAAAGTACATGGTGGTTGTGCGGTCATTGTCCATATGCTCCTATTGATGCAGCTAATCTAAAACTATCACTGGTAAAATGAAGAAATGCCCATGTTAAAGTGACGTCCCTTTTAAGTAATGCTGCTGTCAATCTAGAGGCGTCGATAAATGCTTTTGTATTGCTTTAGTTTTTTTTTCAGGTATCCTGCTTTAGTTCCCATCAAGATAATCATGATGCTTCTATTTTTTGGGGTACGTTTCATTAATTCTTATTGACAATTAAGATGCCATTGTTAATCTTGTTCCACTGCTAAAAAAAGTAACGACACTACTTAAATATCATTTTTTTATATTTTTGCAAACAACAATGCATATCTCCATACCCGGCCATGTCTTCCTCAATTTTAGTGGAACTGCACAAAATTGGATGGCCACTATTGCTCCGCCTCACTATCCTCTGCCAAGTGGTTCTTCCTTTCTCGAGCTTGATTACCGAGAAGAAACAAACCACAGTGAGGATTGTCAAACTTCATTGGTGCCTGACCCAAATTTGATGCCAAAATCGATGATGCATCACCACGATGACCTATCGATGCTCATGGTTGCGTCTCATGGTTGCATCGGCTGGCGAAGCTGATCGATGTTCAATGAACAAAGGGCTGTTTTCCATCAGTGCTCTTTTCTTGTTACCCACAAAGACGATATCCATCATTAGTTCATCTTGGACGCTGTCGTTTACGTTGGTGCAATTTTATCACACAATTGGATATGAACAAATGTTTCCTCGAAGAAGCATCGACGTTGGTACTAAGAGCAAAAGTTTTGTATTGATTTCTAAGCCTTCTCACAACTTTGTCTTCAGCTCCCCTGTAATTTTATTTGTCCATCTTTTAACTAAATATGTGGTCTAACTTCGATTAAAAATATGGTGTGGACTAAAAACCCGGATGGAGGTAGTAGCCCTCCGTTTTTATTTACAATCCATATTAGATTTGATTGAAGTCAAACTTTGTAAAGTTTGACCAAGTTTATATAAAACAATATAAATATTTACCATAATAAATCTATATGATGTGAAAGTACATTCAATAATGAATCTAATGGTATTGATTTGTTATTGTCTATGTTAATATATTTGTTTAGAAACTTTATCAAAGTTTACAAAGCTTGACTTTGACCAAAGCTAATACGCGGACTAAATAAAAATGGAGGGAGTATGAGATACAGTGGCACACTGATTTAGGCCGAACAAAACAATCCATAATTATTGAGAGAGGGCAAACTGTACATAGAAAATAATTGAAATTAAATTTCTTTATTTGTACACACTCTCACACCTTTCCGATAATTTGGCCCGTGTGTGGTTGTTCACTTAACGGAGGGTAATGTACCGCACGTGAACGACAGGAAGTGCTACCAGGACCCGTGGTTCGTTAGTTGATCGTAGTTTTCTTCACTGGTACGTTAAATAAATAGTTTCGTTTCGTACACAATTTAAAACGATTGTTATGGAGAGAAAAAGAAAACCACTCCACTATATTAGTACTATATACGAGTACTATATAAGCTGGAGCCTCAGCGCTTGTTCGCTAGGGTTTGCACTCTTCACACTCTCGCTGCACTACATATATATATATATATACACACGCTGGAGGCTCAGCGTTCCTTTGCTAGGGTTTGCTCTATTCACAATCTCTCACCCTCTTCATAAGATCTAAATAAGATTGCGTTGGCCTCTATCTCTCTCTCCACCCTCACAGCTAGTGAAGGAGCCGTCCGGATCCCGTCGGACCGGGAAGGGGAGGAGGTGCAGCGTTCACTCTGTCGCCTTTGGCGAGGGAAGCAATCCACTGCCATCTGCGCTGTTCTCTTTCACCCAGCGCCTGTGCGGGAGGGCCTTCGACCCCTTCTTCCTCGCTGCCATATGTAGTGTGGGCAGATCCAGCCTCCCGCCGCACGCCTAGCCACATCCGGATGAACCTAAGGTATAACTTTCTTTGAAACTGTCATTGCTCTAGCTACATGCGGATCTTTTTCGATTCTGTAGTCGAACCTAGGTCTTGGTTCAAAGAGGAAAGAAGGGGGGGTGGGGTGGAGCATGAATCTAGGACGTGGTTCAATGAGGAAAGGAGGGAGGGAAAGTAGTATAGTCTGGCTTTCTAGCCGCTTTGTTGGTCGAAAAGGGAAAAAGGGGGTAACCCAGTACACACATCTGTAAGGAACCTATCTCTTTGTTGAAAAAGGAAAGAAACCGGGGGGTCGGGGAGTTTGTGCAGGACTAGATTTGCTGCCCTCACATAGGAATTTTTTTCAAAGAGAACAAATATGGGACCAACACAGATATGCTACTTGGCAACATACACTGCATCACCCATTTATACATGTGGAGGCACATGGTGCTGGCATGGCCCATCTCCCATACAACTATTTTGCTGTTGTTGATCTAAGAATGCCGCTGGAAAATTGAAGCAATGCCACTGTTAAAAGTAAATTACATTTTTAACTAAGGTTATTTTAAGAGAATGTGTTTGTTAATATGAATCAATGCAACCATTTTAGAAATGCTACTGTCCTACTTTGTTTTCCATCAAGATAAGGTAGATGCTTCTTTTTGTGGCCATATGGTTCATCCTCCTTTATTGGCCAGTAATTTTTTCTTTTTTACCTCTGAAAACAGGGATATCTATTCAACACGTTGCTATTGTGACCTTTTGCTTCACTACGCAAAACACTTTTGTTTTAAGAGTGTTTTGTGCAGTTCAACTTAAATGTCACACCGGCAACTTTGCTTGGTTTAGTTGTACTACACAAAACGAGATTGGATTTCCTATTCATGTTGGCAGATTCATATTTGATCTTGTCTGCCTCATGAAAGTCAGTACCGGCCTTCATCCACATGATTGTGCAGTGTGCTTTGAGATGTTGTGCTACTTGTATTGGTACTGTTTTAAATAAATGTTGAATTGAAGCTATTGTATTGCTGTCTTTTCCCATTAAGTGAACAAAAATGGGACCAACCCAGACATGATGCTTGTTTCTTTGTTACAACAAACTCTGCATCACCCCCTTTATAAGTAGATGGAAGCAATGGTGCTGTTGGGCCCACTCTCCCCTGCAACTGTTTATGCTTTTTGTTAATCTAATGCCACTGGTAAAATTAAGCAATGCCACTCTTAAAATTAACTACTGAATCTTAGTTCAAAACTGCAACACTTGTTAGGGATCGGTGGGAGTACCATTTCTGTTAGGGATCGGCGGGAGTACATGTTTAATAAATGTATTGTTGAGATAATGTCTCTGTTACTATATATCAGTTACAGTGTTTTACAAATGGTACTATCCTGCTTTGTAGTTCTTTCTACATGTTTAACCAAGGTATTGTTAAGATAATGTCTCTGTTAATATAAATCAGTTACACTATTTTAGGAATGGTACTTTTCTGCTTTGTCGTTCTTTATGCATGTTAAACCAAGGTATTATTCAGATAATGTCTCAATTAATATGAATGAATCACACTGTTTGAGAATTGCTAATGTCCTGCTTTGTTTCCCATTAAGATAAGGTAGAAGTTTTTCTTCTGGGCGTATAAGTCATCAACCGTTATTTCTCAGTAATTGTTTCCTTTATACCTATTTGTGCATACAGGGATATCAAAACTTCTGCTCGGTTCTATTTCGACTTTGATTTTAGTTGAACTGCACAAAAGTAGCCAATGTGTTTAAGGCAAACTGTTGCATTATTGGGCCTAGTTGATCTTTCCACTTTGCAGAAAGAAGCAGTCACTGTTTGTGCTACATTACACAAGGAATGATCGAGAAGCTTTAGAGTATTATTATACGTTGTTGACATGACTAGTCTGCAGAGACCAAGGGAAACTCAATAGCATGTGGAGTGCAAAATTCACTCCACAAGGAAAGGTATGACCAAGTCAATGGCCGAAGCAGCTGTAACAAACGAGGTCAGTATCGGCCTTCATCCACATGATCGTGCTTTGTTATGTTGTGCTACTTGTATTGTTGTATTGTTTTGAATAAATGTTTAATTGAAGCTATTGTATTGCTATCTTTTCCTATTAAGATAATGAAGATGATTATATTAGTGAGTGTATGTTTAATCAACTAGTACCACTATTATATTCATCACACTTTTTCTGTATTTATGCAGACAGGGATGCTCAGCTTGATTTTAGTGGAACTACACAAAATGTTCAGATGGTTTGTGTCCTCCATAATACTTCATCATGCACAATACATCGAATGGTTCTCTAATCATTCGTTGTCACCTTGAGCCACCGGACTATCTACTTGAATGGAGCTTCCAATGTCTTCAAGGTCTTGCAACATATAAATACGAAATCGACCATGCTACGCAAGACATTGTTTGATTTTAGTGGAACTGCACAAAAAGATAAGCTGGTTAATCCGGCTCCCTATGCCATTTCAATGTGCAAACTGATGGCAAATGCTGCCCGTTCCACAATCATAGGCATTACATATTTTTAATGGGAAAAGCTTGTCAAAGTTTAATCATTGATGTTAGCAAGAAGATATTCGTTTGATATTTTGGAATTGGAAAACCTTGTCAAATTTTGCTCATTGATGTTAGCCAGAAGACATGCATTTGATATTTTGGAATGAGACGCCCTTTGTCATGAGCAGCGTCAATCGTTTTTTCGTATTCGTGTGTTCAGTTCAAAAGTAAATATTGACTCTAATGAGACGCATAATCATGAATGTTGACTTATGTAAGGTATTTTAAGAGTTTGTTCTGAATGTTTTCTATGAAATGCTAGGCCTTGTGAGTTTGATTGCAAAGTTGAGGTTGGAATGCTATGGCATGCGGCATCACGAGCTGCTCACCTTGCCTCCTGAGAATAATGCTTCGTATTGTTTTGCATGTTGATCTAATGCCAGTGATTTGCATGTTAAGAATATCATCCTCTTGTATTATTTTTGTGCTTAAGAAGTTCATCGTCTTATGTTTCATTCATAGCCTAGACGACAACTCGGGTAGGCTAGAGGTGAAACCATATGATCTTCCGACCAACTCATCATCTTACCATTTCTTGCTGACTCAGTCTCTCGAAGGTGCTCATAGGGGTCCGATGATCCTGGCTTCCTCAATGAGCAGCGGGCGCTGTATCAGACCATCCATAGGGCCAGCGAGGCCCTCTTCGTCGTCCTTCAAGTTGTTGCGCTCGCCGTGGCGCCACCGTCTCACATTGTCAACATGGCAAACGAACACGAGGAATCATGAGATGACTTTACTGGGAGAGGATGATAGTTGGGACCCACCAGGGCCATAGCCATACGTACGCAAGTGCCTCCTTATTATATACAACTATATTTTTTTTTGCTTCCTCCTGATTTCCTGACATCACGGTCCCACACCATTGTCAACCTATATAGTCAATAAACGAGAGAATTACACAAGGAGCGGCCGACAGCTGGGAAAAAGTCAGAAGGAATCTTTCGGGATGAAGCGCCACCATCTCGAGGCGGAACCTGGGCAGAACCAATCTAGGGCTCCCGCGGAGCTGTTCTGCCGGAGAAAGTTCCCTCCGGGAGAGGGAAATCGAAGCCATCGTCATCACCAACAATCCTCTCATTGAGAGGGGGTCAATCTCCATCAACATCTTCACCGGCACCATCTTCTCTCAAATCCTAGTTCATCTCTTGTATCTGATCTTTGTCTCAAAACCTCAGATTGGTACCTGTGGGTTGCTAGTAGTGTTGATTACTCCTTGTAGTTGATGCTAGTTGGTTTATTCGGTGGAAGATCATATGTTCAGATCCTTAATGCTATTTAATACCCCTCTGATTATGAACATTAATATGCTTTGTGAGTAGTTACGTTTGTTCCTGAGGACATGTGAGAAGTCTTGTTATAAGTAATCATGTGAATTTGGTATTCGTTCGATATTTTGATGAGATGTATGTTGTCTTTCCTCTAGTGGTGTTATGTGAACATCGACTACATGACACTTCACCATGATTTGGGCCTAGGAGAAGGCATTGGGAAGTAATAAGTAGATGATGGGTTGATTGAGTGACAGAAGCTTAAACCCTAGTTTATGCGTTGCTTCGTAAGGGGCTGATTTGGATGCATATGTTTCATGCTATGGTTAGATTTATCTTAATTCTTCTTTCGTAGTTGCGGATGCTTGCGAGAGGGGTTAATAATAAGTGGGAGGCTTGTCCAAGTAAGGGCAGCACCCAAGCACTGGTCCACCCACATATCAAATTATCAAAGTAACGAACGCGAATCATATGAGCATGATGAAAACTAGCTTGACAATAATTCCCATGTGTCCTCGGGAGCGCTTTGCTTTATAGAAGAGTTTGTCCAGGCTTGTCCTTTGTTATAAAAAGTATTGGGCCACCTTGCTGCACCTTAGTTACTTTTGCTACTTGTTACCCGTTACAAATTATCTTATCACACAACTATCTGTTACCGATAAGTTCAGTGCTTGCAGAGAATACCTTGTTGAAAACCGCTTGTCATTTCCTTCTGCTCCTTGTTGGGTTCGACACTCTTACTTATCGAAAGGACTACGATAGATCCCCTATACTTGTGGGTCATCAAACCTTCGTACTCCCCTCCGCGTGGGCATCCACTGCTGTGTCTTCACCGGTTCTGGGTCGTTCCCTTCATAGGCCTCGCTATCGTCCACCGCGTTGGTTCTCTCGGTGCGGCGTGGTCCATTTTGTCAACAAACGACAGCCATCAGAAGAGGCATGTATGTGGAGTGGCTGACAGTAGGGACCCACATGGCCCATGGCCGCACGCAAGCAAGTCCCTCCTTACTATGCGAAAACAAATGATTTCTCCCACTAACAGGTTTGGCCCACCAGCTACATCTTTGCACGCAAGGAAGTGCTTCCTTTATTACGTGGAAAAAAAGTTACCTCTCCCAGACAGCTGGGACCCACAAGCTTTATTATGATCCATTTTGCAAAAATATTGATTGTACCAAAGATGCTACATTATTTTCTTTTTATTCTAACTCGAAAAAGAAGAAATTAAAAAAACCAGAAAACATCTTCGCACGCAAGGAAGTGCCACATTATTACGAGCAAAAAATGATTCCCCCTGCTAGCTGGGATCCACCAGATTTGGAGGCTGACTTGTGGGCCTACTAAGTTGACACGTACGCAGGGCTTTGTCAACTTAGTCAAAACAATTCTACATGCAGTGACCATTGGATGTTAAATCAACGGCCATGCTGCGTCTTGAACCTCTGGTCTTCTTGCTCCAGCCGCCCAAACCAGCGCCCACCATACCACCTGCTCCAGCCTCCCATGGCCGGCTGTGCTGCCGCGCAGGCCTCACCGCCCGACCATACTACCACTAGCAAGGCCTTCCCTCTACTCACCCACACCACCTGTTATTCTCCGACGACGGAAGCCTTACACCGCAGCCGAACCAGTGAACCCTTGTACTCCCCTCCGCGTGGGCATCCACCTGCCTCGTCTTCTCTGGCTCTTCGTCATTCCCTTCCTAGGCCTCACCGTCATCCACCGCCATTATGCTCTCGACGTGGCGTGGTCAACGAACGACAGCCATCGGAAGAGGAGTTTAGGCGGTGAGGCTAATAGCTGGACCCACCAGCTACATCTTTGAACACAAGGAAGTGCCTCCATATTACTCGCAAAATAGAAATGATTCCTCCCCCTGACAACTGGGACCCACCAGCTATATCTTCGCATGGAAGGAAGTGCGCCCTTATCCTCCCTGACAGCTGAGACCCACCCGGTCGAAGCGTATGTAGCGTTGTCTGTCTGGTCGCGAACATGTACGTACATACTGGTCGATCAGTCTCTCTACAACGATGAACCATGGCCAAGCAAGCAGCGGCACGTGTAGTAGTAGAGCCCCGACGTAGCAGTTCAGGCAGTCCAGTCTAAACCGTGTACACGTACATACATCCACATGCCAAAAAATATGACCACGTATGTACATACGGGCGGGGTCTCGAATGCCTACTCGCGCATACTTATGGCTAGGGCTCGTGTACATGGAGAGGCAGTGGACGGCAGCAACGGTGTCCTGTTCATCGGCAGCTAACCGGCTGGGTTAGAACAGAGAAACTGTGTCGTGTTCATCGGGAGGCAACGGAATGCGTCGTGTTCATCGGGAGCCAACCGGCTTGGACGGAACAGCCGAAATGAGGCCTGTCGTACCGCAGAATGGAGGAAACGGTCTTCTGTTCGACCACCTACGGTCGAAACGGGATCCTATTCATCGGGAGGGGTCTAGCGTACCACAAAATGGAGGAAACGGAGTTCTGTTCGAGCACCTACGGTCGAAATGGGGTCCTGTTCATCGGGAGGGGTGTGGTGTACCGCAAAACAGAAGAAAACAGATTTCTGTTGGAGCGCCTACCATCGAAACGGGGTCCTGTTCATCGGGCGGGGTGTGGTGTACCGCAAAACAAGATTCCACGGGCAACTGTTCATCCACCGTCAACTGCCTCTCGCTCCAGCCTCCATGAGGTACTGTTCATCCACTGTCGTCCTCCAGCCTCCACCGGCTGCTGTTCATGGAGCCTCCACTGGGTCCTGTTCATCCACCCGCAATCGGCTAAGGTGTGGTGGCCTCCTCGGGGTCCTGTTCATCCAGCGGCAATGGCCTACTACTACGGGGTCCTGTTCGTCCAACCCCCACTGGGAACTGTTCATCCACAGCCAACCAACCGGCTCGACTCACCACGTCTCGACTCGTTCTACGTACGGCGCGCACGGTAGCAACGATCACTGGTCATCGAGAGGCAACCCAACACCGGCTGGCTACGCCTCGCACGGGGGCTCGATCGGCTTCAGTAAGCAGCAGCAGTGATCGATCGCTTGGGTTTAGTTAGCAGCAGCAGCGAAGGAATCGCTCGGGTTCAGTCAGCAGCGAATGAATTGCTCAGGTTCAGTTAACAGCCAAGGGATCGATCGCTCGGGTTCAGTAACATAGCTAGTGCGATCGCTCGGGTTCAGTTAGCCAACGCCTCGCACACACGCGCGTACACGAGAGAAACAGGCAAACCACAGTGCATCGCTCGGCCCCTACCACCCACCATAACCGGAACTCCCCGATATTTTCCTCGCCCTCGCTTCTACCATGATTTTTTCCGTCATGGACGGCCCAAAGAATGTCATGCAGGTGCGTCCCCGGCCCTCCCAGGACGAAAAGCCCATTTTCTGTCATGAGTTTTTGTCATAGAAGTGGGATCCCACCACATCTATGATGATACATGTTTTTGCCACAATTATCGTCATAGAAGTGTCATAACAATGACATAATTTTTTTTTGTTTGGGCCAAAATGTCACGGATGTGTCTTTTTTTTTGTAGTGTATGGAGATGTGTGGTTGTGATGTTTGAATACCTAATATGCACAACTTTGACGTGGCACCTGCCTCGGAAACCTTTAAGTCCCCACATGAAGTGAGGTTCATGACGCGTAGTTTATGTTGGTCCCCCTCCCCTCTTCGACGCATAATATATACTCCTATGGTAACACAACCCGAAAATAATCCTCCTTGTTCGTCAAATTTACCTCTCTCGTTGGGTCAAATTAGATGGACGACGACCTCGCAGGGCCATAGAGGGAAGCGTCGTAGGCGAGTGAGTGACAACCATTGTCTGCACGTGGCCCAAAGAGGTGTTGGTGATGTTTTAATACCCAATATGCACAACTTCGATGTGGCACCTACCTCAGAAACCAAAAAGTTCCCACACAGAGCGAGATCGTTCATGACGTGTGTGTAGTATGTGTTGGCCCCCTCCTCCCCTCTTCGACACGTTCTATATACTCCTACCGCAACACAAACCAAAAGAAACATCCTTGTTGGTAAAATTAACCTCTCTCGTTGGGTCAAAGTGATGGAGGACAACCTCGCGGGCCCACGGATGGAAGCATCGCATGCGAGTGACTGTCCTATATGACGCGTAGTATATGTTGCTCCCACCCTTTCGACGCGTACTATATATATACTCCTACTGTACGTAACACAAACCAAAAAATGACCATCCTTGTTGGTCAAATTAACCTCTCTCGCCGCATGTCATAGTGATGGACGACGACCTCGCGGGCCCACAGAGAGTGTCACACAGGAGTGAGTGTCCTAGGACCACCGCGTGCATGTGGCCCAAAGATGCATGTCAAACTTTTTCTGCAGTGAACATGCGACCAAAGGAGTTTAGTGTTAAAAATTGAAAAAAAAGATATTATTCGTCCTTTTTATACATTGATTGATTTCCTAGGGATTTAATGTGCAAAAATCAAATTTGAGCTTCATGAGACCTGTGACAGTGCACCAAAATGGATTGAAAAATCATATGTGTACGTGTCCCTGTGTGCATGTTTAATTCCCATGCAAGAAATTTCTAACATCGAGAATCTTGATTTTAAAATCCAGTAAATCCAAAACTAAGTTGAAATTCATGAAACTTATCGTGGTGTCATATGGACACCAATAGACTGTGATATTATATTTTTTGTCAAATTGAGACAAGTTTTGATATAATCTTCTTACAGACATGAAATTATCAATAATTATCAACCAATATCGCAAATGGACTCTTTATTTGAACCGTTTGCGTTAGACCAACAATGTACGTGTCGTGCTTCGATTAAGCAATAAAGCGGCAGAATTAATCATCAAAAAGGAAAAATCAATATAATACGTGCCGCCAGGCGTCCCGTGTGCCGTACGAGCATGCACAAGTTCACGAGACGCATGCAAGCAATCCACCACGCAGGCAGACCGAGAGGCCGAGGCATGCGCATGTTCGCTACGCAGTGTAACCGGGGGGCGTGCTAGTAGCTGTGTGAAATGACGGTAGGCATGCCAGTAGTCCGTTGCGCAGGCTCACCAGGAGGTGAGCCAGCCCTTTGACTGCCACCCACCTTGCTCTGACTGCTCCATATTAATGGCGCGCCCGATCCGCTGGTCCTAATAGGCGGCCGCACCCCCCATCCACAGTTGTCACCGCCGCCTGGAGTGTATGAGGATGGCGCCGAAGTGCACCATCGGAGGGAGTGGCGACGCCGGGGCTGGTGAAGCACCCGCGCAACCCATGAAGCTGGGCACATAGGTTGCGGTCGTAGCCGACGAGGTCTCGCGCGGGCAGCAACGCGACCTTGACTTCGTCGCCGTCGTCGTGCTTCCCCAGCCGGAGCCATAGGTCTGCAGCTACTCCGGCAATGACTCCGTCTCCGATGGAAAACCGGTTAGTCCCCCCCTTCTTTTCTTGGAACAGAAATCCTATGGTTATGTTCACCCAGTCCATGAAATCACAGTAAGATTCGTTAGATCTGTGTAGTGTATTGATTATTTGAATGATATCTATGGTTACTGATTAATTGTTTGTTATGTTCTTTTGACAGTGATTAATTGTTTGTTCTGTACAAATGAGTTTTTTGCTAATAATCCGACTAGGGTTAGCGTTCGTGCTAATAATTCGTAACCAGATCTTGAGAATTGATTTGGATTGTCGTATATATATTTGAGCCATTTTTTTCTTCCAGATCTTTAGAATTGATTTCGAATGTCCTACATATATGTTTATGCCAATTTTTTCCCGCAGATCGGTATGTACACTGATGAGGCTCCGGCCAGTGGTGTCGCCGGTTGTAGATCCTGCACTCGGCAGCGCGGGCAGAAGCGGCCACGCCCCTGGATTCGAGGAACCGGTAGAATCTCGGGTGGACCGCATCAGCGATCTCCCGGACGCCATCGTTGAGGAGATCATCCCCTTTCTCCCTACCAAGGATTGCTGCCGCACACAGGTCCTCGCATCTCGGCGGCGCACTCTGTGGCGCGCCTCGCCTCTTAATCTCGACTGTCGCCAGCTATCTGTCGTTCATGATTTTCAACTCCATCGAGCCATCATCTCCTCCCACCAGGGCTCCGTTCAACACCTATGCATCCCGGCATGATGCCTGCTGCACCCTGCATGGTGGACGCCTGGCTGACATCCCGTCAATTCGAAAAACTCCAGCATCTTGAGTTCTACCATTACTACGCAAATAGCTTCCCACCAAGTGTTGTAGTTGTGCCCTCACCGCCGATGTCCAGCTCATGGTTTTCCTCCTCTCTCCATACCGCCACCTTGGCCCGGTGCCATCTAGCAGACAATTTGTTACAAATGCTTCGACTCACACTGCTAAAAAAACTCACGCTTGTGGTGGTCAATCTGTCGGAGGCCTCACCGCACAACATCATCTACTCCTGCTGCCCTGCCCTGGAGCGCTTGTTGCTTGTTTTTGGAAAAGAAATCCATATCCGTTGTCTCCAAATAAATTCGCCTCACCTTGTAAGCATTGGAATTTGCCTTAAAGGAGAGGAGCTCATCATCAAAGATGCCCCTTCACTCCAAAGGTTGTTCCTTGATTATCATTATGCACCTTCGCAAATAACTGTAGTCTCTGCGCCTAAACTGGAGACCTTGGGTGTAATTCCTGATCCGCTTGAAGGTTACAAGATGGTGGTTGGCTCGACACTTATTCAGGTACTATATATTATCATCACCACTTTTGTAATCATAAGCTGCATTTTTTATTTTTACGCATAAGTTTTATATTATCAACACTTTTGTAATCATAAGATGCATTTTTCATTTGTGCACATAAGTTTTATATCATCTTGGAGTACACTTTTGGTACTAATATTATGTTCTATGCTCAATGAAGAGTTTGTCCATGGATACCCTATCAATGGTGCTGGATTCTGTCAAGACCTTACATATTAGTATGTGGTGTTTTGATCTGAACACGAATATCGGCTTGCTGCGATGCTTTCCATGTCTGGAGAATTTGTATATAGAGGTGATGATTCAAGCACATTGAAAGCCCATATATAATTTACTAGAATTAACCGTTCAGCCGTCGCTCTTTCGACAAACTCTTTTTTTAGATATTAACTATTTTCAGTCTTCATGTCTATTTAGGCAAAAGCACATGGACAAAAAGGTATAACCAATCAGTGGCATAAGAAGCACCGGGATTTTCTCAATTCTCATGACATTCGTTTGAGGACAATAACGCTGGAAGCATATGCATCCAACCATGCAAACACTAGCTTTGTCACTTCTTCCTGTTGAATGCGAGGGTACTATTGTCCGTGAGGATTAAGGTTTTTAACAAAAACTTTCTCACGGATGGACACGTTGAACAGCATAAAAAGAAGTTTCAGGTGGACAAAAGGGCTTCTGAACGTGCTCGGCTTCTATTTACAACAACTTGTCTTCATGTACCAGTAGATTTTATGGCCCAGGATCTTGATTTTATGGATCAAACCGATCCATTTGACTGTGATTGCTGAAAACTTTGGTTGAGTTAGATGTTATTGTCCTATTCAATCTGGATTTTGTGCAAACCTGATGCACAATTAATCCTCGTGCTTTTGTACCTTTTGTAAGCTAGAGTTAGATATTGTTGCCCTTTTCAACTCGGCTTTGATCCATATTTTCTTTCATACAAACTGGAGCTTCTGTTAGGAAGCCTCATGGTTCCGAGAGGGAACTTGGTCACCTGATCTGTGTGCGAAACGACATACGCTGTCTCTTCCCGCCTTGATATTTTTTACAGAGGCAACATGCAACTATAGGAGTGTCGTGCTAAAAATATGAAATTATTCAGGGTTCGTTTTGCCTTTTTATACATTGCTTTTCCTAGGCATTTTTAAACAAATAGCCACCACGTTATTATCACAAACGGTCGTATTATTCCAACCGTGGGCGTTCAACTTACCATTTACTACCGTGGGCAGCTGTTTGATTAGACGAGACGATTGCGAGCAGTCCGCCGCGCACGCTCACCGTACCGGGAAGCGAGCCGCGAGCGCTGCAATTTATTGCTGGTTTTGGACTTTTGGTTTCGGCCACCTCGGAAGGTACGTAGAACAGTCCTCTATTCTCACCTACAAGCACAGTCGCCAAGGATCGCCGCCTGCTGCGAGATGGAGGACGAGTCGGCCAACAAGCGGGGGCAGATCGAGCCAGAACCGCAAGAGCCTTCAGCGAGCATGGACTTCATCAACAGCCTCCCCGACGAGATGTTGGTAACCATCATATCCCACCTCCCCATCAAATCTGGTGTGCGGACCACTGTCCTCTCACAGCGGTGGGGCCCCCTCTGGTCCTCCAACCCCTGGACCTCATCGTCGACGATGAGTTCTACAGCGGGGAGCGGCAACGCCTGGACACATTGTCCCACGTCCTCGCCATGCACCCTGGGCCTGTCAGACGCCTTGCTATCAGCAAGTTCAGTTCCCACTGCAAGGCCGAACCCAGGTTTCAGTACTGGTTCCTATCCCCAGCCCTAGATCGGCTCGAGGAACTCAACTTTCATGCTGGACGTCCGCGCTCGCTACATTCAGGCAGTGCATTTTCCCTCGGATTGATGCCGCGCGCGCTCTTCATCCCCCTAAACTTAAGCACCTCGAGCTCATGGCCGTCTCATTTCGAAGGAGGATTTGGAGCGCCTGCTCATCGGCTGTACAGCACTCGGGTACCTTCGTCTTCAGGCGATGGATGGGTTTAGTAGCCTCCACATCACCTCGACGAATGTCCGTGCGATTTATGTGCATTGCTGGCGCCGCCCAAGGCTGTCAGTTGAGGTGTTTCATGATATGGTCACTAAGAATGCGCCTTCCCTCGTGAGATTGTATGTACTTGATAAATTAGGTCCAGCAAGAATCAGGGTCATTCACGCACCAAAAATGACAGTGTTGGGCTATACGTGTGCTGAATTCAATGAACTTGTTACTGGATCAGTATCCGTTCAGGTACAACAGTCTTCTTCTTCTCCTTCTTATATATTATTGGGCAACACATTTTTTCTAATTTTTGTTGATCTATATGTTCGCCTGTCATCTAAAAAATGACACAAGCTTGACCCGACCTCTGAGCACAGTGAAGATCTTGGCACTACAATCTGTCGGCCCCGATCTGGATGAAGTTGATAGATTCCTTAGATGCTTTCCTTGCACGGAGAAGCTATACATGGAGGTGATGCTCCTTTCCTATTAATTGTTAACCACAATGGAGCTCAATTTGTTGTTACTTTTACCCATGATTACAATGACAAATGTAGAATGATTTCTAAAGGAAATTTGGAGAATTTCAATAGATATATTTTTTGAGATGTTAATCATGAAAGATTGAAGGTGGCATATCACTCTTTTCGTGTATTTTAGAAATCCTACAAATCAAAGAGGCCCGAAGTGTTCAAATCTGCAGCTAGGCACTAATATGTTGTCTTCGTTTGCAGATTCTAGCAGGCCCGAAAGTAGAAAATGTTGGGCAATATAACAATCCCATTGAATGCCTTGATCTTTATCTCACAGAAATTACTTTTAACAAGTACCGAGGCACCACAAAAGAAATTAAATTCGCCAGGTTCTTTGTTGGGAAAGCAAGGTTGCTCAAGGTAATGAGGTTTGCCCTATATTTACTGCACAGAATTGAATGGATTGCTAAAGAGTGCTGACGTCTACAGCTAAATGGAAAAGGCTCTACAGAAGCTGAATTTCAGTTTGTAACTTCATATGACAGATTATTCGGAAGTCACTGTATCAAGCCGCTATATGACTTCTCGGTGGCTGATCCTTTCGCAGAAATAATGCATGAAAAAGATTCTGAAGAAGATGAATTTTATTTGTGAGAATAGTTTGAACCTTGTAATCTTTGAATTTGGGCCTTGTAATGCTGGAATTTGAACCTTGCAATATTTATGGTATTTGTTATATAACGTAATTGGATGTTTAATTTGCTTTTGCAATCATGTCTTGTTATAAGTATATATGGTGTTCTTCTGTAGACAGAGCATAGATGTTGTGCAAACAGAGCAAATCACATCGCACATGGACCACACTAGGGAACCCGTCGGTGATGAATTCATCAATCGCTGACAATTGTATACCAGCAAGCATTTGCCCACAACACACACGGCTTATTCCATCACAAATAGCAAGGATGGATCAACCATATGCCACGTATTGCACACACAACTCTAATCTGAATCGTGCTTGATGTCTCCGCCATCGCTCACATAGTTCGTCTTATTTGCCACGTATCACTGTGCCAGCCTCTGCTCGCGTCCCTCGGCGTGCTCTGCTCGCCATTAGGCGGCGCGGCGTGCTCTGCTCGCGTACCTCCACGCGCTCTGCTTGTGGACGGCTTTTGCTTGCGTGTTCAACTGCTATATGCATATATATGGTTGCTCGCCGTTGAGGCAGTCGCGGAGCGCTCTGCTCGCGTCCCTCCATGCGTGCTCTGCCAGCAGTTGGGGCCGGCGCATGATCACGTTGGGGGCCCCATATGCATGTGGTTGCGCCGCGCGCGTCACCACGATGCAGTTATGTGCGGCACAATGGAGTTACACGCTGCAAATTAGAACTGCCATCCAGGCGTGCCAATATTCCAGGCCGTCCGGCTTCCCCATTAATTCCCGCTGCCATTATAACCTTAGTCTCTTCAATGTTTCGATGGCGCCCCATGCTAGTTCTTGAGCTTGCGTTGATTTTCCCCTTGAAGAGGAAAGGGTGATGCAGCAAAGTAGAGATAAGTATTTCCCTCAGTTAAGAACCAAGGTATCACTCCAGTAGGAGGCACAAGCAAGTCTCCAATCTATGCACCTGCACAAACTAACAAACACTTGCACACAACGCGAAAAAGGGGTTGTCAATCGCTTCACGGTCACGAACAAGAGTGAGATCTAATAGAGATAGGTATAAAAGATAAATAAAAGAGCAAACTAAAGTAAATATAAATAAAGTGCAGCAAGGTATTTTTGGGTTTTTGGTTTATAGATCTGAAAATATATGATGGAAAATAGACCCGGGGGCCATAGGTTTCACTAGAGGCTTCTCTCTTGAAGATAGCATACGGTGGGTAAACAAATTACTGTTGAGTAATTGATAGAAAAGCGCAAAGTTATGATGATATCGAAAGCAATGAACATCAATATGGGCATCATGTTCGTCACAAGTAGACCGACTCCTGCCTGCATCTACTACTATTACTCCACACATCGACCGCTATCCAGCATGCATCTAGAGTATTAAGTTCATAAGGACGGAGTAATGCCTTAAGTAAGATGACATGATGTAGAGGGATAAACTCAAGCAATATGATATAAACCCCATCTTTTTATCCTTGATGGCAACAATACAATACGTGCCTCGCTACCCCTTCTGTCACTGGGTGAGGACACCGCAAGATTGAACCCAAAACTAAGCACCTCTCCCATTGCAAGAAAAACCAATCTTGTTGGCCAAACCAAAACGATAGTTCGAAGAGAAATACAAAGATATCTTAATCATGCATAAAAAAGTTCAGAAAAGACTCAAATAATATTCATAGATAATCTGATCATAAATCCATAATTCATCGGATCTCAACAAACACATCGCAAAAATGTATTACATTGAATAGATCTCCTAGAACATCGAGGAGAACATTCTATTGAAGATCAAAGAGAGAGAAGAAGCCATCTAGCTACTAGCTATGGACCCGTAGGTCTGTGGTAAACTACTCACGCATCATCGAAAGGGCAGCAAAGTTGATGTAGAGGCCCTCCGTGATCGAATCCCCCTCTGGCAGATCACCGGAAATGGCCCCAAGATGGGATCTCACGGGAACAGAGGCTTGCGGCGGCGGAAAAGTATTTTGCTGGATGCTTCTGATGTTTGGGGAATATTTTGGAATTTATAGAGGTGGAACTAGGGTTAGAGGACCTCTGAGGGGCCCACCAGCCAGGGGGCGGCCCCCCTGGGGCGCGCCCTACAGGCTTATGGAATCCTCGGGACTCCTCTAGCCCTCTCTCCATGTTACGTAGGTGTCTTCTGGTCGAAAGTTTTATTCCATTTGGACTCCGTTTGATATTCCTTTTCTGTAAAAACTCAAAAACAAGGAAACAACAAAAATTGGCACTGGGCTCTAGGTTAATAGGTTAGTCCCAAAAATAATATAAAATAGCTTATTAATGCATATAAAACATCCAAAACAGATAATATAATAGCATGGAACAATAAAAAATTATAGGTATGTTGGAGACGTATCAAGCATCCCCAAGCTTAATTCCTGCTCGTCCTCGAGTAGGTAAATGATAAAAACAGAATTTTTGATGTGGAATGCTACCTAACATATTTATCATTGTAATCTTCTTTATTGTGGCATGAATATTCAGATCCATAAGATTCAAAACAAAAGTTTAATATTGACATAAAAACAATAATACTTCAAGCATACTAATAAAGCAATCATGTCTTCTCAAAATAACATGGCCAAAGAAAGTTATCCCTACAAAATCATATAGTCTGGCTATGCTCCATCTTCATCACACTAAGTATTTCATCATGCACAACCCCGATGACAAGCCAAGCAATTGTTTCATACTTTTGATGTTCTCAAACTTTTTCAACTTTCACGCAATACATGAGCATGAGCCATGGATATAACACTATAGGTGGATTAAAATATGGTGGTTGTGGAGAATAAAAAAAGAAGGGGAAAGTCTCACATCAACTAGGCAAATTAATGGGCTATGGAGATGCCCATCAATTGATATCGATGCAAGTGAGTAGGGATTGCCATGCAACAGATGCACTAGAGCTATAAGTGTATGAAAGCTCAAAAAGAAACTAAGTGGGTGTGCATCCAACTTGCTTGCTCACGAAGACCTAGGGAAATTTGAGGAAGCCCATCATTGGAATATGCAAGCCAAGTTCTATAATGAAAAATTCCCACTAGTATATGAAAGTGACAAAATAGGAGACTCTCTATCATGAAGATCATGGTGCTACTTTGAAGCACAAGTGTGGAAAAAGGATAGTAACATTGTCCCTTCTCTCTTTTCTCTCATTTTTTTTCTTCTCTTTTTTTTTGTTTGGGCTTCTTTGGCCTCTTTTATTTTTTATAAAGTTCGGAGACTCATCCCAACTTGTGAGGGAATCATAGCTTCCATCATCCTTTCCTCACATGGGACAATGCTCTAATAATGATGATCATCACACTTTTATTTACTTACAACTCAAGAATTACAAGTCGATACTAGAACATGATATGACTGTATATGAATGCCTCCGGCGGTGTACTGGGATGTGAAGTGATCAAGAGTGACATGTAGAAAAAATATGAACGGTGGCCTTGCCACAAATACTATGCCAACTACATGATCATGCAAAGCAATATGACAATGATGGTATGTGTCATAATAAACGGAACGGTGGAAGTTGCATGGCAATATATCTCGGAATGCTATGGAAATGCCATAATAGGTAGGTATGGTGGCTGTTTTGAGGAAGAGTATATGGTGGGTTTAATGCACCAGCGAAAGTTGCGCGGTACTAGAGAGGCTAGCAATGGTGGAAGGGTGAGAGTGCGTATAATCCATGGACTCAACATTAGTCATAAAGAACTCATATACTTATTGCAAAAAATTATTAGCCATCGAAACAAATTACTACATGCATGCTCCTAGGGGGATAGATTGGTAGGAAAAGACCATCGCTCGTCCCCGACTGCCACTCATAAGGAAGACAATCAAAAAATAAATCATGCTCTGACTTCATCACATAACAGTTCACCATACGTGCATGCTACGGGAATCACAAACTTTAACACAAGTATTTCTACCAATCCACAATTACTCACTAGCATGACTCTAATATCACCATCTTTATATCTCAAAACAAATTGCAAGGAATCAAACTTCTCATCTATTCAATGCTCTCTATATGAAAGTTTTTATTATATCCCTCTTGGATGCCCATCATATTAGGACTAAATTCATAACCTAAGCAAATTACCATGCTGCTTAAGACTCTCAAAATAATATAAGTGAAGCATGAGAGTTCAATAATTTCTATAAAATAAAGCCACCGCCGTGCTCTTAAAAAGATATAAGTGAAGCACTAGAGCAAACTGCCTAGCTCAAAAGATATAAGTGAAGCACATAGACTATTCTAATAAATTCACAATTAATGCGTGTCCCTCTCAAAAGGTGTGTACAGAAAGGATGATTGTGGCAAACTAAAAATCAAAGACTCATATCATACAAGACGCTCCAAGCAAAACACATATCATGTGGTGAATAAAAATATAGCCTCAAGTAAATTTATTGATGGATTGAAGACAAAAGAGGTGATGCCATCCGGGGCATCCCCAAGCTTAGATGCTTGGTTGACCTTGAATATTAACTTGGGGTGCCTTTGGAATCCCAAAGCTTAGGCTCTTGCCATTCCTTATTCCGTTGTCCATCAAATCTTTACTCAAAACTTGAAAACTTCACAACACAAAACTCAACAGAAGACTCATAAGATCCGTTAGTATAATAAAATAAATCACCATTTTAGGTACTGTTGTGAACTCATTATTAATTTATATTGGTGTTGTATATACTGTATTCCAACTTCTCCATGGTTCATACCCCCCAATACTACCCATAGATTAATCAAAATAAGCAAACAATACATAAAAAATAGAATCTGTCAAAAACAGAACAGTCTGTAGTAACCAGAATATTAATCATACTTGAATAACTCCCAAAATTCTGGAAAATTATTACAACAGAGGAAATTCATATATAAATCTTTTGTAAAAAATTCAGATTTTCTCCACACACCAGTGAATTTAAACAATTCTGTTACTGGACGCAAAAGTTTCTATTTTTCAGCAAAACCAAATCAACGATATACCAAAGCATCCCAAAGGTATCGCTTGGCTCAAACACTAATTAAAACACCAAAACACAATTATTAAAGAGGTAATAATGTGTATTTATTGAAAAACAGAACCAAAAACAAAACAAAAAAAATAAAATTGGGTTGCCTCCCAACAAGCGCTATTGTTTAACGCTCCTAGCTAGGCATAAAACATAGATCTAGGTATTGTCATCTTTGGTATGCAAACCATAAGTAGTGATCATAATAGATTCATATGGAAACTTAATTTTCTTTCTTGGAAATTGTTCCATGCCCTTCCTTAATAGAAATTTAAATCTAATGTTTCCTTCTTTCATATCAATAATTGCACCAATCGTTCTAAAGAAAGGTCTACCAAGAATAATAGGACATGTAGGATTGCAATCTATATCAAGCACAATAAAATCTACGGGCACATAATTCCTATTAGCAACAATAAGAACATCATTAATCCTTCCCATAGGTTTCTTAATAGTGGAATCTGCTAGATGCAAATTCAAAGAACAACCATCAAATTCACAGAAACCTAGCACATCACATAAAGTTTTTGGAATAGTGGAAACGCTAGAACCCAAATCACACAAAGCATTGCACTCGTAATGTTTAATTTTAATCTTAATAGTAGGTTCCCACTCATCATAAAGCTTTATAGGGATAGAAACTTCCAACTCAAGTTTTTCTTCAAAAGGTTTCATCATAGCATCAACGATATGTTTAGTAAAAGCTTTATTTTGGTTATAAGCATGAGGTGAATTTAACATGGATTGCAACAAGTAAATACAATCTATCAAAGAACAATTATCATAATTAAAGTCCTTGAAATCCAAAAGAGAGGGTTCATTGCAACTTAAAGTTTTGACCTCTCCAATCCCACTTTTATCAAATTTTTCATTAGGATTTTTGAACTCCAAATTATTGGGACGCCTTCTAGCTAAAGTTGACTCATCTCCAGTCCCATATTTATCAAGATTTATATTAGCAAACAAAGATTCAATAGGAGTCACACCTATCACTTTAAGATCTTCATCATTATTATCACAAGAAATAGAAGAACATGCTTTTACAAACCAATCTCGCTTAGCAGGCATCCTAGCGGTTCTTTCTTTACATTCATCCATAAAAACTGTGCATAACTGATGCATCAGTGCAAACAGTACATCAGTACATCAATGCTTAAACATGTCCATCCATCGGTTCGACTGAAAGTACATCAGGGAGAATAGACAACAAAGTTTAATAACACCCAGCGATGCAAGTTCAACTTCTACGTTACCTTCAGTACATGACATGTTACCCATTAGTTATTGGAGAAAAGGCAGAAAGATTAATCACAAAAATGTTGAATGGCATGGCAGAAACATGCAAGGCGGCACACGTAGGGAGGGTTTGATGAGCCAAGCGGATATGAGGCGCCGCCTGGTTGGGTAACACCAGAAATAGCCCCCGGATACTTCAACAATACAGGCAGATTTCAAGCTACACCAGAATCATCAGAAGCACGGTCTGGTTCTTCTCTGCAGCAAACACCGCTTACTAGGAATACAAGCTTTGCCACTGCCGGGGTGCAATAAGGTCCACAATGTCCCCAACAACAAATATTTTCCTTCCCTGGCACATGCAGAAAGGCAAGGACACCCAGGCATCCACCAGTCGCTCCATCAACATCAATCATCCGTGCTACAAAAGCGGTTGTGACGGGAAGACCAGGCCAAAGAGACAGGAATGTTCACAACTCTAGTAGGGTGCAAAGTAGCAGATATGAGTTGTATAGACAGGAGCAACCTCACAACAAATCTGAACAAAGACGGCCATACAATGAGAGACGGAGAGCTTCATCAACATCGCTCCATCTAAGAGATGCATTGCTGCATGTGCCGAGGGTGACACCACCCGTGCCCATACACCAGGGTGAAGAGCAAACATCGGATGCGGAACAGAACTATACACATGTAAGTATCCATTTAGAAAAAAACATACAAGCACAGTCCATACCATAGTACTGTGACCACCCAATCTAACATTTTCATCACCGTGTTTTGTTTTGCTCACTGTTGCGTGCAGCCCCCTACCATTGAAGCTTACGTTCTGCCAAGGCTAGAGATGCGGTTTGAAACTTTCAAAGAAGCAAAGGACTTCTACAACGTCTATGCAAGGCATGCGGGTTTTGCTCTCAGGGAAGGTTCTAAGGTTAACAACAGAGTCTACCGTTATAGCACGTGCTATGGAGTCTATGAATCGAAGGTTTCAGATGCGAATAGACAGAGGAACAAGACCACTGCCAGGACTAAACTGCACGACAAAAATGAGGTTAAAGATGGAAAAGGATGGAACACTTGTCGTAAAGGAGATATGTTGGGAACACAACCACAAGCTAGTGGTCAGCCCCCAAATGCTTGTCTTCTTGCACTCCCACAAAAACTTTGACAACATAATCTTGGAGTACATCAAGTACCTGCAGTTCAAAGGCATTGAACACGCGCAAATCATGAGCATACTGGGTGGCGATCACCCCGGTGGCTACTTCCTCGAAATGAACGCCAAAGACCTGATTAACGCGTAAGTACAAACTTGTTCTCCTCCCAGAACCCCTCCCTCTTTTTTCCTCTGTCAGTACAAACGGATTATGCAACGCATGACCTGATGCCAGTTCAACATGCATTTTTCAATGACTGTTCGCTTTTAATATGCAGGAAAGCAAAGAATTCAAGGATGGATGACGTGGACGATGTTCTAAAGACTATCAACTTCTTTAGGGAGATGAAAGCGATAAACAAGGAATTCTTCTGCGACATACAGCTTGACGAGTCCGACAGAGTGAAGAACATATTCTGGGCGAACGAAAGCTGCCGAGGGGCATACCAAGACTTTGGTGACTGCATGACGTTTGACACCAAATATAAGACCAACAAGTACCATATGCCACTTGGGGTGTTTGTGGGTACTAACAACCACTTGCAGACTAAATTCTTTGCTTTCGCCCTGATAAGAGATGAGGATGCAGATTCATTCAGGTGGCTGTTCAAAACATTTTTAAGGTGCATGAGAGGGAAGGCTCCTACATGTATCCTCACAGGTACCACGCCAACAAAAAAAAGGAAAATAACCAAGTAAAATTGTTGTGTCAGTTCTATTTGTATATATGCACTAGGATCTGCTGACCACTCCACGTCTCTTTTCTCATTACAGAACCAGTTCCCGACAATGGCTTTGGTGATCTAGATGTTTTCAGGAACACAGTACACAAACTATGCCGCTTGCACATTATGAAGAAGTACATGGAACACCTCGTGTACCTGTACAACCTCCACGAAGACTTTAAGGATGAATTCACAGCAATCCTCAACTGGCCCCTCATGCCAATTGAGTTTGAGGCTCCCTGGAAAGCACTCATGGATAAGTACAACCTCCATGATGATGCCACGATGGTGTCAATGTGGAACGAGCGGGAGAGATGGATATTAGCTTACTTCAAAGAAATTTTATGTGCCAGAATGACATCCACACAACGCAGTGAGAGCATGAACTATGTGCTCAAGAAGAACTTCGTAAATGAGAGACAAAACCTGCACCGGTTTGTCAGCAGGGTAAACACCTGCGTCAAAACCAGGAGGCAGAAAGAGAACGAGGAGACAATGGGTAACTGGGTATAGCTCTATCACCTGTCGTGAGACAAGAACATGCTTACTAAAGTAATTCTTTCTTACTTAGACAAGTTTTTACTGCGAGGAAAATAATAATTTGTTCATCACTCTTGCTTGCACAGAAATAACAAAATACGCTGACTCTCTATGGGTTCGACACTCGGATGGCAAAGCTTTACTCACGAGGTGTGTACAGCGAGATCAGAAAGAGGCTAAAACTGAGCACCCTCTTCCCGGTGACGGAGACGGATGAGCCTACAAAGTACCTTGTGCGCTACAACAACCCACAAAAATAGTTTGCGTGGTCTCAACACGCGTTCCAGGTGGTTGCAGACCCCGTCGGAGAAATATACGACTGTGAGTGCAAGCTGTGCGACCATACAGGTGAGCACTAAAAAAGATGTTACAAACTGTAGTAATTTTTTTTGCAAGTTTTTGTTTGACTGAAATGACGGAAAACATGCACCTCTTCCAAAAAAATCAGGTATTTTCTACCTGCATGTCCTGTGCATGATGCAGACAAATAAGGCTGGCAGCATTCCGAAGAAATACATCCTTAGGAGATACACCAAACGCCCGAACATCCAGCCAACCTTCAACAAAAATGACTTGAGGACAGTAGCGTCAAACAAGGCCTCCCAATACTGCATTGAAAGCGCACTGCTGTAGTTGAACATGAGGGTGCACAGAAAAAGCTTGAGAAGCCAAGACCAAATGGCGAGGTCACGGGTCGTCATGGAAAGACTTGAACAAGAACTCGATGCCATGCATTCTGCTGAAAACGGAGATGTCGCGGACAACGAACCATCTGGTAGCTATTGACACCTACGACAACGAGGAGGAGGAGCAACAACAACCAGAGCCTACTCATGTGCATAATCAAGAGCAGTAGCATGCTCACGTGCGAGATCATGAGCTTGACGGTGATGTAGGCAAACGACATGACAATAGGAGATCCTACTAGTAGCAGCAGCAATGGGTAATTAAACCACCCATATTCTCATGCACAAAGGGGAGGAAGAGTAAGACACAAGCAGCAAAAGCAGCGAAAGCAGTAGCCAAAAAGCCACCGCGTCCTGTTAGACGCATGGAATTCGGCCCGAACGGCAAACCTCTCGGGATAAGGGCATGCGGATTCTGCAACATGGTGACCAATCATAATTCACGCACATGCCCACACCGCATAGATGCCATCGTCGACAAGCAAAAGCTGCAGAAGCAGATCGGAGCCACCCAGGATTCTACCAATGGAGACGACACACGTAACAGCTACACTTGCGGCAAATGTGGGGGGATTGACAGACATAATGCCCGCACATGCAAACTGGTCAAGGTCAATGGCACCGAACAAAAAAAGGGCAAGGTCCAGAGTTCCAAAAAATCAAAATAAGAGGATGAAGAAGAAGAGTTTGATGAGAATGACGACCAATCAGACGAAGACAATGAAGATGAAAGTATTCGGGACTAGGAATGTGAAACTGACAATGAAGCTGCCAAGGCTCAAGCAGGAAAGGACGCCGACAAGGGACAGCATTTGCGGCCAGTTAGAAGGAGCTCAAGGCTGAAGAATCCATAGTGGTTGTGCTGCTGTGCTAATTCAAAAATAAGCTTGTACTCTCGGTCGGCTCTGTACACAATGAAGAATCGTATCAGAAACACAGTCGTTACCAAAACTTATTTAGCTTTATCATCGATTTATGGATCAGTACTATAGTTAAGATACCATTTGTGATTTGTGCCCGCTGGACCAGTGACATTATTATGTAAACCATTTCATAAACCTGGATCTGGATTTATATTCCACTCACAAATATATTTGAAATTGATCTGGATTTATGTAACGTCGACACTACTGTCGACCAGTAACTCAGCAAAATGTTGTTAAAAAAATTGAAACTCTGATAGTACGCCAGTACTAATATGTCTTGCAAGTTAGTTCAAGGCAGAGCAACCAAACACACTCATTAACACCTCAAAAAACATCCTTCAACAACTATGAATGGTCTGCCGGTCCTAGTTCAGAACGCCCATCAGTACATAAAAGAATTACCTCAAGCAAACAGAAAAATTAGAAGTACAAATAAAATACACCTGTACTGATGAAAAACTTATTTATCTGTAAAAAAATACTTTCAAAATTATGTTGATTTAAACAATCATTTCAAAAAACAATGTTTAAAAAAATTAGCATCACATACATAGTCTGAACTTGTATTGGTAAGTACATCCACACATCAATCATCAGTCCAAGTACTCGGCAGTCGAGCAGTACAAGCGCCATCATTACTGACTCTGAGATACGCAAGTGGGACAAGCAACTAATAAGTTCACCTGGACAAGACGGATAAGTGCTACAGTAAAAAACTGCAAAGTATTACGCTTGGACGGTTGGTTTTTCCAGGACACCGCCCGCGCCACCTACTGGGCGGTTGCCCACGACGTGCTGCAAAGACAGACCCCACAACCACTACCCCCACTATCATGGTGAGCCAACATCGAACCGCCTCCCCCACGTCCCAAACCAGACCTGAAAAAGTCCCATTCGTCTCCATCCCTGGCTCATTCCGAAAACCACCATTGCCGCTTCCATCTCCACTACCAACTCCCCACAATATCTCTATCTCAAGACCACCGTCGCTAGTGGAGGGCAATGGCGGATGAACCGTATGCCAAGCGTCAGTGCGGTGAGATGTCTGACCAGAGCAGCAACGACGGCGATGTTCAGGTCCCCGGTGAGAGGCTCGACTTCACCACCACGCTCAAGAAGGTGGACCTCCACGGCAAGGAGACGCTGGAGGTCGTCTGCACTAGCGAACCAGACAAGGCCGGCGAGATCATCTTTAGGCTCTGGAGGAGGGCCTGCGGCTTGTATCCTAGATTCATCGGCGTTGATGTGGAGTATACCACGAAAGACGAACCTCTGCAGAGAGCAGCAGTTCTGTAGTTATGCATGGAGGAACTCTGCCTGGTGTACCACATCACCGATTTACCCTCTTTCATTCATCCGTTTAATTAGTACTGCATCCTCAAAATTTCATTAAACTAGTTTCTCAACTAGATGTACTAGTGTAGTTTCTGAAAGTGGATGCACTAGTGCAGTTTCTCAAGTAAATGCACTAGAATAGATTTTGAACCTGATGCACTGGATTACTATCTAAAAATCTTGCACTAGATTAATTTCTGAACATGATGTACTAGTGTAGTTTCTGATCTTGATTCACTAGTGTAGTTTCTGCACTCGATGTATTAAAAGATGTTTCTGAACTTGATGTAGTGAAGTAGTTTCTGAACTTGTTCTGGTGTTATTTTCACCAGCAAAAAAACTAAGAACTTGGTGAAGCAGTGGTATATTTTTTTATTCAACAAAATAAAATTAAACTAGTACTAAGCAGCAAATAGATCATTGACTCAACTGTATATTCCAAAAAGAAAAATAACATGGTGTAATTGAATTTAATTTCAGAACTTTGTGTACTAGTTTCTGAACTACATTCATCCATGACTTATACTATATGAGCATCTACTTCATGGATTCATCACTTGTAAACCAAAAAACAGAAGAATTAAATCTTGAAAAACAACACTAATCTTCAATATGTCTCTCCCCTTGTAGGCCCAAGCGCCTCAAAGAGCTCATAAAGGAGGAGAAATTGTTCACCTTTGCCGGTTTCAGCATTCAAGGTGACAAAGAGAAGCTGAAGATGTCTGGTTTGGAGATAAACCCCAACAAGTTCATCGACATTCAGCGCAACTAGAGAGTTCCATACACCGGAAAAGAGTATGACTCCTTGGCTGATGTTGTAGCCAGCATCATCCACCCATTCTACAAATACATGAAGAAGAAGATCGACAGGGAGGAAGACCATAAACTGTGGGGGATCAGCCCGCTGCCAGTGAAGCTCATCAAGTACGCAGCGATATATGCGTACGCCACCTATGAGACATGGAAGAAAATCGACAACATCAAAACAGGTCTGGAAATTTCTAAAGAGCAGGAAGAGGACCCCTACTACCACTGCCACTATGCGGGATGAAGAGACATCAAAGTCTACCTTCGTGTTGCTTGCGCTTGTGCTTGTCCTTTACCTTGTTTCAAATTCGTAGTTTGCTTTTGTTAGGTTAAACCAGTTTGCTTATGTCGTGTTTGTCAGGGTTGAACAAGTATGCTTATGTCGTGTTTGTCAGGGTTGAACAAGTTTGCTTATGTCATCAAGTACATTGTTTGCTTATCTCGTTGAATAAGTTTGCTAGCTTCCTATTTTGTTTATCCATCATTTCAAATTCAAGTAGCTTGTGAATGAAACTCTGTTGCTGCTCTTCAGTACTAGTTATGGAGCAACTAATCACACAAGGATGTTCCATGTGTAGTTTGGATTCAGCATTGTATGGAAGACAAAACATTGAAAACAATCAGTATAATTTGGGTTGCTTAACAACTCTTCAAAGTTGAAAAAAAACCTTAGTACTTCATGTACTGTTGTCATCCCTATGATCTGAGTCTATATGAACAAAACATGCCCTAACACCACTCCCATCCTGCAACTGTGAACAGTGACATCACTAACATAGAGTTGTACTGGCAGCAGATATTTCGCAAAAACCAGCAGACTAAGAACAACAACAATACTACCCTTGGACGCCCAGTAGAGCTTAGTCCTATACGGCAGTACTATCACACTAATTAGTATCAGAAGAACACTTAAAAATAATCACAACAAAAAAGTTCCATCACAATAAAATGACTAAGGGCCAGCCGAGGACAACATTCAGTACTTACAAGATCATGCTTCTAGCTACTAGAAAATTAGCAAGTACTACAACAAAAAAGTTAAGAAGCATCAGTACACATTTTATTGGTCACTGGCAGACTAAGAATAACAATACTAGTACACTTCAATGCATAGTACAACTTTACTACTATAAAAAGGACCAAGAAGCATGAGTTCACATTCCGTTAATAACTGTCAGACTAAGCATAGAAGTGCTAGTACAATTGAACTCTCAGTACAACTTTGTTTACACGCAAGTACTATAGTACTACATAATGTCAGAAGACCCTTGAGAATAATCACAACAACAAACAAAAAAAGAAGGCAAAAACTCATTGAAAAGATATCAGTTCGAGCCAAGGAGAACAATTAGTACTAATAAAATCATGCTTACATAAATCCAAGAAAACTCACAAGAACTACAACAAAAGTATTAGTCTGCATTACTGGTGCAGTTAAGTACTAGTTTCAAACAAACAAAAATTGACCGCCCGAAGACAGGCCGGCCCTAACACAGGAGGATACTTGAACTCAAACCCACGGCGGAACCTTTGGCGAATACCTAGTAATCGACACTACACAGGGCCAGCAGACAAGGGCCCACATGTCTTGGAACAGAGAGCGAGCGCCGTGTATAAGCGCTCAGGTAAGTATTCAGAGGAGTTCGACAGATGAGCCACATCAATGCTTATAATCCGGTCGAGAGCCCCCTCGGATAGCGAGGTGGGGCTAAACTCAGAGCGCACGCGCAGCCAGCAGTGCACAGTCGCGCGCACGGGCCATTTGGGCCGGAAAAGGGCCCAATACGACTGCTCCTTGGAAGGCTCCCTCGTCTCCAATCTATATTCACCCGACCCATAAGGCCCGTTGAATAAACCAGAGCACAGGGCAAAAAATTATAAACTACAACAAAAAAGTTCGAAAACTGAATATAGAAAAGTTCAAATACTTGCTCGCAGGCAATAATTTTAAATTCAAAAAATAAAATAAATTTAGCTTTGCACCACGGATAAAAAAAGAAAAAAATACGATACCAAAATAATGATACTTTAAAAGCGGAGAACTTAATAGGCTATCTATTAAATGTAGCTAATTTAAACCAATGGATTAATTTTTACTTTGAAGTTCAACTACTAAAATGAAAGAAGTTCAAACAAATATTGGTTGTCAATTCCGCTAAATTTCTTATTTAGATAGAATCTGGCTAGAGCTCAACTAACTATTTCGTCGTAAATAATCTCAGTCCCAAAAAAACTTCAGTTCAAACATATATATGACAACAGTACTACAAAACCAGGAAGGGTCAGGCCACTCACGCTACATCCACACACCACTATGACACCAATTTTGAAAGCCTTACGCTGTATAAAATTACAATTCAGTATTCACAGCACTAAACCATAAGTACACGAAAGAGGGTACAAAAACTATAAAGGCCCAACTTAGGTTAGGACAAATGAAAATAAAATAAGTCTCACTTTTGAGCAACAACTCGCAGTGCGCTGAAAAAAGTGCTCAGTTCAACTAGTGTATAAGACTTCAGTGCAAATAAAACTTAACCAAAATAAATCCTCGAGAAAAACAAATCCTCAGCATTCCAATCAACAATACGTGGCTGCAAACAAAAAAACAAATACTCAAAAATCATGACACACAAAAAGGAAAATACAATCAGCACGTCAATCACCAATCCAAGTATTCGTCACTCAAATAGTACAAAAATGACATCATTAACGACCCTGAGATGCACAAGTGGGATAAGCAGCTGATAAGTACACCTTGACAAGACTGGTTAGTGCAACCAGTGAATACCCCTGCAAAGAAATTGGCTTGGAGGGGTAGTTTTTCCAGGCCACCGCCCGCGCCACCCACTGGGCGGTTGCCACGACGGACTCCAACGGCGACCCCACGACCACTACCCCCACGTCTGCGATGAACCGCCTCCCCCACGTCCCCAACCATGCCCTAAAAATACCCCATTCGCCTCCATCTCTGCCTCATTCCAAGAACCACCATTGCTGCTCCATCTCCAATGCCAACTCCCCACAACATCTCTCTTTGAAGCCCACCGTCGCTCGACGAGGGCAATGGCGGAGAAACCGTCTGCCAAGCGTCAGCATGGCGAGACGTCCGACCAAAGCAGCAACCTCGACGACGTTCATGTCCCCGGTGAGAAGCTCGAATACACCGAAACACTCACAAGGGTTGAGCTCGACGGCAAGGAGACGCTGGAGGTCGTCTGCACCCGTGAACCAGACAAGGCCGACGAGATGATCAGTAGGCTCAGGTTGAAGGGCGGTGGCTTGTATCCTAGATTCATCGGCGTTGATGTGGAGTTTACCAGAAAAGATGAACCTCCGCAGATGGCAACAGTTCTGCAGTTATGTGTGGAGGAACTCTGCCTGGTATACCAGATCACCGCGGCCACAAAATGGTGAACCATCCTACTCATTTGCCCTCTTCATTTCATCTGTTTAATTAGTATTGCTCCCTCAAAATTTCATTAAACTAGTTTCCCAACTAGATGTACTAGTGTAGTTTGTGAAGTGGATGCACTAGTACATGTTTCTCAAGTAGATGCACTAGAATATATTTTGAACCTGATGCACTAGATTAGTATCTGAAATTGTTGCACAAGGTTAATTTCTAAACTTGATGTACTAGTGTAGTTTCTGATCTTGATGCACTAGTCTAGTTTCTGGACTTGATGTATTAAAAGATGTTTCTAAACTTGATGTACAAAAGTAGTTTCTGAACTTGGTCTGATGTTATTTTCAGCAGCAAAATAAGTAAGAACTTGGAGAAGCACCGGTATAGGTTTTTTTATTGAACAAAAGAAAACTAAACTGGCACTAAGCAGCACATAGATCATTGACTCTGGTATAGGTTTCTGAACTTGGTGAAGCATTTGGTGAAGCACTATAGATACCAAAAGAAAAATAACATGGTGTACTTGAATTTAATTTCAGAACTTTGTGTACTAGTTTCTGAATTACATTCATCCATGACTTATACTATATAAGCATCTACCTCATGGATTCATCACTTGTAAACCAAAAAACAGAAGAATTAAATCATGAAAAGAACACTAATCTTCAATATGTGTCTCCCCTTGTAGGCCCAAGCGCCTCAAAGAGCTCCTGAAGAAGAAGTTGTACACCTTTGTCGGTTTCAGCATTAAAGATGACAAAGAGATGCTGAAGAAGTCTGGTTTGGATATCAACCCCAACAACTTCATCGACATTCAGTGCAACTGGAGAGTTCCAAACACCAGAAAAGAGTATGACTCCTTGGCTGATGTTGCATCCAGTGTGATCCACCCATTCTACAAAGACATGAAGAAGAAGATCGACAGGGAGGAAGACCATAAACCGTGGGGGATCAGCCCACTGCCAGAAAAGCTCATCAAGTATGTAGCGATAGATGCGTATGCCACCTACCAGTCATGGAAGAAAATCGACAACATCAAAACAGGTCTGGAAATTTCAAAAGAGTAGGCAAAGGACCCCTACTACCACTGCCACTATGCGGGATGAAGAGACATCAAAGTCCGCCTTCATGTTGCTTGCGCTTGTGCTTGTCCTTTACCTTGTTTCAAATTCGTAGTTTTCTTTTGTTAGGTTAAACCAGTTTGCTTATGTCGTGTTTGTCAGGGTTGAACAAGTTTGCTTATGTCAAGTACATAGTTTGCTTATGTCGTTGAACAAGTTTGCTAGCTTCCTAATTTGCTTATCCATAATTTGAAGTTGAAGTAGCTTGTGAATGAAACTTTGTGGCTGCTCTGCAGCACTAGTTATGGAGCAACTAATCACAAAGGGATGTTTCATGTGTAGTTTGGATTCAACATTGTATGGAAAACAGAACGTTGAAAACATTCAGTACAATTTGGGCTGCTTAACACTCTTGTAAAAACAAATCCCTCAGGATATCCCGTTTCAAAGTTGAAACAAAAAACTTAGTACTTCATGTATTATTGTCATCCCTATGACCAAAGTTTATATGAACAAAACATGCCCCAACACAATATTGAACACTAACATAGACTTGTACTGTCAGCATATATTTCACAAAACACTGGCAGACAAAGAACAACAGCAAATAGTAGCCTTGTACGCTTAGTACAGCTTAGTCATGTACGGTAGTACTATCGCACTAAATAGTTTCTAGTTTCAGAAGAACACAAAAAAAGGTACCATCTCATTAAAAGACTAAGTTCCAGCCGAGGACAACATTCAGTACTAACAAGATCATGCTTCTAGTCGTTAGAAAATTAGTAAGTACTGCAACAGAAAAGCTAAGAACCATCAGTGTGTATTTCTTAGTCACTAACATACTAGGAATGACAGTACTGGTACACTTGAACACACAGTACATCTTTACTACAATAAAAAGGAACAAGAATCATCAGTTCGCATTCCTTAATCATTGCAGACTAAGAATAACAGTACTAGTACAATTGAAATCTCAGTACTAGTAGAATAATGCCATAAGACCCTTGAGAATAATCACAGCCGAGAAAAAAAGGCCAAAACTCAATCAAAAAGATATCAGTTCGACCAAGGAGAACATTCAGTGCTAATAAAAGAGTGCTTACATAATCGAAGAAAATTCACAAGAACCACAACAAAAAGCATCAATCCACATTACTGGAGTAGTGAGGTAATAGTTTCAAACAAAAATAATAATGACCACCTGAGGACATGCCGGCCCAATGCAGGAGGATACACTTGGACTCAAGCCCACGGCGGAACCGTTGGCGAATCCATAGTAATCGACACTACGCGGGGCCAGCCGACCAGGGCCCACAAGTCATGGAACAGAGAGCGTGCGTCATGTATAAGCGCTCAGGTAAGTATTCAGAGGAGTTCGACAGATGAGCCACGGCAAGGCTTATAAACCGGTCGAGAGCCCCCTCGGCTAGCGAGGTGGGACTAAACTCGCAGTGCACGCACAGGCCATTTGGGCCGGAAAAGGGCCCAATACGCCAGCTCCTTGGAATCCTCCCACATTTCCAAACTGTCCTCACCCCACCACATAAGGCCCGTTGAATAAACCAGAGCGCGTGCAAAAAATTATAAACTACTACAAAAAAGTTTGAAAACTGAATAGAGAAAAGTTCAAATACTTGTTCGCATGCAATAACTTTAAATTCAAAATAAAAATAAAATAAATTTAGCTCTGCACCACGGATAAAAGGATAAAAAATACGCTACAAAAACAATGATACTTTAAAAAGCGGAGAACTTAATAGGGCTATCTGTTAAATGTAGCTAATTTAAGCCAGTGGATTAATTTTTACTTTGAAGTTCAACTAATAAAATGAAAGAAGTTCAAACAAATATTGGTTGTCAATTCTGCTAAATTTATTATATTTAAATAAAATATGAGCTCACCTAACAATTTCGTCGTAAATAATCTCAATCCCAAAAAACTTCAGTTCTAACATATTATATGACATCAGTTCTACAAAACCACGAAGGGTCAGTCCACTCACGCTACATCCTTGCGCTGTATGATATTATGATTCATTACTCACATCACTATACCATAAGTACACGAAAGAGGGGCACAGAAACTATAAAGGCCCAACTTAGGTTGGGACAAATGAAAATAAAATAAGTCTCACTATTGAGCAACAACTCGTAGTGCACTGAAAAAAGTGTTCAGTTCAACTAGTGTATAAGACTTCAGTGCAAATAAAACTTAACCAAAACAAATCCCCGAGAACAAAGACAAGAGTAAAACAGCTATTCAACCACATTCTCATCACAGAAAAAAGTTTGTAAAACGATGTGCCACACTGAAAACTTCACAAAGTATCATGGTTATTACATAGTTGACAAGACATCCAAACCCTACATACAAAGCCTACAATGTTTTCAAGACATAAATCACACAAGTATCGCATTCACTAAGCAAATGATAATCAATTATTCTATGCACCAGGAGCCAAAGCCTGAACCTCCTTGGGGAGCTCCGTCACCAAAACCTGGTTATTTGGGTTGAATACGACTGTATACAAATCCTCAGCATTCCAATCAACAATACGCGACTGCAAAACAAAAAAAATAATCAAAGATCATGACACAGAAAAAGGAAAAGACAATCAGCCAAACACAGAAAGTGAAAGCTGAACTAGAACCCACATCGTTATCTTGAATGTTCTCAACGATCTTTTCACCATCGTAGGTCCCCGCAAACTTCAGAGCATAATGGCCACATTCATTCAGCCCTTGATAGGGAACCTTGACAAACCTTGGTCTTTTTGCAAAAACCTTCCAATTGGGCGGCTTGCTTGCATTATACTGAGCATCACGATACACAACCTTCATTACATCAACCAATCTATTGATCTATAAATTAAAGACCACCAAAAAAGAAAAGAAACCACACATTTCAGGTCTCAGAAAAGCAGAAACAAAAGGCAGAAAAATTAATCTAGTAGAGATAATCAATGTCACTCACAATCTTCTCGCAGTCCTTGTGATAGGTGTTCTTTGAAGGACGCCGGTTCTTCCCATACGGTAAAGGGTCGAGGATGTCAACGGTACTTCAGTACCAATTCATGACATATAAGGAATAGTGCGACACTTTCAAATCCTTTGATAAAACCATAGGTTTGAATAGAGGCATCATGACCTAAAAACAAATGACCAAAAGAGATATTAAATATTCAAAATAAAAACCTGCATCACAGCAAACGAAAAAACCAAAATCGGCTAGTAGATCTCACAAGGTCGGCAGTGAGCAAGTCTTCCCCATCTCGAACATAGCTCTTGAAATATCTCGCTGCACTCTCCACATTAAACTCTTTCTCTTCACCGTCGTAAAACAAAAAGTCAAGCACAACCTGCAAAAGGCAAAAAGAAATAGACAGGGGAAAAGGATTAACAAGGAAAGTATTTTAAAAACTCATAAAACAATAGGCAGTCTTGTTTCACAGAAAGAAACGATCTGATTCATTACCGTGATGAAATACGGACTCAGCAAGATCCTTTTTCCAGATGTAAAATCAACATTTCATTCGGGATCTCGCTTCCATTCATCAATGAGAAAGTCCATTACATCACCCTCCATCAGCTGTCCAGGTGAAAAAACTTCCCAGACGCGATTGCCAGTGAAGGTAGTTACGTTGCCATCGGGCTGAGGTATTAGTGAGAATGTAGTCCTGCAACACACAGAAAACAAAAGCAGGGAAAGGAAGATAAGGCATTCATAGCAGTTCAAATTATATAAAATGAGCAGTTAAGGGCATATTTATTTAGCAGTTAGAAACAACAGAAGAAAAGAAGAGGAAACATAATGAGAGATACTCACTCGGCGTACTTCTCACGTCCTTCATCACTAAGAAACAGATTATACAACTTGCGAGCCTTATATAGGTGAAGGAATTTATGAGGGTGAAGCTGCTGCACAGGGGAGCAAAACTTAATCGGAGCTCTAGGTGCACACTTCGTGCTTGTAACATTGCCAGACTTCAAAGCATCATCCTTCCTAGCAACACCGGCTCTACGGCCCACTATTCCAACAAGTGGAGATAAACCCTTGGCAGCAGCACTCCTGGTGACTCTTCCCATGCCAGCAATCTTGTCAAACGCGTCATTGTCACTGTCTATCAATTGCACAATGAGATTCTTGGGTGTAGAGGGGCTCTCTGGACCAGCAGCCGTAGAACCTTTGAGAGCTCCCAACCGCCCCTTCATAACACCAGATCTTGTCTTTTCAGGACAATGCCCCTGGCTCAAATTATAAGCCACACGCTCGAGCTCTGAGAACTGGCTGTCAAAGATCCTGTAGTCATGCTCCCCAAGATCCAGCCACTCACCTACAAAAAAAAGAAGGAGCGCACAAAGGGTAAGTTCAAATACAGAATTCATGACAGTACTAGTCAAAGAGGTAAAAGCTGGAAACAAAGACAAAAGGTCATGCATACGTACAAGGTTCGATGCCAAACAAACCAGGGAAGTTGACATCAAAAACATCACTAGTGGCGTAGGTATACAGAAGAGTCTTCCTAATGTCAAGAATGTCTTCGTGGGTGTAATCCAACATTTCAATCACACCATCCTCCCGGCAATTGTAGGTCTTGCAGTTTTGTAGCATAAAGAAGCCACAATCATGCCTGTTAACAAGAAAAAACAAAGGGTACATTACAAATTTAAAATACAGGAATACAACCAAAAATTGGAAAACCACGCATTCCAGCAACAAAAACAACTAATAAATTTCATTAAAATGGATACTCACGTGTTTTCCTGCTGCGGCACATGAACAAACTCGCAAGAGAAACCGTCACATGCACCGGCGAGAACGGTTTGGCCCTGTCTACACTGGACTCCCTCCAAAGCCTCTTTATATTATCTGTCATACTCCTGAAGAATCTAACTGCATCACTCCAGGTTTCATCATGGAGTGAATCAAGACACTCGAAATGATGGAACCTCAAATTCAGTACAATCAAGCATCAATGACCAACATCATCACCAGGCTTCATGGCAGCCACAAATGACGGCGGGTCAAAAGTAGGGAAAAGAAGCTGACAAAAAATATCGTAGAGGAAAAATGAATTTAAGAATTATAATGAATCTAAAATATTAAGCCTCCAAAACAAAAAATAAAAGAAGCAAATTGAAATTCAAAAGTCCAAAAAGATCAGATAATCATAAGTTCTAATTGAGTAAGCAACTCAATACAAAAAATAAAGGCTATCTCCACTGCCCAAACTTGCAAGAAACATATCAGTTCGACTTCCTTGCTACAAAAAAGAGCACGCATCATTCCTAGGTACAGGGGAAAAAGCAGGCTACTCAAGTTCATTCCCACCTTCCAAACATGCAAGAAGCATGACAGTTCTATTTCATGCATGAGTACAATAAGTTTAGATAAGAGCATGCATCTTTCATCAGTACATAGAAAAACATCAAACATCAGGATGAGTCACGTACATGGTCATAACCATCAGCCCCTGACCTTGTGAACCACTGCCGCACATTGGCATCAATATTTCCATCACGGATCTTGGTCTGTTGTACAAAAAGAACAACAACAGTTAGAAAATTGACAAATAACTTATCATCCTATGTACAAAGCAAAATACTAACCGTCACCCATCTGGGACAGTGTCTCGGTACTTCTCACGTAGAGAATATAAATTAACGTCAGCAGTGTCTGAGTTGATCATGCCAGTAGGGACGAATGCTTTAGCAACATAACCAACACTAGCTTCGCATTCCTTATTTTGGAACATCGGCTTTTCACTAGGGGAAACACAAGATGAGAGGAATTAAAACTAGCGCGGTGACAACAATAATCATATGAGAGAAAAGGAAACGAGACAAAAATGATACGGGCAAAATCCCACACTAACCGTTTCCCATAGTTCATGCGCAACCTCGTAACAGCGAAGAAAAATGAATCAACCTTAGCAACGTTAGCACCTTCTGCTTTCAGAAAAAAGAAAAAAACTAATAAGTTCAAGCACTACAAGGGAACATGGCCACCATGCCATAAATAAGAAGTACGCCTCACTTACAAGTCCTTAACTGCACTTTCAGGGTTTGGCGACGGAAGATCCTGTGACGACAGCAATATGCCTGCGGTTTCAGGGTTTGATGACGGAAGATCCTGTTAGGACAGCAATATGCCTGCGCTTTCAGGGTCTGAAGACAGAAAATCCTGGGACGATACGAGCGCCTCCTGCGTCTAGGGGCCAGAAGAAATCCACAGAATTAAATCATCATCCTCAGATGGCACCTCATCCATGCTAGACACGTCAGTGTCTTCCAATGCATCACCGTAGTCAAGCCCTCCAGGCGGGAAATTTTCCGGCAGGAAATCTTCAGAATCAGAAGCATTATCATTCTCAACACTAGACGATTTGGCATCAAGTATATTGGCAGCACCAACATCCTCATCAGCACCTTTGCCACCAACATCGCGCCCACTGCTAAATGGAACATCACAAGCATTTGCTCCAATAGTAATGGCCGCCTCACGCTCAACATCAGCCATCTGAAAAAACAAAAATTTAGACGGTGAAGAAAATGAGCAAAACTAACAACCAAAGAAACTTGCAAGAGGTGTACAGGCTAACTTTTACAGCTACAAGAAACAGCAGGGAAAGCTGCATATAAAAATTAATGCAAGCACACAAAAAAACCTTAGCAGCATCCACAGCAACATCGCCGATGTTGTTGCTGCTAACATTTAAAGGAACATCACCGATGCGCGAACAAGGCTCATCACCAACAATAGGATCCTGATTCATAGTAATAAAGCAAAAAACAATACTCTTATTAGCAACAACACATAAAAAGTTAAACTACACTAACAAAAGGTAGATATCACCTACAATTCTTAACGATGTGGGATAGAAAAATGAACATTTAAGGCACAGTGGTGCACATGAAAATTCAAGAATCATCCTAAACACAAATAAAAATAAAAATAACCTTGCTCTTATCAGTAGATGGATCATTAACTCCACAGTCAATAGCACCCTCAACACCATGACTGGTCTCCTGCATAAAAAATAAATAGATGAACATGAGCAAGTTCAACTATACTACTGACAGCAGAACAACCTAGTAAAAATGCAAAGATGAAGGACTGACTCACCTCAAGAACAGGGGACTCCAAACTGACATCATTCGTATGGTGGTCAGAAACATTAGCCTCAGTACCATCACCAGCCCTCCTGGCAGCAGCCTCATCCTATGGCTTGCAGCGAGAGTCTTGCATAGTTTTGAAACACTTCATGTTGTTCAACAGGCGCACCGAGCTCTGAATTAGTTGAGCAGCACCATCACACATATCACTAATTAAAATTCTCTCCAGCTCAATATAGTCCACTGCTTCCTCGTCATTAAATTGATGACCGTCAGGAAGAATACCATCAATACAGCTCAGACTCTCAACTATAGTTGGGACCTTTTCCAGCTCAGAACGCACATTAATAAAAATATGCTCAACGCGCTCCAACGCAGAAACAGCTACTCGATACCAAAACCCGGCCTTTGCGATGTACTAGCCTTACTAGGGTCAGGGGAACATAACCAGCACCCTCAACACTACGACCATCTTGGGAACTTGAGAGGGCATCTCCAGGACTGGTCATTTATAGACCCGAAAAAGGATAATTTCATCTTGAGTTTTCCACTATGAACAAGGGAAAAAAGAGTTAATTAATCAATGCAACACACAGGGAAAAAACATTAAATTAACAGATTTAAATCCTCAGTACTAACATGCTTTCACTGTCAGTGCCAACTTATTAGTGTTTACAAATAGGTCATGTGAACAAGAGATTCAGTTCAACCACATATGACACAACAGTACTAAAGATCATACATAAAATCTCACAAGCTTAAGAACAAACAAATCTAAACAGGTAACTCTGCAGTACGCATGTTCACTCCAGCAAAACAACTATACCTAAAAAATAAAAGGGCTGCAAGACAGCATAGAAATAAAACTCACCGGAAGCTTCCCAAACACCCAAGTCCTTGGGTCTGCATGCCTTTTCTTATCAAATCTGCATCAGCCAGATCGGAATGCTTGTCCTGATCCATGAAACATAAGCGGGGGACTCGCATATCAACATCCGAAATCTTGCCACAGATGAGGCAGTCAAGGTACATTAGTACAGGCGCTATAGCACAGCCTGTGATTGCATTCCCCAAGGTAACACCATCTTGGTACTTGACAAGAGCCCTTCTAAGCTCATCAACCATCAGCTGGCAATAATCCATATTAGCCATGTCCTCGATGACAAGGTCCTCAAACATTGCAGCCTCTCTGGAAACACGAGTGGCGGCACTAGGCAACACAACTTTCATGAACACAATAATGAAGAACACACGTAGAGCTAGGTCATCTTTACTAGGATCTTTGACAACCACCTTGAGCTTATCCCTCAAATACTTCGTCTTGATATCTTGGCTCCTGCTAATGCCAAGATCCGATCTTAACTTCATCAGAGCGTCGTCATATCCATCCTCTGACGGCCTTGGTGTAGAGCGACCACCACGAGGAACCCAAAAAGCTGTTGTATGCCATCACTAGTGATGCGAGGCTTCTTATTCGCCTCACCCATGTCAAGAGTCATCGTAACAGGATCTATCTTCAGGTACAAAACTTCCATCAGAGGGCGGGAAATGTTAGACTTCACCTTCCATTGGAAGATAGAACCAAAACCAGCTGCATGAACTCTAGCCACATGGCGACTGTCAAGCAAACAAGCACAAGTATCTATCTCTTTTAATGAACATTGCACAGTTATATTCAATCGCTGTAAGTCACCTTCATCCAAAGCAACTTTTCCCTCATTGCCTCTCGCTGGCTTGACCGGACTCCTGACGCTAACAGGTTGTAAATGAAATCAAGAAGGCACAGCTTAGTTCAATGAATATAAAAAACAAAAAGGAAGCATATGAAGGCAAGAAGGAAAAAAATGATTGCACAAGTTCAACTATTAAAACAACTTCAGTACCACAGAAAAAGACCAAAACCAATACCACAAAAAAAATGATGCAAACAATGACCAAGCCTCACCTGCAACCATACCAACCCGGCCACAACTAAATTATTGGAAGTACAACTAGTAAGTCACATACAGTACAAACACTTATCCCAAAACAAAAAATATTGTTTCACCAATATAATTAAGCCCAGTGTGTATGACTAATATTAATAAACACAGTAAATCACTAACCAACTTCAGCAAAGACTAAAACATAGGAATATAATTAAAAAATGCCACTAACTATAAAATTTCAAATACTAAAAACAAAACATACCACTGCATATTCATCTTCAGAATTAACTTCAATATCATCTCCCTCAAATGCAGGATCTTCAGCCTCGACACAAGCATGGCTCTTGACACCTTTGTTCACCTTTGCAGGAGGAACTTTGTGCTTCTTATTTTCCTTCAACGAAGATTGCTTCGGAAGAGGAGATGAAGAAGGCTTCTTATTTGCCAATACTCGTGGACTCCGGCGAACAGGGGAGCCACCAAATGTGCTTGGACCAATCTTGACAGCAACACTATCTGCATCAGCTTTGCTATCACAAGGTTGGGGAGCAGCTTTCACATGTGGGCTACGCCTCTATGTGCCATCAGGATTTGGATCTGCCATCTTCCTCTTCAAAATAGTTTTTTTTGCCTTAACTGCATCACGAGGAAACACTTGCGTCAACCAAGTCTGCAACAAGTTCGTCTTGACAGGCATGTTAGTTCCATGAGACCCAGCATGACCAGTTGCAACGGCCTCTTCACCACCTTCATCATCTCCAGCTTGAGCAACATCCTCAGTGCTTGGTTGCACGCAAGTAGCCTTTCAATGCCGTTCCAACTCCTTTCTCATGTGAAAATCACTCTTCTTCGTTCTTATCCTTTCGTCCTCCAGCTGTAACTGCATATAAACATCCTCAGCCTGAGTAACAGGTTCAGTGCCATCCACACTCTGAGACTGAGTAACAAACAACTGCAAGCTCCCATCACCATCACCAAAATTGAGGGAATAAATTCCATCATTACTATCTTTCACAACATCAACAATGTCCTCAACAACAGCATGGCTATCATTAACTGCATAAACCAAAAACATAAGCACACAAATATAAATTAAAAACAATCAACATTGCAGAGACAAAATAAAAAAGGTGCATAGCGTCAGATGCAAACAAAAGGAACAACTAAGGTAACTAAACACATTCATGTATGCAAGGCTATTAAAAAAGAGCAAATAAAAGAGAAACACCAGCAACACTTGCAAGTTCTTCTAGAGGATTTGGTATCTCAAAAATAACATTCACAAGATCTTGAAAGCGGTCTGATTGGTCAGAATCAGGAGGTACGGGCACTCCAACATCCGCAACAACATGATAATCAACAAAAAGGGAAAATATGAAAATACATGAACAAGCAATCAGTTCAATTATATGAACCCTACCAGTGCACAAACATGACAACACGTCAGTTCATGAACATGGCAGGAACCAACAAAAAAAAATAACCCCACAACTCGCACACCGAACTTAAAAATGTCAACTCTTTCAACATCCCAGTAGTTCTTCTCAGACTGCTACAAACTATTCAGATGCCACTACACCAGTTCAAACTACACATAGTCATCAGTACTGCAACCTTTATGCAGGTTAAAATGACATAAAAACTAGACATACCACACATTCCAGGGCAAAAACTAACAACTATAAAAATCCATACAGCTTGTAATCTCCATACGACAACACCTATACAACCGAAAACCTATTATGCACCAGATCTGATAAAACATCAACAACAACAAAAAAGAAAAGTTTCAGCACAACAAATTACCTGCATCCACATTCTTCGGACTAGGTGACGTATCCATCGAGATCAACAAACCTAAAAATCTGCCGAACTAGAATTGCAAGAGACATGACCAATTCTTAGGGTTCTTACCGATTTCTGAAACGAAGGACGCCAAACAAGCAAAACTCTTACCACCAAACACAAACTCCACCACCGAATCCAGTTTGAGACCCACGAGCCACTCGCCAGAAAAAACCACACAAACAAAGCTCCCCCTAGCGAATCCAGCCCGAAACAGCTGGAGAGCAACAACTTAGAATACAGGAAAAACCAGTAGAAAAGGGGACGCGAGCGGAGTCGAGGGCAGAGGAAAGGAACCAACACGGCACACAAAGCTTCCCCTGGAGTTCAACCAGCCGGCCGACGCTCCTGCGGCGAAACTGGAGAAGCAGCTTCTATGCGCCGAAGAGGAGAGGAGGGGAACGAAAATGGAAGCGATTGCAAATAACTAACATAGGGGAGGGGAATGGAGGAGAGGGGAGGATAAAAGGAGAGTGGGAGAAAACTGACGGCTAAAGCCCACGATCGGGCATGGAAAAAATGGGCAAAGCCCACTATCTCAGGGCAGTTACTAAAAAATAATAGCAAAAATTAAATACTATAACAAAAAAACTTAGCATAATGGAAAAAAACCAACGGCTAAAGCCCAAATAAGATCTCAAAACAGTTCAACAAAAACTATCAAAAAAGTACAATTGAAATACCTTACATAGATTATTCAAAATTAACTACAATTTTTCTCAAAAATAATAACAAAAAGTACAAAAATATAGTGGTACGCTTTGGATCACAAATGCATGTAACGAACTCGCCTCCTCCCACTCGTGGTACGCATGTGACGCCGCAGCACATTATACAATGCCGATCCCTAATAAAGATACATAATGGGGCAAGTTATGTTGCAGATTCACCTCAGCATACGACAGTGCCGCTTCTTACCGACGACGCTGTTCAACAATCCATACAAGCAAAAAGATGTGTTAGTACAACTATGCCCCTCGATGCAGTGCTGGTTTTTTCCTTAAAGATAGACAATAGGGCAATTCCATACAAGAAAAAAGATGTGTTAGTACAACTATGCCAGTCGATGCAGTACTGGTTTTTCCCTTAAAGACAAATAATAGGGCAAGTCCATTCAAGGAAGATGTGTGCCAATCGATGCAGTGCTAGTTTTTAACGATGACAATATTCATCAGTACATACAAAGCAAGATGTGTTAGTACGACTATGCCCCTCGGTGCGGTGCTGGTTTTTCCCCTAAAGATAGATAATGGGGCAAGTCATGTTACGGACTCGCCTCCGCATGCAACGCCGTGGCACGCCACGTCGTCGCCTGCTATGGCTCGTTCCTGGCTCGGCCTCGCCGGGATGGGGGAGGGGGGTCCCGACCCCCTCTCCCCTGGCTCGGCCTCGCGCTAACGCGGCAGTGCACCCACACCCCCTAAAGATAGATAATGGGGCAAGTCCATACAAGGAAGATGTGTCAGTACGACTATGCCCCTCAGTCCAGTATCGCTTTTTTACTAACGACGTTGTTCATCAGTATGACTATGCCCCTCGGTGCGGAGCTGGATTTTCCCTAAAGATAGATAATGGGGCAAGTCATGTTACGGACTTGCCTCCGCATGTGATGCTGCGGCATGCCGCGTCGTCGCCTACTACGGCTCGTTAATAGCTCGGCCTCGCCAGGATGGGGGAGGGGGGGGGGTCCCGACCCCCTGCAACCCCCCGGCTCGGCCTCAGCTAATGCGGCAGTGATCTCGTTTGACAGGCACAGTGCGGTTATTCTGCCCGCCCCCCCAAAGCACCCACACCCCCTAAAGATAGATAATGGAGCAAGTCCATACAAGGAAGATGTGTCAGTACGACTATGCCACTCAGTGCAGTATCGTTTTTTTTTTACTGACGACGCTGTTCATAGGTACGACTATGCCCCTCGGTGCGGTGCTGGTTTTTCCCCTAAAGATAGATAATGGGGCAAGTCATGTTACGGACTCGCCTCCGCATGCGACGCCGCGGCACGCCACGTCGTCACCTGCTATGGCTCATTCCTGGCTCGGCCTCGCCGGGATGGGGGAGGGGTCCCGACCACCGAGGCACCCATCAACACCTAACACACACCACCCAACCTACACCACCCCCAACAACACCAACCATAACTTAATACCACCCCAACGCCCCACCCACAACCGCAACATACCCCCCCCCTTCCCCGCCCAAACCCCCACCCGCCTAGACCCCCTCACCCCCTCCACACCCCCACCCCCTACCACCTACACAACCCCTTCCACCACACCTTCTCACCCCCAAACAACCACCCCGCCCCCCCAACCCTACACAACCTTAAACACCCACCATTCTTCACCACATATTCCACATCCCCCCAAACTACCCCCCCACCATCCCAATCCCCCAACCACAATCTACACCTTACCCCCACAAACGCCCACTCCCATTTCCTCACCCCCCTCTCAGACCCCTTCCCCCTGGCTCGGCCTCATGCTACCGCGGCAGTGCGCTCGTTTGACTGGTGCAGTGCGGTTATTCTGTTCCCCCCAAAGCACCCACACCCCCTAAAGATAGATAATGGGGCAAGTCATGTTACGGACTTGCTTCCGCATGCGACGCCGTGGCATGCCGCGTCATCGCCTGCTACCGCTCGTTCCTGGCTCGGCCTCGCCGGGATGGGGGAGGGGGTCCCGACCACCCTCCCCCTCGGCTCGGCCTCGCACTAACGCGGAAGTGCGCTTGTTTGACAGGCGCAATTCGGTTATTCTGTCCCCCCCAAAGCACCCACACCCCCTAAAGATAGATAATGAGGCAAGTCCATACAAGGAAGACATGTCAGTACGACAATACCACTCAGTGTAGTATTGCTTTTTTATTGATGACGTTATTCATCAGTACGACTATGCCCCTCGGTGCGGTGCTGGTTTTCCCCGTAAAGATAGATAATGGGGCAAGTCATCTTACGGACTCGCCTCTGCATGCGACGCCGCGGCACGCCGAGTCATCGCCTGCTAGGGCTCGTTCCTGGCTCGGCCTCGCCAGGATGGGGGAGGGGCTTCGCGCTAACATGGCAGTACGCTCGTTTGACAGGCACAGTGCGGTTATTCTCTCCCTTCCCCCCGAAAGCACCCACACCCCCTAAAGATAGATAATGGGGCAAGTCATGTTATGGATTCGCCTCCACATGCGACGTCGCGTCGTCGCCTACTACGGCTCGTTCCTGGCTCGGCCTCGCCGGGATGGGGGAGGGTGGTCCCGATGGACCCCCCTCCCCCCGGCTCAGCCTCATGCTAACGCGGCAGTGCGCTCATTTGATAGGTGCAGTGCGGTTATTCTGTCCCCCCCCCCAAAGCACCCACACCTCCTAAAGATAGATAATGGGGTAAGTCCATACATGGAAGATGTGTCAGTACGACTATGCCACTCAGTGCAGTATCGCTTTTTTTTACTGACGACGTTGTTCATCAGTACGACTATGCCCCTTGGTGTGGTGCTAGTTTTTCCCCTAAAGAAAAATAATGGGGCAAGTCATGTTACAGACTCGCCTCCGCATGCGACGTCGTGGTGATACATCTCCAACGTATCTATAATTTTTGATTGTTTCATGATATTATATTATCTGTTTTGGATGTTTTATATGCATTAATATGCTATTTTATATTATTTTGGGACTAACCTATTAACCTAGAGCCCAGTGCCAGTTTTTGTTTTTTTCCTTGTTTTTGAGTTTCACAGAAAAGGAATACCAAACGGAGTCCAAACAGAATAAAACTTTCGCGATGATTTTTCTTGGACCTAAAGACATCCATAGGACTTGGAGAGGGGGCCAGAAGGTTCCCGAGGAGGCCACAAGCCTGCCAGGCGTGACCTAAAGGGGGGGCGCCCTGAGGGCTTGTGGGCCCCCGGAGGTCTCCTAACCCTAATCTTTGCACTATAAATTCCCAAATATTCCCAAACCACCAGAAGCGTCCACCAAAATACTTTTTCGCCGCCGCAAGCCTCTGTTCCCATTAGATCCCATCTTGGGGCCTTTTTCGGCGATCTACCGGATGGGGATTCGATCACGGAGGGCCTCTACATCAACCTTGCTACCCTTCCGATGATGTGTGAGTAGTTTACCACAGACCTACGGGTCCATAGCTAGTAGCTAGATGGCTTCTTCTCTCTCTTTGATCTTCAATACAATGTTCTCCTCGATGTTCTTGGAGATCTATTCGATGTATAGTTTTTATCGGTGTGTTTGTTAATATAATATGAATTGTGGATTTATGATCAGATTATCTATGAATATTATTTGAGTCTTCTCTGAACTCTTTTATGCATGATTAAGATATCTTTGTATTTCTCTTTGAACTATCGGTTTGGTTTGGCCAACTAGATCTGTTTTTCTTGCAATGGGAGAGGTGCTTAGTTTTGGGTTCAATCTTGCGGTGTCCTCACCCAGTGATAGAAGGGGTAGCAAGGCACGTATTGTATTTTTGCCATCAAGGATAAAAAGTTGGAGTTTATATCATATTGCTTGAGTTTATCCCTCTACATCATGTCATCTTGCTTAAGGCGTTACTCCATTCTTATGAACTTAATACTCTAGATGCATGCTGGATCGCGGTCGATGTGTGGAGTAATAGTAGTAGATGCATAATTATTTCGGTCTACTTGTCATGGACGTGATGCCTATATTCATGATCATTGCCTTAGATATCGTCATAACTTTGCGCTTTTCTATCAATTGTTCAACAGTAATTTGTTCGCCCACCGTATGCTATCTTCAAGAGAGAAGCCTCTAGTGAAACCTATGGCCCTCGGGTCTATTTTCCATCATATATTTTCAGATCTATAAACCAAAAAACCCAAAAATACCTTGCTGCAATTTATTTATATTTACTTTAGTTTGCCTTTTTATTTATCTTTTATACCTATCTCTATTAGATCTCACTCTTGTTCGAGACCGTGAAGGGATTGACAACCCCTTTTTCGCATTGAGTGCAAGTGTTTGTTAGTTTGTGCAGGTGCATAGATTGGAGACTTGCTTGTGCCTCCTACTGGATTCATACCTTGGTTCTTAACTGAGGAAAATACTTATCTCTACTTTGCTGCATCACCCTTTCCTCTTGAAGGGAAAAATGAACGCAAGCTCAAGAAGTAGCAGGAAGAATTTCTGGCGCCGTTACCGGGGATGTTCTACATCAAGCCTACCAAGTACCCATCATAAAATCTCATCTCTTGCATTACATTATTTGCCATTTGCCTCTCGTTTTTCTCTCCCCCACTTCCAAAACATTTTCAGAAAAACACAAAAATATTTGCCTTTTTATTCACCCTTCATTTGTTCGTCTTTTCATTTGCTTTCCGTTTTCTCGTGTCCTAGATTGCTTGCCTTGTCACGATGTCTCAAGAAAATACCAAATTGTGTGACTTTTCCAATACTAATAATAATGATTTTATTAGTACTCCGATTGCTCCCGCCACTAGTGCGGAATCTTATGAAATTAATGCCGCTTTGTTGAATCTTGTTATGAAAGAACAATTTTCCGGCCTTCCTAGTGAAGATGTTGCATCCCATCTAAATACTTTCGTTGAGTTGTGTGATATGCAAAAGAAAAAAGATGTGGATAATGATATTGTTAAATTGAAGCTATTTCCGTTCTCACTACGAGATCGTGCTAAAACTTGGTTTTCATCTTTACCTAAAAATAGTATTGATTCATGGAATAAGTGTAAAGATGCTTTTATTTCCAAGTATTTTCCTCCCGCTAAGATCATCTCCCTTAGGAACGACCTAATGAATTTTAAGCAACTTGATCATGAACATGTTGCACAATCTTGGGAGAGGATGAAATTGATGATAAGAAATTGCCCTACTCATGGTTTAAGTTTATGGATGATCATACAAAAAAATTATGCCGGATTGAATTTTGCATCTAGAAATCTTTTAGATTCCGCCGCAGGAGGCACTTTTATGGAAATTACACTAGGAGAAGCCACTAAACTCCTAGATAATATTATGGCAAATTACTCTCAATGGCATACCGAAAGATCTTCCACTAGTAAAAAAGTGCATGCAATTGAAGAAATTAATATTTTGAGTGAAAAGATGGATGAACTTATGAAATTGTTTCCTAGTAAGAGTGCTCCTATTTATCCTAATGATATGGCTTTGTCCACTTTTATTGAAAATAATAATGAATCTATGGATGTGAATTTTATTGGTAGGAACAATTTTGGTAATAACACGTATTGAGGTAATTTCAACCCTAGGCCGTTTCCTAGTAATTTCTCTAATAATTATGGTAATTCCTACAACAATTCTTATGGAAATTATAATAAAATACCCTCTGATCTTGAGCATAATATTAAAGATTTCATTAATTTTCAAAAGAATTTCAATGCTATGGTAGAAGAAAAATTGCTTAAGATTGATGATTTGGCTAGGAACGTTGATAGAATTTCTCTTGAGATTGATTCTTCGAAGATTAGATCTATGCCACCTAAGCATGATATTAATGAATCCCTCAAAGCTATTAAAATTTCTATGGATGACTGTAAAGAAAGAACCGCTAGGATGTGTGCTAAACGAGAGTGGTTTCTAAAAGCGTGTTCTTCTAGTTTGTGGAAAATAACGATGAACATCTTAAAGTGATTGGTGTGACTCCTATTGAATCTTTGTTTTCTAATATAAATCTTGATAAAGATGGGACTGGAGATGAGTCAACTTTATCTAGAAGGCGTCCCAATAATTTGGAGTTTAAAGATCTTAATGAAAAAATTGATAAAAGTGGGATTGGAGAGGTCAAAACTTTAAGTAGCGATGAACCCGCTCTTTTGGATTTCAAGGACTTTAATTATGATAATTGCTCTTTGATAGATTGTATTTCCTTGTTATAATCCATGTTAAATTCACCTCATGCTTATAATCAAAATAAAGCCTTTACTAAACATATCGTTGATGCTATGATGAAATCTTTTGAAGAAAAACTTGAGTTGGAAGTTTCTATCCCTAGAAAGCTTTATGATGAGTGGGAACATACTATTAAGATTAAAATTAAAGATTATGAGTGCAATGTTTTGTGTGATTTGGGTGCTAGCGTTTCCACGATTCCAAAAACTTTATGTGATGTGCTAGGTTTCCGTGAATTTGATGATTGTTCTTTGAATTTGCATCTAGCGGATTCCACTATTAAGAAACCTATGGGAAGAATTAATGATGTTATTATTGTTGCAAATAGGAATTATGTGCCCATGGATTTTACTGTGCTTGATATAGATTGCAACCCTACATGTCCAATTCTTGGTAGACTTTTCCTTAGAACGATTGGTGCAATTATTGATATGAAAGAAGGAAACATTAGATTTCAATTTCCGTTAAGGAAGGGCATGTAACACTTCCCAAGAAAGAAAATTAAGTTGCCATATGAATCGATTATGAGGGCTACTTATGGTTTGCATACCAAAGATGACAATACTTAGATCTATGTTTTATGCCTAGCTAGGGGCATTAAACAATAGCGCTTGTTGGGAGGCAACCCAATTTTATTTTTGTGTTTTTTTGTTTTTGGTTATGTTTTTCAATAAATACACATTATTAACTCTGTAGTAATTGTGTTTGGGTGTTTTAATTAGAGTTTGAGCCACGTAAGACCTTTGGGATGGTCTACGGTGATAGTTGATTTGATCTTGCTGAAAAATAGAAACTTTTACGCTCATTGCCAGAAATTTAAAAAATCACAGAAACGTGCTTTTGATCTGAATTTTTTTACACAAGATTGATATACAAATAGCCTAAAGTTTCCTAATTTTACCGAATTTTTGGAGTTACATAAGTATATGAAATTTCCAGATTACTACAGACTGTTCTGTTTTTGACAGATTCTGTTTTCTATGTGTTGTTTGCTTATTTTGATGAATCCATGGGTAGTATCGGGCGGTATGAACCATGGAGAATTTGTAATACAGTAGATATAACACCAATATAAATTAATAATTAGTTCACAATAGTACCTAAAGTGGTGATTTATTTTATTATACTAACGGATCTTATGAGTTTTCTATTGAGTTTTGTGTTGTGAAGTTTTCAAGTTTTGGGTAAAGATTTGATGGAGAACAGAATAAGGAGGGGCAAGAGCCTAAGCTTGGGGATGCCCAAGGCACCCCAAGGTAATATTCAAGGACAACCAAGAATCTAAGCTTGGGGATGCCCCGGATGGCATCCCCTCTTTTGTCTTCAATCCATCGGTAAATTTACTTGAGGCTACATTTTTATTCACCACATGATATGTGTTTTGCTTGGAGCGTCTTGTATGATATGAGTCTTTGCTTTTTATTTTGCCACAATCATCCTTGCTGTACACACCTTTTGAGAGGGACACACATTAATCGTGAATTTATAAGAATAATCAATGTGCTTCACTTATATCTTTTGAGCTAGGCAGTTTGCTCTGGTGCTTCACTTATATCTTTTTAGAGCACGACAGTGGCTTTATTTTATAGAAATTGTTGAACTCTCATGCTTCACTTATATTATTTTGAGAGTCTTAAACAGCATGGTAATTTGCTTAGGTTATGAATTTAGTCCTAATATGATGGGCATCGAAGATGGATATAATAAAAACTTTCATATAAAGAGCATTGAATAGATGAGAAGTTTGATTCCTTGCATTTGTTTTGAGATATAAAGATGGTGATATTAGAGTCATGCTAGTGAGTAATTGTGGATTGGTAGAAATACTTGTGCTAAAGTTTGTGATTCCGGTAGCATGCACGTATGGTGAACCGTTATGTGATGAAGTCGGAGCATGATTTATTTTTTGATTGTCTTCCTTATGAGTGGCAGTCGGAGACGAGCGATGGTCTTTTCCTACCAATATATCCCCATAGGAGCATGCGTGTAGTACTTTGTTTCGATAGCTAATAAATTTTTGCAATAAGTATGTGAGTTCTTTATGACTACTGTTGAGTCCATGGATTATACGCACTCTCACCCTTCCACCATTGATAGCCTCTCTAGGACCGCGCAACTTTCACCAGTGCATTAAACCCACCATATACCTTTCCTCAAAACAGCCACCATACCTACCTATTATGGCATTTCCATAGCCATCCGAGATATATTGCCATGCAACTTCCACCGTTCCGTTTTATTATGACACGCACCGTCATTGTCATACTCCTTTGCATGATCATGTAGTTGGCATAGTATTTGTGGCAAGGCCACCGTTCATATTTTTTATACATGTCACTTTTGATCATAGCACATCTCGGTACACCACCGGAGGCATTCATATAGAGTCATATCCTGTTCTACTATCGAGTTGTAATTTTTGAGTTGTAAGTAAATAAAAGTGTGATGACCATCATTATTAGAGCAGTGTCCCATGTGATGAAAGGATGATGGAAGCTATGATTCCCTCACAAGTTGGGATGAGTCTCCGGACTTTATAAAAAATAAAAGAGGCCAAAGAAGCCCAAATAAAAAAATGAGAGAAAAGAGAGAAGGGACAATGTTACTATCCTTTTTCCAAACTTGTGCTTCAAAGTAGCTCCATGATCTTCATGATAGAGAGTCTCCTATTTTGTCACTTTCATATAATAGTGGGAATTTTTCATTCTAGAACTTGGCTTGTATATTCCAATGATGGGCTTCCTCAAATTTCCCTAGGTCTTCATGAGCAAGCAAGTTGGATGCACACCCACATAGTTTCTTTTTGAACTTGCATACACTTATAGCTCTAGTGCATCCGTTGCAAGGCAATCCCTACTCACTTGCATCGATATCAATTGATGAGCATCTCCATAACCCATTAGTTTGCCTAGTTGATGTGAGACTTTCTCCTTCTTTTTGTATTCTCCACAACCACCATATTCTATTCCACCTATAGTGCTATATCCATGGCTCACGCTCATGTATTGCATGAAAGTTGAAAAAGTTTGAGAACATCAAAAGTATGAAAAAATTGCTTGGCTTGTCATCGGGGTTGTGCATGATGAAATACTTTGTGTGATTAAGATGGAGCATAGCCAGACTATATGATTTTGTAGGGATAACTTTCTATGGCCATGTTATTTTGAGAAGACATGATTGCTTTATTAGTATGCTTGAAGTATTATTCTTTTTATGTCAATATTAAACTTTTGTTTTGAATCTTATGGATCTGAATATTCATGCCACAATAAAGAAGATTACATTGACAAATATGTTAGGTAGCATTCCACATCAAAAATTCTGTTTTTATCATTTACCTACTCGAGGACGAGTAGGAAATAAGCTTGGGGATGCTTGATACGTCTCCAATGTATCTATAATTTTTTATTGTTACATGCTATTATATTATCTATTTTGGATGTTTTATATGCATTAATATGCTATTTTATATTATTTTTGGGACTAACATATTAACCTAGAGCTTGGTGCCAGTTTATGTTTTTTCCTTGTTTTTGAGTTTTACAGAAAAGGAATACCAAACGGAGTCCAAACGGAATAAAACTTTCGCGATGATTTTTCTTGGACCAGAAGACATCCAGAGGACTTGGAGAGGGGGCCAGAAGGTTCCAGAGGAGGCCACAAGCCTGCCATGCACGCCCTAGGGGGGGCACGCCCTGAGGGCTTGTCGGCCCCTCGGAGGTCTCCTAACCCTAATCTTTGCACTATAAATTGCCAAATATTCCCAAACTACCAGAAGCGTCCACCATAATACTTTTCCGCCGCCGCAAGCCTCTGTTCCCGTGAGATCCCATCTTGGGGCCTTTTTTGGTGATCTTCCGGAGGGGGATTCGATCATGGAGGGCCTCTACATCAACCTTGCTGCCCTTCCGATGATGTGTAAGTAGTTTACAACAGACCTATGGGGACATAGCTAGTAGCTAGACGGCTTCTTCTCTCTCTTTGATCTTCAATACAATGTTCTCCTCGATGTTCTTGGAGATCTATTTGATGTAATACTTTTTTGCGGTGTGTTTGTTGAGATCTGATGAATTGTGGATTTATGATCAGATTATCTATATATATTATTTGAGTCTTCTCTGAACTCTTTTATGCATGATTAGGATATCTTTGTATTTCTCTTTGAACTATCGGTTTGGTTTGGCCAACTAGATTGGTTTTTCTTGCAATGGGAGAGGTGCTTAGTTTTGGGTCCAATCTTGCGGTGTCCTCACCCAGTGACCGAAGAGGTAGCGAGGCACGTATTGTATTGTTGCCATCAAGGATAAAAAGATGGGGTTTATATCATATTGCTTGAGTTTATCCCTCTACATCATGTCATCTTTCTTAAGGCATTACTCCGTTCTTATGAACTTAATACTCCAGATGCATGCTGGATAGCAGTCGATGTGTGGAGTAATAGTAGTAGATGCAGAAGTGTTTCGGTCTACTTGTCACGGATGTGATGCCTATATTCATGATCATTGCCTTAGATATCGTCATAATTTTGCGCTTTTCTATAAATTGCTCAACAGTAATTTGTTCACCCACCGTATGCTATCTTCAAGAGAGAAGCCTCTAGTGAAACCTATGGCCCCCGGGTCTATTTTCCATCATATATTTTCAGATCTATAAACCAGAAAACCCAAAAATACCTTGCTGCAATTTATTTATATTTACTTTAGTTTAACTTTTTATTTATCTTTTATACCTATCTCTCTTAGATCTCACTCTTGTTCGAGACCGTGAAGGGATTGACAACCCCTTTTTTGCGTTGAGTGCAAGTGCTTGTTAGTTTGTGCAAGTGCATAGATTGGAGACTTGCCTGTGCCTCCTACTGGATTGATACGTTGGCTCTTAACTGAGGGAAATACTTATCTCTACTTTGCTGCATCACCCTTTCCTCTTCAAGGGAAAAATCAACGCAAACTCAAGAAGTAGCACGCGGCATGCCGCGTCGTCGCCTGCTATGGCTCGTTCCTGGCTCGGCATCGCCGGGATGGGGGAGGGGGGTCCCTACGGACCCCCTCCCCCCCGGCTCGGCCTCGCGCTAACGCGACAGTGCGCTCATTTGACAGGCGCAGTGTGGTTATTCTGTTCCCCCCCCCCCAAAGCACCCACACCCCCTAAAGATAGATAATGGGGCAAGTCCATACAAGGAAGATGTGTCAGTACGACTATGCCACTCAGTGCAATATCGCTTTTTACTGACGACATTGTTCATCAGTACGACTATGCCCGTCGATGCGGTGCTGGTTTTTCCCCTAAAGATAGATACTGGGGCAAGTCATGTTACGGACTCGCCTCCGCATGCGACGCCACGGCACGTCGCGTCGTCGCCTGCTACGGCTCGTTCCTGGCTCAGCCTCGCCGGGATGGGGGAGGCGGGGTCCCGACCCCCCCTCCTCCCAGGCTCGGACTTGCGCTAATGCGGCAGTGCGCTCGTTTGACAGGCGCAGTGCGGTTATTCTGTTCCCAGTGCGATCCCGACCATAAACACACAGTCCGTCTTTTTTACTGAAAGCGTTGTTCATCAGTACATACAAGCAAAAGATGTGTCAGTACAACTATGCGCCTCGATGTGGTCCTGTATGTCTTACCCGGATGTTCATAAAATCCAAAAATGCTGAATATAATTGAGAACAAAAAGAAAAGGAGAAAAATGCACTATAAAAAAGATGTCAGTTCAAGCAGAGGAGAAGAGCCAGTACTAATAAAAAATGCTTATATCAGGCAAAAAGAAAATTCATAATAACTAGAGCAAAAAATGATAAGAATCAAAAAAATTGACCACCCAAGGGACAGGCCGGCCCAATGCAGGTAGTTACTAGGACTCAAGCCAACAGCGAAACACTGGCGAATTCATTGCAAACCAGAATGCGTGGGCCAACCGACCAGGGCCCACATGTCATGACAGAGAGTGAGCGTCGTGTATAAGCGCTCAGGTAAGTATTAAGAGGACTTCGACCCATAAGCCTCGGCAGCACTTATAAACAGGTAGAGAGCCCCCTTGGCTAGCGAGGTGTGACTAAACGCATAGCGCACACGCACGTGGCACTGCACGGGCACGGTCGCGCGGACGGGCTATTTGGGCCGAAAACAGTGCCTCCCGGGGACGGCCCAATATAACAGAGCGACCCATTACAAAATTCCTACGGATCACACACGACCAATAGAAGGAACAAATGCAGATACATTTTAAAAATAAACCACATAAAGAAAGAAGTTCAAATAAAGAATGTAGAAAAGTTCAAACACATGTTCGCTGGAAAATTAAAAAATCTAGTCGCAAACCCGTGCATTCGCACGGGCTAGTTTTCTTAATAGTGTATATGGATAAATATCAAAGTATTTTTACCTTTTGGATTTAGCTAAGTGTCCAACACATGTGGAACTCCTTAAATTTGTGATTTTGTTACTTTATATATAATATATATATATATATATATATATATATATATATATATATATATATATATATATATATATATATATTATAAGAAAATTTACATTTATGTATGAATATCATTTTTATTTTTATGTATATTTGTTGTGCCACATACACATATATTAATTGTGATTTCATATTCTTTTACGCCGAGACATTATCTAACCTATGTAGAAAATGCATGCCTATGCAGTTTGTGAACCATTGTTAGTACTATATTGTAAAGTAGGTCAGCATCGTTCACGTTGAATTAGCTTAAAATGTGAAGTTTGTAAGGATGGAGTACCTTGTACTCTGGGTGATTGGTATGTGAGAACTCCTATTCTATCTGAGCTTGCCAGTAGTTATTATTCATGACATCAAATTGCCAGCAAGAGAATTCCTATGAAGAAAGTTGTTGGATCGAATGACATGAAAATCGTAAGATCATTTAATTGTATACTATAGTATTGACTGTAGCTACGCCGTCTATACAAATTCCATTTGGTTGCGAAATACACCATAGTGAAAAATAAATTAATAAAGAAAAGTGAGAAAGGAACAAACACGTTGATTGTAAAATCCAATAAGCATTGGAATTTTGCATGAAACGATAGTTGAATGAATGCATATGAGTGATATTTTATAAAACACATTGGTAATGTATATGTACATGTCAAGAATTATTAAGAATTTGTATGAGGATGCACCGTACTTATTTATTAGAAATGCAACTAATTTACAGGATAAGAAGTCTACCAAAATTTATTTGTTCATATACAATTACACTTCTAGTCCAATTAGTGGTAAAAGTAGATCAGAAAATATGTGTGAGCCTTCTTATCCCAAAATGAGGGTGTATCTATATGATTATCATGATAAACCACCTAGAAGGAGCAAGCTAACCTGAAATAGATGTGCCAAATATTAAATGACACTAAGTCCTTATGCCCACATAAAACATGTTTAGTTACTTCCAACAATTCCATTGTAGGCCTAACTATTTCATGTCATAATGTCAACTAAACCATTTGAATTGCAATGGTGTCTAAAATGGAGTAGTTCTTTTAAACTATTATTCATTTCAGACTTCTATCTCCTTCCACTAATGAACCTACAACTAAACAAAATGTGAATACTTAAGCATAGGCCTATGAAAATGACTTTCCTGCCTAGTATACACCTTAGGAAATAAAATGGAATACAAATCAACATCAAATTTTACAAACATAGCAGCAGTGCAGCCATATACCACTCGTCATGTTGAAAGAGGTAATGGACAGACCGTGAGCTCACATAAAATTCTAGAAGTTGTGCTAATGTTTGCATATCTATATTCTAGCATCCATAGTTTTATTATCCCTTTCACTGCAAGATAATATGCTACACTATTTGGGTTACATAATACTGATCTGAAATATGATGCACATAAATAGATCTCAAGAGAAATCTCACCATAAATAAATTCGTGCCTCTATATCCTTTAGTCAAGATATCAACGACATAAATTATCACGAATAGAAAGATGAATATATGATGGATATTGTTGTTCTTTCAGAAAATAATGACTTGCATGAAATAAGTTAGTCCCAAAATTCATTTATAAATAGGTACTGATACACAGTACATCTATACACTGACGATAAGAAATTCCCTGAGGCAAGTGTCAACCATTGCAATGGACATTGACATGCCATCACCAGAATAAACGGTGCTTTTCTTGCTAGTACTTCTTTGTCAAGAGGTTACTAGTGTGAGCAGAAGAGTTTTTTGTGCCGACCTCTCAAACCTGTATCCTGAGTTGGATAAATTTGTGAAATTTAGTGCACAAAATGAGTTTTTGTTTCGCCTTGCATTTCACCTGTTGGACTGAGTTTCTTTGATTAGATCATGCTTATATAATCTAATTAAAGGGAAACTACAAAAAATACATCAAACATATTACTGTCTTAATGCACGCTGGTAATAATGAAAAACTATATCACATTATGAATTAATGAGATTATTAATAAGTGATATATATTAATTCCAGGAAATAATACCACAATAATAAATTAATATATTTGATCAGTAGCATTTTGCCAATATAATCAACCATATAAACCTCAGATTAGTAGACATACAAAGAGGACATGAAGAATAAAATAAAATAATTCATACTTTGTTATAATCCACTTTTGCATACTACGTACAAACATCACTTTGACACCTTAATCCGGCACCTTAGTGTTACATATCTTCTACATCGATTCATGACTTTTATGTAGTAGAGGGTGAGAGAAATTCCATGGATAAATAACATCAACATCGATTCCTTTTTTTATACTGCATGTACGTATAGGTGCAGTCTACCAGGATACAAACGGAGCTACTTCAAGAGGTACCAACTCTATCAGACGTTAAGACATTCCCCGCGTCAGACCACATCTTCTCGTAATACACACGCTTAAGGATGCACCGTAAATTAAGATGCACGCAGCACATACATGCAGACATACACACAGTATGAGCCACTGTTGCAGGATGAAATATCAATATACATGTTTCTTTATTACATTATATTAATATTTCTCCAATGCATGCATGGTATTCCTAATCAAGAAAGATCGTGTGCAGACTGCAGATTCGTATACCTACACCGAGAGTTATTCATACCGGCAACAGGATTGTTGTTGCATACTGGCGTGGCGCCATACATAGGCCAGCAGTGAGAAGCAAGAAGCAACAGAGCAGTTGGTATTGGACTCGGCACCGCCCGTAATCTATGCCGCGCAATCCACCCAGTCTGGTGGATGAACAATTTTCTTTCGCATGAGCAAAGATGCATCGGTAGATAACTATACGTGATCAGTTGTGCCACTTTGCATTCCGTCATACTTTATACCTGAGATGTAATAGTAAGAACGGTTCAAGTAAATATGCATGCCAAATCATCATAGAGAAATCAGCATGTGTGATAAGAGAGAGTAATTAATCCATCAAATCTTTGGTCAAACTCGCACGGGACTACAAATTTCAACGAAACTGCATATGAAGCCAGGAGCTATAATTGACCGTTGTCTCCTTTGCTCCAAATCACACAAATAAGCAATACATGTACATGTAGTGCCATGGAAACAACTCATAATTAGACAGTTTCATCCAATCAAACTAGGGACGCTAGTGCAAGTTGAAAGAACAGTGGAGGGTAGTCGATGGAGTAACGTACCTTGCGATGGGTGGATCAGATGGAGAGCCAGCGATGTACGCTTCAAACTGCAAGGCGTCGTTCCTTGGTCGTGCTCTAGCAGTAGGAGGCAAGAACAATCTACTACCATCGATCAGAGGTCCACGACGGTTGAAGCCATGGAAGGAAATGGCGGCTGCTAGGTTAGATCTAAACCTGTACTATAACAGTTTGGGAGATTTGCGTCATTGGAGATATATACACAGAGAGTTTTATCCCTTTTGGAGAGTTATAGGTCAGAGATGGTTAGAGTTGGGTCGTGGGAGAGACATGCGTACGTGACAATTATTATTTTTACACGCGAGAGATTGGGACATTCTGGTCCTGAAGATATCCATGAGATTTTTTTTAATGGGTGATATCTATGAGATTCTTTTTTCTTTTTTGAGAGATACATGAGAGATTGGATCTGAACAGTAATTTGGGTTGTGCCGGACATATCAATGAGTTTTTTTTTCTTTTTTGAGTGCTACATGAGAGATTGAATCTGAACCGTAATAATTCGGTCCCACTAGATTAACGGCTCGTAAAATCTAATTAAAGTAGGAATTTCTTGGGAGTCCCTAATTAGTATAGGTATAGATTAAACAAAAAAATATACATTTTTTAAAGATAACTACATAAAAGATAACTATATAAAAGGATACTTCAACGTAGAAGATTGTAATAAAAATTTCAGAATCAATTTTATAAAAAGTTCAATTACTAAAATTCAAAAATTTCAAATATAAATTTATACTGTGCAGCAAGATTAAATTCCTTTTATATAAAAAATTATCAATAGAACTATAAAAAGTTCAAATATATAAATTTATACTGTTCAAATATAAAAAGTTCTAGTTGACTACTAGAACTATCAGTAGTCAAATAAAAACTAAATTGTGCTCTAAATTCCTGTCAATACTAAGAAAAAATGCTCTGCAACAAACAAATGCGATTAGGAATTGACATTCAAAGTACTTCAGTACTATCATTAACAGCATGCAAGTTCAACAAACTCTACCCAAGGGGTGCTACATCCATCATTAGCATATATTGTTTGTGTTCGAGCTATCTACATGAAAATATGCCAGTAAAAACAAAGGATGCACATCAGTTCAACTATAGTTGCTCCAAACCAACATATAAAAAATATAACCATTGTGCTTGAGCCAAAATAGGAAGCATTACATTAAATATATAGCGCATACATTAACATATGATACGAACAAATTGTTCCAAACCATATGGCAAAACATAGAGTTCAACCATCTCATACACATTGTTTTAAAAAAAATACTACAACATATTCAAACGCAGACAAATCTCACAACCAGCCTCATTTGCCCCATTTAAACCTATAGCACATAAATCATGAACGTCAGAGAATCATCTTCCCTGAAGAACATAACCATAACCACATCTCCATCCTCAATTCTAGACTCTGCCATAAACTCCTTCCACCCAATAGTTAGGTTGATGCAACCATCAAAGTCGATGTGGTAGGCAACTTCCATCAACTGATACCCGTTCTTGTCCGCCGTCTCCATCTTTAGTATCCCCAAACTAGGAGCAACAATTCTGATTCCGGATGTCATTTTCTGCAATGCGCATGGGGTAGGAAAAATAAGTGAACACCTGACATAACTGAATATTTGCACAGGTCTAGCAACTGTAACATAACAAGTGAAAATATCTCAACCCAAAACAAAACACAAAACTACCTACTGCTATGTCATGACCAAACTGAAGAAATATACATAGGAATCCCTACAGTAAACTTCTGACAAAAACAGAACAAGAAATATACAAAGGAATAAATACTGTTAACTACAGAACAAATATACGTATGAATCCCTTTTGTTAACTTTTGACAAAACCAAATAAGAATTATAGACATAACTATTGATAAATCTAAAACATAGATTCAGTCCATGGGCTTGAAAAAATGAGACCTACAAAGCAGAAAACAAAAAAAAAATTAGGAAACACATACCCATGATTCCTCCAAGTCCCCACCCGTCAGGCGACAAACATAGGGAGCACGAAACCCATGGTTGTTGTACACGAGCGAAGAAAGTTGCCCACGGCGCTGACTCTCGGTGAGCTCCAAACCAGATTCGTACACACAAGCGTCAGCTATGGGCACCATCCTTGCGAGGCATCCGCATGAACAATCCTCCATCGGCACCACAGGAGAGAAGAAGAAAAGAGCAGAGAGAAGAGAGAGGAACCTAGATCTGATCTTTGGAGGAAGGAAGAAAAAGGAGGAGGAGACTGAGCCACACACCACACATAGATGGATAGAATTTATAGCCAGGACGACTGGCAGATCATAAAAATAATTAAAAAGGTAGGTGGGCAGCCAGCCGGTGGAAGAATAGTTATTATGACGTCATCACACAAGTCCATACAACATTGATCGCAGAACAGTTCAAGTACAAAAATGGCAGCAGTTCAAAGGATCATGGGAGAGCACATACTGCAGCAGTCCAAAGTGCACATACCAAAAATGTAGAAAGAATAACCCATTCAAAGATAGACAGATGCATTCATTCAACTCTCTGCTCTCTCCCAACACAATCTTAAAAACATAAAGATTTAATACTTTAATCATAATGATCAAAGAACCGACGCCACTTGGCCCTGGTGGATGGGTGTGGAGCCATGACTCCTCTCCCCCTAGCCCACCTGATGATCAGCAGAGAGTTCCTTCTCTTGCCGTCTGGCAAAACTAGATCCAATTCAGTGGAGTTGCAAGTCTCCAGCACTTTCTCGGCAAGGCGTCTGTTGAACTCTGCCTCCACTTCCTCCTTAGCCACATGTCGTGCCCTCTGCCTGCGCCTCCTCCTCATCCTCTGCTCTGCAGCTGCAGGCCTCACCTTGACGGCATCCCCCTCCTCCTCTGTGACCTCTCCTAGGTCAGGATCCATCTGGCTTTTCTTTGGTGGCGGCTGGTGGAATGATAGTGAGAGAGGGGAGGGGGAAGGGAGGGGTTTATATTGGTAGTGCAGATGGTTGGGTAGGCAGCCGGTAGAAACTACTTACTCTGATGTCTTTGCATAGTAATACAACTTTGAACGGGAGCAGTCCAACTACACATACAGCAGCCATTCAAGAAGCATGAATGTCTGCCACAAAATTCAACAACACAGAAAAGCACGAATCTTAATTACAGTGTTTGACCAGACTTTAACAAATCGTACGCTACAGACAGCCACGATACACCACCTCCGCCAACGACCAAATCATATGGGAACCGGGTAGAAACAACTCAAGTAGCAAAATTGACAACACAAAACTGTTCATACGATCCTCGTCGCTCTCCCAGCAACGCCATTTTGTAAACAAAACAACAGAAAAAGGAGAACACACTTGCATGGCGGCCAAGGCGACGACCAAGAACGGCAAAACTTCTGATCAGAAATTATAGTCAAAAAATCTACAAAAACTCTCACCCACCGATCATTCTGACATCGATATAACACATAAAAGAACAAAGCGAACGTAAATCCACGGCTACGAACACCACGCCAAACACCAGCGCCCGCAACACCTCCGCCGCCAATGCCCAAGTCGTCACCTCTAGTAACTTGAGCTCGCAAAACACGACCAGGTGAGCGCGCGCACATGCGGAATCCCGAACACGACTCCTCTGGCAACGCATGGCCCACAGAAATGCGCCGGAGAACCCTCGGAAACTCCCCGTGAACCCCCTGTTTCCGTCCGTCGAAGACATAGGAAGAGCAGTTCACCTCGGAAAGCCTATCAGTCCAAAGTCTCAAGGCTGTCCGTTCAAGTTGAGTAACAGAATAATATTCTGTTACGCGAAACAGAATAGCCCAGATGTACACACACATACACACACACACACACACACACACACACACACACACACACATATATATATATATATATATATATATATATATATATATATGTTGTTCTGTATGCAATCACATCACACAACACACATGTCTTATTAGCATCAATCGTCTATGTTATTATCGGTCTTCGCACACATTTCTGATTACAGACCTGTTTGCCGTGTATCACACACATCTTGTTAAGTTGAACCGTTTTTGTTCTCTTGGCTCAACGCAAACAGTTCATCCGAGTGAACTGTATGCCCTCTATCTCACACACCTTGATTTGGCTGGCCGTTTTTGTTGTGTTGCCTAAACACAAACAGTTCATTCGAGTGAACTGTATGCCATATATCGCACACACCTTCATCTGGCTGCCCATCTCTGTTGTTCTGTGTCATCACAAACAATTCATTGGAGTGAACCGTATGCCACGCATCGCACACGTAACTATAATGTGAATCGTGTTTGATGTCTCTCCGATCGCAAACGTTTCGTATCATTTTTTATGATTTATTTACATGACCGTTTGCGATTAATGCATCACACACAGTTTCGTTGAAGGATCTCTGATTGTAGTGTCGCGTTAGCAGCATCCTGCAGTAGTGTAGGATAACCATCGCCTACGTGCATGTGGCCCAAACAGGTGTTGTGTGATGTTTGAATACCCAGAATGCACAACTTTGATGTGGCACATGCCTCGGAAACCGAAAAATCCCCACACTGAGTGAGGTGTGTTCATGGATGCGTATGTAATATATATGCTGGTCCCCTCCCACCTCTTTGACATGTACTATATACTCCTATTGTAACGCAAACAAAAAACAAACATTGTTGGTCAAATTAACCTCTATACCGGCTGTAGGTCAAAGTGACGGACGACAACCTTGCGGGCCCATAGAAAGCGTCACACGTGAGTAAGTGTCATCTAGGACAACCACCGACTGATGTGGCCCAAACATGTATGTATGAAAGGGTTGTGTAATGTTTTAAATAATGAATTCATGACTTTGATGTGGCACCTGCCTCACAGAATGGTCAATCCCACACGGTGGCTCATGACTCATTGTGTACTGCCAGATCCCTCCCCCTCCCCCCCGCCCCGACGCATACACACACACCGCACATCCACCGCAACTATGAGGCTTGTTAAATTTTTCTGTGGTGAACATATGTGACCAAATGAGGGACGTGTTAAATTAAAAAAACAGAGATCATTAAGACGTTTTAGTACATTGATTGATTTTCTAGGGCTATAATATGCAAAAATCAAATTTGAGCTATATGCACATCTGACAGTGCACCAAAATGGATTGGAAAAACATAAGTGTGTCACAGGGTGCATGTTTAGTCCCCGTGCAAGAAATTTCAAACATTGAGAATCTTGATTTTTAAAATCTAGTAAATCCAAAACTGAGTTGAAATTCATGAAACTTATCGTGTTGTCATATGGACACCAATAGACAGTGGCATTCTACTTTTTTGTCAAATTTGAGACAAGTTTTGATGTAATCTTTATCTTCTTACAAATGGGAGATTATTAATAATTCGGAACCAATATCGCAAACGGATTATTTATTCAAACCATGGTCGTTAGACCAACAATGGATACGTGCCATGCTTCGGTTAAGCAATAAAGCGGCAACATTAGTCATCAAAATATAAAAACAATATACGTGACGCCACGCGTCCCGTGTGCCGTGCGAGCAGGCGTGAGTTGACGGGATGCATGCGAGCAGTCCGCCGCGCAGGCAGACTGGGAGGCATGCGTGTAGGTGTGTGAATTGACGGGAGGCGTGTTCGCTGCACAGTGTCACCGGGAGGCATGCGAGTAGCTGTGTGTGAAATGACGGTACGCATGCCAACAGTCCGATGCGCAGGCTCACCGGGAGGCGAGCCAACGGTTTGACCACCGCCCGCCTCTCTCCCACTCCTCCATATTAATAGCTGAAATAAACAAGGCATACTACGAACAACCAAAGATGGCAATTGAAACTAGACATATTCTAACTACAAACAACCGAACAACCAAAAACCGTAGAAATAAACAAGGCGTAATGCAAACAACCAAATATAGCAATAAATACTGGACAGGTTCTCACTACAAAAGGGGTTTGAGAAAACAAATCATGGGATTCCCCGGTGAAGAGGCACAGCAAAACAAATCATGGGTTTCCTCACTTGTCACAGATTGGCTCCTCCTCATGGTCGTCGTCGATGAGGTCTGACTTGGCAGCTGAGGATCCCAAGCCAGCGTCGCAGAACGTGTCCTTCAGAAACGACAAAAGGGGCTCCATGGCAATGAAGGATGGAAAATTGTTCATAACAAGCTGCAGGAGATCAGCGGCAGGGCCATCGATGAGATCGACGGCTGTCGAACCCGAGGGGTTGGGGTGGGCAACTTAACCTGTGACATAGCCCGCATCAACTCGTTGCTGTCGACGACCTCGATGTCATAGCCGGCGTCCGCGACATGCCAGAATACTCTAGTCCGCTGATTGAAAGGCTACATGCAGTCATCGTCGTCAGCTTCCTCAGCGGCCACCTCGCCGACGTCGGGCGAAGAGGCCGTGGTAAAGCTCTTTTGGGCCATTCACTCCTTGAGCTCCCCGGGAAGCGTAGTCGGGATTAGGCTACGATGCTCTGGAGTGGGGGCAGGGGTGGGGATGGGGATCTATGGGAAAGGGGGTGGGGATGGGGATCTATGGGAAAGAGCGGCGAGGGTATGTATATCGGTGGGTAACCTGCACGGGCAGACCGGCAGAGGTTGACGATGGAGGCGGCGCGGTGGTGGCGACCTAGCTAGGTTTCAAGCGAGGGAGGGGTGGTGTGTATGTGTGTGAGCGGGGGATTTGGGGTGAGCGAAGGATTTGGGGTGTGTGTGTGTGGAGGGGGTCCAAGGTGGTGTTTGAGGAAATGCCACGGGTACTGAAAATTTTACTAGGCGGGAGTAAAATGGCGGGGCTACCAAAAATTTGGATCAAGGGATTGAAGCAGAGCGGGGCGGGAGTAACGAACATCACACATGGTTAAAACATAATAATTGTGTGCTATCAAACAGAAAAACACTCCAGCCGAGTAGATATTTTTGAGATTGCGAGGGATGCAGGCGGGAGTAAAATGCCCGGGCTACTGAAAATTTGGATCAACTGATTGAAGCAGAGCGGGAGTAACACACATCGCACACGGTCCACACATACTAATCGTGTGCTATCAAACAGAAAAACCCTCTAGGCGGGTAGATATTTTTGAGAGTGCGAGGGAGTAGATATTTTCGAGAGCGGGAGGGAAGCCTCGTGGAGCCCAATCTACTGCGATGATGTGGGTGACAGGGGCAGGGGTGTGGCACACGGGTAGTCCTAGGGAACCATGTCTGTTGCGTACCTGACCGCAGACGGTTGCTGTGTCTGACTCGTCTGCTGTTTATAAATTTGGCGAAGAAAACGCGGGAAAGGGTCAGAACACGAACACACTTGCATGTGGACCAAATATATGTATGAAAAGGGTGGTTTGATGTTCAAATACCCAATGAACAACTTTGATGTGGCACCTGTCGCACAAAGCGCACGTTATTATTGCTAGCCCCCCCCCCCCCACCCCCCCCCCCCCCCCCCCCCCCCCCCCCCCCCCCCCCCCACAGACACACACACACACACTTCGTGTTGGCGGGAGGGGAATCCTAGCTATGAATGCATGCCCCCAAATAGCTAGGTCTGACATCTCACCCTATCGTAACAGAAAACCGAAAGGAGTACATCATGGTCAACCCCCCCTTTTGCTTTCGATCAAATGTGGACCTTGTGCGGGCCCACAGATGTGTTCTTCTAGCGTGAGATGGGTGAGACCACATACAAACCACACCTGCGGGTGGCCCGATATGTGTGTGTGCACGTGTGTGTGTGTGTGTGTGTGAAAACAATGTGGTGTGATATTTAAATAACCAAATCGCAAATTTGATGTGGCACATGTGCATCGCAAATTAACCGAACATCCCCGACCCCACGGAGGTTCATCTAGTGTGAAGTAGTACTGTGCCCCCCCCCCCCCCCCCCCACACACACACACACTTTGAGTCAGTGGGAGGGGCATCTCACCAAGGCGTATTGTAACACTGACCAAGAAGAATCACCACCTTGGTCGTATAACCTCTCTAGTTGTTGGGTCAAAGTCATGCATGGACGTCCACACGGGGCCCCACAAATAGGCTAGCTTGTCGCCGATAAGCACGCGAGGGAGTGCCTGAAGACAACCACTGCGTGCATGTGGCCCAAACATATGTATGAAGTGTTATGTGGTGTTTGAATATACCCAATGCACAACTTTGATATGGCACCGTGCTTTTGGAACCGGAAAGTCCCCACACGGAGCGAGGGTTCACGACGTGTATACTATATATATAGGGATTCATGTGTATGCAAGCCCTTAAACTTAGGTCTCGAATCTCACCATGATCGACGTATGACTATACGGTAACGCGAACCAAGAGAAGAAGAATCCACCCTGGTAACCTCTCTCGCGTTGTTGGTCGAAGTGACGGACGTCCAAGCAGGCCCACGAATATATAGGTCGTCGATGATAACCAAGCGAGGGAGAGTGTCCAAAGACAACCACTGCATGCATGTGCCCCAAACATATGTATGGACATGCGTGATGCATGCATATATGTTTGAATACCAAAAGCACAACATTTTGATGTGGTGCATGCATGCGTCAAAAACCGCACAATTCCCACACAGATCTGGTTCATGATGCGTCGTGTGCTCGCCCCCCCCCCCCTCACTTCGACCCGGTTGGAGGGATTCATGAGTACACATGGGCTCAAAGTATAATATGTTATCTCTCACATCATGACATGCATGTACCGTACCGTATAAAACGGACCAAAATTTAATCCCCTCCTAATTATAAGTCAAATTAACCTCTATCATTGTCGGTCAAAGTGATTGACCAAGCGGGCACACACAGATGGACGAAGCATCTCACCGATAACCCGTGAGTGAGTGCTAGAGGACAACCACCATCGCTTGCATGTGGGCCAAACACATGTATGGAGATGTGTGGTTGTGATGTTTGAATACCTAATATACATGCAGAACTTTGATGTGGCACCTGCCTCGGAAACCTTTAAGTCCCCCACATGAACCGAGGTTCATGACGCACAGTATATGCTGGCCCCCTCCCCTCTTCGGCGCGTAATATATACTCCTACGTACCGTAACACAACCCAAAAATAATCCACCTTTTTCGTCAAATTACCTTTCTCGTTGTGTCATATATTAGATGGACGATGACCTCGCGGGCCCATGGAGGGAAGCGTCGCAGGCAAATGAGTGACAACCATCGTCTACACGTGGCCCAAGGTGTTGGTGATGTTTTTAATACCCAATATGCACAACTTCTTTGTGGCACCTGCCTCGAAAACCGAAAAGTCCCCACACAGAGCGAGATCATTCATGACGTGTGTGTAGTATGTGCTGCCCCGACCCCCTCCTCCCCTCTTCGACGCGTACTATATACACCTACTGCAACACAACCCAAAAAGAAACCTCCTTGTTGGGTCAAAGTGATGGAGGACAACCTCGTGGGCCCAAAGATGGAAGAATCGCACACGAGTGACTGTCCTATATGACGCGTAGTATATGTTGCCCCCGGCCACCCTCTTTGACGCGTACTATATATACTCCTTACCGTACGTAACAATAACCAAAAAATGACCATCCTTGTTGGTCAAATTAACCTCTCTCACCGCAGGTCATAGTGCTGGACGACGTCCTCGCGGGCCCACAGAGAGAGTCACACGCGAGTGAGTGTCCTAGGACCACCGCGTGCATGTGGCCCAAAGATGCATGTCAAACTTTTTCTGCAGCGAACATGCGACCAAAGGATATTAGTGTTAAAAATTGAAAAAAAAAATAGATAACATTTGTCCATTTTTATACATTGATTGATTTCCCAGGGATTTAATGCTCAAAAATCAAATTTGATCTACATGAGACCCGTGATAGTGCACGAAAATGGATTGCAAAATCATATGTGTACGTGTCCCTGGGTGCAAGTTTAGTCCCCATGCAAGAAATTTCTAACATCGAGAATCTTGATTTTAAATTCCAGTAAATCCAAAACTAAGTTGAAATTCATGAAACTTATCGTGGTGTCATATAGACACCAATAGACTGTGATATTATATATATTTTTTCAAATTTGAGATTTTTTTGATATAATCTTCTTACAGACAGGAAATTATCAATAATTATCAACCAATATCGCAAATGAACTCTTTATTCGAACCGTGTGTGTTAGACCAACAATGTACGTGTCGTGCTTCGGTTAAGCAATAAAGCGGCAGAACTAATCATCAAAAAGGAAAAATCAATATAATATGTGCCGCCACGCGTCCCGTGTGCCGTACGAGCATCCGTGAGTTGACGATACACATGCTAGCAGTCCGCCGCGTAGGCAGACCAGGAGGCCGAGGCATGCGCGTGTTCGCTACGCAGTCACCGTGGGGCGTGCTAGTAGCTGTGTGAAATGAAGGTAGGCATGCCAGCAGTCGGCTGCGCAGGCTCACCGGGAGGCGAGCCAGCCCTTTGACCGCCGCCCACCTCGCTCACACTGCTCCATATTAATGGCGCACCTGATCTGCTGGTCATAATAGGCGGCCGCACCCCCCGTCCACAGTTGTCACCGCTGCATGGATTGTATTAGGATTTTGCCGAAGCGCACCATCGAAGGGAGTGGCGACGCCGGGGCTGGTGAAGCACCCGCGCAAGGCATGAAGCTGGGCACAGAGGTTGCTGTCGCTGCCGACGAGGTCTCGCGCGGGCAGCAGTGCGACCTTGACTTTGTCGCCATCATCGTGCCTCCCCAGCCGGAGCCGGAGATCCACAGCTACTCCGACAACGACTCCGTCTCCGACGGAAAACCGGTTAGTCCCCCCGCCCCTTCTTTTGTTGGGAATAGAAATCCTTGGTTATGTTCACCCAGTCCATGAAATCAAAGTAAGATTCGTTAGATCCGTGTAGTGTATTGATTGTTTGAATGGTATCTATGGTTAGTGATTAATTGTTTGTTCTATACAAATGATTTTTTTGCTAATAATCTGACTAGGGTTAGCGTGTGTGCTAAAAATTTGTAGCTAGATCTTGAGAATTGATTTTCAATGTCCTACATATATGTTTGTGCCTTTTTTTCTTCCAGATCTTGAGAATTGATTTTGAATGTCCTACATGTATGTTTCTGCCTTTTTTTAAAATCACTATTTACACAGATGAGGCTCCGGCCAGTGGCGCGGCCGGCTGTAGATCCTGCACCCGGCAGCGCGGCCAGAAGCGGCCACACCCCCTGGATCCGAGGAACCCGTAGAATATCGGGCGGACCGCATCAACGATCTCCCGGACGCCATCCTTGGAGAGATCATCTTCCTTCTCCCCACCAAGGATGGCTGCCGCACACAGGTCCTCGCATCTCGGTGGCGCACTCTGTGGCATGCTGCACCTCTTAATCTCGACTGTCGCCGGCTATATGTCGTTCATGATTTTGAACTCCACGGAGCCATCATCTCCTCCCACCAGGGCTCCGTTCAACACCTATGCATCCCGGCATGCTGCCTGCTGCACATACCCTGCACGGTGGACGCATGGCTGACATCCCATCAATTCAGAAAAACTCCAGCATCTTGAGTTCTACCATTACTATGCAAATAGCTTCCCACCAAGCGTTGTAGCTGTGCCCTCACCACCGATGTCCATCTCATGGTTTTCCTCCTCTCTCTGCACACCGCCACCTTGGCCCGGTGCCATCTAGCAGACAATCTGGTACAAATGCTTCGACTCCCACTGCTAAAAAAACTCGCGCTTGTGGTGGTCGATCTGTCGGAGGCCTCACTGCACAGCATCATCCACTCCTGCTGCCCTGCCCTGGAGCGCTTGCTGCTTGTTTTTGGAAAAGAAATTCGTATCCGTTGTCTCCAAATAAAGTCGCCTCACCTTGTAAGCATTGGAATTTGCTTTAAAGAAGAGGAGCTCATCATCAAAGATGCCCCTTCACTCCAAAGGTTGCTCCTTGATTATTGGTGTGCACTTTCACAAATAACTGTGGTCTCTGCACCTAAACTGGAGACCTTGGGTGTAATTCCTGATCCGCTTGAAGGTTACAAGATGGTGGTTGGCTCCACACTTATTCAGGTACTGTATATTATCATCAACACTTTTGTAATCATAAGCTGCATTTTTCATTTTTGCGCATAAGTTTTATATCATCAACACTTTTGTAATCAGAAGCTGCAATTTTTATTTGTGCGCCTAAGTTTTATATCATCTTGGAGTACACTTTTGGTACTAATATTATGTTCTATGCTCATTGAAGGGTTTGTCCATGGATACCCTATCAATGGTTCTGGATTCTGTCAAGACCTTACATATCAGTATGTGGTGTTTTGATCTGAACACGATTATCTGCTTGTTGTGATGCTTTCCATGTCTGGAGACTTTGTATATAGAGGTGATGATTTCAAGCACATTGAAAGCCCATATATAATTTACTAGAATTAACCGTTCAGCTGTCGCTCTTGCGACATACTCTTTTTTTAGACATTAATTGTTTTCAGTCTTCATGTCTATTTAGGCAAAAGCACATGGACAAAAAGGTATAACCAATCGGTGGCATAAGAAGCACCGGGATTTTCTCAGTTCTCATGACATTCGTTTGAGGACAATAGCACTGGAAGGATATGCATCCAACCATGCAAACACTAGCTTTGTCACATTCTTCCTGTTGAATGCGAGGGTACTATTGTCCGTGAGGATTAAGGTTTTTAATAAAAACTTTCTCATGGATGGACACATTGAACAACATAAAAAGAAGTTGCAGGTGGACAAAAGGGCTTCTGAACGTGCTTGGCTTCTATTTAGAACAACTTGTCTTCATGTACCAGTAGATTTTCTGGCCCATGATCTTGATTTTATGGATCAGACCGGTCCATTTGATTGTGACTGCCGAAAACTTTGGTTGAGTTAGATGTTATTGTCTTGTTCAATCTGGATTTTGTGTAAACCTGATGAACAATTAATCATCGTGCTTTTGTACCTTTCATAAGCTGGAGTTAGATATTGTTGCCCTTTTCAACTCGGCTTTGACCCATATTTTCTTTCATACAAACCGGAGCTTCTATCAAGAAGCCTCATGGTTCTCAGAGGGAACTTGGTCACCTGATTTGTGTGCGAAACGACATACGTTATCTCTTCCTGCCTTGATTTATTTTACAGAGGCAACATGCAACTGTGCTAAAAATATGAAATTATTCAAGGTTCGTTTTGCCTTTTTATACATTGATTTTCCTAGGCATTTTTAACAAATAGCCACCACGTTATTATCACAAACAATCGTATTAGTCCAATAGTGGGCGTTCAACTAACCATTTACTACCGCGGGTAGCTGTTTGATTAGACGGGATGACTACGAGCAGTCCGCCGCGCACGCTCACCGTACTAGGAAGCGAGCCGCGAGCGCTGCAATTTATTGCTGGTTTTGGACTTTTGTTTCGGCCGCCTCGGGAAGGTACGTAGAAAAGTCCTTCGTTCTCATCTACAAGCACCGCCGCCGAGGATCGCCGCCTGCTGCGAGATGGAGGACGAGCTAGCCAACAAGCGGGAGTGGGTCGAGCCAGAACTGCAAGAACCTCTAGCGAACGTGGACTTCATCAGCAGCCTCCCTAACGAGATGTTGGTAACCATCATATCCCACCTCCCCATCAAATCTGGCGTGTGGACCACTGTCCTCTCATGGCGGTGGCGCCCCCTCTGGCACTCCACCCCCGTGGACCTCATCGTCGACGACGAGTTCTGCAGCGGGGAGCGTTAAAGCCTGGACGCATTGTGCCACGTCCTCGCCACGCACCTTGGGCCGGTCAGACGCCTTGCTATCGGTAGGTCCAGTCCCCACTCCAAGGCCGAACCCAGGTTTAACTACTAGTTCCTATCCCCAGCCCTGGATTAGCTTAAGGAGCTCAACTTTCATGCTGGACGCCCGCGCTCGTTGCTGCCATTCGCGCTCCGCCTCGCGCCCACGCTGCGCCGCGCTACATTCAGGCAGTGCATTTTCCCCCAGATTGGTGTCGTGCACGCTCTTCATCTCCCTAAACTTAAGCACCTCGAGCTCATTGTCGTCCGCATCTCAAAGGAGGATTTGGAGCGCCTGCTCGTCGGCTATACAGCGCTCGAGTACTGTGTGATTCAGTAGCCTCCACATCACCTCGACGAATGGCCGTGTGATTTATGTGCATTGCTGGCGCTGCCCAAGGATGTCAGTTGAGGCGTTTCACGATATGGTCATTGATAATGCGCCTTTCCTCGAGAGATTGTATGCACTTGATAAATTAGGTCCAGCAAGAATCAGGGTCATTCACGCACCGAAATTAACAATGCTGGGCTATTCGTGTGCCGAATTCAATGAACTTGTTACTGGATCATGATCCGTTCAGCTACAACAATCTTCTTCTTCTCCTTCTTATATATCATTGGAGAACACATTTTATCTATTTTTTGTTGATCTATATGTTCGCCTGTCATCTAGAAAATGATTCCCACAAGCTTGACCCGGCCTCTGCACACAGTGAAGATCTTGGCACTACAATCTATCGGCCCCGATCTGGATGAAGTTGTTAGATTCCTTAGATGATTTCCTTGCACGGAGAAGCTATACATCGAGGTGATGCTCCTTTCCTGTTAATTGTTAACCACAACGGAGCTCAATTTGTTGTTACGTTTACCCATGATTATAAAGACAAAAGAAGAATGATTTCTAAAGGAAATTTGGAGGATTTCAATACATATATTTTTCGAGATGTTAATCATGAAAGATTGAAGGTGGCATTTCACTCTTTTCGTGTATTTTAGAAATCCTGCAAATCAAAGAGGCCTGAAGTGTTCGAATCTGCAGCTAGGCACTAATATGTCGTCTTCGTTTGCAGATACTAGCAGGCCCAAAAGTAGAAAATGTTGGGGAATAGAACAATCCCATTGAATGCCTTGATCTTCAGCTGAATGGAAAAGGCTCTGCAGAAGATGAATTTTAGTTTGTAACTTCATATGATAGATTATTCGGAAGCCACTGTATCAAGCCGCTATATGACTTCTCGGTGGCTGATCCTTTCGTAGAAATAATGCATGAAAATGATTCTGAAGAAGATGAATTTTGTTTGTCAGAATAGTTTGAACCTTGTAATCTTTGAATTTGGACCTTGTAATGCTGGAATTTGAACCTTGCAATATTTATGGTATTTGTTATATAACGTAATTGGATGTTTAATTTGGTTTTGCAATCATGTCCTGTTATAAGTATATTTATGGTATTTGTAACTGGAGTATGTTGTTCTTCTGTAGACAGAGCATATATTTTGTGCAAATAGAGCATATCACATCGCACGCGGACCACAGTAGGGAACCCATCGGTGATGAATTCATCAATCGCAGACGGTTGTATACCAACATGCGTTTGCCCACAACACACACGGCTTATTCCATCACAAACTGCTCGGACGGATCAAGTGTATGCACTGGTACAACGAGGTGCTATACACATGGTTTTTAACCCCTTTCCGTGACGGCATTTTGAACCGTTGCCAAGTGAGTGACTGCGATAGGGGGGTCCTTCCCACACGACCCAGAAACCGTCGGGGATATGGAGCCATCATCCAGAGGCCTTGCAAAATGTAATCGTATGCGATGCAGCACACACTAAATTCTTTCGCACGTGTGGGATCGGTGATTAAACGTTTCTAATGATGCAGTGAAACCAAACGGTGTGTCGTAATGAACCGTTTGGGAAACAGTATGTAAGGCACACGGGCCAACATATGAACTGTGTGCGATATGTGCCCCATCGCACATGAGTTTTCTGCGGAACCCGTCTGCCATGCAAGACTACATCGCACACGTTTCCCAACAATTACCGTGTGCGATAATGTTCTATCACAAACGGTTCAGGGGAACCTTCGCACACATACAAGTGCGGCAGACTGTTTGTGATTTGTTGTGTATCACCGACGGTTGCGGCAAGAGTGACGTGTGCTTTTCGTTTGGGATCCCACATGTTTCCAGAAAAATTTACGACTGGGATTGTATTTTACATTGGGCACGGTTTACTCTCAGTTCTCGTGTGTGATAACGTGATATCACAAACGGTTCCGGAGCCCCTACGCACACGTAGTAGTGCTGCAAATCATTTGCAATCTGTTGTGTATCACTGACGGTTCCGCTACGATTGACGTATGCTTTCCGATGTGGATCGCACACACTCATTTAGTTGAACCATGTGCGGAGCAATTTCCAGGTTAAAACAAAAATATCCCATCTGAATCAGCATGCAAAAAAGCAAATTCGCCACAATATTCAATTGAATCAATAGTGTCCACAGGAAGAACATTCATCAGATTTCACAACAATTGCAATTGAACATATGGTAGCTAAATTCCAATGATTTGTCGACACATATATGCATTAGATAATTAATCATAGTGTATGAAATACGAAGACCTTATCAGATGGAAAACAATGGATCCATGCGTATATGTTTAGCGGCTAACTCTTACTTAATGTTTCAGGAGAACGCATGCTAAAATCTTCATTATCACCAGTGGGATTGATGTAGTGATTCAGGAAGAAGTCGCTGATAAATCTCTGAACCATCAGCAATTCACCAGCGGGGAGCGGTTCAGAGGTCCTCGGTTCTAAGATGAGCTGCAGTATTTTTAAGATCAGAATGTGCCATTTGAGTGGAGTAGAAGATATTAATGAAGATAGACTTACTGGTACTAATTCGCGAGCATCTTCACAACTATTAGCAGATTTGCACTTGGAGATCATGTGTCTACAAACATAGTATCCACAAAGGTTGGTCCCTGCTTGTTGCTGAGGACACTGAAATTTTTTGTACAGAATTAGTCATGTATTTGTCCTGTTAGGAACAACCTAACCAGTGTTAGATGCATTTTTTTTTCTTTGGACAGAAATAGAAAGAGGTTTATTTAGAAGCTTGAACATTTGACTAGCGTAAGAAAAGGTATTTGCAGACTATTGGATAAATTTTCCGAAAATAACGGATTTCGGTGTGTTACCTGAGAAACGATCTCGTGCTGTAGAGGTAGTTCCCTCTTGAACAGGTTCCCTGGTTTAGTTTTCCACAATGCGAGCACACTGCAAATGAAGATGAATTTTGACAACATCAATTATTGAACCAGATATGAATGCAAATTAATTTCACCATCATAGAATTAAATACCTATCCATGAATTGCTGAAGATGCGTTAGATCCTGAGCGTTTATTGACTCTCTGAGAGAATCCATGTAGTAAACTGTGTTCTTGTTTGGAACAATGAATGCCAATATCCAGTGATTGCTACATATTAAGAAAGCCATGAACTTACGAATTATGTCGAAATTTGAAAGACAATCAGTGTACGCGTGGTTGTTTACTTGACTTACCGTTCATGATATGGCCAGAGAAATGATTCTGCATGGGACTTGTTTTCAAAGATATGGACGACGGTGTTAATGGCCCAGTCCCGTAGGTCCTTACCATCTAATGTTGTGCCATTTGCTAATGTAGGATCTATCAAATACACACTTTCCCTTTTTCTTCTCTGTGCGTTCAATCCCCTGAGAGGAATAAAATGCAGTTAGTTGTTTATCATTTACAGCCTTGTATGGAGAAGTTGATCAGAGTTTGTTAAGTACTTACAAAATCAGGCATCTAACAAGAGTGGCATCGAGCTCGTTGAAGTTGAAGAAGAGATGTAAGTCCTCGAAACCCACATTAATGGAACCAGCATCGTGTCGGAAAAGATCTCTGTTGTAGTGGACTAGCAGAACATGATGACCTGCTGACATTTGATCCATGCAATATTTATGTAACTCGCGGCAACTGGAGCTGCACTCATCAAAGTATTCGCCAACAAGAAATGGCTGGCCATGGACGTAATTGCGTGCTTCAAGTACGTCTGCTTTATTTTTAGCAAGCTACAAAGCTATTTCTTCATCATCCATGCCGTCAGAAATAATATTACTCCCCGATTCAAACAACTTGCTGTTAATTTGGTTCTGGGCGATGAGTGCTTTAAGTAAGAGGCAATCGTTCTCTTTCCTCTTCGCTCTCCCGGCGTGCTTCCTCGCGGGTGCAGCCTTTTTGGCTGCTTCCTTCTTGGTACTTGAAGCACTTCTGGTAGAACATCTGGTTGGCTGAAAGGTAGACTGCCGAGAAGACGGTGAAGCTTCGACGGACTGCTTAGCAGACGGTTTAGCTATGCCGGACCACTGAGCTAGCGGTGCTACTGTGACGGACTGCTGGGCTATAGGAGCAGAGGCATCGGACTGCTGACCATGCGTTGAAGCTATGTCGGGTTTCTGCGTAGGTGGTGCCAACTTATCGGTGTGCTGAGGAGGCCGTGCCAACGCGTTGGTTTGCTGAGCAGGAAGTGCTGACGCATTGGTATGCTGATCACGCGGCTGCGGACCGACGGACTGATGAGCAGTCAGTTCTGGACCTACAAACTGCTTAGCAGGCGGTTCCGAAGCATCAGACTGCTTAGCAGTCCCTTCCACCAGGTTGGTCTGCTAAGCATGTGCTGCAGCTGGGTCTCCCCCCGCTGCTTCAGCGGCCAGCATCTGAAACGGTGGTGCGTCTTCAGCAGTTGTAGGCCTTGCCACTGGCTACTCTGGGGCGGACGATGACATGGCCTGTACGGCACAAAGTCGGGCCGGCTGATCACAGGTTGATGCATCAGCCGTCGGATTATGAGTATTAGGTTCTTTGGGGGAAGCACGCGAGAGCTGCTATGGCAAGGAGAGCATCACCGGTTGAGGGGCGACATTGGTTGCTCTTCGCGGGGCTTCAGGGATCTCATCCATGAACTCTATTTCCTTTCGTGGCCACTGGATGTGATGTAACAGTGTTTCTCCCAAGGTCCTTTCCTCATCAAAGTCTCCTAGGACATTCTTCAGGGCAAATTCATTGAATCCAGGCGTTATTTCAGTCACGTAGCACTTCACACAGCCCGGCTTCAATGGCACATTGTCCAACAAGAGGCCCTCTTCCAAGAAGGGTGGGCAAACCCAGGCTATTGCACATTTTAATATACCTTCATAATGTGTAAGCACGCTCTTCAGTCTGTCTTTCATTCCAGATAAATCAGATATAGCATCATCATGAGCAGTTGCAGTCTCAGTGTCGCTGGGGTCAGCTGATGCACAGCTACTCTTGTGCGGTGTTGTCGCGCAATAACCAGCATCCTCCATGCCCGCCTCCCGTCCCATCTGCTGGCTATCTGTCAGTGTTAGAGTCTTCTGCATCATCATTGACTCCTTAATATCCTTTCGAACAGCCGAATATATGTCCTTCCTCAACCTTTCATACAATTCATTCTGCTTCATTTCACTCCTCGCTTTTTTCATGCTGAGCCTCTCTTCTTTGCTGAGTGTGAAAGCCCTCTTGTGCGGGACATTAACACCTATACCCCTTGCACGGCCAGGGGGCTCTCTTGTTTCCAGAGCATCGGACAGAATGTCACATGGCCCTGAGTTCCTGTAGAACCTTCCAAGGATCTTGGAAGCCTTTAACATCACGTGATACAGTTCTTCGTCAAGTGAGTTTTCAAAGTAATAAGTTCCGTCATCACGCCTCCTTGCACGTGCCCGCAAGTAGTCTCTAGCGCGTTCGCCGCTGATTTCACTAAAGGCCGGTTTCCCACCCGCCGCTACTGCTTCTTTGTCCTCCTGGTCCCATATCGGTTTCATGCCATAGTATCCTGCCACACCCATACAGTGGGGGTGTGTTCCTCTTCTGAAGTTCTGATTGCTTGGCACTCTTCTCAGCAAACTCTGTAGTTGCCATGACCCTTTTGAATTCTGCCCAGTCTGCCTTCGTAGTTTGGGGGTATGCAGGGATTGGGTCCTTGCCTTCACTCAAGTACTTCTTGTACAGCACGTGCTTCCAGTTTCTCCAAGCATCCCTAGCCTTCTCCAGTGCAGCGTGTTCCACATGCATTCTCCACTGCTCTGGAACGTTGAAGTGATCCATGATCTCCCAGACTATCCTTTGCCGTGTTTCTGTTTCAGCCTTCCGAAACCCTGGCAGATTAATGTTGAGCCTTGCCCTGCCAACAAATCCACACACACTCCTGAACCTCGTGCGTGCTTTATCTGGTTTAGTTGGAGCCCAAGACTTTAAATCGATCTCAGTTACTTCATATACACCTTTAGGCTGTTGTGTGGGCTTCTTTGGAGCCTTCCTCCGTGTCCTGACCGGAAGGGTAATTGCTGCAGCTCTATCCCGTTCAAGATTACTTGATCCCTCACCACCTGTTGAAGACCTAGGGTTGTCGGAATTAGATGAAGATACATCGCCTGAAGCATGAGTGATGTCGCTGCTACTCGGCATCTACAGAGAACACATGTGAAACTCAAGAAAGGAGGATAAGCATAAAACTAACAACTTGGTATCAAGCTGTCTAAACATGTCATGCAATAATTTAGAAAATGTACGGCTTATTTGTTAAGTTTGTGTGATTCGGGCGCCCGCGATCTGTAAATCGGCAGTAACTTATTGGAACAAATACAACTTATTTGTACTAGTTAGGAAGGTAGATAATGAACATATATACACTCTCGTTATTTTATAGCCAATTTGGGAACATACAGGACGAAATAGGAAGAGGAATTGCGAGGAAATATGCCTCACCATGATGGAGAGCAGTAACTGACAGGTTTCTTAATGCAAACCCGGCAGAAGCACAGGAGAGGCGAGGGTTACAGGATCGATATGCTCGAGGGTGGCTAGCAAGCAAATGAAGACGGCGAGGCGCGGGCAGCCGCGTGTTGGGAACGGCAGTGGAGGTAGGGTTGACGCCGAAGAGCGGGCACATGGCCGGGGTGAGCACGCCGGCGCCGGAGAGGGTTCTGTTGTGGATCTGGGGGAGGGGGGAGCTAGCGATGGAGATTGGGTGGACTAGTTGAGTGAAACGCCGGCGAGCGGTAGGGGGGTGTTGGCGGCCTAGGTGAAAAGGGTGAAAAAATATCCCCGGTTGCCGCGCGGAAAGGCCTATGCAAACCGTTGCCTCTAAGCGCTCGTGTACACAAAGAGAATAATTTCGTTTGAAATGAAGACGTACTAATTTTGAAATGAAGACGTGAGTTCATCGTTTCGCCTCAAAATTTTTCCCACGTTAAGCAATCACCATTATACCACGGGTTTGATTTGCTGGCGCATTTCAGGTCTCGTATGCTATATTTAAGACATTTTTTGGCATTTACCGTGCATTTTGGCATATAAATCAAATCCTAGCCGGACTGCATTTGCTGTCGAAAGGGATGAGGATTGTCGTTCGATCTGGGAGCATCCAACGGTGCAGACGTACGATCCGTGGGGTTTGGGTTCTGGCCAATCAGAACGCACGACTCAGATCGCGCACGCAGCAAGGGGGGCATCAGCCACGGTTTGGTAGGCACGCGACTTTCGTGAGTGAACCGTGTGCTATTTGAAAACATTTACATGAACTAACAACATATTTTCATTTGAATGAAAACAAGAGTTCATCGTTTCACCTCCAAATTGTTTTCCACTGTAAGAAATCACCATTGTACCCTATGGTTCGATTTTCTGGTGCATTTGTGGTATCGTTTGCTATATTTGAGTCGTTTGCTATAGTCGCAACTACATGTGGGTGCTAGCTAGCAAGATCATTTGTGTGTCGCTTTGGGAGTTTTCATTCATTGTTCGAGAAACGGGAAAAAAATTCAAACAGTTCGGCCGTAGGGTGCGGCCAGAGGCGTAGGCCTTGTTGGTATTCTAATTACAGGAAATGCATATAGATTCCGGAAATAACGAAAATTGGTGTGTCACCGTGGCGTGCTCTCGGGATCCCATGGAAAAAATTTGGTAAAGTTTGGCACAAGTTTTGATGCTCACACCTTCCAAATCGGAGCATCTCACAAGAAGGATCATAGTTTCCAAAAGGAGACGCGGCACTTCGGACTCCAACTGTCAGTGACTACATCATTCTGCCTCGAAATTTTTTCACGGTAAACAATCATGTATATACCCTAGGTTTGATTTTCTGGCCCATTTCAGGTCTCGTCTGCTATATTTAAGTCATTTTTTTGCACTTACCTTGCATTTAGTGCATATAAATTCAAACCCATGCTACAACTACATCTGGGTGTTAGTTAGCAAAGAAGGTGTACAAATCATTTGTGTGTTGCTTTGCGAGTTTTCATTCATTGTCCGAGAAACGGGAAGAAGTTTCAAACATTTCGGCCGCGAAGTGCGGCCACCGGCGTAGGCCTAGTTGGTATTTTAATTACAGGGAATTCAGATAGAGTCCAGACATCATCAAAATCGGTGTGTGCCCGTGGCATGCTCTCATGACCCCGGGGAAAAAATTTGGTAAAGTTTGGCACAAGTTTTGATGATCGCTCCTTCCAAACCGGAGCATCTCACATGAAGGACCATGGTTTCCAAAAGGAGACGTGTCAATTCAAACTCCAGTGGCTGGTGACTTCATCGCTTGGCCTCATAAAATTTCCATGGTACGCAATCACCATTATACCACGGGTTTGATTTTCTAACGCATTTCAGGTATCGTTTGCTATATTTAAGACATTTTTTGAATTTAACGTGCAATTTGTGGATATAAATAAAATCACAACTGGAACTGCATGTGCTGTCGAAAGGGATGAGGATTGCCGTTCGATCAAGGAGAATCCAACGGTGCAGACGTATGATCTGTGGGGTTTGGGTTCTGGCCAATCAGAACGCATGACTCAGATCGCGCGCGTGGCAGGGGGGCATCGGCCATGGTTTAGTAGGCACACGGCTTTCGTGAGTGAACCGTGTGCTATTTGAAAACATTTACATGAACTAACAACATATTTTCGTTTGAATGAAAACATGAGTTCATCGTTTCGCCTTCAATTTTTTTCCACGGTAAGAAATCATGATTGTACCCTATGGTTTGATTTTCTGGTGCATTTGAGATCTCGTTTGCTATATTTGAGTCATTTGAGATCTCGCAACTACACGTGGGTGTTAGCAAGATCATTTGTGTGTCGCTTTGCGAGTTTTCATTCATTGTCCGAGAAACGGGAAAAAAATTCAAACAGTTCGGCCGCAGGGTGCGGCCACAGGCGTAGGCCTTGTTGGTTTTTTAATTACAAGAAATGCATATAGAGTCCGGAAATAACGAAAATCATTCTGTCACTGTGGCATGCTCTCACGATCGCATGAAAAAAAATTGGTAAAGTTTGGCACAAGTTTTGGTGCTCGCACCTTCCATACCGGAGCATCTCACAATAAGGATCGTATATAGTTTTCAAAAGGAGACGCGGCACTTCGGACTCCAAATCGTCAGTGACTACATCGTTCCGCCTCGAAAAAATCATGGTAAACAATCACGGATATACCCTTGGTTTGATTTTCTAGCCCATTTCAGGTCTCGTCTGCTATGTTTAAGTCATTTTTTGCACTTACCTTGCATTTAGTGCATATAAAGTCAAAACCCTACTACAACTACATGTGTGTGTTTTAGTTAGGCTATACTTAGACTACTCATAGTGGAGAGTATCATATACTAGTATCATGCCTATGATACTAGTGTATGATACTACCTTTAATTATAGTGCATAGTATAATAGAGTAGTATCATAGATGATCATATTTATTGCCATGCATGACACAAATTAGAATCGGATTTAACATGATACGGTATCTACCTATATGTTACTCTAACCCTCTCTATCTTCTTTAATTCTTTGCCACATCAGCATACTTGCTATTTTCGAGTGCATGTTACCACCACTATGGCCAGCCTTATAGTGGGGAGTATCATATACTAGTATCATGCATATGATACTAGTGTATGATACTATGTACCTTCATAGTGCATAGTATCATAGAGTAGTATCATAGATGACCGTATTTATGGCCATGCATGACACAAAGTAGTATAGCATTTATTATGTTATGGTATCTACCTATGTTACTCTAACCCACTCTCCCTTCTTTAATTCCTTGCCACATCATCATATTTGCTATTCCTGAGTGCATGATATCGGCTATGATACCCCCACTATGGCCGGCCTTAGCAAAGAAGGTGTACAAATCATTTGTGCGTCGCTTTGCGAGTTTTCATCCGTTTGTCCGAGAAGTGGGGAGAAGTTTCAAACATTTCGGCCGCGAGGTGCGGCCACTGGCATAGGCCTAGTTGGTATTTTAATTACATGAAATTCAGATGGAGTCCGGACATCATCAAAATCGATGTGTTCTCATGGCGTGCTCTCACGACCCCGTGGAAAAAATTTGGTAAAGTTTGGCACAAGTTTTGATGATCGCTCCTTCCAAACCGGAGCATCTCACATGAAGGATCATGGTTTCCAAAAGGAGACGTGTCAATTCAAACTCCAGTGGTCGGTGACTTCATCGTTTGGCGTCATAAAAATTACCACGGTACGCAATCACCATTATACCACGGGTTTGATTTTCTGGCGCATTTCAGGTATCGTTAGCTAAATTTAAGACATTTTTTGAGTTTAACGTGCATTTTGTGCATAAAAATAAAATTACAACCGGAACTGCATTTGCTGTCGAAAGGGATGAGGATTGCCGTTTGATCTGGGAGCTTCCAACGGTGCAGACGTACAATCAATGGGGTTTGGGTTCTGGCCAATCAGAAAGCACGACTCAGATCGCGCGCGGGGTTTGGTAGGCACACGGCTTTCATGAACGAACCGTGTGCTATTCGCAAACAAGATTGCATATCTTTTGTTCACACATACTGGAGTGAGATAAATTGAGTGTGCTACCTCTATGATATAATAATAATAATAATAATAAACAGTTCATATTCATTGCCTGAGCTGACAGCATATCAAGGTCAACATATTAACGGTTCTTGCGTCAACAGAAAATTGGGCCTAACTCACAAATTCAGTACACGCGACAGTTCTAAATTGAACGAATTAAGTTGCAAGGTAGGCATAAAGACTAGTCTTACGGCTTAATTCCCTTGTACATGGGGGAACTGGGATCATTACGTTGACCCCGAATGAACTTGGGTTTTCTGATGATTTTACGCTTCTCTGTTACATGGGTGCGTGATCCCATGGCTGGCAACTCAGCAAATTCATCGTACTCGTCCTCATCGGCAACATCCTCGACACCCAGTACCCTCCTCTTCCCATGCATCACTACATGGCAGTTCTTATGCAAGGGGTCTTCCGCATAGAAAATCTGGGTAGCATCACTGGCAAGAACGAACGGGTCTGCGTGATATGCCATCGTTGTCCTGTTAACACAGGTCTTCCTGTAATCATCAACCTTTACATGACCAAGAGGGATCCATGCGCACCTGAATAATGCCACCTTAACTTTCACATAGTTAAGCTCCCAAATCTCTTTGATGGTTCCATAGTATACCCTTTTATCAGCTTCATCTACAGTCATGCATTCTATTCGAACAGAGCTGTTCTGATATGAGGTCTTCTCATCACGTTCCTCAGTGTGGAACGTGTATCCATTTATGTCATATGCTTGGTATGTCAACACCGTAGGTGATGGCTTTTGTGCCAACCACGTAGCAATATCATCGATGGATCCTTGTGCCAAACGATTTTTCAGCCATTCGGCGTAGTTCTTAGTGTGCTCCTTCATCTCCACATCTGATGAAGGCACCATTGGTAAGAAGCTTTGGCGTATCTCCGCCAAGTGTTCTTCGGCATAAGCGCTGAGAACTGGGTTGTTAAGCAGTACCGTCAAATGGGATTTCTTTGCAAATTCTCCGGGTGCAGCCATTTGCGTGCCAGCAAGGACCGGCTTACCTTTCAGCCTTCCCTCATGGCGAGAGAGGGGCAAACCTATAGGTCTTTGTTTCATGTATTCGGTGCAAAACTCAACCACCTCCTCCGCGGTATAACCTTGTAGGATGCTTGCCTCTGGATGGTTTCGGTTCCGACAATAGCGATTCAGTATTCCCATGAACCGCTCGAAGGGATACATGTTGCGAAGAAACACAGGACCACAATACTTTATCTCATCGACAAGGTGCACAGTGAGATGGACCATGACATCAAAGAATGACGGTGGGAAAAACATCTCTAGGTTGGACAATATTCTTGCAATATCATCTTGCATATGATCCAACTCTTCAGGATCTACAACTTTCTGCCATAGTTGGTTGAAGAAATCACAGAGCTCAATGAGTGTGTTTCTTATATCTTTGTCCATCAGATTCCTGATGGCCACCGGGAGGATTTGTGTCAACATTACGTGGCAATCATGTGACTTCATGTGTCCCAACTTCATTTTACCTGAGCTCACATCCACGAGACTTCTGATGTTTGCGGAGTAGGAAGACGGTGTCTTAACTGACAATAAATAGGTGAAGAACTGTATTGCGTCTTTTGTACTAAAATTGTAACTCTGGTGAGCTTTGATGAATTTTTCATCATCTTTTGCTTCACTCTTGCGTTTTGATTGATCAGCAAGCATATCGAGCCGTGCACCGTCACCATCCTTTGTTTTACCTTTAATCTTGAGCAGAGTACCAAGGATGCTTTCCCATATGTTCTTCTCTACGTGCATGACATCGATGCAGTAACATACACGTAGAATCTCCAAGTAAGGTAATTTCCAGAACACCGATTTCTTCTTAAACACTTGACCCTTGGGTGTTTGTTTCACCGTCAAAGCGTGCTTCTTGCCAAGCACAACATTAATTTGTTTAGCCATGTTGTGGACTACCTCCCCATTATAGGGTCTTGAGCCCACATCTACCTCTGCCGTACCATCAAATTCAGCTTTCATCTTTCGGTATGGGTGATTTCTCCGTAAGAACCTACGATGATGCAAATACACGGTTTTGCGTGAGTTGGGAAGAAATCTACTAGTTGTCCTATCCACAACCGTCCAGACAGCGTTGTCTGGACCGCGGAAGCCATCCAACACCGACCTGTATCGGTCCGCGGGGTGGTCTGGATGCGATTTCTCCCACAAATTGGAGACAAAAGTGTGGGAGTTTTGTGGGAGTCCAGACACCCGAAACGTAGGACTCCAACACCCCAGGCCCACCCAATCCCTCCTCCCGGTCCCATTTTCTTCCACTCCGTCCCTTCTCCCCTTGCTTTGCATCCGCACCCTCCACCTCTGCCGCCATAGAGGCATTGCCGGACGTCCGCAACCAGCACCGACGCGGCCCCTCGCCGTTCCGACGGAGCTTTCAGCCCTGGAGCCGTTTGTACCCAGGTACACTCCGCCCCGTGTCGACGACCTCCATGGTGGACACCACGCCCGACAGCTGTCCAGTCAAATGTCATTGAGCTTATTTTCAAATGCTATGCCGTTTTTTAGAGTACGAAGGATGGTGAGCTACTCGACCATGGAGGATGAATTGTTGTGCGATGCGTGGCTCGCCGTATCCGCGGATTTCATAGGTAAGACCAGAGGGCCGCCCTTCTGGGAGCAAGTGCATGAGAAGTTTCACGCAGGAGCGCACATTGCGCACTACGACGTGTACATCATGCGACCACGAAACGTGAGGCCGTTGTCTTATCACTGGCACGCTATCCAGGTCAGCGTCATCAAGTACTGCAACTTGGTATGTCAGCTCAAGGCAAGTTGGCCATTGCACGCGGGCATGGATGAGATGGTAAGTTTTACTTCGTCTTGCTAAACTTGTTGATTGATTCATTCACTCAATGTTGGTCTACACACTATATGTAGCCCGCACGCGTCGTCGTGCTGTACCACAGGTCAGCGGGAAGGCCATTTACGTGCACACACTGCTGGATGAAGCTGAAGGGGAAGTATGTGTGGGAGGACATGATCCGTTCCTGAAAAACTTGTTGGACATCCAGGATCTAGTCAAATTTGAGACCTTGTTGTACTAGACTTAATTTGCATGCTATGTGTGGATGATTTGTCCTATTTACTATCTGAACTTTGATGAATATCGACCGGTTTGCATGAATTTTGTCCGGTTAGTTAAAATGCGGTTTGAAATGTATGCGGCTAGCGTTGGGTGGCTGCCTCCCGCATCCGTGTCCGCGGATTGGTCACCCCTGTCCGCGGACAGATGCGGGAGGTTTTTTTCGGGTTGCCATTGGAGATGACCTTAGCGCATCTTCCAACCCGCAAATTTTCTCCCGCATCCGTCTGCAGACAAGGGAAGACTAGTCCACGGAGACGGATGCGGGAGGACGACATCCAATGCTAGCTGCATACATTTTGACTACAACTTGAACCAATCAGATAAAATTCGATCAAAATGGGCAGATTTCATATAAACATGTCCGGATTTCATATAAACATTGACGGATTTCATTACATTTACATCAAAGCGGTGCTTGTCCGGCTCAGGAGGTATAATTAATAACTAATCTAAATGGTCGCTGGTGCCCGTTCACCGTGTACGGCCATGAGCCCCGAGAACTCAAGCTTCACCATCTCTAGTTCCGCCTCGGTGCTCTCCAGCTCCGCCTCCGTAATGTCCACCTCCGGAGGCACGGGAAGTGAAGTTGTCCGCCTCCACATCACCGCCAAGCGACTAATCGACCGACGATGTTGAGGCCACCAAGCTTGGCGTCGACGGGAGGGGAGGAGCGGTGGCCTTCCTGGGACACGAGCGGCGGCGACCTACCATGCACTACTCTTCCTCGTTGCCGGCGGTGCCCGCGGACGTGCCGGCTTCTGGTCGTCGCGGCGGGGCGCGGACTCGGCCATGTCCTCCTCCTCGTCGTCGGTCTCGCCAAACACCGCCTCGCCCGCGTCGTCGCTCCCCCTGTAGGCGGCCGCCACCTCCGCCACCCGTTGGAGGTACCGCTAGCGGGCGAGGCGGATCTCGCGGGTGGAGCGTAGGACTCGAGCAACGCTTCCTGCTCCGCCAGGTCCGCGTCCGGCGCGACAGCCCTGACGGAGGTGAGCTGCTCGTTCGCCTGCACATGCTCCTGAAGGAGGTGGTGGTTGTAGGCGGCGTCGGCCTGCACCTCCGCGGAACCGCTTCTCCCCGGTCCTCCCACACCATGTCCTTGTAATGGGCACGGGCCTCGCCGATGGTCATGGTGCAATGCACCGGCGAGGATGGCGTGGAGGAAAAGGAGGATGGCATCAGTTCGTTGTTGGCAGCATCCTCCATTGGGACGTCATCGTCCTCAGGATGCCTGCCGGCCAGCCAGCTAGTAGCAATGGCGGCCATCTCCTTCTTCTGGTCCGATGGCAGCCCATCCCGGAGAGCTTTGGCGGGGAAGGAACCCATGGTGCGAGTGGTGCGGAGAGGGATCGGAGGTGGATGACTGCAGCTATGGTCGGGATACCGATTTTTATAGCAATGGTGGGCGGCAGAGGGACAGAAGGGTGGCGCCGGAGAAGACGCCTCGACAACCGCGTGCCATCAACGTCGGCAGACGGACGGGCGGGCGGCCTTCGTGTCGTTTGAACGCGCGGCGGTCACCTGCACTGGGAAGCGGCATGGGCGGCGCCCTCTCTGCCTGCGCGTCGCTTCAGTGCTGGCGCTAGTGACCGTTCGCGTCCACTCTGGCTGGGCACGCGCTGACGCTCTAGAGCGGCGCTGAACAAAACATGCGGGGAGGAGGGAGGGGTTTTTGTTGGGCCAGGGCGGTCAGAAACGGGCGTGGGATCGGTACGGGCTCCCGCAAAGTCCCCACGTTTGTCTCCAGTTTGCGGGAGAAATCGCGTGCAGACGCGCCACAGACCGATACAGTCCCGTGTTGGATGGCTTCCGTTGTCTGAACAGGACTGTCCGAACGGATGCGGAAGGTCTGCGAGAGCAACTAGTTGACGAGCGCTCCTTCAGGAGCCTCACAACGATCACTTGGTGGTGGTCTAAGAGCGCGCCACTTGGCGCGCTCTCAGCCGCCACCACGTGTCGCTCCCTCCGGATTTTTTTCGCACGCGTTTTCGGCTTTTCAAATTTCTTTTTTTTGTTTTTTGGACTTTTTGGTTTTCTACCGGTTTTCCTTATCTTTTGGACAAAAAAATTTGCGTGAAAATACGCGTTTTTTTCGGGAGACACGGTTTTGCTTTTGCAAGAGGCACAGCCATGCCTCTCGAAAATGAAAAAAACGCGTTTTCTGGTTTTTTTTCTTCCGCGAGAGGCACGGTTTTGCTTTCGCAAGAGGCACGGCCATGCCTTTCGGAAACGAAAAAAACATGTTTTTTTTCTTTTCCTTCCATGAGAGGCACGGTTTTGCTTCCACGAGAGGCACAGCCTTGCCTCTCGGAAACGAAAAAAACGTATTTTCTGTCTTTTTCTTCAGCGAGAGCCGTGCCACTCGAAAACGAAAAAATCGTGTTTTAATTTTGTTTTTCGCGAGAGGCACGGCCGTGCCTCTTTCGGAAAGGAAAAAAAGTGCTCCATGTTTGGTTTTTCCGTACGGTTTTTTTGTCTGATTTTTCTCGTGAAAAAAAAAGTTCATCAAAACCTATCAATATAGAATCTAGTTTTAAAGATCTCGTCGCAAGAAATGCAATGATGAAAACGATTCAAGATTTAAACGCATGATTTAAGAGATAAAACGTTTTGAATAAACGGATGTACTAAAAAAGAGAAAAGATCACAGGTTTTCTTTCGGGTAAAAACTCCCAGGTTACGACAAGTGACGCGCATGCAGTATGTCACTTGTCACAACCTGAGAAGGTGGGAGTGATCCTTGGAAGGAATACTGTTTAATTAGTGATATGGAGATTTTCGGCGTTGGAGATGCCCTTATCGGGTACTCCAGTGTACTCCAATGCACGTAGCATCATCAACCATCGCTCCACGCCCGATTGACATATCGGCTGGGTTCCACTACGCCCACAGAATTTGCGTCCGTTATCTTTTAGCAGGCTCGATGCTTCTGTCAACCGCATACACCCACAGAGTTTACGTGTTATCTGCCGATACGTACAAAAGCGCGCGAGTACAACCGGGAGAAGACAATGAGGCACCCTTCTCAGTCATTCAGGAGTAGTGGTTCGAAACAAAGGGCACGAGGTGAGCATGACACAAGGTACAGAAGGGTGGTAATATTTTTTATTTATTGTGGCGGGTAATTAGGCATGTGTTTCTCCTTTCCTGGTATTCAACGGTTAACACGAGCTTAGGAGTGGTTAATTTAGGTCTGGAAGCTGTCATCTCTACCAGACTACGACGGTGACTACGATTTACTACCTCTGTCCTGATTTATTGGTCTCTTTTGTAATTTGTCCCAATTTTTGATCAAATATTTAACTAATAAAATACTAATGCATGTCAACAAAAATTATATCGTTGGATTTGTATTTGAACATAGTTTTCAGTGATATAATTTTTTATGACATGCATGAACATTTTGTTAGTTAAATTTATGGTTAAAATTTATCACTAAATACAATGAGGACCAGTATACCAGGACGGAGGTAGTACTACGATGTCTCTATCTGATCACGAACCACATCATAGTATTTCCCGCCGTACTTCAGGGTCTATTCTTTTGTGAAATTCCTAAACTACTCAACCACGTGATGTATGTCACGACGTCGGCATCGTTGATTTTGATCTAACTAGTCTAACCATATAATCAGAATACATATTCTGAAACGAGAGGAATAACATTAATTGTCAAATCAATGTGATATTGTGTAGTAGTCCCTCCGTTCCTACATACATATAAGTCTTTTCAGATATTTCAATAAGAATTACATACGAATGTAAATAGACATATTTTAGAGTATAGATTCATTCATTTTGCTTCGTATGTAGTTCGTATTGAAATCTCTACAAAGACTCATATTTAGGAACGGAGAGAGTATTAGCGTACACGTTGGTTTTGATCTCCTTTTCTCTTGATTATTTCTGTTTAGAAGCCCTTCACGTATCCATTACTTTCCGTGTCAGGTAAAATGGAAGCTTGGGAAAACACATACGGAACGAGAAGGTAATTGAAACCGTAGACCTAAGTATCAGATGCAAAGCATGTCTAGAATCCATCAAATAAACCATAATACCTTTTCGAAATAATAAATAATTCACAGATGCTCATCTGGTCAGGTACCTTTTGCATTTCTTGCCCCCAGCACCGGTGAGAGAATTCTGCCACGAAATAAAATGGGGGAATATAGCTGACTTCCACCATGCAAATTTTGCAAAAGCTTTCTGTCTGAGAAAAGGAAGCACAGGAGAAAGCATGTGGCATATGTAATATCTCTTTGTCAGAACTCAGAACCACCTTACTCTCAAGTTGACACAACGCGCACCATCCAAATCCAAAAGGGAAAAGATATATTATTCCGATGCATGATGCATTCCCCCTGACAACTTGTTTATGCCGTTGGAATTATGCCAAAGAGCATCCTCTGAAAACGAGCCAGAGCTAATTAATCACTTTTTCTTCGATGGACAGAGTATTTGACCTTTCAAAAAAAAACATATTCTTGCTTAACATTGTAGGCGTACCAGAATACAAGATTTAAGAAAAAAGAAATGATTGACCAAGTATATAGCCATCTGGATCGATCTCTCGTCGTTCGATCCTTCGCTCCGAGTGCCAGGAAGAATTAGCATCCGAATTCTGATCTCGATCTGGAGAGGGCCTGGAATGTTTGGTATATATGGCAAGTTGACATCGCTCGCGAGAGGGGCCCCGGAAATTAAAGAGATGCTATGAGATAGCTCAGCGGCCACTAGCATCTGCATGCGCGCCCGCATCTCCTCAACACGTAACAGTGCGCCACTGCGCACGTATCGGATTCCATGCATGCACGATCAAGGTTCGACTCATCTCTAGAGCCCTCAAGGTGTGTAGTGAAGAACTAATTGACCGTGTGTTTCTTTAATTTGCTCTTTGTGTAAAAACCAATGCTAGTGTCAGCCGTGTGTAGATCGCCACTCATTAATGCTTGTGTCAAACCGGTTGTAGATCGACCACCGGCCGGGGTGACAGCGTGCTGGAGTAGTATTGTATTTGTATTTGTGGATTCTGTATGAGAATCAAATGGTAATATACTACAGTAGTAAAGTTAGAGGAACATTGTAAAACACGCGTGTTGAGAAGTCAAGATTGAACGGGCGAGAGGATAACGTAGTACAACTAGTTAGATATAAGGCAGGACATAACAGATGGGTTAAGTTAGTGTATCTTGACACCGACTTTATGGATGGATCGACGGGACACTGACACTAGCTACTACACTAGCTTCCTAGTTCCGCGACCATGCAACTAAAGGCTAATGGCATCGTTAGTTATAGGATGGCATGTGCACCACTAGCTACGTCCTACTAATGAGTAATCATGGCAGTTGTTTAATTAACGCACCACCGCCATTATCCGTCTAATCATGCATGATGAAGCGCGCTTTTTGTACCTTGTTGACCGTTGCATTTGTCAAAGCTTACGCTTAGCTAAATACTAATACTAGTGGTTAGTACTCCTGCTGCTGGCTACAACAAGCCAGCTTAACAAAGACTCGGGTGGTTTCAAAAGTGCGAATTACCATGGAGCATGCACTACTTGAAGTGTACCTGCTACATACTGCTCGTATTATCCTCGCATTTCAATCATTAGGATCGAGAAAACATCCTGCTGTTTGCAACCTACTACAAGATCTTAACTAGTGCTTGGTCGCAAAAAAAAAAGATCTTAACTAGTGCCGTAGTGCGTGATAAAGCCGGTCTAGTGCGTGCATATTTTTTTTTTTTTGCGAAATTAGTGCGTGCATAGTTGCAGATATAACTGCCATATAAAAGTTTTTGTTTCTCTCTCAAAACCTGGTACGAGCAGTGTCATTCTAGGATTGGGAAAATCAAAACATGGATATACCATGATCAAAAGAGTGGGGTTTTTTCCATCGCAAGAAAAAAAGAGTGATTTTTTTTTTCCAGAAAAATGGTGGAGAGCCCTCAACGTGCAGACTACTCCCCACTTATTTGGTCACCAAACCAACTGGACTCATGCAGAGACAATTGACTAATATCCGCGAGAGAGAAACCCTAGCGCACGAGAACGAAGAAGCAATTGGCGCCAAAATCTAGTTTCCCTCGCCTCCAACCGCCGCTTTGGCGTTATGTGGTGGTGGTGTGTGTGTGTGGGGGGGGGGGGGGGGGGGGGGGGGGCGCTCATGCTCGTCGGAAGGTAGTCAGAGTCATGATTCTGAATCGGGTCGAAACTCCAATGGTAGGATGGCAAACCGTAGAATCTTAACTATCAGAATCCTACGTAGATTCTACTAACCAAAATCATAGAATCATAAGATTAGTTTAGATCTTAAAGGCGTAGAATCGTATAATAGAATTGCGACTCTATCAACCTTGTCATTACGTGTGTTTCATTCGTCTTTCAAGATAAGTTTTGTTATCCTCAACAGTAGCGCACTGACGGTGGGTGCGGTGTCGTTAAAAATAAAGTTCATTTGATTCTTCCTCTACTGCAAGTGGCAGAGATTTGTCTGGGAGAAAGCCCCCCCCCCCCCCCAATCCATGATGTTTTACTTCATTACCCCTTAGTAAATGGCTTAAGTATCCAATAAATTATCCCATGGTGCATTTTTAGCCCGCCAAGCCCATTTTCTCTCCTCCCCCGGAGATATGGACCAAGCTCCTCCACTGCATAATGTAGCGATGCTTTTCCAGGCAGTGCCGCAAAGCCAAAGCTTTGTATTTTCTACAGGTTCGGTGCAACTATTGTTGCACAATTTAGGTTTGTGTCCATGCAAGACTGATTTTCCAAATCTGTTGAGTTTTAGTCGATGCATTGGTGCTTTTGTTGTTGGGTGGAGTTGGAGTCTTTTCTTGGTACTATGGTGAAGACCTTGTGGTTTGAAGGCTTACACTTCTAAGAGATCATCACTAGTCGAAGTCCAATCATCATTCGTGGCTTCTCATCTTTATGGATGGGTGAATCAAAGGGCTCTCTGGAACCTTTACCAGTAATCAAGTTTGTGTAGGTGTAAGAGTGGCAATGTTGCTACCCCAGTCTAATTGATGTGTCTTTGTTGAAGGCCTGGGCGAATATTGTTCCAAAAATGATTACCACAAACATATGTATCTGAGAGATTTCACTGTAATTCTTAGTTTTAGGAGTTACATTATAGTTCTTGGATCTTGGATCCAACACATTGTACTTGTAATGGTTCTTGTGTTTGAATAAAGTTACATGTATTTATTACAAAAAAGACTAATATCCGCGAAGAGTTACCCATAGAAAGAGAGATGTGTGTAAAAATACACATATTCCCCTCCTCCACACACATTATATGATCAAAATGGTGTGTAGGAAAAAAATAGTGTGTAAGACATGTTCAATACATGAATTTTGGGCATCTTGAACCACCACGTGGAAGCCCTCCCTTTATCAAAGAAAAGTGTTCATGATAAGTCAAATCACTTGCGTGCTGGCCCTCATCGCTCCTCTAGTGGGCCTCCAAAACTTAAGGACAAGACATCAATATGGAAAGTGCAACTGACCGGGAGTAGAAGAAGGCAGTTGAATCCGGGAAGCAATCCGACGATACCTCCTCTCCACCCTCAATATCAGGCATCCAGGACCCACCGTAGAAGGGGCCTCTCGCCCCTCCACCTAGTTTAAACGTACACCACATGCCCGTTTTGGCGCTTCCCTTGTAATCACCACCATCATCAACATATCTCGCCGAGTCTCCCTGACTCGTGAGTATCCCTGACATTGTAATCCCAATACTCCCCACATACATAAGAGAAGTGCAAGGTAGGAAGTAGGGCTTTTACCAACATTGGTAGCCTGAACCTGGGTATATCGCGTGCCTCATTTTTTTCTGCTTCATGGCTTTCATGACTTGATGTGACATTCCACGAACTACGAATCCACATATGGGCTCTCGTACCACTGTTGAATCCGACATAAAATCCCTCGATACAAAGTTTTATTAAAATATAAATTAATTCCATTTTTGCACCCTATTCTGACACTTTTGATAGCAGTTGCCCCAATGAAGAGCTTTTCATCATTCATCATTGTTTTACAAAAATAGTAGATAAAGATACACAGTTTCCTTGTCTGGATTTTTATAAATCCCTTTAAACTGGTAAATGAGGGCACATATGATGTGATGAATATATGCAACATATTATTAAGCCACACATTCATGTTACAATCAAATTTATTAAAATATATTGCAACCAATTCTCGCGGCAATGCACAGAGTATCATCTTCTTTCAATTGTGATGGCATCAACCTAAGTAGTAATCATATGCACATAATTATATTAATCTCATAGCACAATGAGATGGCCTTGTCGCCTTCTTCCTTGCCCATGCCTAATGGTCATATGTACAACTAGCAGCAACGCATCTCTAGTGGTGGCTCACTGGCCAACTGCATGGTTGCATCCATGCTCCTATTAGTATTCGTGGTCGTCTTTATGTTGGTTCAAGCAGTTTGTAGTTTGTGCTCGCGCCTCTAGGAGAGGTCGGAAGGGACTTGTGGTTTGACTTTGGACGCTGGTGTTGATCCTGGAGTAGTGAAGATATTGGTGGCTGGTCGATGGTGTGCATGTGCTAGAGAGGTGATGGGTGCCGGGAGGAGACGTGCCCAGTGTGCCAATCCGATAAGCCAAATTACAACCACTACCCGATCTCAATGTACCATGATAGTTATGGTTCACTTAACAGAACGGGCTAAAATTTAAAAAGGGTAAAATGTGGCACAACTTTTGCTAATGAGGTAAAATGAATGAAAATCTATTAGTGTTGATTGAGGCTCTACTGACTGACGGCCTACCCCGGCAGTGGAGGGCACCCCTCCAATGACATCCCCATGTTGATTTTTTTCCGCATGTCATTGGAGGAGGTTGCTTGTTGGTGGAGACCCATTCCAAAGTAGTGCTCACACACATTCAACAAGCTAGGTCTCGTTGTGTTTTTTTCCTCACTTCACATGAAAAGGCTAGCCAGAGTTATCACTTATATGGAGCATGTTTGTTTATATGCTGGTCTTGCTCCTCCTAAACTAGCAAGTTGTGACTTTCTATTCTTGATCTCCCACACACCCACATGGACCACCGTGAGAACATTTTTAATGGGATGGGATGCCACATACATCCTACCCCCTTCAACACAAGACCAACATCCCCATCTGCAAATACCACAATGGTGCATATAGTGTTGGCACATGGCCATGTGTTGCATTCACTTCGGGCTCACACAAAGCAATGATCCATAGTCTATCCCTAACCCGCACACTTGTGTGTAACCGCAGGGTCCATTCTGATACCAGTTATAAAAATCCAAGTCATATGCTCGCTTAGACCTAACCCCATATTGTGATGGTTATGTTTATGTAGCAACCTCTTTGTGTTTTGATTTCTCTTCACATAAAAAGTCTAGTTGGAGTTGCCACCTATGGATGTTATAGGTTTATATTTTGGTGCTACTACTCCTAAACTAGCAAGGTGGACTATCCCAACAATGCTCTCTCATACACCCACACGGGCCACAATAGGCTCATTTCTTAATGGTTTAGGGTATCACAGATGGTGTCACGATGGCGACAAAGTCTTCCTTATAGTAGACATGATCATGATTCATTTATTCACTGCGTCATCTTCCTCTGCATCAAGATCATAAATTCCCTTTACCTTTTGCCAGTGGTCGTTGTGACTGAAGAGGTGTAAGGAAAATTTTAAGCGGGTGTCTCTTTTATATTAGTTTTTATTTGCCTTTCTAGTTCTTTTCCTTGTAAGTTTATCTCTCATCACCTTTTATCCTTATTGGCTATTTAGGTTTTATTAATTTAAAGCTACATGTATCCTTTTGTCAAAAAACTGAGCATATGATGGCTCTAGGTAATTGAATATGTAAGGTTATCAAAGTACAATATGTACTATTTGAAATTAATACGGAGTAACTGGACTATTATAGTTACCAATGCAGATTAGCTTTCCCTCTCATAAATATGTGTGCGATGCCATTAGGGCCACACCATTGAGCGTATGTTAGTCTCTAGTCAAAATTTGTCTTGTGATTATATGATATGGTTTTTGTAATGTGTTTGTTGTAATCATTTTGCTTGTTTCATGTAATGGTACCTATGTTTTTCTAAAATTCATGGAAACTAACTACTAGAGGGCGGCTAAAGGGAGCTTGTCAGTGTTGACCGAGGCTCTACTGACCGCCGGTGGAGGGCACCCTGCAATGAAATCCCTATGTTGAGTGGTGTCCCACCCATCATTGGAGAGAGGTGTTTGCATGTTTTCGGAGACCAATTCCATAGTAGTGGTCACACACATGCAACAGGTGTCTTTGTGTTTTTGTCATCGCTTCACACGAAAAGGCTAGCAAGAGTTGTCACATATGGAACATATTTGTTTATATGTTGGTGTTGCTCCTCCTAAACTAGCAAGTAGTGATTGTCTGCTCTTGCTCTCACACACACCCACATGTGCCACAATGAGCTCATTTCTTAATGGGATGGGATGCCACATCATCATACCCCCTTCCACATAGGAGCGACAACCCCATCGGCAAACACCACAAAAGCGCATCTAGTGCTGGCACAAAGCCATGTTTTGCGTTCAGCTCGGTCTCACACAAGCATTGTGCCATAGTATACCCTTAACATGTGCACACGTGTGTGTAACCGCAATGGTCCATTCTAATACTCCCTCCGTTCCAAAATATAGTGCTTCCTCTATTCCCATGCTTCAACTTTGACCATAAATTTAACCAACGAGACCGACAGCGGCGGGAGCAAAAGTTATACCAGTGAATTTGTATTCAAAAGAAGTTTTCAATTATATAATTTTTTCTCCCGCCGCAGTCGGTCTCGTTGGTTAAATTTATGGTCAAAGTTGGACCTCGGGAAGCACGGGCGCACTATATTTTGGAATGGAGGGAGTACCAGTTATAAAACTCCAAGTCATATATATATATATCTATATATATATATATATATATATATATATATATATTGGCTTAGACCTAACCCCATACTGGTCCGGTTATATTTACGTAGCAACCTCTTTGTGTATTGGTTCTCTCTTAATATAAAAGGTTTAGCTGGATTTGCCACCTATGATGTTATGGTTTTATATTTTGGTATTGCTACTCCTAAACTAGCTAACAAGGTGGGACTATGCCAACAATATGCTCTCTTAGGGCATCTCGAATGCTCACCCGCAAATCGGACGCCGCATCCGTCCGTAGACAGGAGGGACCTGTCCAGGGACACGGATGCGCGAGCCAGCCATCCAACGTAGTCACTATATGTCCGCTACTAAAGGGAAATTTGAAATTCAAATATGTCCGATCCATAGCTGTAACACCCTGGATTTTGCCCATTTCTTTTTCTTTTGATTTTGGTCCGGATTTGCTTGTATGTGGCTTAGTAGTCTTGCAACCTGGAGGGATCACCCTTGATTCCTCTTCCCAAGTGGCTTGCCAACTTCAAAACCATCCCAAGACCATGTCATTTCCATCTTGGACCAATTTCAATATTCTTTTTCTTGGGAATATTTCTTTTTTCTATTAAAGGAATAACCCTGTTTGTCCTGGGTTGTGAAGTAACCCACATTTCCATCCTTCCCAAAATTCTCAAATAATTCTCATAAATTGTTTGGGTCAGATATTCTACAAATATGTCAAACCCTTCCTTGACATGTTCAAAAATATTTTCCAAATATTCCTTTTTCTGATTCTGCCCTAGCTGCCAAGTTGAGAAGCAAGTGCCATTTATATTTGCTTGCTTGCTCTCAAAATTTTTGTGCACTATTTCCTATCCATATCATTGCCACATGCCAAAAGTAAACTTTATTTGGATATTAAATCTCTCTTGGCTAATTTCCAAAGTTTCTGGGCAACTGGAATCTTTGTGAAGCAAGTGCTAACTAGAAGTATCCAAATAAGTTGAAATTTTGCAAGCATCTTCATATGCTCAAATCATGGCTCTCCACCAAGTTTCAACCCTATCCAATCAACTATGTGACCACAGCATTAAATCTTTTTTTCTGGTCATTATTTTGGATTGTGAAGCAAATATATTTTATATTGCTTCATAATTGCTGAAAATTTACCAGAGCATTCTCCTACCCATATAACCTATCTACACAAAAATTGGGCTCATTTAATCTTCCCTATAATTCCCTAGAATTTTTCTAAGATTATGGTCAGAGAGGTTCCTTGTGAAGGAAGTACCATTTTGGCTTGTCCAAATGGCATGAAATTTTTATGGCACTCTCATATGAGCAAATAATCATGCTATACCAAATTTTAGCTCAAGTTGCTACTCCATGAGAGTGGCACATCAAGATTTAGCTTCTGGACCAGATTGGTCAGTTGCAAAGCAACCCTATTAATTCTTGGTCCATTTCTCTCCAAATTTCACAGGATTGTAGTTCTTTCTACCTTAAACCTCCCAGACATCTTATTTGGTTCATATCATCTTCCTGTGGATCACAGTGGTGTGGCCAAGTTTGCTACAACAAACTTCAGTTGATCACTCCCATCTAACCACAGTGAGTTTCATCAATCCATCACCTCCTTGAGACTGTACCTTGGAGGGACTACTCACTTGACATGATTTGGCCGGTCAGGGTGCACCCCATGTGCCAGTCCACGCGGTGACCACGCGTCTGGCATGCCAGCCAACGCGCTCCGGTGATGAAACCTCTCGGGTTCGTCGCGTTCCTCCTCTTCCTCGCCAACTAACCATGTCCAGCAGCTTCCCCTCGTCGTCGCCTTTGCTCTAGAACCATCTCCCCCTCCGGATTCCTCCTCGCCGCGCCGCAATGAACGCCGCCGTACCTACTTTGTTCATCTACAGCCGCCGCCGTATACGGACGAGCTCGAGCCTTCCGGAGCACGCCTGAACCCTCTCCGCTCCTCTGTGAAGCTTCCCGACGCCGGAACCCGATAGCCACGTCGCCTGCAGCTCCAGTGCATGGCTAAGATCGTCGCCGTGGCCGTCCTCATCCCCTCCGTCGTCCAGCCCCTTCCCGAGCCCTCCCCCACGGCTATTTATGCGGCCTGAGACCCTCCTCCCTCGCGAGCAACCTCTCCAAGCCCCTCCTCGAGCTCCCAGAGCTCTTCCTGCTCCCCACGGCCGAGGCCCCGCCGCCGACCTCCGCTGTCGATTCCGGCCATGTGGCCCTCCCCCTCCTCTCCATTCCCGTCCCCAGCCATCCCAATAGTCCACTGAGCCGTCTCCGCTCTCCATTTCGCCGGGGAAGTGCTGTCACCGCGGCTCCCCTGAAGCCTTTTGGTCGCCCCGCCATAGGCGCTGGAGACGGCGCTACAGGCCACCAGGCGCACCCCTGCGACCATCCTCGGGCGCGGTGAGATGCCCCGGTTCCAGGGGAAACGCCGGCGAGCTCTCTGGCGTCGCTCGTCGCCGGCCCGTCGGCAGCCAAGCCCTCCTCTGCCTCAGCGTCGGGAGGAAGGAGATGGCCAGAGGGAAAGAGAAAGGAGATGAGCTGGGCCCCACCCGTCAGCCGGATAAGACAAGTCAACCTAGGCCCGCTTGCAGTTTAAGTGGAAGCGCCTTTTCACAGAATACATTTTCAGTTTTAGGAAACGTACTCTGGTGCTTCTTCGGGTGGAAGTGCGCTTCCTCTGTCAGAAAGCGTATCCTCAGAAATGCGCTTTCTGCTTTAACCGGCCAGGGACCTCTTTGTGAATACTTCTTTTACAGACTGGTCCCTGACATTCAACTGGTTATAACTTTTTATCCGCAACTCCGATCGAGGTGATTCCAAAGCCCACTTCTTCGTCTCGTCGAGCCCGACATGTTGGTATCATTTTCACTATGTGGTCCCACTATGGAAATGACCATTTTGCCCTTGCCCGTAAACAGCCCCTCCGGGAGAGAACTGTTTCCGGCAGTCAACTCCACGGACTCTCCGCACTCCTTTCTGATGGTTCCTTCATCCCCAGGCAAGCCACAACTCTCATCTGCATAATTGCATTGCAATGTCATAGTTTAACTAATTACTTTAATAGCAAGTATGAAGTATCTATGAAATGAATTGGATTATGCAAGGTTGGAGTTAATTCTTGGATAGGTGACTATCATGTTGAGTACCAGATTATTAGTGACCAGTAGCTTACCCACTTGTCACTATGGTGTTGAGATTACTGTCTATGATTATTCTGGATTTCATCCGGCAGTTCGTGGAGATGAGTTAGTAGCAGTGGCTTAAGCATACTGGTTACCGGGTTTCTAGCCGGATATCATTTTGACGTTGACTATTATATCGGAGTGTCAGCCATGACAGAGATTATTCGGAGATTAGATACTTCATGGTTGATCCAGAGTCACCTGTCCGGACTTATCTGTGCAGCCATATTTGCTGGTATGGGATGGCCTTGACTTGGTCTGATCACGTGCTCTTTCACCGGTACCGCCCTACAGGGAAGGTTATGCGTGCGCGCTACCCTGGCCCGGTAGGCGGCAATAACCTTGTGAGCCCAGTTGAGTTATATGGTACCAGGTCCCCATTTGGGACAGTTTGTTAGCCACGACGGTGTCAGGTGTCACACGGTGACACAGGGGCCACCCAGGGAAGGACTCCGGGGGAGGATGATTGCCGGTGGTATGATGGGAGAGTCACGGGTCAGGCAGGTTTCGTTGGAGCAATGCTGGTCCACCCGAATGGGATCACGAGGTCAGGTGCTCCATGGTGTGGGTAAAGTGCGCAACCTCTGCAGTGTGTAAAATCTATTCGAATAGCCATGTCCACGGTATTGGACAGTCCGTCCAGACCTCTTTAGGTGGTCAACCATAGTAGTGTTAAAGATGGAAGAACTCGGCATAAGATCGAAAGTACTCAGTGGATCGTGAGTATTCTAATGGTTGTGAGGCAACCCGGAAGAGAGTAAGTTTGTCAGACTTGTAGTGCATTTGGTATCAGGAATATGATACGTTAGCCATGGGATGGCTATGAGATGAGTGGTCGGATGACCACATGATTTGGATTGGATTTGGAACAGATTCAGATTGGATCATGAGGTTATTCGGAGTATGGATTAAACTACTTAATAGGCTTTACCTTACTGCATCTACTTCAGTAGCTACCTTGCTATGATGTTGTCTTGCCTTAATGCTGATGTTTGTTGTGAGCTTGCGAGTACATTCCAAGTACTCACCTGGCGTGTCATGATTGCTTGCTTGTCGAGGATCCCGAGTTTGCGACCTAGGATACGCGTTCTAGCCAGAGTCCCTGCGGAGTGGAGTCCATCACTGTCATCGTTGTTCCGCTGCCGAGAGAGTTACTCCGCTGTTAGCATAGAGCTACCCCGGGCAGGCGTAGTGTCACTGTGCCGATGTAATCCTTGTACCCTTTGTAACCATATCCATTGTAATAAAGAGTTGATTTGTTCTATGCCAACAGTGTCGTATTCCAGAGGACTTGTCCCTGGGCTGGAATACGGGGCGTTCCGGTCTTCTCTGAGCCGGGGTGCCACAATAGCGCGCGCCAGGTCACTTCATTGGCCAATCACAACCAAAAAGAGACTAAGTATGCTTGGTTTTTACATGCCCGATCACAAAAGATTATCAGTTCGGCAGTGTGTGCATTTTTCCCTATCAGACCGTCAATCCGAGCCTCCATGCTCAGTCTATCATCGCCGCCGTGTAGACCGCCTCCGCCTCGGCCTCGACATCCGCCTCCTTCTCCACCGCCTCGATCTCCTCCTGCTTGGCACTCCCCGTCTTATCCTTTTGCCGCTGCAACATCTTGAAACGGACGGCTTGCACGATCATTCTTGCGTCATCATCCAATTCTGCCACTTCTTCAAGGTGTGCATCTTCGCATCCTCCGAAGTGTCTACGATCTCCACCTTCTTCCCCTCGAGCTTGGCCTTCTTCTCTTCGATCATGGCCTTCTTCTCTTCAAGCTTGAGCTACTTCTCGGTCGCCTTCATCAAGAAGTCAAACCTATCCACCTTTTTCTTCCTTGATGTCAGAGCACTTGATGTATGCCTCCTCCTCCTCCTTCGTAAAGATGTCCCTGAACCTCTCTGTCATATTGGCCGCCGCACCTTCTTGCTTCGCCCTCTCCTCCTCCCATTTCTTCCCAGGAACCCTCTTCTAACCTTTTTGGGCAGTTCTTTGTTGGGTCGGTTGGGTCGCTGGTTTCTTCCTCGGTGCCTTGGGTGACGGTCTTGGCAATGTATAGGTTCCACTTGGGTTGTCCATTCAACTTCAACCAACAGTACATGACGGTGAAGTTTTTCTTCTCCAACTTCTTGAACACACCACTTGAACGAGCAGGCTACAAAATAAAACATTGTCCACAATGCATATCCGACTACAAAACTTTTCATATCTGGCTACAAAACTATACTATCCGGCTACAAATGATCAACACAACAATGAATACATATTCGGCTACGAAACTATGTATATCTAGCTACAAATGATCTACACAATAATGCATACATATCCGACTAAAAAAGTATGCATATCTGACTAAAAATGATCTACACAAGAATGCATACATATCCGGCTACAAAACTATGCATATCCAGCTACAAAACTTTGCATATCCGTCTGCAAATGATCTACACAACAATGCGGACATATGCGGCTACAAAACTATGCATATCTGACTACAAATGATCTATGCAAAAATGCATATTCGGCAAGTGATGTACGCATATTAACAACTTACTCGCTAGGTGATTTGTGCGCCACTAGGCCACCGTGCATTGAGTTGGCTCAAGTGGCCGCAATACTTTGACACGGCCTCTTTGATGGTGTACCATCGATGGTTGAGGGACTTTGATTCACGGTTGCGGATGACCACGTCGGAGTAGGGCGCGAAATGCTTGTGTTTGTGGAACCAAGTATGAATGTTGGCCCAAAAGGTTGTGCCCTTTTGCTCAGTGTCATGGATCAGATCGAGACTTGTAGCCAACCATGCATCACGCAACAGCTCGTCCTCCTGCATGTTGAAGCTTTCTCATCTATCCCTCTTCTTTGAATCGCCACCAAAATCATCCGGATCATCGTCCTCCTCCTCCTGCTGTCCGGCGGCCCAACCTTGCTGTTGTGTATCCACGCCCAGCTAAGTGTAGTCCTCTTGCATACCCGGCTGGGTGAAGGTGCCGGACTAGGTGGGCACCGAGTCATCCAACGAATAGCGTGCAAGCACCCATCTGCTCCACACCCGTCGTCCGTGTCTGGACAAGCGGCGGCGATGAACACTCAGAGAAAAGCAGCCGTGTCGTGTTGACGTCGAAGATGAACGACACGGCGGACGCTGGTGACTGCCTACCTAGCTGCTTGGCAGTGTAGTAGTATGATGCCTTATAATGCTCCGACCATGGCAGCATCTGCACGGTCGGCGAGGCCCCACGGCCCGGGCCCCGACCTCCACCACATCCACGACCTGCACGCCCACCGCCTCGTCTACCACCAGCACGCCCTTCGCCGACCTTCTACTTCTTGAGCTTTTCCTGCTTTGCGGCCTTCGATTTGACGTGGTGATTTTGTCGTGTCGTCGAGTTGATCTTCCGGGTTAGCGTGATACTCGGATCCTCTACCACCTCCGTCACTGGCAGGGTCTCCTCCGGATCCATGCATCAGCGACGGGAGGGAAGAAGAGATGGGGTTGAGGGCAGGAATTTGGTGGAGAGTGGCGGGAGAGAAGAAGATAGTGGGGGATTTTGCCGTGGAAATAGTACGGTCATCTACAAAAGCGCGGGCTCCCCCTCAGTTTTTGGTAGGCTGGGGGTGTCGGAGTCCTACGGGGCTCGTGTCCGGACTCCGGCAAAGCCCCTCTCCCAGTTTGTTTCAACTTTGTGGGAAAATTGTGGTCTGGACTCCTCCGCAGACGGATGGGGGTCGGCATTGGATGGCTTGCGGGGTCCGGACAACTGCGTTCGGACATTTACGGGGAGGTTTGAGGGTCGGCGTTGGAGATGCCCTTATACACCAACATGAGCCACATTGGACCCATTTCTTAATGGGCTGGGGTGTCACGGATATTGTCACGGTGGCCACAAAATCTTCCTTGTAGTAGACATGAGCGTAATGCGTTTCTTCATTGGATCATCTTCCCCTGCATCAAGATCCTAAATTTGATTTACCTTTTGTCGGCAGTCGTTGGGACTGAAGAGGCGTAAGAGAAATTTTAAGCAGTGCATCTCTTTTATATTCGTTTTGTTTTGTTTTTCTAGTTCTTTCTCTTGTAAGATGATTTATCATCACCTTTCTCCATATTGGTTGTTTGGGTTTCATTAATTTAAAGTTGCATGTCTCTCCATAAAAAAACAGATCATATGATGGCTCTAGGTAATTAAATATAGGGAAATGTTTCCCGCCGACTGACCGGCCGAAGCTTCGGCCGTTCGCGTCCACGCGCGCGCTACAACAAGCCATGTCGCAACACGTGGGGGTGGGGGCCCAATCACGAAGCCTTATCATGCTTTAGCTTCCCTCCCAACCGCTCGTTCTTCTTGTCTGTCTTCTCTCTCCTCCCACCGTGCACATTCAGCCTCGTCGGCATTCTCCCGAGCTGCCATTCCCGTGCACACCATCAGTTGCCCTTCCTCCATTTTTTGGGGTGTCAGCGGATCCCGCGACGGAGGTGATGGGACCGCTCGTGCCGCCGTGCCAAGGGGTGCCCAACGAGCCTCCATGGATGACCAAGACAATGGTTGCAACCCCGACGAGCAGACGACGAAGCTGGAACCAGCATTCTTTTTTGCTGCAACTGACTGAAGCCAAAGATGGAACCACAATTGGTTTTTGCTTCAACCAATAAGCGAGCTGGAACCACGGATATTTTTTTCTACAACAATATCGCTTTTTTGCTACAACCGGCGTAGCTATTTTCTACAATCGGCGGTTGTGTAGTTTGATGGCTGGTGACGACAAATGGATGCAGCCGGAGAGACCAGGAAGCTGCAACTGTATTGTGGAAGGTACGACCGGCAACAAAAATGCTTCAGCGGGTGGACTGACATGTTGCATCCAACGATGGTGAACTTGTGGTCGGCGACGGCAGGCGGTTTCAACCTACGACCAGGAAGCTGCAACTGTATTGTGGAAGCTACGACCGGCAACAAAAATGCTTCAGCGGGTGGACTGACATGTTGCATCCAACGACGGTGAACTTGTGGTCGGTGACGGCAGGCGGTTTCAACCTACGACCAGGAAGCTGCAAACGGCAGATGTAAATGATACAACTGTACATGTACGAAGCTATATCCATGTTATCCAGAGCTGCAACCCTATTTGGGGTTGGTACAAACCGTTGCTTTTGCTACACCCGTCGTTGTTTTTGCTACAACTAGCGAAGTTTTTTGCTACATCAATTCAAAGGCATTGACTCGTGCCACCGTTCGTGCAATCCCGTGCAACAAGCGTTGATGGCCAAGGCGGCGGTGGCGCATCGAGTGCCGCAACCATGGAGCTTTGACGATTGGAGTTGCAACCAGTTGACGACGGGAGTTTGCAACCTGTTGGCGGTGGATCTTCAACCGGAATTGACGAGTGGCGGAAGGTTTTTCGATGAGCAACAGAGGGGCGGCGTTGCGAGGCGTCGCGGTGCGAGCAGCCAGTCGCCGCTGCCCTCACCGGAGCAGCACACGGGGAGGCGGAGTTGCACGCTACAGAGACGATGAGGGATTCCCCCTGTGTACGTGAGGTTGAAGAAGACGAAGTGATGATCAGACAGTTCTGCGTGGTCGAATCAAACGTCTGCTAGCCTACCGGCCGAAACTTTGGCCGGCCGGCCAGCCCGCGCCTAGCACTCTCACTAAATATATTTGGTTATCAAAGTAGTACAATATGTACTATTCGAAGTTAATAAGTAAACATGACTATTACAATGCAGATTAACTTTCCATGTCATCAAGATGTGTGCCATGCCATTAGGACCACACCACTGAGCGACAGTTCCTTTATTAATCCTGGAGGACACTTTAAGCACCATCATGAATTAGTGTGTTATTTGGGACCGCAAGGTTTATGAGTCACTAGTATAGTTTTCAATATCACTCACATAGCTTGGGTATCCTGTTAACAAAGCCAGTGCATAGCTTAATTCTTTTTCCTTTTCTTTTTTGCGGGGAGTACATAGCTTAATTCAGCAATAGTACAAAGCATGTGGCTGAAAAGATGAGTAGGACGACCCAACGAGGTGATAGAAAGTATCATGATCATCATCATTGCATGGCGGCCATGGTCATGCACAAAACTAGCATGCTAAATTATTTTTCTACACGTGAACTTTTACTAAGACAGCCATAAAAGATTCTTTTTTCGAAAAGAACCATAAAAATAATTAGGAGATAATATATACCTTGGACGACAACGTAACGCCACGTGTGACACTGCACCAACCATGCATTAAGTTTATATTAAGTACCCCCTGCCTTTTAGGGGACAAATAAAATGGCCCTTTCAGATGGAAAACCCTGGGCTGTCATTGGTGAGAGGATGGCGTAGCAGGGCTTGTCGGGGCAAAGGAGGGACGGAAAGAAACTGTAAAAATCTAATGCTCGACCAGTGGACATGATCATAGCACTATGATAATCAAAGGTAACACTAGCAGGGAAGAAAGTGGCCTGACCAATGTGGGTAGCTGCTAGTAAGAGCATTGTACACAACACTTATCTCAACTTGCTTCTGTACCAAATGTCATGTCTTGGCGCTTTAGGTAGGCTACTGATTGCCCCTCTCACACACGACATAAAAAAAAGAAACGCAACGAAAAGAACAACAAAACAAAAAATAAATAAACAACAAAAAAAAACACAAAAAAAAAAACCAAAAAACAAAAAGAGGAAACAAACAAAAAAAAAAAAAACAAAAACACAAAAAAAAAAAGAAAAAGAAAAAAAAAAAAAAACAAAAAAAAATAAAAAAATAAAAAAACACAAAAAAAGAAAAAAAAAAAAAAAAAAGAAAAAAAAGAAAAACAAATAAAAAAAAGAAACAGAAAGAAAGAGGAAAAAAAGAAAGAAAAAAAAAAAAGAAACAATACACAACAAAAAATACCCCAAAACACAAAAAAAAAAACAAAAAACAATAAAAAAAGGGAACAACGAAAAAAAAAAAAACAAAAAAAACAAAAAAACAAAAAAAAAAAACAAAAAAAAAAAAAAAAAAAAAAAAAAAAATCAAACACAAACAAACAAAAAAAAAAAACAAAAAAAAAAAAAAGCAAAAACAAAAAACCCCAAACAACAAAAACAACCCCACCACCCCCCCCCCCCCACCCACCCCCCCCCCCCCCCCCCCCCCCACCCCCCCAACCCCACCCCCCACAACCCCCCCCCCCCCCCCCCCCATCCCCCCCCCCCAACCCCCCCCCACCCCACCCCCCCCCCCCCCCCCCCCCCCCCCCCCCCCCCCCCCCCCCCCCCCCCCCCCCCTCCCGAAACACACACGCACACATCAAAAGCTCAAACAAGCACATATCATCATTATTATTTTGAAAAAGATGGTCAATGTTCCATTAGTCGAGATTCAAGGGAATTTTGGTTTGTTCCCCGTTGAGAAGGGGTGGTGCGTAGGGGTTGGTCTACGGCTTTGATAAGTCGCCACTGCACTACATGTGTCATGAGCTGCGGCAAAGTCACAGAACGAGAAGGCGGCCTTCACAAAATGTTCTTTGCACTTGAGTAGTGCCCAATCATGAAGACATAACCCACTTTCTCCAAGAGGCTAGGGAGCTAGCTGGCAAGTTAGTACAAACTTTGCACAGTGCATGCATGCATCTAACCAAACCAGTTATGCAAGTCCTTGAGGCCAGTGGGCTCCATTGGCAATAGGGCTCACAAGCCCCTCTGTTAACTACCATTTGTTCGTGTCAAAGTGCTTGCTGCTTCTGCAAAGTTCTGTACAAAACTACGGGTATTCTTCCATCAAGTTTACAAACTGCACCTCAAAAAACAAAGTTATAAACATGACTCTCTTACTGTTCCATCCATGCAGCTCGACGGAGACTCCCGTGTCGTAGGTTGTTATTTCATGCATGCACGTGTGTCAAGTCCCGGAAAGCCCGGCTATTCTGGCTCCTAGATGCTTGGGCGCTCGTGCAACACACTCGACGACCGGAATCGCACAACAGAGCACGAAACCATTTCTTTTCATTTCTTGCTACGACTACACGTGACCATTTCTTTTTTTTTCTTTGCGGGGGTACACGTGACCATTTCGAAGCTGAAACTTTTGGTATGCACGCATGCTGGTTCGTCGTCGACACAGATTCACACACCAAAACACTGCCCCTCTCTACACACGCTCGCAGGTCATTTTCATGGACTCCAATGCTCCAACCAATATGGACAAAGGATCTACGTGCCCAACTACCCACTCCATCATCCGACAAGTGTCACGCGCGGCGCAGCGTTCAACAAAGAGAAAAAGGGTTTTGCACGCGCGGGCGATGGAATGGACCCATGCATGACAAACCCGGGCAACCCGTCCGTGTGGCGGCAACGAAAAACGGTGCATATCCGTTGCTTGGATAAAAAAGGACGGTGGAACGTTGCATGCAACATGTAGCTCCTTTCACCATTTTTTAAGCTTCGCTTTTGATCGCTTTGGAGTTTGCGATCGAGCCGGCCGGTAAGCTAGCTAAAGGATGAGGCTCGTAGCAGACCGACCAACAGTGCCGTGATTGGGATAAGCTAAGCTAAGCTTGAGCTGGTCGTTAGGGCATCGATGCGCCGGACTTTTGCCGTTTTGGCAACTTTGGAGTACTGACGTGTTGTGTTGTGATGAGCTCTAGGAGCTGGGAGGTTCGTGATGAGGTCTTTGCTTTGGGCTGTCCGTGCTTTGTTTAACATGTGTGCATCCACCCGCTTTCGGTTCCTTTGTCCTAAATGGAAACCCCCGTGTTCCAAGGGATCCCTGATGGAAAAGATCGAAAACTTAGTAACGGCACTGAGAAAGTCTAGTATATAGCCCGGTAGGTGAGGGTTGTGGATGCTTATGAACTTATAATGTGCATACGTGAAGGTCAAAAAGTTATCTTATGTTGTCGACCCACGGTGGACATGCACAATAGCTTGCCAGCCAACACTTGTCCGAACCGCCAAGCAGAAGAAAATAAAACACAAATCACAGGGGATACTAGATTTTAACCCTAACCTGCTTGCTTGTGTAACGAGGTGAACGACACGCCCTCTATTATGCTTACGGAAAATTGTACTACTTCCATTTCAAAATATATGACGTTTGGTAGACTAAACTAGCCTACCAAAACATCATATATTTTGGAACGGAGGTAGTAACACACAACGTGTAAGTGTGCTTCGAGGTGTTTTGTGTTTATTATCTGAGGTAGTGCATTTTTCTGTTAGGGCAAACCGGCAAAGTATAGCTTTTTTTAGGGGGAGCAAAGTACAGCTTAAAGGACCTGCCGTGTAGGGCGCCTAGCTAGATCTTGTACTAATCCATCGTTGCCACCCTTAATAATACAGTATCTTGTCGTGTGGGAGGTGAGGAAAAGATCGAGGGACAACGATACAGTCGGTCACACACGATTAGATCTAGCAACAAAGTTTGGTTCAAGTTCCCAAACCTATCAGGGCAAAAAAGATATAGGATCAGTTTAATTATGAGTGTTTTTGAAGCTTCCAGCATGTAACAACGATTTGAGTTGTTATGCGTGTTGTTAATAATACTAGTTTTCTAATGCAAGTAAAGTATTATGCGTGTCAATAAAGATCTTTGTGCACCTTATAAATTAAAATATACTCGTTCCTGTTCCTGAATGGATCAAAGTTGAGTCTGAGTCAGATCCACCCGAGACCTGTTGTACATTAGCTATATAGATGTACTATTTTGGTTTGGGGCCTAGTACTAGTTAGAAATTGATTAGTGTCCCGTACGTGTGGGTTTTTGGGAAAGAAATCTTCAGCAAGGGCTGCACTTTGGTAAATCCGCATGCATGGCGTGAAAAGGAGCTTTACCAGTATTGCACGTCTAGAGTTGCCGTGAATGTTCAAAAACTAGCAGACATTGTGATTGCATGTGCATGGTCAATATTGCACACTCGTCGTCATCGGATAGTAACAAACACCCGACAAATCTAGAGCACGAATTATTGAGCATGCTCCAGGTATTTGATGGTCATCAGACATCGAGCAGACGAGCAGCGCACGTACATTCCATCGGGAATATGGGTCTCGATGTTCTTGCACAATGCACTTTACGTTCTTTTACGGTCTAAGAGGTTGGTCAAAGCGAATGCAGAAAGGTGAGAGCAAGAGGGAACGGTGGTCGACGTGGCATAATTGTAGTAGGTGGACCGAGTCCCACAAGCAGACCATGCAAGCACGCCAATGGAGAAAAGAATCTTGCTTGAAGTAGCATTGCACACACACCGACCAATGGAGCAAGCAATAGTGGCCGTTTCAAACAGTCCTTGGACCAGTCCACTCACGGGAGAGATCAGATGGGCAGATGGCAATGGCGAGCCGTTGAAAAAGATGGTCAATGTCCCATTAGTCGAGATTCAAGGGAATTTTGGTTTTGTTCCCCGTTGAGAAGGGGTGGTGCGTAGGGGTTGGTCTACGGCTTTGATAAGGTCGCCACTGCACTACATGTGTTCATGAGCTTAGCGACAAAGTCACAGTAACGAGAAGGCGGCCTTCACAAAATGTTCTTTGCACTTGAGTAGTGCCCAATCATGAAGACATAAACCCACTTTTCTCCAAGAGGCTAGGGAGCTAGCTGGCAAGTTAGTACAAACTTTGCACAGCTGCATGCATGCATCTAACCAAACCAGTTATGCAAGTCCTTGAGGCCAGTGGGCTCCATTTGGCAATAGGGCTCACAGCCCACCTCTGTTAACTACCATTTGTTCGTGTTCAAATGTCTTGCTGCTTCCTGCAAAGTTCTGTACAAAACTACGGGTATTCTTCCATTCAAGTTTACAAACATGCACCTCAAAAAACAAAGTTTATAAACATGACTCTCTCTTACTTGTTCCATCCATGCAGCTCGACAGGAGACTCCCGTGTCGTGTATGTTTGTTATTTCATGCATGCACGTGTGTCAAGTCCCGGAAAAGCCCGGCTATTCTGGCTCCTAGATGCTTGGGCGCTCGTGCAACACACTCGACACGTCGGAATCGCACAACAGAGCACGAAACCATTTCTTTTCATTTCTTGCTACGACTACACGTGACCATTTCTTTTTTTTTTCTTTGCGGGGGTACACGTGACCATTTCGAAGCTGAAACTTTCTTGGATATGCACGCATGCCTGGTTCGTCGTCGACACAGATTCACACACCAACAACACTGCCCCTCTCTACACACGCTCGCAGGTCATTTTCATGGACTCCAATGCTCCAACCAATATGGACAAAGGATCTACGTGCCCAACTACCCACTCCATCATCCAGACAAGTGTCACGCGCGGCGCAGCGTTTCAACAAAGAGAAAAAGGGTTTTGCACGCGCGGGCGATGGACTGGACCCATGCATTGACAAACCCGGGCAACCCGTCCGTGTGGCGGCACCGAAAAACGGTGCATATCCGTTGCTTGGATAAAAAGGACGGTGGAACGTTGCATGCAACATGTAGCTCCTTTCACCATTTTTCTAAGCTTCGCTTTTGATCGCTTTGGAGTTTGCGATCGAGCCCGGCCGGCTAAGCTAGCTAAAGGATGACCGGCTCGTAGCAGACCGACCAACAGTGCCGTGATTGGGATAAGCTAAGCTAAGCTTGAGCTGGTCGTGTAGGGCATCGATGCGCCGGACTTTTTGCCGTTTTTGGCAACTTTGGAGTACTGACGTGTTGTTGTTGGTGATCGAGCTCTAGGAGCTGGGAGGTTCGTGATGAGGTCTTTGCTCTTCGGGCTGTCCGTGCTTTGTTTAACATGTGTGCATCCACCCGCTTTCGGTTCCTTTGTCCTAAATGGAAACCCCCGTGTTCCAAGGGATCCATGATGGAAAAGATCGAAAACTTAGTAACGGCACTGAGAAAGTCTAGTATATAGCCCGGTAGGTGAGGGTTTAGTGGATGCTTATGAACTTATAATGTGCATACGTGAAGGTCAAATCATGTTATCTTATGTTGTCGACCCACGGTGACATGCACAATAGCTTGCCAGCCAACACTTGTCCGAACCCGCAAGCAGAAGAAAAATAAAACACAAAATCACAGGGGATACTAGATTTTAACCCTAACCTGCTTGCTTGTGTAACGAGTGAACGACACGCCCTCTATTTATGCTTACGGAAAATTGTACTACTTCCATTTCAAAATATATGACGTTTGGTAGACTAAACTAGCCTACCAAAACATCATATATTTTGGAACGGAGGTAGTAACACACAACGTGTAAAGTGTGCTTCGAGGTGTTTTTGTGTTTATTATCTGAGGTAGTGCATTTTTCTGTTAGGGCAAACCGGCAAAGTATAGCTTTTTTTAGGGGAGCAAAGTACAGCTTAAAGGACCTGCAGTGTAGGGCGCCTAGCTAGATCTTGTACTAATCCATCGTTGCACCCTTAATAATACAGTATCTTGTCGTGTGGGAGTGAGGAAAAGACTGAGGGACAACGATACAGTCGGTCACCACGATAAGATTCATGCAACAAAGTTTGGTTCAAGTTCCCAAACCTATCAGGGCAAAAAAGATATAGGATCAGTTTAATTATGAGTGTTTTTGAAGCTTACCAGCATGTAACAATCGATTTTGAGTTGTTATGCGTGTTGTTAATCATACTCTAGTTTTCTAATGCAAGTAAAGTATTATGCGTGTCAATAAAGATTCTTTGTGCACCTTATAAATTAATATATATACTCGTTCCTGTTCCTGAATGGATCAAAGTTGAGTCTGAGTCAGATCCACCCGAGACCTGTCTGTACATTAGCTTAATATAGATGTACTATATTTGGTTTGGGGCCTAGTACTAGCTTAGAAATTGATTAGTGTCCCGTACGTGTGGGTTTTCTGGGAAAGAAATCTTCAGCAAGGGCTGCACTTTGGTAAATCTCGCATGCATGGCGTGAAAAGGAGCTTTACCAGTATTGCACGTCTAGATGTGCCGTGAATGTTCAAAAACTAGCAGACATTGTGATCTGCATGTGCATGGTCAATATTGCACACTCGTCGTCATCGGATAGTAACAAACACCCGACAAATCTAGAGCACGAATCTATTGAGCATGCTCCAGGTATTTGACTGGTCATCAGACATCGAGCAGACGAGCAGCGCACGTACATTCCATCGGGAATCATGGGTCTCGATGTTCTTGCACAATGCACTTTACGTTCTTTTACGGTCTAAGAGGTTGGTCAAAGCCGAATGCAGAAAGGTGAGAGCAAGAGGGAACGGTGGTCGATCGATGGCATAGTATGTAGTAGGTGACCGAGTCCCACAAGCTAGACCATGCATGCACCGCCAATGGGAGAAAAGAATCTCTGCTTGAAGTAGCATTGCAACCGACCCGACCAATGGAGCAAGCAATAGTGGCCGTTTCAAACTAGTCCTTGGACCAGTCCACTCACCGGGAGAGATCAAGATGGGCAGATGGCAATGGCGAGCCGGTGACAGGAGGCGGACGCAAAAGGCGAGAGTAGTCTGTTCGCTTTTCCGACGAGGTGTGGATCGGCCAACCACGTCGTCGCTGACCGGCCGTCGGGGTTTGGGTGCGCGCGAGTCGGCGTCAGCGAGCCGGCCGACAGTGGCTCGACGCGGCCCTGGACAGCGCCGCGACGGTTGCCCGGGGTCAAGACGTGCCGCACTGACTGTTCTCCTCGGCTTAGACCATGCGTCCGAGGAGACATGCCCCGAAAGCTACCGACGGCGGTGCTCGATCCTGTGCAGCCCGTCCGTCGCCGTTCTGATGTCACTGAAGGGACCTATGCAGATCGCGGAGATCGCGGAAGTAAAGCGGGCGCGACAGTGCGACGCTGACATGGATGCCGCCCGTGAGACGGCGTGAGTATTTGACCGGGTCCAGGCGCGAGACATACGGAGAAGAAGATCTCGCCAAGCGCAGCGCAGCACGCACGCATGCATGGTGCGTGGGTGTGCAACGTCGCGCGCCGAGGCGAGGCGAGGAGAACCGTGCGGGCACAGCACGGCGCCGGGGAGCGCACCGTCCCGGCAAGCAACGCAACCACCAGCCAGCATCTTGACCGATCCACCCACCCGCGGCGGGGTTGGATGGGAGGGCGACAGCCAGCCCGCGCGGCCCCGTCATGAGACCGACGCACGCACATCGCGCGCGGCGTCACATACTGATGTTACCGGCCGTGGCTGTCACGCAGGCCGGACGCCGGAGCACGTTGCGATTGGCGAGCCAGAGAGCCGGGTCGCCGGCGGCGCGGCCGTTGCGTGCGTACGTCGCGCGGCGCGTACTCCCGTGGTCAGCTGAGCTGAGCTCTGCACTGCACCGACTCAGGAGGACCTGTGGGCGCAACCGCCATCTCGTTCAGATTTGTGTGTACACACGCGCTGACGCGCGCACCTGCGATGCACCACACTAACCCACTCGGCTTCGAGCCAGTGCTTGAACGCTCCCAGCTTTGGTTTCACACAAGTGTGAACGTCTTGTCGTGCGTTGGTCGTGTGGCTTGCGTCGCCGGGTCTTCCTTTGCAGCAGCTCCCAACCGACCGCATTACATATTTACATGTACACTATTTTTTGCGCGTCACCAATGATGAAGATGATGACGTATATGTAAGCGTGCAGTTCGTTTTCATACATAGGTAATGCACCGAATAAGTAAATTTACCGGTGGCGGGATGTACCGGTGGGCTATCCACCATCCATCAGTTTTCTCAAGATGTGTGTTGTTGACTGGGTATAAACTTGTAAATTGATTCCTTCTACTGTACTCGGTGAATACAACTGACAAGACTGACATTGCTTATCTTTTCAGCCTTTTTACAGAGGAGAGAGAGTTAGAGTGGAGACGAACGACGCATGCACGCAGTCTTTGTTCCCATACATTTCACATGGATTAATTTTCAGCATCATATTTTTCAATACTTGATATGTTTTGAACCAAATGTTCATTTTTGAAACTTTTTATATATTCAAATATTTGGTGACAAGGCCTTCAAAACAAGATCAATCTTGGATATATTTGAACTACTTTTTATTTTACATATTTCAATTATCTTTCAAATAACTTTCATAAAACATAAGAATGTTTCGGTATTTCATAAAAAATATTTCAATTTTTGAACTAATTTCAACAAACTAATTTGAATATTTTTGAATAATTAATATTTCCAAACTGTTTCACTCATTTCAGAATATAATTTCAGCCGTTTCAAAATAGTATTTCACAAAATTTGAATAGCACGCGCCGATTTGAAAAACTAATTTCACTCATTACAAACTATATCTCAAAAACTAATTCCACTTCTTATTTACGAAAAGAAATTGAAACGTATTTCACTCAGCAGAAAAATTAGTTTCGAACATTGAAAAAAGCCGTTTCACACCAAAAAGATATATTTCACTTTTTTGAAACAACTTATTTCACTCATTTCAGAAAACACATTACACTAGCTCAATTGAAATACTATATTTCACTTGTTTCAGAAAACCGATTACAAAATATATCTCATTACAAAATATATCTCAAAGAATATTTTTTGAAGAAAAGCATTTCACTGAATGGAGAACAGTTTTTACTCCTTACAATATATCTAAAAAATACTTTTACTGTTTCACTCATTTCAAAAAATATAATTCCACTCATTCCAAAATCAGTATTTCACTAGTTTGAAAAAATACATTTCACTGATTTGAAAAACCGATTCACTCTTTACAAAGAAAATCTCTAATACTAATTTCACTTCGTATTTATGAAATATCTTGAAACGTATTTCCAAAACCTATTTCACACAATTCAAAAAGTTATGAATTGAAAAAACAATTTCACTCGCTTCATGAAACAGATTTCGCTCATTTATAAAAATACAATTTCACTTATTTCAAAACATTTTCAAACGAGTGAAATACGTGAATCTCGTTTCAAAAAATATATCCAATATTGGTCTTGTTTTAAAGGTCTTGTTGTCAGAATTTCAAATATGTATAAAATTTGAAAAATGGAGTTTCGGTTAAAAAGTTATATATCATCTAAATTTTCGAAGCCAAATAGAATAAACAGGTGGGGATAAATCACATGCCGCATGCTACTCTCTGTCTCTCCTTCTGACATAAAGTGGTGTTGTGGGGCATAGACAAGACAGGCTGACTTGACATAATGAGAGAGATACAAAGGGAAGCCTGAGGAAATACATGTGAAAAGAAGCACGTACACACGCATCTAAAAGCAAACGAGTGGTGGATGCTCCACCGGTACATACCGGTTCCGGTAAAAGAGACTTTGCGGGTAATGCACGGGCAGATGGCAGGGGTATGAACAAGACGCACTGGGAAACAAAGCACGCTGGGATTTTCATTTTTATTTTTACTAGAAAAAATGGCCTTGCGTTGTAACGGTGAAAAAACTATCATATGCCTCTAGCCCATAATACATAAACCGATGAAGCCTTTGGTGGCTAGTCCTCTTTGCGGACATGAGATGTAAAGAAAAAGAAGAAAACGAAGTGAGCAGAGAAACATAACAAATTACATATCATGTGAACATTTAATTATTTAATCAATCACTTTTTTCATGTATGTATGCCTCATATTGTTCTTCTGCTGCAACGGCTATTGTTAAATAAATTCAAAGATTTAGATGGAAAAAACACCAGATTCTGAGTCCTACTCTTCGTATGTCCGTGACGGCCTGATGGGTGCCAGTGGATCAAGCGAGAAGGGCTTCTGCCCATCGGCACGGACTTTGGCGAAGGCCCTGACCACTGGTGCAGAGACGTCTTATACAAATGGTTTTAACCCCCTTTCCGCGACAGAGTTTTAAACCGTCGCCTTATCAGTGTGTGCGATAGAGGGGGTCCTTCCCACATGACCCAAAAACCGTCGGGGATAGGTCCTCCGGTCACACACAGTGAATCCCAGAAAAACGTTTCCGCATGTATCTATATGACACATGATTTTTTATGTGTAAACGTTTGTGCAAGGTGGCCGAACGCAAACAGTTCTCTGGCCGAAGTCGTGTGTGATTCTTCATTGATCCAACATGCCTACTTTCTAGAAATCGTGTGGGTTGTTTGAGTTCATCGCCCACGGTGTTGTCTGAGAAACCGTCTGCAATAGAAAACCCCAATAAGCAGACTAATTGGTCTATTATTGATATTTCATTTAGTAATCAAATTGACATTTCTCATAAAACACACCTTATATTTCATATCCCTATTACGGCAACCAGGATTCATAATTGAATTACATCATATAGCTTCAGCACTCAGTTACACCATATAGGCATATAGCTAGCTACGCCATTACACAACAGCATCAAGTTTCACATGCAACATCGAAAACAGTTGAGAAGTAGCATCACACACGGTAAATAGACAGATGAATCTCATCTGGGAAACTGCAGAAGCGGAAGGCAAATATTGAGCCTTCAGTAATATTGAATGTCCTTGCAACTTTAGGCCAGTGGCTATGGATAATTGCCTGCCCAACCTTCGTCCTCTTGAGAAAGACTTCAATATTGTACCGTGGGTGTTGAATGAATACCTTCCTCGCCTCTTGACCATGCAGGTGGTTTGAGAGGTAATCATCGGTGAACTGCTTTGGAAAGGACTGAAAACAAGATATGCATAAATAGTTGTTCTAAATTTTGAAATGACACAAAGGGAAAAAACAAGGGAAAAGAGTTAGTACTATCCTATAGTTGACTGATGTCTTCTTCATTATGCAAACAAAGATCTTCCTGTTATTCGTCGCAAGTTTCTTTATCCTAACAATCTTTCTGAGTTTCTTGACTTGACTGATATTCATGGACATCTCATTTCCCCATATGCAAAATGGGTCGAACAGTGGGCCTAAACCTCTGACAGCAGGACCTACATGTGCAAGACCAAATTGTTAAAAACCTAAATATTAGAATGATTCCTGCAACTGCACAATAATGTGCTATTAGCCAAAGGACCATGCATGTGCAAACCTCGATGGTAAACCTCATTGCCTCCCATTATTTCCCTGCAACAGATATAAGGCAGATCTTGATCAGGTTATCTGAGAGTTGGCATACTATCAGTAGAATATGTTAATGAAAAATAGACAAATTGCAGATCCAACAGATTAACTCGACCTAGACCAACCTCATGCCAAAGGCGATGAGGCAAATCACAGAGCAACCAAGCTGCCACACACCAACGCCGAAGACCTCTACAACACTACGAAGACCGAAGGATAACACAGACCTTGCTAAACAACTTGAAAATAGAGTAATAGTATATGTTTCTCGTGTATTTAGTACAGCCAAAATTGATTTATTTCTCACATGCATAACAATGCAAAAATGTACCCACAACAAATGAACATCAGATTGCATAATTGAACCAAACAGTTAACTGGACAGTGGAACAAATGAACCAAATAGTTAATTGAGCACCACATTGCAGAATAGAACATATACTAGAAGATAAGATAGTTAACCAAACCAATAATGCTTGATAACTACTAGGAAATATAGTAATTGTTGGACCAAACTGTTAACTGAACATTACATTTCAGAAGATCAGATTGCATATTAACATTTACAGAGGACAATTCACTAGAAGGCACTGGCGGTGGCCTCGAGAAAATACCACAAACTGTATTTTAAAGTAGCCAACCGCATGGCGGCGTCGACGGTGGCCTCGAAGACGAGGTGCTCCTCCAAGATCTGGCGGTCGGCACGCATGGCAGCCATCGCGACCTCATCCGTGCATGCGAACGCGATTTGCTGCTCCGCTGCCAGATGCTCCTGAGCTCCTCGCTATACTGCGTGCAAAATGGCTGTGGGCGGCGCTTATTTGGAGGACGGGGCAGTGATTTGGACGTAAGGTGTCGCGCCGTTGGTCGGGGCATGTGGGATGGAGAAGGAGGAGGAAGATGGGGATGGGGTGTGGATTACTTGCCTATATCGACGAGGCCGCGGAGCAAGAAGAAGGGTCGCCGGCGAGGAGACGACGCTCCAAGTAAGCAGTGAAGGTTTGAACTTGGAAATGAAGGAGGAACAGTGGAAATGTGGCTTTTGGTCAGGGGGAGGGGGCGGGGAGCTAGATATTTCCGCGGTTGCCGAAATTTTTTGCTCGGTGCCGCGAGAAACTGGCGCGAAGTTTGGTTGAAGCGTGGGCGGTGGAGTGTAGACGACGAAGCTTCCGGCGTAAGCCATACAAGAGGGTGCACCAAGATATTTTATATCGCATCGCACATGGTTCTTGCTAGTAAACTATGTGTGGTGTACCTGATTTTTTTTATTTTGATTTGAAAGACAAAATGGTGTTACGAAGGGAAAGGATGGTGTTTGAATTGCTAGAACATTTATCTACAGTGAACATGCAACTATATGAGTGTCGTGTTAAAATTTGGAATTATTCAGGGTTTGTTCGACTTTTTCTATACATTAATTGAGTTTCTAGGCATTTAATGTGCATAAATTCAAATTTGAACTACAAGCACATGCTCAGTGCACCGAAATGAGTTGAAAAATCATATATGTGTCCTTGGGTCACTGTTTAGGTCCCATGCAGGAAATGAGAATGAATTTCAAACACCTCGGCATCGTGGCTCGGCCGGAAACATCGAGATACTTGGTTTTTAAATTCCTGTGAATCTAAAAATTGCCTGAAAATCACGAAACTTGACATGGTATCATGAAATGGCACCAACATGTTGTGGTAAAAAATTTGTCCGATTTGGGACGGATTTTGGTGTAAGCTTCTTACAAAGCAGAGCTTCTCTCAAGAAGCCTCATGGTTCCGAGAGGGGACGTGTCACCTCTGTGTGCGAAACGACATAGACCGCCTCTTTCCGCCTTGATTTTTTTTACAGAGGCAACATAGACCAATAGGAGTATCGCGATAATTTTTGGAATTAATCCGGGATCGTCTGGCCTTTTTATACATTGATTGAGTTTTATAGGCATTTAATGTGCATAATTCAAATTTGAACTACATGCACATGCTCCAATGCACCAAAGCTGGTTGAAAAATCATATGTGTGTCCTTGAGTGAATGTTAGGTCCCATGCAAGAAATGGGAATGAATTTCAAACATCTGGGCGTCGTGGCTCCGCCGGAAATATTGAGAAACTTGGTTTTTAAATTCCTGTAAATCCAAAACTCGCGTGAAAATCATGAAACTTGGCATGGTGTCATGACATGGCACCAACATGTTGTGGTGAAAATTTTATCCAATTTGGGACAAGTTTTGGTATAAGCTTCTTGCAAGCCGAAGCTTCTCTCAAGAAGGCTCGTGGTTCCAAGAGGGAACCTGTCACCTCTGTGTGTGAAACGACATACGCTACCTCTTTCCACATTGATTTTTTTACAAAGGCAACATAGACCAATAGGAGTTCTGTGCTAAATTTTGTAATTATTCAGGATTCGTTTTGCCTTTTTTATACACTATTTGAGGTTTCTAGGCATTTAATGTGCATAATTCAAATTTGAGCTACATACACATGCTCCAGTGCGCCAAGATGGGTTGAAAAATCATATATTGTCTTGGGTGAATGTTTAGGTCCCATGCAAGAAATGGGAATGGATTTCAAACATCTGGGCATCGTGGCTCGGCCGAAAACATTGAGAAACTTGGTTTTTAAATTCCTGTAAATCCAAAACTTGCCTGAAAATCACGAAACTCAGCATGTTGCCTTCACATGGCACCAACTTGCTGTGGTAAAAAAAATTGTCCGATTTGCGAAGGCGCACACATTAACAACCAACAAAGTCATTTTGGAACAAGAGCTGCCACGTTACAATCTGAAACACAAGTATTATTGAAACCGTGGGCGTTCTACTAACCATTGACGTGTCGCCATGCGTCCCCTTTTTTTACTGGCTAGGAGGTGCCGTGCGGAGTAGCTATTTGTGTATGGGAGGCGAGCCCTTTGACGTCCATCCGCCACCCACCTCTCTCCCAACTTCTCCATTAATGGAGCTTGAGCCCCTATTTTATGGTGTGGTTATGTCTCACTCGACTGAGATTCAAGAGAGAAAAAGGAAATCTGAAAAGAAAACTTTGCACGGATCTTGATGAAACATCTGACGGACATATATAGCATCGACTGAGACTTATAGCAAGACTGATATAAATATAATGACGATGGCAGTGGATAATAATTTTCTTAATATTTAGGAAGATAATTAAAAATGCCACATGCGGCAATGCCCAAAATACACAAGGGTAAAAGAAGAAGGAAGACGCACACAACGATCTGGATCGTTGCTCTCAACTTTCTTGATGCGTTGCTGCAGGGCGCGGAGACGAGTTCTCGCGACGAGCGGCGATGATCTCTTTCATGTCCTCAATATGCTGCTTGGAAGCATTCACGGATTCCTCCACTAGCCTTTCGTGCTCAATGCGGAGCATGGCATTCTCGTCCATAAGTTTCTTGACGATGGCGCTCATCCTCTTCAACAAGGCAGTGGTTTCCTCGTGCCGCTTTGCCCTTCTGGCGATCTTCGCCCTTAGCAGGTCGCACTCAGTGCGGAGCATCGCTTTATCCTCCCTTAGTCCCCGGATGATGCCGGTAGCATTATCAAACGAGGTATTCATCTCGTCCTGCAGCTTTGCCCAGCCAGAGATCCGATCCATCAGGTTATCGAGCATAGCGCGCATGCGCCTGTGAGAGTCCTCGCCTGCCCGCGAGACATTTTCCCAGGCCGCCGCGGCGCGGGAGGACCTCTCTGCTGCATCCGCGGAGCGGCGGGACATCTCTGCTACTTCTGTGGCGTGGCCGGACCAGTCTACTGCTTCGACGGTGCGACGGGACCTCTGTGCTGCTTCGGCGGCACGGCGGGACCTCTGTGCTGCTACGGCAGCGCAGCGGTACATGTCGGCTACTTTCGCGGCGAGGCAAGACGTCTCTCGTGCTTCCGCTTCCATGCTCGCCTCTCCCCGGTAGTAATTTCTCGACCCAGAACTCATGCGGGCCATGGCAGATGCAAGGGAACGACGATGAAAGACTTGTTTGTTTTTGTTGATGAGGAATTGAGGAGGAATGTGCAGTCATCTTGGAGTAGGTAGAATTTATAACCGAGTAATACACTGCTAAGTGGGAAACCGTTTAGGTTTTGATCGGTGTGAACATGTTTGCAATTAAATATAGCGTGGTAATTTGGAATGTGACGGGAAGCAAGCTGAAAATTTATTGACGGTTCTAGTTTCGAAGTGCTGCACGATTCTCGGATGGTGTAACATGGTGCTACTTATGAATTGCGTTGGGATTCCCCTGAAGAGGAGAAGATGATACAGTACATTAGAGATAAGTATTTCCCTCAGTTAAGAACCAAGGTTATCAATCCTGTAGGAGAACCAAGCAACATCTCGTTAGCAGCACCTGCACACAAATAACAAATCCTTGCAACCCAACGTGAACAAGGGGTTGTCAATTCCTCGACGGTTACGAGTAAAATTAAATTGTATGGTGTTTGATAGATAGATCGAACAAAAATACAAAATAAAAAAATAAAGTAAAAACGCAGCAAGGTATTTTTGGTTTTAATATATGATAAAAGATAGACCCGGGGGCCATAGTTTTCACTAGAGGCTTCTCTCTTGAAAATAGCATACGGTGGGTAAACAAATTACTGTTGGGCAATTGATAGAAGAGCAAATATTTATGATGATATGCAAGGCAATGATCATATATAAGCATCACGCTCGAGACAAGTGGACCGACTCCTGCCTGCATCTACTACTATTACTCCACACATCGACCGCTATCCAGCATGAATCTAGAGTATTAAGTTCATAAAGAACGGAGTAACGCCTTAAGCAAGATGACATGGTGTAGACAAGATAAACTCACGTATGAAATAAACTCCATCTTTTTACCCTTAATAGCAACGATACAATACGTGTCATGTCCCCTTCTGTCACTAGGATTGAGCACCGCAAGATCGAACGCATTACAAAGCACCTCTCCCATTGCAAGAAAAATCAATCTAGTTGGCCAAACCAAATCAATAAATCGGAGAGAAATACGAAACTATAGTAATCATGCATAAAAGAGTTCGGAGAAAACTCAAATAATATTCATGGATAGATCTGATCATAAACTCACAATTCATCGGATCCCAACAAGCACACCGCAAAAAGTGATTACATCAGATAGAACTCCAAGAACATCGAGGAGAACATTGTATTGAACATCAAATAGAGAGAAGAAGCCATCTAGCTACTAACTATGGACCCGTAGATCTGTGGTAAACTACTCACGCATCATCCGAAGGGCGGCAAGGATGATGTAGAGCCCCTCCGTGATCGAATCACCCTTCACCAGAGTGCCGAAAAAGGCCTCCAGATGGGATCTCTCGATAACAGGAACTTGCAGCGGTCGAAAATCATTTCGTGGACTCCTCTATTGGTTTCCCGACTTTAGAGAATTTATAGAGGCAGAGTTAGGTCAAACGGAGCTACATGGGCCCCATAAGCCACCAAGGCGTGCCCTACCCCCTGGGCGCGCCTTGGTGCCTCGTGGTCCACTGCTCCATATTCTCGTCCCCTCCCGAACCTTCCAGGTTCTCTTATGTCCAGAAAAAATCTCCAAAAAATTTCTTGGCATTTGGACTTTGTTTGGTACAGATATTCTGAAAAACCAAAAATAGGCACAAAAAAAAGAGCAACTGGCACTGGGCACTAAATTAATAGGTTAGTCCCAAAAAATGATATATAATTACTTGTAAGTGTTTATAAAACATCCAAGATTGATACTATAATAGCATGGAACAATAAAAAATTATAGATACGTTGGAGACGTATCAAGCATCCCCAAGCTTAATTCCTGCTTGTCCTCGAGTAGGTAATTGATAAAAATAGATTTTTTGATGTGGAATGCTACCTATCATATTCATCATATAACCTTTTTCTTTTGTAGCATAGACATCTGGACTTGAATAATTCAAAGCAATAGTCTATAATTTGACATGAAGACATAAATACTCAAGCATACTAACAAGCACCATGTATTTCAAAATATCAACGCTAAAGAAAGTTATCCCTAGCCCATTATGCTCAATCATTGATCAATTCATGAAACACACTCAACGTTAGTTACATCCAATGCACAAGTATGACAATAGTGCTCTCTAGTTGGTGCTTTGTAAGAGAAGATGGAGACTCAAAATAAAAATTGCATAAAAGTAAATAGATAGGCCCTTCGCAGAGGGAAGCAGAGATTTGCAGAGGTGCAAGAGCTCAAGGCTTAAATTATAGATAAAATTATTTTGAGAGGCATGCTTTTCTATCAATGAAAACGACCGAGAATTCCCAATATCTTCCATGGTAGACAAATTATAGGCGGTTCCCAAATAGAAAATAAAGTTTATTTCCTTTCCACCATTCTTTCACAATTCATGGCTAGCCGTTTCCACGGGTGCCTTCCATACCAACACTTTCTAAGGAATTTATTATTATCATCATATTAATATGTTTTTCATTTCGGGACTGGGCATCCCTATTACCTTCCACACTCTTGTGCAATGAAAAATGAATAAACACTCATCGTGAGAATAAAATACCTAGCATGGAAAATATTGGCCACCCCCTGCCGCTTCATGAGCGGTACGGGCACACAAACCCGAAATTTATTTTGAATTATTAGAGTTGGCACATACAAATTTACTTAGAACAGCATGGAAATACCGCATATATAGGTAGGTATGGTGGACTCATTTGGCACAACTTTGGGTTTAAGGAGTTGGATGCACAAGCAGCATTCCCGCTTAGTACAAATGAAGGCTAGCAAATAGATTGAGAAGCGACCAACCAAAAAATGATAACGGTCATAAACATGTGTTCAACATAACTAACACTGAATAATGCACCATAAGTAGGATATAACTTCATTGCATAACTATTGACTTTATGTGCATGCATAGGGAATCACAAACCTTAACTACAATATTCTTACTAAAGCACAATTACCCACTAACATGACTCACATATTATCATCTCCATATCGCAAAACTATTGCAAGGAAACAAACTTATCATATCCAATGATCTTTTCATGAAATTTTTATTATATCCCTCTTGAATATTCATCACTTTGGGACCAAACTCATATCTTGTGCAAATTACCATTACTATTATCAACTCTCAAAAAGATATAAGTGAAGAATGAGAGTGCAAATATTTATTTAAAATATAATCTTATCAACTCTCAAAATAATATAAGTTAAGCATGAGAGTTCATGTATTTCTTCAAAATATAGTCACCGTCGTGCTCAAAAGGATTTAAGTGAAGCACTAGAGCAACTGCCTAGCTCAAAAGATTTAAGTGAAGCACATAGAGTATTCTAGCAAATCATGATAAACGTGTGGCTCTCTCAAATAAGTGTGCTCATCAAAGATGATTGTGACAAACTAAAAAGCAACCAAAACAAAGACTCATATAATACACGACGCTCCAAGCAAAACTCATGATATGTGACGAATAAAAATATAGCTCCAAGTAAAATTGCCGATGGTTATTAGAAGAAAGAGGGTATGCCTTCCGAGGCATCCCCAAGCTTAGTTGCTTGGGAGTCCTTGAATATTACCTTGGGGTGCCTCGGGCCTCCCCAAGCTTAGGCTCTTGCCAGTCCTTATTCCTTCATCCATCGTGATCTCACCCAAAACTTGAAAATTTTAATCACACAAAACTCAACAAAACCTCGTGAGATCTGTTATTATAATAAAACAAATCACTACTTTAAGTATTGTTGCAAACCCATTCATATTTTATTTTTGCATTATACCTACTGTATTCTAACTTCTCCATGGCTTATACCCCCCGATACAATCCATAGTTTCATCCAAACAAGCAAAACAATGCATCAAAAATAGAATCTGTCAAAAACAGAACAGTCTGTAGCAATCTGAATATTTACTATACTTCTGTAACTCCAAAACTTCTGAAAAATTAGGAAAACTTAGGAAATTTGTATATCAATCATGTGTGAAAACTTCAGAATTTTTCCGCACTCCAGAAAATTTTAACAATTCTGGTACTAGACACAAAAGTTTCTGTTTTTGCACAGAATCAAAGCAACTACCATCCAAATCATCCCAAAGGATTTACTTGGAACAGACACTAATTAAGACATAAAAGCACAATCATAACAGTAGCATAATTTTGTGCACACAAGAAAACACAAAAATTAAGATAACTATTGGGTTGCCTCCCAACTAGCGCTATTGTTTTACGCCCCTAGCTAGGCATAATGCATAGTTTCAAGTGTTGTCCTCTTTGGTTTTAGTTCCATAAGTGGCCCTCATGATTGACTCATATGGTGGCTTAATTATAGCTGAAGGTAAGTGTTCCAAACCCTTCTTTAATGGAAACTTAAATTCTACAATCCCTTGTTTCATGTCAATAACGGCACCTATAGTTTGTAAGAACGGTCTACTAAGAATTATGGGGAAAGATGGATTGCAATAGATGTCAAGTACAATAAAATAAACGGGCACATAGTTCCTATTTGCGAGAATAAGAACATCATTAATTCTACCCAAAGGCTTTTTAATAGTAGAATCCGCCAAGTGCAAATTAAGAGAACATTCATCCATATTGGTAAAACCTAGCACATCACATAGAGATTTTGGAATTGTGGAAAAGCTAGCACCCAAATCACATAAAGCATTGCACTCATAATTTTTAACTTTAAATTTAATGGTACGTTTCCACTCATCATATAATTTTCTAGGAATTGAAATCTCTAGTTCTAGCTTTTCTTCTAAAGTTTTCATCATCGCTTCTACAATATGTTTAGTAAAAGCCTTATTTTGTTCATAAGCGTTGGGTGAATTTAGCATGGATTGTAACAAATAAATACATTCAGTCAAAGAACAACTATCATAGTTAAAGTCTTTGTAATCCAAGAGAGTGGGCACATTAGTAGTTAAAGTTTTTACCTCTCCAAACCCACTTTTATCAATTTTTTCATCAAGATTTTCACCCTACGAATTATGGGGATGCCTTCTAGCTAAAGTTGACTCTTCTTCAGTCCCCTTTTCATCAAGTTTTATATTGATAAACAAGGAATCAATAGATGAAACACCAATCATTTTAATATCCTCATCATTACTACGATAGAAATCAGGAGGACTCACTTTTTCTTAAAAAAATCTCGTTTAGCTCTTACCATAGCGGTTCCTTTCTTACTCTCATCCATGGAGACATATAAAGCTTTAATTGATTCTTTAATATCAATTTTGGGTGGCAAAATTTTAGTCTTAAGATTTTCCACATCATGAATAATTCTATCAATGCTCCTAGACATATCATCAAGTTTACTTTTTCTTCTATCGTAGTGTTAAAAACTTTTTGAGCATTAATAAATTCTTTAATATTACTTTCAAGATCAGAGGGCATCCTATTATTATTACAAGAATTACCATAGGAATTGCCATAATTATTAGAGGAATTTCCAGGAAACGGCCTAGGATTAAAATTACCTCTATAAGCATTACTATTAAAATTGTTTCGCGAGACAAAATTCACATCTACGGGATCATTATTTTGCTCAATAAAAGTAGAAAAAGACACATCATTAAGATCAATAGGAGTATTTTTACTAGCAACCAATTTCATAAGCGCATCAACTTTATCACTCAAAGTACTAATTTCTTCAACAGAATTCACTTTTTTACTAGTAAAAGCTCTTTCAGTATGCCATTGCGAATAATTTGCCATAATATTATCAATGAATTTAGTAGCTTCACCCAATGTAATATCCATAAAAGTACCACCCGCGGCGGAATCTATAAGATTTCCAGAAACAAAATTTAATCCCGCATAAAAAATTTGTTTGATCATCCACAAATTTAAACCATGAGTCGGGCTTCTTATCATCAATTTCATCCTTTCCCAAGATTGGGAACATGTTCATGATCAAGTTGCTTGAAATTCATAATTTGATTTTCGGGGAAGTAATTTTCGTGGGAGGAAAATACTTGGTAATAAAAGCATCTTTACACCTATCCCAAGAATCGATACTATTTGATGGCAAAGATGAAAACCAAATTTTTGCACGATCCCGCAATGAGAACGGGAATAATTTTAATTTCACAATATCATTATCCACATCTTTTTTCTTTTGCATAGCACACAATTCTATGAAAGTGTTAAGATGGGATGCAACATCTTCATTAGGACTACCGAAAAATTGTTCTTTCATAACAAGATATAACAAAGCGGCATTAATATCACAAGACTCCACACAAGTGGCGGGTGGAGAAATCGGAGTATAATAAAATCATTATTATTAGTATTGGAAAAATCACACAATTTTGTATTTTCTTGAGACATCGTGACTACGCAAACGAGATAACAAGCAAACAAAAGGCAAACAACCAAAAAGGCAAACGAAAAATATTTTTGTATTTTAGAAGTGGGGGAGATGAAAACGAGAGGCAAATGGCAAGTAATGTAAATGCAAGGAGATGAAAGTTTATGCGTAGGTACTTGATAGATGTTGATGATGTCTCCCCGGCAACGACGCCAGAAATTCTTACTGCTACTTGTGAACTACGTTGGGATTTCCCCGAAGAGAAGAGGATGATGTAGTACAGTAGAGATAAGTATTTCCCTCAGTTAAGAACCAAGGTTATCAATCCAGTAGGAGAACCAAGTAACACCTCATTAGCAGCACCTGCACACAAACAACAAATCCTTGGAACCCAACGCGAACAAGGGGTTGTCAATCCCTCCACGGTTACGAGCAAGATTAAATTGTATGGTGTTTGATAGATAGATCAGACAAAAATAAAAAATAAAATAAATAAAGTAAAAAAGTAGCATCGTGTTTTTGGTTTTAATATATGATAAAATATAGACCCGGGGCCATAGTTTTCACTAGAGGCTTCTCCCTTGAAAATAGCATACGGTGGGTAAACAAATTATTGTTGGGAAATTGATAGAATAGCAAAAAATTATAACAATATCCAAGGCAATGATCATATATAGGCATCACGTCCGAGACAAGTAGACCGACTCCTGCCTGCATCTACTACTATTACTCCACACATCGACTGCTATCCAGCATGCATCTAGAGTATTAAGTTCATAAAGAACGGAGTAACGCCTTAAGCAAGATGACATGATGTACAAAAGATAAACTCACGTATGAATAAACCCCATCTTTTTACCCTTAATAGAAATGATACAATATGTGTCATGTCCCCTTCTGCCACTGGGATTGAGCACCGCAAGATCGAACCCATTACAAAGCACCTCTCCCATTGCAAGAAAAATCAATCTAGTTGGCCAAACCAAATCAATAGATCGGAGAGAAATACGAAGCTATAGTAATCATGCATAAAAGAGTTCGGAGAAAACTCAAATAATATTCATGGATAGATCTGATCATAAACTCACAATTCATCAGATCCCAACAAACACACCGCAAAAAGTGATTACATCAGATAGAACTCCAAGAACATCGAGGAGAACATTCTATTGAAGATCAAATAGAGAGAAGAAGCCATCTAGCAACTAACTATGGACCCGTAGATCTATGGTAAACTACTCACGCATCATCGGAAGGGCGGCAAGAAAGATGTCGAGCCCCTCCGTGATCGAATCACCCTCCAGCAGAGTGTCGGAAAAGGCCTCCAGATGGGATCTCTCGAGAACAGGAACTTGCAGCGGCCAAAAATCATTTCGTGGACTCCTCTATTGGTTTCCCGACTTTAGAGAATTTATAGAGGCAGAGTTAGGTCAAACAGAGCTACATGGGCCCCACAAGCCACCAGGGCATGCCCTACCCCCTGGGTGTGCCCTGGTGCCTTGTGGGCCACTGCTCCATGTTCTCGCCCCCTCCTGAAGTTTCCAGGTTCTCTTATGTACAGAAAAAATCTCCAAAAAATTTCGTGGCATTTGGACTTTGTTTGGTACAGATATTCTGAAAAACCAAAAATAGGCAAAAAAACACAACTGGCACTGGGCACTAAATTAATAGGTTAGTTTCGAAAAATGATATATAATTACTTGTAAGTGTATATAAAACATCCAAGATTGATACTATAATAGCATGGAACATTCAAAAATTATAGATACGTTGGAGACGTATCAAGCATCCCCAAGCTTAATTCCTGCTCGTCCTCTAGTAGGTAATTGATAAAAATAGAATTTTTGATGTGGAATGCTACCTATCATATTCATCATATAACCTTTTCTTTTGTAGCATAGACATTTGGACTTGAATGATTCAGAGCAATAGTCTATAATTTGACATGAAGACAAATACTCAAGCATACTAACAAGCAACCATGTCTTTCAAAATATCAATGCTAAAGAAAGTTATCCCTAGCCCATTATGCTCAATCATTGATCAATTCATGAAACACACTCAACATTAGCTACATCCAATGCACAAGTATGATAATAGTGCTCTCTAGTTGGTGCTTTGCAAGAGAAGATGGATACTCAAACTAAAATTGCGTAAAAGTAAATAGATAGGCCCTTCGCAGAGGGAAGCAGAGATTTGCAGAGGTGCCAGAGCTCAAGGCTTAAATTATAGAGAAAATTATTTTGAGAGGCATGCTTTTCCTGTCAACGAAAATGACCAAGAATTCCCAATAGCTTCCATGGTAGACAAATTATAGGTGGTTCCCAAACTGAAAATAAAGTTTATTTCCTTTCCACCATTCTTTCACAATTCAAGGCTAGCCATCTCCACGGGAACCTTCCATACCAACACATTTCAAGGAATTTATTATTATCATCATATTAATATGTTTTTCATTTCGGCACTGGGCATCCCTATTACCTGCCACACTCTCGTGCAATGAAAAATGAATAAACACTCATCGTGAGAATAAAATACCTAGCATGGAAAATATTGGCCACCCCCTGCCGCTTCATGAGCGGTACGGGCACACAAAACCGAAATTTATTTTGAAATATTAGAGTTGCACATGCAAATTTACTTAGAACAGCATGGAAATACCGCATATAGGTAGGTATGGTGGACTCATTTGCCACAACTTTGGGTTTAAGGAGTTGGATGCACAAGCAGCATTCCCGCTTAGTACAAATGAAGGCTAGCAAATAGATTGAGAAGCGACCAACCAAAAAACAACAACGGTCATAAACATGCGTTGAACATAACTAACACTGAATAATGCACCATAAGTAGGATATAACTTCATTGCATAACTATTGACTTTATGTACATGCATAGGGAATCACAAACCTTAACACCAATATTCTTACTAAAGCACAATTACCCACTAACATGACTCACATATTATCATTTCCATATCGCAAAACTATTGCAAGGAATCAAACTTGTCATATCCAATGATCTTTTCATGAAAGTTTTTATTATATCCCTCTTGAATATTCATAACTTTGGGACCAAATTCATATCTTGTGCAAATTACCATTACTGTTATCAAATCTCAAAAAGATATAAGTGAAGCATGAGAGTGCAAATATTTATTTAAAATATAATCTTATCAACTCTCAAAATAATATAAGTGAAGCATGAGAGTTCATGTATTTCTTCAAAATATAGTCACCGTTGTGCTCAAAAGAATTTAAGTGAAGCACTAGAGCAACTGCCTAGCTCAAAAGATTTAAGTGAAGCACATAGAGTATTCAAGCAAATCGTGATAAACGTGTGGCTCTCTCAAATAAGTGTGTTCATCAAATATGATTGTGACAAACTAAACAACAACCAAAACAAAGACTCATATAATACACGACGCTCCAAGCAAAACTCATGATATGTGACGAATAAAAATATAGCTCCAAGTAAAATTGCCGATGGTCGTTAGAAGAAAGAGGGGATGCCTTTCGAGGCATCCCCAAGCTTAGTTGCTTGGGAGTCCTTCAATATTACCTTGGGGTTCCTCGGTCATCCCCAAGCTTAGGCTCTTGCTGCTCCTTATTCTTTCATCCATCGTGATCTCACCCAAAACTTGAAAATTTCAATCACACAAAACTTAACAAAACCTCGTGAGATCTGTTAGTATAATAAAACAAATCACTACTTTAAGTATTGTTGCAAACCCATTCATATTTTATTTTTGCATTATACCTACTGTATTCTAACTTCTCCATGGCTTATACCGCCCGATACAATCCATAGTTTCATCAAAACAAGCAAAACAATGCATCAAAAACAGAAGCTGTCAAAAACAGAAAAGTCTGTAGCAATCTGAATATTTACTATACTTATGTAACTCCAAAAATTCTGAAAAACTAGGACAACGTATGAAATTTGTATATCAATCATGTGTGAAAATTACAGAATTTTTCTGCACTCCAGAAAATTTTAACAATTCTGGTACTGGACGCAAAAGTTTATGTTTTTGCACAGAATCAAAGCAACTATCATCCAAATCATCCCAAAGGCTTTACTTGGCACAAACACTAATTAAGACATAAAAGCACAATCATAACAGTAGCATAACTGTGTTCACACAAGAAAACAGAAAAATAAACACAAAAATTAAGATAACTATTGGGTTGCCTCCCAACTAGCGCTATTGTTTTACGCCCCTAGCTAGGCATAATGCATAGTTTCAAGTGTTGTCCTATTTGGTTTTAGTTCCATAAGTGGCCCTCATGATTGACTTATATGGTGGCTTAATTCTAGTTGTAGGTAAGTGTTCCATACCCTTCTTTAATGGAAACTGAAATTTTATATTCCCTTCTTTCATATCAATAACGGCACCTATAGTTCGTAAGAACGGTCTACCAAGAACTATGGGGATAGACGGATTGCAATAGATGTCAAGTACAATAAAATAAACGGGCACATAGTTCCTTTTTGCAAGAATAAGAACATCATTAATTCTACCCAAAGGCGTTTTAATAGTAGAATCCACCAAGTGCAAATTAAGAGAACATTCATCCATATTGGTAAAACCTAGCACATCACATAGAGATTTTGGAATTGTGGAAAAGCTAGCACCCAAATCACATAAAGCATTGCACTCATAATTTTTAACTTTAACTTTAGTGGTAGGTTTCCACTCATCATATAATTTTCTAGGAATTGAAATCTCTAGTTCTAGCTTTTCTTCTAAAGTTTTCATCATCGCTTCTACAATATGTTTAGTAAAAGCCTTATTTTGTTCAAAAGCGTTGGGTGAGTTTAGCATGGATTGTAACAAATAAATACATTCAGTCAAAGAACAACTATCATAGTTAAAGTCTTTGTAATCCAAGAGAGTGGGCACATCACTAGTTAAAGTTTTTACCTCTCCAAACCCACTTTTATCAAATTTTTCATCAAGATTTTCACCCTACGAATTATGGGGATGCCTTATAGCTAAATTTGACTCTTCTTCAGTCCCCTTTTCATCAAGTTTTATATTGATAAACAAGGAATCAATAGATGCAACACCAATCATTTTAATATCCTCATCATTACTATGATAGAAATCAGGAGGAATCACTTTTTCTAAAAAAAATCTCGTTTAGCTCTTACCATAGCGGTTCCTTTCTTACTCTCATCCATGGAGACATATAAAGCTTTAATTGATTCATTAATATCAATTTTGGGTGGCAAAATTTTAGTCTTAAGATTTTCCACATCATGAATAATTCTATCAATGCTGCTAGACATATCATTAAGTTTACTTAATTTTTCTTCTATCGTAGTGTTGAAAACTTTTTGAGCATTAATAAATTCTTTAATATTACTTTCAAGATCAGAGGGCATCCTATTATTATTACAAGAATTACCATAGGAATTTCCATAATTATTAGAGGAATTTCCAGGAAACGGCCTAGGATTAAAATTACCTCTATAAGCATTACTATTAAAAATGTTTCGCGAGACAAAATTCACATCTACGGGATCATTATTTTGCTCAATCAAAGTAGACAAAGGCACATCATTAAGATCAATAGAAGTATTTTTACTAGCAACCAATTTCATAAGCGCATCAACTTTATCACTCAAAGTACTAATTTCTTCAACAGAATTCACTTCTTTACTAGTAGGAGCTCTTTCAGTATGCCATTGCGAATAATTTGCCATAATATTATCAATCAATTTAGTAGCTTCACCCAATGTAATCTCCATAAAAGTACCACCCGCGACGGAATCTATAAGATTTCTAGAAACAAAATTTAATCCCGCATAAAAAATATGTATGCGGGATTGAATTTTGTTTCTAGAAATCTTTTAGATTCCGTTGCGGGTGGTACTTTTATCGATATTACTTTGGGTGAAGCTACTAAATTACTTGATAATATCATGGCAAATTATTCACAATGTCATACTGAAAGAGCACCTACTAGCAAAAAGGTTAATTCTATTGAAGAGATTAGTACTTTTAGTGATAAAGTTGATGCACTTATGAAATTGGTTGCTAGTAAAAATGCTCCTATTGATCCTAATGATGTGCCCTTGTATACTTTGATTGAGCAAAATAATGATCCCGTAGATGTGAATTTTGTCTCACGAAATAATTTTAATAGTAATGCTTATAGAGGTAATTTTAATCCTTGGCCGTTTCTTGGGAATTCCTCTAATAATAATGGCAATTCCTATGGTATAAAAATAATAGGATGCCCTGTGATCTTGAGAATAATATTAAAGAATTTATCAATGCTCAAAAAGTTTTTAACACTACGATAGAAGAAAAATTGATGATATGTCTAGGAACATTGATACAATTATTCATGATGTGGAAAATCTTAACATTAAAATTTCACCACCTAAGGTTGATATTAATGAATCAGTTAAAGCTTTATATGTCTCCATGGATGAAAGTAAAAAGAGAACTGCTGTGCTTAGAGCTAAAAGAGAATTTTTAGAAAAAGCGATTCCTCCCGATTTTTTTCGTAGTAATGATCAAGAGGTTAAAATGATTGGTGTTTCTTCTATAAATTCCTTGTTTAGTAATATTAAACTTGATGATAAGGGGACTGAAGAAGAGTCAACTTTAGCTAGAAGGCGTCCCCATAGTTTGGAGGGTGAAAATCTTGATGAAAAAATTACTAAAAGTGGTTTTGAAGATGTAAAAACTTTAACTAGTGATGTGCCCACTCTCTTGGATTACAAAGATTTTAATTATGATAGTTGTTCTTTGATTGAGTGTATTTCTTTGTTACAATGCATGTTAAATTCACCCAACACATATGAACAAAATAAGGCTTTTACTAAACATATCGTAGAAGCGATGATGAAAGTTTTAGAAGAAAAGCTAAAATTAGAGATTTCAATTCCTAGAATATTATATGATGAATGGGAACCCACCATTAAAGTCAAGATAAAAAAATATGAGTGCAATGCTTTATGTGATTTGGGTGCTAGTGTTTCCACAATCCTGAAATCTCTATGTGATGTGCTAGGTTTTACTAATTTGGATGAATGTTCTCTTAATTTGCACTTGGCGGATTCGACTATTAAAAATCCTTTGGGTAGAATTAATGATGTTCTTATTCTTGCAAATAGAACTATGTGCCCGTTGATTTTATTGCGCTAGATATTGATTGTAATCCGTCTAGCCCCATAATACTTGGTAGACCGTTCTTACGAACTATAGGTGTCGTGATTGATATGAAAGAAGGGAATATTAAATTTCAGTTTTCATTACAAAAGGGTATGGAACACTTCCCTAGAACTAGAATTAAGCCACCATATGAGTCAATCACGAGGGCAACCTATGGAGCAAAAACCAAAGATGATAATACTTGAAACTATGCATTATGCCTAGCTAGGGGTGTAAAACAATAGCGCTTGTTGGGAGGCAACCCAATAGTTATCTTTTAAATTTTTTTGTTTTCCTTGCTGTTTTTCTATAAATACACAATTATGCTACTGTTGTGATTGTGTTTAAATGTTTCAATTAGTGTTTGTGCCAAGTAAAGCCTTTAGAATGGTTTGGGTGATAGTTGACTTGATTCTGTTGGAAAACAGAAGGTTTTGCATCCAGTAGGAGAATTATCAAAATTTTCTGGAACATGGAAAATTCTGAATTTTTTTAGACATGGTTGTATACAAATTTTGCACATCTTCCTAAGTTTTATGATATTTTGGAGTTACATAAGTATGAGATTAATTCAGGTTTCTACAGACTGTTCTGTTTTTGATAGATTCTATTTTCGTTGCATTGTGTGCTTATTTTGATGAATCTATGGATTGTATCGGGGCGTATAAGCCATGGTAAAGTTAGAATAAAGTAGGTATAATGCAGTAAAAAAATATGAATGAGTTTGCAATAGTACTTAAAGTAGTGATTTGTTTTCTTATACTAACGGATCTCATGAAGGTTTTGTTAAGTTTTGTGTGATTGAAGTTTTCAAGTTTTGGGTGAGATCACGATGGATGAAGGAATAAGGAGTGGCAATAGCCTAATCTTGGGGATGCCCAAGGCACCCCAAGATAATATTCAAGGACACCCAAGCAACTAAGTTTGGGGATGCCCCGGAAGGCATCCCCTCTTTCTTCTAACGACCATCGGCAATTTTACTTGGAGCTATATTTTTCTTCGTCACATATCATGAGTTTTGCTTGGAGCGTCTTGTATGATATGAGTCTTTTCTTTGTTTTCTATTTAGTTGCTCACAATCATCCTTGTTGGACACACTTATTTGAGAGAGCCATATATTACCATGATTTGTTAGAATTACTCTATGTGCTTCACTTAAATTTTTTGAGCTAGGCAATTGCTCTATGTGCTTCACTTAAATCTTTTAGAGCACGGTGTCAATTAAATTTTGAAGAAATACTTGAACTATCATGCTTAACTTATATTATTTTGAGAGTTGATATGACTATTTTTAAAGAAATGCATTCTCATGCTTCACTTATATTATTTTGAGAGTTAGTAAATTTTGAAGAAATGCACTCTCATGCTTCACTTATATTATTTTGGGAGTTGATATGTGAAAAAAAATTGAAGAAATATTTTTTGCTCTCGTGCTTCACTTAAATCTTTTTGAGAGTTGATAATAGCAATGGTAATTTGCACAAGATATGAATTAGGTCCCAAAGTCATAGATATCCAAGGGGGATATAATAAAAACTTTCATGAAGATCATTGGACATTATAAACTTGATTCCTTGCAATAGTTTTGCGATATGAAGGTAATGATATGTGAGTCATGTTGGTGAGTAATTAAGCTTTAGTAAGAATATTGGTGTTAAGGTTTGTGATTCCCTATGCAAGCACGAAAGTCAATAGTTATGCAACGAAGTTATATCCTACTTATGGTGCAATATTCAGTGTTAGTTATGTTTAATGCGTGTTTATGACCGTTTTCATTTTTTTGGTTGGTCGCTTCCCAATCTATTTGCTAGCCATCATTTATACTAAGCGGGAATGCTGCTTGTGCATCCAACTCCTTAAAGCAAAGTTGTGCCAAATGAGTCCACCATACCTACCTATATGCCATTCCAAGTAAATTTGTATGTGCCAACTCTAATATTCAAAATGAATTTCTATGTTGTGTGTTCGTATCGCTCATGAAGCGGCAGGGGCTGGCCAATATTTTCCACGCTAGGTATTTTATTCTCAAGATGCGCGTCTATTCACTTGTCATTGCACGAGAGTGTGGCAGGTAATAGGGATGCCCAGTCCCGAAATGAAAAAAAATATGTTGTTAATAATAAATTCCTTGGAAAGTGTTGGTATGGAAGGCACCCGTGGATACGGCTAGCCATGGATTGTGTGAGAATGGTGGAAAGGAAATAAACTTTATTTTTCTGTTTTGGAACTGCCTATGATTTATCTAGCATGGAAGATATTGGGAATTCTCGATCGTTTTTGTTGACAGGAAAAGCATGCCTCTCAAAACATTTTTTATCTCTCAATTTAAGCTATGAGCTCTGGCACCTCTACAAATCCGTGCTTCCCTCTGCAAAGGTCCTATCTGTTTACTTTTATGCAATTTTTATTTTATATTTGAGTTCCATCTTCTCTTATAAAGCACCAACTGGGGAACACTATTGTCATACTTGTCGATTGGATGTAGCTAATATTTGAGTGTGTTTCATGAATGGATCAATGATTGAGCATAATGGGCTAGGGATAACTTTCTTTAGCGTTGATATTTTGAAAGACATGGTTGCTTGTTGATATGCTTGAGTATTGATGTTTTCATGTCAAATTATAGACTATTGCTTTGAATCATTCAAGTGCAAATGTCCATGCTATAAAAGAAAAGATTATATGATGAATATGATATGTGGCATTCCACATCAAAAATTCTGTTTTTATCATTTAGCTACTTGAGGACGACCAGGAATTAAGCTTGGGGATGCTTGATACGTCTCTAATGTATCTATAATTTTTTATTGTTCCATGCTATTATAGTATCAATCTTGGATGTTTTATATACATTTACAAGCAAATTTATATCATTTTTTGGGACTAACCTACTAACTTAGTGCCCAGTGCCAGTTGCTGTTTTTTGCTAGTTTTTAACTTTGCAGAATATCAGTACCAAACAAAGTCCAAATGCCATGAAACTTTTTGGAGATTTTTTTCTGGCAATAAGGGACCATAGAAGCTTCGGGAAGGAACGAGAAGACGAAGGAGTGGCCCACTAGGTACCAGGGCGCGCTAGGGGCCTATGGCGCGCCCTGGTAGGTAGTGGGGCCCAGAAGCCTCCGTTTGACCTACCTCTGCCTCTATAAATACCCTAAAATCAGAAAACCTACCAGGAAATCCACGAAATAATTTTTCCGCCACCGCAAGCCTCTGTTCTCGAGAGATCCCATCTGAGGACCCTTTCTAGCACTCTGCCGAAGGGGGAAACAATCACGGAGGGGTTCTTCATCATCCTTGCTGCCCCGCCGATGATGCGTGGGTAGTTTACGATGGACCTATGGGTCCATCGTTAGTAGCTAGATGGCTTCTTCTCTCTTTTTTTATCTTCAATACAATGTTCTCCTCGGTGTTCTTGGAGATCTATTTGATGTAATGACTTTTTGTGGTGTGTTTGTTGGGATCCGATGAATTGTGAGTTTATGATCAGATCTATCCATGAATATTATTTGAGTTTCCTCTGAACTCTTTTATGCATGATTATTATAGCCTCGTATTTCTTCTCTGATTTATTGGTTTGGTTTGGCCAACTAGATTGATTTATCTTGCCATGGGAAGGGGTGCTTTGTGATGGGTTCGATCTTGCGGTGCTCAATCTCAGTGACACAAAGAGACATGACACACACGTATCGTTGCTATTAAGGGTAATAAGATGGGATTTATTCCATACGTGAGTTTATCTTCTACATCATGTCATCTTGCTTAATGCGTTACTCCGTTCTTTCATGAACTTAATACACTAGATGCATGCTGGATAGTGGTCGATGTGTGGAGTAATAGTAGTAGATGCAGAATCGTTTCGGTCTACTTGTCTCGGACATGATGCCTATATACATGATCATTGCCTTGGATATCGTCATAATTATTTGCTTTTTTATCAATTGCCCAACAGTAATTTGTCTACCTACCATATGCTATTTTCTCGAGAGAAGCCTCTAGTGAAAACTATGGCCCCCGGGTCTATTTTCTATCATATATTAAAAACAAAAATACCTTGCTACAATTTTTTTTGTCAGATCTATTTATCAAAACCTATACAATTTAATCTTGCTCATAACCATTGAGGGCCGGATTGACAATCCCTCTACGCATTGGGTTGCAAGTATTTGTTGTTTGTGTGCAGGTGTTGTTTACATAATGTTGCTTGGTTCTCCTACTGGATTGATAACCTTGGTTTCATAACTGAGGGAAATACTTATCTCTACTGTACTGCATCATCCTCTCCTCTTCGGGGAAATCCTAACGCAGTTCACAAGTAGCAATTACCTCGCCATTGTACCGTCTATACACAATGGGTTGCCGAGATGTGGATTTAGTCGGCCATTGATCTGTCGCTTGCATTGGTAGTGTCCATCTCCTTGTTGCATCGGGGAGGAGGAGGATGGACCAACAGATGGGGAAGGACCAAAGAAAGGAGGATGTATCATGGGAGAGGAGTCTGTGGGTGGATCAGGACATCGAAGGCGAGGAAATTATACCTATAGTGCGGATCTCTCCAAAAAGTAGTAGGAAGCGGCTGAAAGGATCGATAAGGTTGACTAGAGGGGGGGTTGAATAGGCAACTACCAATTTTTAGCTTTTCTTAACAAATTAGGATTAGCAACAAATAGGTTGTCTAGATATGCAACTAGGTGAACAACCAATAAGATGCTGGCAACAACAATAACAATAGCAAGCAAGATACACAACACAAGTAAAGCTTGCACAAAGTAAAGGTAAGAAATAACGACAAGTGGAGACGGTGGAGATGGGGATGTGTTACCAAAGTTCCTTCCCTTTGAGAGGAAGTACATCTCCGTTGGAGCGGTGTGGAGGCACAATTCTCCCCAAGAAGCCACTAGGGCCACCGTATTCTCCTCACGCCCTCACACAACATGAGATGTCGTGATTCCACTAGTGGTGCCCTTGGAGGCGGCGACCGAACCTTTACAAACAAGGTTGGGGCAATCTCCACAACCAAATTGGAGGCTCCCAACAACACCATGAAGCTTCACTATAATGGAATATGGCTCCGAGGTGACCTCAACCGTCTAGGGTTCTCAAACACCAAAGAGTAACAAGATCCGCAAGGGATTAGTGGGGGGAATCAAATTTCTCTTGGTGGAAGTGTAGATCGGGCCTTCTCAACCAATACCTATAAAATCAATAAGTTTGATTGGCTAGGGAGAGAGATCAGGCAAAAATGAGCTTCGGAGCAACAATGGAGTTTGGGGAGGAAGAGGTAAGTCTTCTTGGGGAAGAAGACCCCCTTTATATAGTGGGGGACAAATCCAACCGTTATGCAGCCCTCAGCCCGCACATAAGCGGTACTACCGCTCGGGGAGCAGTACTGCCACCCAAGCGGTAGTGACAGGAAAGTAAGTGCAGTGACATAGAGGTCACGGGCCGGTAGTGCCGCCGGAGTGGTACTATCGCTCGCCCAGCGGTACTACCGTTGGGGTTGCGGTACCACTGCACTGTGGTGGCAGGGTTGTGGTAGTACGACAGCAATGATACTACCACCTACAATGGACGGTACTTCCGCTTACAGCCAGTACTGTTGCTCTCTACTTTCGCTGAGGAAAACAGGGGAATGCTGAAGAGCAGAGCCACGAGTGGTAGTGGCAGCGGTAGGGGGTGCGGTACTACCGCTCCTACTTCCGCTTGCTCTACTAGGTCAAAAGGGGTTCCACGGAAGTGAGACACGAAGAATCGAGACCCAAGTAGATGGCGGTAGTACGCGCGGTAGTAGCAGTGGTACTACCGCTAATAAGCGGTACTACCGCTAATAAGCGGTACTACCGCTGCCACCGGCGGTTCTACCGCTGGAAGCTCTCCAATAGCCCTTCTGCAAAACAGAGGGAAAACTCCATCGAAGCGAAAAGACAACGGGGGTGCAAAATAGAATGTGTACGTGATGATTCCACCCAAACTTTTCCGAAGCGGACCCCCTCTTGATAGTATGGTTTTACTATGACTCAAAGTCCACCGAAAAAGAAACGTAGGAAATAAAAACCGTCTTCACTCTAAACTCCGAGGGGCTCGAATCGTCTTGTGCCATATGATCAAATATCTAAAATGCTCAATGCACATGATTAGTCCGCGAAAGCATTATCATCAATCACTAAAACCACTAAGGGAGAAATATGCCGTAACAATCTCCCCCTTTTTGGTGGATTGATGACAACGCGGGATTTGGACAAGAATAAACACAGGATAGTATGCAAACCCAAACCTAAAAATTATAGACGGGCTCCCCCTAGATGTGTGCACTAATTAAGTATGCTTTTGGAATTCAAAGTACACACATTAGGATCAACACTCCCCCTATATTTTATAGACCAGCAATACTTGCATCAATAATATAAGAAAGATAATGAAGGATGCACTGAATAGCATGTGATCATAAAGATAGTGCACAAGATAAGCATGCTATCTCACAAGCTAACATACTACTAGACATAGAGGATTGGGTAGCATATGTCTCACACATATGTCTTTGTTTCCAGGTCTCACAAACACAAACCAAAGTAATACGATAAAAGAGTTCACGAGAGAGAAGCAAACAAATAAGACACACTCGTGACTTGACAAATCCCTAAACTCTCTCCCCTTTGGCATCGAGACACCAAAAGGGCAAAGAGCACCACTAAGACAAAGGTGGTAGCAACACTCCACGGCATCACCAATCGTGCTCCTCCTCCTAGGACTCCTCTGCAGCATGTGACAGACCTTCTTCTTCCTTATATGAATCAGACCACTTGCAGTTCTAAGAGATCCAAGCCTCCTCATCTGTGATCTTGTCCTCGAAGCCACTAGAGACTTCAAGGCCAACCTGCCTCATGATGGCCTTGTCTCGACTGCGGGCCTTCTTGGCAGCCACATGAGCCCTGTACTGACCCTTAGCCTGAAAGCAAAATAGCTTCTTCATCTTTTGACTAAGCTTTTTAGCCCAAGATGGCTCCTCAGTCGATGGCTCAAAGTCCGGCCCATCATCATCATCATCATCCTCATACCCAACGGTCTTAGTCTCTGGAGGAACCGGCATAGTAGATACCCATTTTTCCTTCTGCCTCAGCTGAATAACATCATTTGAGACCAACTACCCAGTGAGAAGCGCCTCCGTAGGGAACGCAACATTCCATGTGTCCTCAATGAGATGCATCAAGTAAGGGCCATAGATGGGGCACTTACGCTCCATCACGGCAGAATGAAGCTCTGACCACACCACTGGAGAGCCCTTCTCCTTCTGGCAGAAGAGAACCAGGTCCACAAGAAAAGAGTGCACCATATCCAAGTTTCCAATGCGAGGAAACAGAGAGTGCCGAAAGATCTGATGCATGATATCAAGAAAGGGGCATAGCTCATAGGATACCTTCCCAGTGTCTGAAACCTTCCGAGTGGAGTAAGGCCAAAGAGCTGATTTGTGAGAAGCAACACTCTCCCTATGAGGACGAAACCAAATTGGGGTTTGGGTCCCCTGATCATTGTAAGACAAGCTCTCCATGAAGTCCTTCCATTGAGTCGACAGACGCCTTCCATTGGTCATCCAAGTGAGTGTCCTTGCTTCATCATGCCCAAAATGCACCGTGGCATAAAACTGAGCCACAAGCTCTGGATCAAAGTCCTTGTTGAAGGTGACAATCCTCTTAATATCCAGCTCTTCACACCTCTGCAAAGCCTCTCCAAAATAGTCTAAGTCGCTCTCCATATGGGTGAGATCAATGGACTTGACTTTCACAAGCAAGTTCTTCTTGCCTTTCAGAACATCATGATAAATCGACTCCTGCATCTTGTTCCAGAACCGGCGGTTGGCAAGAGATGGTTCTTGAGGCACGTGGTAATGATTGCGCTTCCGAGCGGGACAAAACTCCTTTGCTGACGCTTCATTCATCGTCATGGTTCCCTTGTTCTTTGACTACATCACCTTAACCCTCTTCCTAGGATGCTCACTGGGTTCACTTTCTAGCACATTGTAGGATCGAAAGTATGTCTAGAGGGGGGTGATTGGACTACTTGACCAAATAAAAATCTTTCCTTTTCCCAATTTTAGTTGAGGGCAGATTTTAGCAATTATGACAAGTCAAGCAATCAACCTACACATGCAATTCTAAGAGTATAGCAGCGGAATTTAAAATATTGCATATCAAGGTAAAGGGAAGGGTTCGGAGAAGGCAAACACAATGGAGACATGAAGATTTTTGGCGTGGTTCTGATAGGTGGTGCTATCGTACATCCACGTTGATGGAGACTTCAACCCACAAAGGGTAACAGCTGCATGAGTCCATGGAGGGCTCCACCCACTAAGGGTCCACGAAGAAGCAACCTTGTCTATCCCACCATGGCCATCTCCCTTGAAGGACTTGCCCCACTCAGGTAGATCTTCACCAAGTAGGCGATCTCCTTGCCCTTACAAACTTCTTGGTTCAACTCCACATCATGACGGAGGCTCCCAAGCGACACCTAACAAATCTAGGAGACACCACTCTCCAAATGGTAATAGACGGTGTGTTGATGATGAACTCCTTGCTCTTGTGCTTCAAATGATACTCTCCCCCACACTCAACTCTCTCTCACACAGATTTGGCTATGGTGGAAGAAGGATTTGAGTGGAAAGCAACTTGGGGAAGGCTACAAATCAAGGTTCAAATGGTAGGAATGGAAACTCTTGATTACAACACATGAGTAGGTGGTTCTCTCTCAGAAAATGAATGGTGGAAGTGTAGGCACGTTCTGATGGCTTTCCTCAATGAGGAAGAGGGGGTGGAGGGGTATATATAGCCTCCACACAAAATCCAACCATTACACACTTTTGACGCATCTCGGTGGCACCAATCAGAAAACTCGGTGGCATCGATGTGTGTAAAAATATGAACGTTAGGAATCTCGGTGGGACCGACGGGAACAACTCGGTGGGACCGATGTGCAAGGGCTTAGGGCAAACCTCATCTCGGTGGCGCCGATCACATCATCTCGGTGGGACCAAAGTGAAGCATCAAGGCAACAGAGAATCGGTCAAGCCATCTCGATGAGACCGATTGCAACATCTCGGTGAGACTGAAGTGATTGCAACAAGTCACAGAGAGCTAGCAAGACTATCTCGGTTGGACCGAGATCCATATTAGTGGAACCGAATTGTTAGGGTTTTAGCAGTGGCGAAGTCCAGATGAACTCGGTGGCTCCGGGTAGGAAATATCGGTGGGGCCTAGTTGGGAATTAGGGTTTGGACATGTTTGGATAGAGAAAGTGGCTGAGGGTTTTGGAGCAATATCACTAAGCATTTGAGCAAATAGATCATTAAGCAACACCCACTGGTACAACGAGGTGCTATACAAACGGTTAATAACCCCTTTCCGCGACGGCGTTTGGAACCGTCACCAAGTGAGTGACTGCGATAAGGGGGTCCTTCCCACACGACCCAGAAACTGTCGGGGATAGGCCCTCTGGTCACACATGCTCGGCAAAATGAGGTCGTGTGCGACGGGCGAGCAATCAAATACTGTTTTATAGGCCCAATCGGTTTTGGTTGTAAGTACATCCCACACAGTCAGTCCCAAACAAACATTTCCGTTTGTTATGTAGATTCCACACAGTCAATCCAAGGAATACGTTTCCGTTCTTATGTACATCCCACACAGTCAATCCAGGGAAAACATTTCCGTTCGTATGTACATCCCACATAGTCAATCCAGGGAAAACGTTTCCGTTCGTATATACATCCCACACAGTTTTATGTATAGCCTCGTGTGTGATAGGTGTAACTATCACACACGCTCTGCCTCGGTTAACCATTTGCTTTTATTCAACTACATCACACACGATTTGATGAAGAAAACTGTATGGCATTGGGCTATCCATCACAAGCGCTTTTACTGCTAGAGCCGTTTGCAAAGTTCCATGTCCCATTTAGCAGGTTTATTAGTTTACAATTAATAATTCTAGTACTACGCAAATTCATATTTCCTACTGAACAGCTATTTGCCAATTTCATATCAGGCACATAAATATATTTTAACATCATAGTACGATAGCTACCAGAAAACAGCACAGTACAGCATATAGCTAGTTCACCTTCATAAGAATAATATTCACTACAAAAAAAAGACACATCCATGACATTTTGGCCTGAACGAAATTTTTTCTGTCATGCTTATGACACTTCTATGACGATAATTGTGACAAAAGCATGTATCATCATAGATGTAGTGGGCTCCTACTTCTATGACAAAAAATCATGACAGAAAATGGGCGTTTTGTCATGGGCGGGCCGGGGACGCACCTGCATGACATTCTTTGGGCCATCCATGACGGAAAAAATCATGGTAGAAGCAAGGGCGAGGAAAATATCGAGGAGTTCCCAGTTATGGTGGGTGGTCGGGGCCGTGCGATGCACGGAGGTTTACGCGTTTCTCTCATACACGTACGCGCGTGTGTGCGAGGTGTTGGGCTCTAACTGAACCCGAGTGAGGCGTTCGCTTACTGAACCCGAGCGATTGCACTAGCTACGCGTTACTGAACCCGAGCGATCGATCCCTTGCTGTTAACTGAACCCGATCGAGCGATTCCTTCGCTACTGCTGCTAACTGAAGCCGATCGAACTTGCTGCCTCTTGATGAACAGTGACCATTGTTGGGGGTTGGATGAACAGTTCTCGGTGGGGGTTGGATGAACAGGACCCCGTGGTAGTAGAGGCCGTTGCCGCTGGATGAACAGGACCCCGATCGAGGAGGTGGGGGTGGATGAACAGTAGCCGGTGGAGGGACCCTGTGGAGGGCTGGTTGAACAGGACCCCGTGGAGGGCTGGTTGAACAGTAGCCGGTGGAGGCTGGATGAACAGGACCCCGTGGAGGGCTAGTTGAATAGTAGCCGGTGGAGGCTGGATGAACAGGACCCCGTCGATGAACAGTAGCTGGTGGAGGTAGGAGTAAGTCGACGGTGGATGAACAGTAGCAGGTGGAGGCTCGAGGAAGTCGACGATGGATGAACAGTAGCTCGTGGAGTCCCGTTTTGCGATACGCCACACCCCTCCCGATGAACAGGGCCCCGTTTCAACCGTAGGTGCTCCAACACAAGTCCGTTTCCTCCGTTTTGCGGTACGCCACACCCCTCCCGATCAACAGCACCCCATTTGGACCGTAGGAGCTCGAACACGAGTCCGTTACCTCCGTCCTGCGGTACGCCAGACCCTTCCCGATGAACAGGGCCCTATTTCGACCGTACGCGGTCGAACAGAAGGCCGTTTTCCTCCGTTTTGCGGTACGCCAGACCCCGTTCCGGCTGTTCCATCCAAGCCGGTTGGCTCCCGATGAATAGGACGATGTCGTTGTACGCGTTAGAGACCCCGCCCGTATGTATGTACGTAGCCGTATTTACTATCTTGCAGCGTGGCTGTATGTACGTGTACACGATATAGAGGGGACTGCATGACATGCTACGTCGGCGCCTCTACTTCAACACGTGCCGCTCCTTACTCGGCCATGGTACGTCGCTGCAGAGAGACCGATCGACCGCTATGTATGTACATGTTCTTGGCCAGACAGATAACGCTACCTTCGCTTCAACCTGGTGGGTCCCAGCTGTCAGGGGGTAAGAAGGCAGTTCCTTCCGTGCGAAGATAAAGCCGGTGGGTCCCAGTTGTCAGGGGGGAACGTTTTTTTCATGAAATACAGAGGCCCTTCCAGTAGGTCCGAGCTATCAGCTGGAGGAATCATTATTTTGCGTGTAATAAGGAGGCACTTCCTTGCGTGCGGCCATGGACCCAGCTGTCAGCCTCTCCACTTACAGTCCTCTTCTGATGGTTGTCGTTCATTGACCGCGTTGACGACACCGTACCACCCGAGAGCACCAAGGTGGTGGACGACGGCGTGACCTAGGAAGGGAACGACCCGGAGCCGGGGAATACGTAGCAGTGGATACCCACAAGGAGGGGAGTACGAGGGTTGACTGGTTCGGCTGTGGTTTGAGGCTGCCATCGCCGGAGAATAACAGGGGGTGTGAGTGAGTAGAGGGAAGGCCTGGCCAGGGGTGGGAGTAGGGTGGGGCGGTGAGGCCTGCGCAGCAGCATAGCCGGCCACTGGAGGCAGGAGCAGGCGGTCCCGCCGGCGCTGGTTTGGGCGGCTGGTGCAAGAAGATCAGAGATCGAGGAAGCAGCAGGACCGTTCGATTAAAATCCAATGGTCATTGCTGCTAGAATCATTTGTTGACTAAGTTGACAAAGCCCTGCGTCCGTGTCAACTTAGTAGGCCCACAGGTCAGCCTTCGAACCGGTGCGCCCTATATGTCAGTGGGAGGAATCATTTTTTCACGTAATAAGGAGGCAGTTGCTTGCGTGCAGCCATGGACCATGGGGCTCCCTACTGTCAGCCTCTCCACATACATCCCTATTCTGATGGCTGTCGTTTGTTGAATGTTGACCACGTTGAGCACGCCGCTCCTAGAGCACCAACACGGTGGACGACGGTGAGGCCTAGGAATGGAATGACCCAGAGCCGGCGAAGACACAACAGTGGATGCCCACGCTGAGGGGGAGTATGATGGTTGACTGGTTTGGCTGCGGCATGAGGCTGCCATCATAGGAGAATAATAGGAGGTGCGGGTGGGTAGAGGGATGGCCAGGCCAGCTGAGGGAGTAGTGTGGGCCGGTGAAGCCTGTGCGGCATCACAACCGGCCACAAGAGGAGGTAGTAGGCAGTCCAGCCGGCGCTGGTTTAGGCGGCTGGAGCAGGAAGATTAGAGATTGAAGAAGCACGTCGGCCGTTGGATGGACATCCAACAGTTGCTGCTACTAGAATCGTGTGTTCACTGTAAGTTGACAAAGCCTTGCGTAAACAAGTCAGCCTCAAAATCTGTGGCATGTACAACCCATTTGCTATTATTTTTACAATTTACAGCCCATTTGCTAATTCATATGGAATTTATTGCAGCCCATTTTCCATTTTTAGAATTGCTGCCCATTTTCTGGTCAGTACCAGGGTTAAAAATTTGAACTAAAAAATATGCAAAATATTAAAAATTCGCATATTTTTGCTGGGGGAACAAAATATTTTTAATCCAAAAATTAGTAGCCATACTAAAACTAATTTAAAAATAAAGTAATACTATGTTATGTTAAAATCCAATTAAATATAAAATATCAGTGAAGAACATAACAAAAAACAAAACTAATTGCCCATTTGCTATTTTTTTGGAATTTGCAACCACTTTCATATTACTTTTAAGATTTACTGCCCATACTCTCTGGCCAGGCCGGAATGCATCCCTCCTCGTCTTCAAAGATTTGCAGCCCAGTAAGTCGGAGAAAACAAATAGGCCTAGCTTGGGTATTCTTCAAAAAGAAATAGTGGGCTACCTATTTTCCCAAAGAAAAAACTGCTGGGCTGGTCATGTTGTTAGATGGGCCACATAGACCGCACAACCCAGTTTATAGCCTGCTCCGCTGAACAAATCCTCAAAAAAAACATTGTGCAATTCTGTTGTAAATTGACTATACGTTGACAATGATGTGGGTCCCAGATATCAGCAGGGTGGATTAGAGTAAAAAAATTGAGGGGTGCATCTGAGTAGCAAAGAGGCGCTTGCTTGTGTTCGGGAGTGGACCTGGTGGGTCCGTACTGTCATACTCACAACTATAGTCCTCTCCTAATTCACTATGTTGACAGGGCCGGACAGCGGCGCCGCTGCGAGCGCACCAAGGCAGAGGACGACGGCGAGGCCTCAGACGGGAATGAACAAGAACCGGGGAACATGCGATAGTATGGCCGTAGGCGGAGGGGAGTACAAGGGTTCACCGGTTCTGGTGCGGGGTAGGCTGCCGTCGCCGGAGAAGAATAGGATGTCGGGGGAGTAAAGGAATGGCCTGGCCAGCATTTCAGGGTACGACGGGGCGGCGATGCGTGCACGGCAGCACAACCAGCTATAGAAGGCGGGAACAGGCGGGCACATTCAGAAGCCCTGGGATAAAGTGGTGCCGCCAGTGTGTTGGGCTGGGTTGGGCATTCTTATCGAAAAATAATAATGGACCAGAACTATTTACGATGTTGACTATGATTTGCATGGGTCCGCTGGTTGCAGGAAGAAAATGATGGGAGAAAAAAGACTGGTCGCTATCTTTGCTTAAGAATAATATCGACTGAATCTAACGACACTCTCATAGGAAATAATATCCTCGTGTTAAAATTTGACTTTTCAAATTGTAAATTTAAAGAACTGGTGCATTAGCATTTGGCTTTTTTATTTGTTTATTTATGTTTAGGGGACCATGAGCATGTACCTGGGCCGGATTCATGTGAGAGCCTCCCTTCCAGTTAATTATGGGCTCCTCTATTGGGCCTTCATCATTGGGCTGCATGTGATCGACAAGTGGAAAGTGTGTTCCGTACCAAAAATAGTATGCGCTACGTATGGGGCACTAAAGGATCGGACCGTGCAACGACTTCCAAAACATTGTGTTTGTCGTTCTAACAACACATTTATTCAACCAACAGACGAAATATATTACTGATTGTACATTGAAAATAGCAGCATCAGCAACCAGGGCTGGGGGTGCAACAAAAGTAGTAAGCAGGCCAGAAGAGTAAAGACACAGCTCTCTCTTCCAAATCAAACATCAGCCAACATTACAAAAGGGCTACCAAAAAAGAACAAGTGTATGCATCAAACTAAATAAAGATCCTACTACACCAAGTGTACGCATCTAACTAACTGGCTCAGTTAGACGTTACTATTTATTAAGCTGTGGAGATTGGCTGACAGCTTGAACCAGATGGGTGCCTGATGAGGGAAACTCCAGCCAGCAGGTCGAAGTTTGATACTTGCAACCCTCTCTCCTACTTTGGGCTACAGAGCGTGGCGGCACATATGGTGCATGGAGAGACGCATGGTACGCTATGTACACACAGTTTTGCCAGATGAACGAAACTGTGCTGCCATCATGATCCTTATCGTCGGTTATCTCCTGGTTAATCGGATAATTCTGTCCAAGAAACAGAGAGCGTGTACCAAGGCTACTTACCGGCATCCAGTCAAAATTTCCTGAAGGCCCAGAGAAGCTGGGATCCTGCTCAAAGACCTTGCAGTGACTGTGATTGTATTCCGCGAAACAACATGTCTGGTACGTGCGAAGGATCATCAATCGTTCACCGTCGTCTAATCGAGCCTGGAACCATCTGCAACTGCCATGCCTCTTTTCTTTGAAAGGTTCTGGGATTAGGAAGGGTAGGGACACCAGGCGGCCTACATCATCATATCAAGTTGGAGTCAAATAAAAAAGGGCTCGTACTGTAGTCAATCTTAAGAACAGCATGTTATGAGCATGAATATTTTTTCAGAAAATGTTGACAGTAATATAAGCAAGCCATCATGATATCATAGGAAAGTAACATACTACTGTAACAGCCGTTTGTAGCGATGACTGGAGTAAGCCAGCAATACGCCCAGCCATAGAAGGAGTCCACAGCGTAAATGAAGCCCCTGTCTTCAATAGCATCAGAGAACCATGGAGGATGTATGATCCTGCGATGGACGTGTAGATTTATCCACTTACCGCAGTGACCTGTCAGATAGGCGAGACCGCGGTTGAAGAACACAATTAGCCTGAAGTCTTTATAATTCGCAAATCTTGTGGGCACTTGGTAGATTACAACCTTGAGCAAATCAAACTTGGTATCATGTTGTCTACTATAAGATTCAGAGTATTCTGGGCCGCGGTGCCAAAGCAGTGCAGTGTTAATCGAAGGAAGGGGGATCAATCGCCAGGTGTAGACCTCCACGAGCATCCAGCTACCGCGACCGTCGATGAGCACCATCCAAGATGAGTTCATGCCGACCCAGTACATACCGTTAATGTAGTTGAGGGTGACGGGGATCAGATCGCAGTCGAGGGGCTTGATGCTCGCCACCCTACGATCGTTATGCTGCGTGACACACCGTTTCTGAAGATCAGGCGGCATCAGCAAGCAGGGAGCTGGCTTAAAAAGATCCGGCCTGAGTGCTTTGAGTAAATGGTACAGGCCCGACGAGCACGCAGCGAGCGGCATGGTACTGAGATTGTCCACATGCAAAACAATGAGCTTGATTAGCTCTATGTGGAGCGAATTCCAGCCACTCTTTCGGTGGACGCTGCTTGGTTCTGCCATTGTTAGTGTTTGGGTTTCGGAAGAGGGGGGAGGCGCGTAGCGGGGATGGAAGATTGGACGATTATGTGCGGACGAGGATGGAGAAGAGAATATGTGCTGTGTGAAGTAGACAGGTGATGATGACAATGTAGAAGCAGCACGCCGCTTGACTTACGAGACACATCCTAACAGCGTAGGGTCATATCGATGCCAGACAACTTGCTGGAGTGATCACAGTACTAGTACAATAAACTACAATACCTACTACTATGCCCGAGTAGTATAGTGGAGTAGGACTCTGCTCTACTACTAGCACCGGAGGAGTAGTATTATATTGTAAAATAGTTACAAACTTCAATGCCCGAGCATGGAACGACTACGAACCGCCATCGGTGCTAACTCGAATCCCCAGCAAACGTTCGCTGGGAGACATGGCAGTTGCAAACGCCCGCGACGCAGTTACAGTACGTGTGTAAGGGTGGCGGTTTTGTCAAATACTATGGCTTAAAAACAGGCCACCGTCGGATGGAAATCTGACGATTATGTGGGATTCGCCAGGATTGGGCTCGTGGCGAACAATCGCCAGATATCATTACTAAAAAAAAGGTTAAAACACCTGGGGCTAGAACTTGCACCGGCTGACCACTAACAATGTTACTAACATAGTTGTAAAATGGTCAGAGAACGTGTCTACGTGGTGTTTGGAATTATATGCAAACTAGCAAGATGCCCGTTCATTGCACAGAACATCAAGATCCATTTTTTTACAAAACACCTGTTGTGATTGACCCATGCAGGAGTAATCCCATGTGTAAAAACTAATGATATCTCGAGAATTTCATCGAAAAAATGATATCTCGAGAAAAATGAGAGATAAGGTGAGGAGGAGTGGGGCGCGGTGGTGGTTGGTGGTCGGACTTAGCGGAGGTATGGGGATGGATGACGCCGGCAACGGCCACCATGCCAGATTGCTCCAGAGGCTTCCTTTTTTAATTACTCAACAATGAAGTTGTGGGAGACTAGCAAGATGCCCATGCGTTGCACGGAACATCAAGATGCATTTGTATGAGTAGTTTATCTTGTGGGAGAAAAGGATGAACGTGGGAAGGCCTTATTTGCAAATGTGGAGAGGGGTGTGGGTATCTTTTTGCAAAATTGCCGTAGTTTCCTTCCTATCCGCCAGATATTAATCGGACTGCATATATTGCAGGATGGCAGGGGCACACCATCATCACCAACTCTGTTTTTTATAAGAGTAGAGATAAGGATGAACGAGAGAGGTGCGGGTATCCTTTTGCAAAATTGCCATAGTTTGCTTTCTATCCGTCAGATATAGATCGGACGGTCTGTATTGCAAGATGGCACGCACACCATCATCACCAACTCGGTTTTCTATATATATACTAGCAAGAGGCCCATGCGTTGTACGGAACATCAAGATGCATTTATATGAGCTGTTTATCTCGTGGGAGACGAAGATGAACGAGGGAAGGCCTTATCTGCAAATGTGGAGAGGGGTGCGGGTATCTTTTTGCAAAATTGCCATAGTTTGCTTTCTATCTGTTAGATATAGATCAGACAGTCTATATTGCAGGATGGCAGGCACACCATCATCACCAACTCAGTTTTTTATAAGAGTAGAGACTAGCAAGATACCCATGCGTTGCACGGAACATCAAGATGCATTTGTATGAGTAGTTTATCTTGTGGGAGAAAAGGATGAACGAGGGAAGGCCTTATTTGCAAATGTGGAGAGGGGTGTGGGTATCTTTTTGCAAAATTTCCATAGTTTCCTTCCTATCCGTCAGATATAAATTGGACGGCCTATATTGCAGGATGGCAGGCACACCATCATCACCAACTCTGTTTTTTTATAAGATTAGAGATTATAATAAGATAAAAAAATTAGCAAGATGCCCATGCGTTGCACGGAACATCAAGATGCATTTGTATGAGTAGTTTATCTTGTGGGAGAAAAGGATGAACGAGGGAAGGCCTTATTTGCAAATGTGGAGAGGGGTGTGGGTATCTTTTTGCAAAATTGCCATAGTTTCCTTCCTATTCGTCAGATATAAATCGGACGGCCTATATTGCAAGATGGCAGGCACACCATCATCACCAACTCTGTTTTTTATAAGAGTAGAGAAAAGTAGAGAGTAGAGATAGAGAGTAGAGAGTAGAGACTAGTAAAAGAAACGGAGGGAGTACTAGTAAGTACACCATCTACCGCTTCGTGTGCTACTCCTGCGCTCCATGTGGCGGGCGCAACGTCCCCTCCAGCTACTCCCGTTTCATGGACGGCCTGGTCGATGCGTGCAAGGTGCCCTGCGTCTACAAGAGTTTCAGCTGCGAGAGGTATGTCGACCAGCACTTGCTGGCGGAGCTTAGTTCCAGAGCCTCGTGTATCACCTCACAGCATCGTCTGGCGGAGCATAGTACGCGCCCTGCTACTGCTATGAGTGCACGCCGCCGTTTGAGGGCTCACTGGCGAGCCTCGTGCATCACCTCACAGCACCGTCCGGCAATCACTACTGGCCCGCGGTGAACATCAAGTACGAGACGTGCTACCCGTTCGCCGTGCCGGAGTCGCTGGAGGATCACCGCCGCCTGCTAGTCACGGAGGAGGAAGACAGCGTCTTCCTCTTGGCCGCGGGCACCAGCAAGGCCTGCGCAGGACGCCGCCCCATCTCTGTAGTGTGCGTCAGGGGCAACACCGTTGACGCTGACACGAGGCCGCTGTACTGGTGCGTGCTCACTGTTACTGCCCCTCCGGCGTACGAGGGCAACCTCGGCGCCTCCCTCGCGCTGAATGGGACTGTGCCAAGCTGCTCCATTCCCGGCAATGTGGACATGGAAGAGGCCTGGTATCATTTTCACCCCAAGATGATGCACGGGGACTCCAAGGAGGTTCACCTGGGCATATGCATTACCAAGTTAACTGTTCATCATTAGTCTTCGCTCAATGTAAGCCGTTGTCTAAGCATGTGGGCACTTCTTATTTATATAGTATAGAACCTTCCATGCATGATCTTGCTCTATTAGAGTATCGCGCTTGAATAAAAGCGTATCCATTTATGGTTTAGTCTAGAATCTTCCATGTATGCTTTTGCTCCATTATTAGAGTTCTCGCTTGCCATTTATGAGATTAATTGTGAATTTTTACTACAGTAATGGTGAAAGACTTATGATGAACCATTTCTTAAGTCTCCTCTACCCTCTCCCAAGTCATCCTGATTTACATTCATGGTGGTCGAGAAAAAATAAACAAAATCGATATCAAAAAATAATTCTTAAAGATCATTTCTTGCAAAGCACAGTAAGTGTTATTTCTTCAAAAGTTTTGGATGCAGGTTGAACAGTTGAACGCTTTTGTTTGCAAAAGATACTTTTTTATCTATTTAGCCTACCTTTACTATTCACCCAGACATTTGTGAGCTCTAGAGAAGAAATAATATCCGAAGAAACCTATCGATACTCGTTACACATGAGATGACCCCCACATACTTTGTCAAAATAAACAACTCCCCGATCAATGCGTTTCACTGTTCCGTGCAACGCACGGGCACCTTACTATATATAGTACGACCATAAATTTAACTAACATTATATATAGTACAATAAATGCTCATGCATGTCACCAAAAATTATATCATTGAAAACTATGTTCAAATACGAATCCAACGATATAGTTTTTGTTGACATGCACTAACATTTTGTCAGTTAAATCTTCAGTCAAATTACATGGGGGACTAATAAACCACGATGGAGGTAGTACTAGTGTGGAGGGCGGCGTTGCACGGGAGTCTCAGCCCGCTCGTGGCGCGGCAGTAAAGTCGTCATATCACAAAACCCAACCACTCCCAGTAATAAGTGGCTTGGTAAAATAAATGGACAAGCAACCATCACATCCCTCTGTTCTTATTGCATTTCATCTCTCTACATTTACTTTGTCCGGTTCATCTCGCACACTCGATCCGTAGCTACTACTCCTAGTATCTCTATCTACTACTCCTAGTACTCCTAGTAGTAGTACTCAAGTTGGAATTCCAATTGCACGGCACAACTTGTTAGGCAAAAAATTCGATACAGGGTGTACGAAGTGGTTTGGGAATTTGCATGCCTTCCCGACCAGTGAGATACTCCGTACAAAGTACGATAGAGAAATAACCACAGAGAGAAGGAAGCCAAAGTAAACATTCAAACGAGCATTTTTGCATTTCTTTTGCATTGAATCATTTCACAAGCTTGACTAGTGCTGTTCTTCTACTTTTACAAAAACCTCATCATAATGTTAAAACATGCATTTTTTGCGAGGATTAAAATGTGCATTTGCACGTGTGTGTATACATAATAGTAGTAGTACAGTCTACAAGCATATATAGAGAGAGACGTGTACTGCGATATATAGTTAAGTTTGTGCTATATGCATGTACTTACAAATGCTTACGGATACACAAGGTTTCCAAACTTTTCCTTTTAGCTCATTTAAAAAAAAACTTTTCCTTTTACATACTTAATTAACGACGCTAATAATTACAGAACGTTCGAGATTTATCATTTCCGTCCCAAAACTAATGAGATCGCCTTACGACACTAAATTATTCCTAATAAAAGCCACGGCGCTAGGTGGAGCGCTTGCGGCGCGCCACGAGTGCCCTCGTGCGCGGCCGTTTCCCAGCCCGGCGACACAACGCCTCTTCCTCGGCCTCGCAACTCGCGAGGTGTTGATTGGCGGCTTGCCGGCAGGCGAGCGCGATCTCACCGGTCTGGTGATCCGGCGCCAACAGGTACTCCTCCTCGCTAGAAGCGTGCACCCGGTCCACGTACCGCCAAGCATAAATGAGGCACTTGGGCCTGACTGCACTCAAGGCTTTGGCACGGGCGTCCTCCGCCACCAACATGGCCCTCGCATGAGCCTTCTGCCACTGAGCCAATTGCCTGACTCTCTCAGACCCGACATAGGCCTGCCAGGCAGCATGCCTCACGGCGCGCTTCTCTTCCTCGGCCGCCTTCTCCGCTTCTCTTTTGGCGCGCTCTGCCGGAGGCAAAGTCTCCCACAAGGCGACCTCCATTTCTTTCCGAAGCTCCTCCAAGCTAGAGGGCTCGGCGGGCGGCGCGATGTTCTCCTCGTAGCAGGGAGCCGACGCGTCCTCCGATGCGCGTGGTGGCGAGAGTGGGAACTCCAACGCATCCACCTCGACGCGTCGCGGCGAGGAGCGGAACACCGACGCGTCATCCTCCACTGGTGGCAGCGAGGAACGGAACGCCAACATGTCGTCCTCGACTAGTGGCGGCGAGGAACGGAACGGCAACGCATGACCCTTCGCGCCGGGCAGCGAGGGGCGCCTAGGGCTTGGGAGGGGCGATGCCATGGTGGTCGACGGGTCCTTAATTGAGAGGGAGGAGGAGGAGGAGATAAAGGCGATGAACGTGAGCATTCTTCCGAATGCCATGGGAGGCGCAGTAATTATAGCGAGCAATGCCACATCTTCGTAAGATATGTTGCGTGATTAACGTAACAGCTATGTGGGCATATTTTTGTTGGAGTAAATTACGTGGGAGGGGAGGGGTGGAAATATTGCTGGTCACAACGGATTGGACGAGTGCGGGGGGAGGAGAGTCATGCATGGAGATTGTTTTCACACGGGGAGGAGTGGTGGGACTGCCGGAGGGAGACGGAGAGTCAAGCATGCAGATTGTTTTCACACATGATGGAGAGGAAAAGATTTGGAGATTTGTGAAGAACGAGAGCATTAATTGAGTACTTTTGCACACTACAAAAACTATTCCACCACCTCTATCTTCGTAAAGAGTAGGTGAGATTTTTGAATCGAGCCCTTTAAACAAGAAGGGAGGTAGTAGTAGTACTCTAACCTTGTTGTGATGACTATATATGAGATGGCAATATCATAACGCACCTGGACGGAGGAACTAGTCTGCATCGTGCATATAAGTTTTGTCTTAAGTCAAAGTACCTCTACTTTGACCAAACTTATAGAAAAATGTATCAACATTCACAATGTCAAATCAATATTTTTATATTCATTATGAAATGTAGTTTCATAAAATATATATTTGGTATTATAGATATTGATATTTTAAGTATAAATTTGGTCAAACTTTTCAAACTTTGACTTGACAGAAATCTTACGTGGAGTAAAAAGGACCAGAGGGAGTATCATGCATGCGGAGTAGGCAAAAAAAATTGCTCATTTATAGCCGTTCGAAGTCTCAAGGGCGCGACCGCGCGAGGGAGGTGAAGGTCGTGGGAGGCGCGACGGTTGACGGAATTAAGTGAAAGTTAGATGCACGCGTCGGCATGGCGTGCGAACACGCAGAAGCTATACCGTCAGGCCTACGATGTGGGTCTAGTAGACATGACATCTAGTGGGTCCCGCATAGTACTCGAGAATTCTTTGGGGGCATGCAACCGTTTATCCATCGGGCAAGCAACCACCCTACGCCGTTCGCACGCCCTACTCGTCCCCGTCTTCTACCTTACAACAGTTCGCTCCCAGTCGTCTTGTCCTTTCACATTACACCAGTTCCACTTCTCCTAACATGCCTCCAAAATCCATGGCCTCCCAAATCTCCATGATCGGCGGTGAGTACAAGGTTAGAACCATCACCGGTGATGAGTTCATCGTCATCTACACCCGTAAATCCATGACGGTGGAAGCATGCCTTGCTCGCTTCCTACACATGTTCGAAAGTTCAAAGGATGAGTGGGTCGCTGGGCTAGATGTTGAGAACACCTTAGTCCTGGAAAGGGAGAAGCTTCTAAAGGAGGCAGAGATGAAGAAGCCCACCGTGATCCAAGTTTGCGTACATAACGTGTGCTTGGTCTACCACATATGCCATGCCGGCGTTAGGTGCCAGGATTTTGAGTTCTTCCTCAAGGACAAAAGAGTGAAATTTGTTACTGTAGACTTTACGAATGACTGGAGAGTCCTGGGTCGGATAGGCCTCGTTTAGGCCAGCCCTTTGATCTCCAGAAGGAAAGCCTGGTGTCCTCCTCTCAGCCTTCAATGCTGACCCTGGAAGTAGACATGATTGATCCTTCGTATGATGAACTGAAGAAACCTCACCCCAAGTTTCATCATGCATGGGAGTCGAAGACACTAGATGAAGATCACATCGTGTACGTAGCAACAGATGCCTACCTTTGTTTAAATATCTACAAGGGTTGGATGAAGAAACAGAGCCCAGTGTCCGGTTCAAGCAAAGAAGTGTCGGCGAACAGGAAAAGGAAGAGGGACGAGGACGAAGTCGAGGACGTGGACAAGGACTCTGAGTAAGGTGGCAGTGCCGTTGCTCATGTTGGTTCTACTGCAGTGTCAAGCAGACTAGTTGCTTAGTTTTATTTCAGGGGTGTGTTGTGCTGAGCCCCCAGCAGAACTATGTTAGTATGTTCTTTCTGGTTGTTTGAACTCTTTAGTACGTACTAGTATGTCTTACTACTGTTCTTCTTCTGGTTGGTACTGCTACTCGTTTCTTCGCGTTCCTACTGTACTTAATACGTACTAGTAGTATAATTTGGGTCAGTCAATTTGTGAAAGAAGAAGTTCGCTGGAGCGAAGGAAGAAGACGGCAGAGAAGCTGCCCCAGTATATATATTAGGGTGGCAGGGTGCCCACGATATCTTATGAGTGTTCGATGTGGAATGCAGTTCATCGGAAAAAATGGATCGTGCCGGGGTTAAACGGATGGCGGGGGTGGGGCGGAGCATGGCGGTGGCAGGCGGTTCAGGGGAGGGCTTGGCGGCGGCAGCACCAGGTGGTTAGGCCTGTGGCGGGCTGGCGGCTCGAAGGTTTAGAGAGAAGATGAACAGTGCATCATTTTTGGAGGTTGAAGAAGCCCTTCTGGCCATCCATGTTGCATCCAACGGCTCACAAGAGTCGACTAACCCAAATTGTTCCTTCAGATTGCATGATCCACGTGGCATTGAAGGTCTCGAGGGTAGATTCCACGTCCGCACCCGGTTTGCGGGCTCGGCGCGGGCGCGACCTGCTTCTGCCGTGATAGCCACCATGCGAGCCTCCTCCGCGCGGGCGGAGACGCCAATGACAGCTAGCTCCTCCTCGCCGGCATGCTGGAGCATGCGCTCGTCCTCCTCCTCTTTGTAAGCTGTGGGCATAGACGCGGCTCGACCTGCTCACATGCTTGGCAGTGCGGCGTCATCGCGAGGAAGGACTGCAGACGACGTGAGGGGTTGAGATCCTCTGCAGTACCGTACGATGCTGTAGTGCGGATGACATGTGGGGCCAGGTCCCACATGACAGCGATAGTACTGCACCGTACAGTACTCAGCGACTGTACGCATGTGCAACGGTGGCGGCATATTGATGAGTGCGCTTATGGGAGCTTGGTTATAGGGCTGGTCAAATTTAAAAGAACACAGTACTAGTACGCGTAATCCTGTGCAAGCGCGTGCATTGCGGCCGGGCCTATACACCACATTAGTTAGCACAACATCGATACGGAATCCTGTGCAAGCGCGTGCACTACGGCCGCGCGGTCGATCGAAACGTGCGTCATGGTGTCGCGCTGGAAGGACATCGACCGAACCTTTTTGTGTGTGTGAAAACAATCCCCGAATATTACTCTACTTTGTTTTGGCTGTAAAAGTTCCTCATGCTACAACATTTCCATATATTTGTATTTAGCTTCAGTTCGTGATTATTTGGATTTGGGCATTTTAGGTGCCCCCTACAAAAAAAATTAATAGAGATTTTGTGTGTGTAACGAAGAGAGAACGCGTGTATGTGTCTACATGTGTGTTGTCGTGGAAGGGCAATGTGGAGACGGTGTGTGTGTGTGTGTGATAGTCATAGAGAGGGGAACGTGCAAATGATCATGTATGAGTGAGACATAGAGATATACCGAGATGTTGTGTATACATGAGAGAACGGTCTTCTATTTGTGTTTTTTGTGTGTGCGTGTGAGAGAGAGAGGAGCATCATTAACACAACAACCATCTCTCTCGATTCGATCGTCCCTCACATAATCGCATGTAACACATGCATCAACACACACATTTTGACACCCTCACCCAGCCCTTGCCACCTCAAGGCCCCTACATCGCTCTCTATCTCGCACACACAATCTCTTCATGAAAACCCTATTTGGCATGCATGTACCTCTCTGTCACATACACTCCATGTACCACGCACACACATATTTATCTCTCGCTATGTCTCATTGCCTAGCAAACACACTCCCCATAGTCCTATCTTTGTATCCCGCACATGATGTCTCTATATTGCTTAAACATTGATGCACACGATGTATCTGTCTCACACCATTAGCCTCTCTCGCATGCTCACTATGCACACATATTCTCTCCATAGGTTTGATTTCTCTCAATATTTCACACACACACAACCCCCCCCCCCCCCACACACACACCACTATCCATCCCCATCCAAGGTTATATAGCGACCCCTGTCGCTTGTGCTTATCTGCACCCCCACATGCACACCACCTTGATCTTCAAGGAGGGCATCGGGAAGAACGAAGACGACGACCAGACCGCACTAGAGACCGCGGGGCCATTTGGAAGCATGATGACATGGCGACGGCTGAGTAACTCCTCCCCCCTCTCTCTCTCTCTCTCTCTCTCTCTCTCTTTGTCCATCCCTCCCGCACAAATTATCAGTCCCTCAACCCACAAGATTCCCCTCTATTCCATGTTCTTTTGAGCTCTCTCATCAAACCTCTTGTCTCTTCTCCTTCCACATGTACAAAATCTCGATGCACACACATCTCACTCCCTATATATTACATGTCTCTATCTTACTCACAGACCCAACTTCTTCCTCTCTATACATCCCTCTCTCTCTCTCTCTCTCTCTCTCGCCCACATATATACCATCTTTCCCGTCCTCTGTCTCTTTCTTCCACTGGGTGTATATCATGTGTGTTGAGCGCACGCATCTCTCTCCCGCCATTGTTCCATGTCCACAAACTCTCTACGTGTCATTCACACATTGGGATGTGTTGTGAAAATTGCTTTAGACCGGATCATGTAGAGTTATGGTTGGTTTTGTTGCACCCAACAAATTAATAACTATGAAATGCATTTAGGTTTTCATTTGAGTTGGATTATGTGAGTTTGAGCATATTGTGAAGTACTATAGACCTGGTAATCATCTTGGAATTCAACAACGATTTTAAATATTGAATTGTACAAACCATTACATTCGAAGTCAATAGCTTAATATATTTATTTCACAATTACAACAAATAATTAATGGCATGACAAACTAAGAAAACATATGTGTACTCCCTCCATTTTTATTTAAGTTCGCGTATTAGCATTGGTCAAAGTAAAGTTTTGTAAACTCTGACAAAGTTTATAAACAAAAATATTAACATATACAATAACAAATCAACACCATTAGATTCATTATTGAATGTACTTTCACATCATACAAATTTGTTATGGTAAATGTTTATATTTTTCCTATAAACTTGGTCAAACTTTAGGAAGTATATATGACTTCAGTCAAACCTAATATGCAGAGTAAATAAAATTGGAGCGAGTACTAGTAGTACTCCTAGCTGCTCAGCCCAATCACCCAACACGCCAGACGGGGAGTAGGGAGTACTAGTACAGTAGTGTTACAAATTTTCAGGTCGGCGGCAAAATCTCCCGCTTCCATCGAGATCTCCCGCGACTCAGATTCGACCAATGCAAAGTTACCATCATACCCTTGGTCGAACAGGCCGACGGAAGCTGGTTGGTCGGGGGCTATTTTGGTAACTTCATGTTCACCCCACCCATCCAACCCCACCCCGGCACCCAGAGTACTCCTCATTACTCCCCATTTTCTATCCCCACCGCAAAATAGACTTCTCCACGGCACCGCATCAACTTCCCTTCGTGCCCCTCCCCTTCTTCATCGGCGCACTTGTCCACCACAGCGCATCTGCCTCATCGACGACATCGTATGCCGCACTGGAGCCGGTCCACCGTCGCCATCGTACATGGAGCCGCTTCCCCGATGCCGTCTTCCACGGTCTCGGATCTGCTTCCCGGAAGCCGACGCCAAGTGCTGCAGTACCACCGTCGTCGACAATGAACTGACTCCCATTGCCGACCATGATGCACAGACGCCGCCGCGACCTTCGTACTCCTCCTCGATTGGTAATGTGTATATTGATTCTCTAAGCAGTACATGTGCAGTTCCGATTATGTTGATACCTACCCTTCAAATTTCTTGGCTGCTATTGTTTCGGTAAAAGTAATTGGTTATAGCTTGCATTGTCGAATAGAATATCATCTTGTAATTGTGCGTCGCTCCTGTATTGCGTTGTGCTTGGGTAGGTTCTTCATCTGTAACCAGTAGTGCCGCAAATGATGGAAAGTTTATTAGAATAGCAGGGAGGTGACCCCCCTGTTCTATTCACTCAAAATGAAACCACAACGTAGTTCTAGCAAAGTTGAAGAGCCACATAGTAGGATATTAAAAATCACTCGTGCTAACATGGCAGACGAGTGCTTTAATGTTGCCCACAAGATGCATGAGTATTACTATATTTTTCTTGCCATGTTGAGATTTTAAAACTACGAATGCGAACATGCAGAGGAGCAATGAAGACCAAATACGGGATGTTGGGGACATCTTCAAGGAACGTTGCAAGTTAAAGAGGAGCTGCATCGAACCTGTAAAACAAGCTTTGGTAAGTAAAAACATTTCAATTACTTTCACATTGAGAACCTGACTAGCAGTGGTGGATGTTTTGTGTGTCCTTGATGGTTTCGTTAATGAAATCGGAGGGAGCCCCCTCTTTTGACCAATTTTTTTTACTTTGACATGGTATGTGTCTGGCAACAGTAGTGAACACAGGACCAGACCATGCCCTGGGCAAGCCCCGAGCCAAAAGCAGCGTCAAACCACGTTGTTTGCTTGGCTAGGGTTCTTGCCATGCAATCCAGCAGTGTGGTAGATTATTAAACAATAATAGGCGAGACAAAAAATTTCCTGTACACTTGATTAGGCTCTCAATCATTTGTAGGATCTCAATTTATTCAGTGGACCGACCATGCCGTAGGATGAATCTTTTGTAATTTATTGTTGAAGCTAGTCAGTCAAACGCGCCTACAGACGCCCTGGAGATCATCTGGTTGCCGGTTGTTTTGCTGCAGCAACCCTTGGCTTAGTGCACCCCTCTGCTAATTTTTCAATTTCTCTTAGCCTTGTGTTCTTCCATGTATATGTCGTAGTTCCTATAAGCTGGCTCTGTTTGATATGTAATAAGCACAGTCTTAATCATCCTAATGCTTTCCTTTTTAGCTTGATGTAGGAAGTGGGTGTTCTCACCTTGCAATCTGTTTTTATATTACTCCTTTTGAATTCACTTCTCCTAGTCCTGTTTATCGGGCTTCTACTTAATGGATCTGGGGAGCTCTGACTATTGATCTAAAAAAGAAGTAACTTCTTCATGTCAGGAAGCAGTTCCTACGAGGAGGGAAGTATGGTCAACCTCGAGATCATGTTTCCAAAATGAGGGATTACACACAAGGTGCCATTTCCCTAATAATGCTGGATTAGACACAAGGTGCAAATTCCCAGATGATGCTGGATTACTCACAAGCCAGGTGGAGTCGTCAAGTGTTCGTGTCCTCGTTGCTCTAGTAAAGGCTGAAACAAAGTGTGTAGCAGCCCTTGAGAATGTAGCTGAGTTCCTGAAGAAGCGAAAAGAGCAATCAGATGCTCTGTTCACCCAAGCCAAAGAAGAGATGGAAGAAGCCAGAAAGAAGCTAGCAGAGGCAGAGCAGGCTAGGCGTCTCCTGCTATCTAAAGCTGTTGTAAATACAAATTTTAATTCATAATAGGTAGGTTCAAATGTTTATCCAGTCAGCATGCCTGTTGTGATGTCTGTGCATCTACTGAGATGTATGTAAGTCTGTGATGCCTAGATGTGGCACAAAATATATTTTTTTCTGGGTCATGTAATAACAGCCATTACTTTCCGAACAATAACAGACGAACCATTGGACATGGTATAGTTCACATGCAAGCCCAACATTCCAAGTTCAACTTCCACATCAAACTCATGTTCACAGATATTTGCACATTCATAGATAATGTCCACAACCATGATTCACTTCAAAGTAAAAAAAATGTGAGGAGAGTTACAAATAAAGAAATCTCTAGTTCCTACTACCAGTGCGAGCACAACAAGTCAAGACCATATGTAATTAATTATTTTTTGGACATTTTTTGACTAAACAAGAATAACTTCTAGAAGCAGGTATAATTTCTAATGTCGGCCGCGACTAGGGTCCACGATGTTTTGAGCCAAACTGGGCAACACACCGGGTGTCTATGCCGGCGACGCGGTGGTCATAGCATTCGTGGGTTCTAAGCAGCGGCGGCTCCCGTGGTCTACAATTCCTCGGTGTCGGCGGTGGCCGCGGACATGTTGGCCACCTCCGCTAGCAAGCCGCGGTTCCGCCAACGTTTGCGTCGGATGGCGCGGCCAACCACGGTGCACTGGACGCTGTAGTCCCCCGTGTGCCGGGGTGCAGCAACTAGCCACTCCTCTGCGAGCAGGCTTGGTGCGTCGAGTTGATGCACCAGGGGCCAGCTTGGAGTGGCGGCTTGCTCCTCCGCTTGCCCGCCTGCAGCCTCTCGCATGGTACTGATGGCCTGGGGCGGGGAGGGAGGTGGGGCAACGAGTTGCCTGGCTCGTTGGGGCACCCAGCCGGCTTTTATGCCGGAGAACTCGTCTTCCTGCTCACCGGATGCTATGGAGATTGTGGATAAAATGGTGCAAGGAGGATATGGGGAGCGGCAGTGTGGTACGGTTCTTGCCAGGCGTCTGGCCTCTTTTAAACAGCGGGTGAACGAGCGGAGCCAACCGGCGTTGTGTTCTAAAATGCCGGACGGCTCGCGGAAGGACGTGTTGCCGGTACACGCGTGGATTCAATGGATGCAGGCAGGGCAGTTTGAAGCCGGTTGCATGCGGCGAGGAGGCATGTTCAGCCTGGCGCGCCGGTTCAATGCCTGCGCTATGAGAGGTTGTGTCCGAGTCAGAGCAATCACTCCCTCCGGTCCTTTTTTGTTTGGGTATAACAAAATCTCATTTTCCATTCACATTTTACAAGTAAAATTCATGGACAAACCTTGACCCAAAATACGATGGGGACTAGTAAACCAGGACGGAGGTAGTAGTTATGAATACCATTTTTGCTCCATACCAATCATTCTAAAAACTAGTATAACGCACCATTGAAAATCGGAACTCTTACCCCGCTAAAATAATGATATTTTAAACGTGGCAACTCGATCAGTGGCGGCTGGCGAGCCACCGCCTCCAGGTCGTTCACCTGTGGTCCCGACCATCAACTCCTACGGATCAAATTATCACGCGAGCTGACTATTCCTACAAAGGTGCGCTCCACCACGTACCCGGTACCCGCGCATGCAGCAATCATGCACCTATGGGTTTATTTGTTTACCGTGCCTTACGTAACTCTCATGTGCAAGACAGCGAGAGACCGACTGTGTGTGTGCGCCTCTTCTCTTCGTATATGTACTCCAGCGTTTGTCTGGTGTCCAAAAAAATAATACTGTAATAACTAGCAATGTGCCAGTGCGTTGCAACACATCCAAAGTAGAGTAATACATATTCACCAATTTGATAGAAAACAGTCTAGTTTTGATATACATATATCACTAAAAATATCTTATGTTTCACTCAAAATATATTCCTTAGGCTGTTTTGATGAGATAAGGGAGGAATGTGGTTGGTTTCAAGATTCGAGAAGTGGGATATTGTTGCAAAAAGCCCGTGTGTGTGTGTGTGTGTGAGAGAGAGAGAGAGAGGAGGGCAGAGTGCGTGTGTGACAAAGACACAAAGAGTGTGTGTGCGAGAGGTATTGCCATAAAATGAGGTGATAGTGTGCGTGTGCACGATCGAGAGGGCGTGTCTCAAGAAGGGACGGAAAATCTACATAGGTACAAGGAGCAAAAGTGTGCGGTGGATGGATAAACCTATCTAGAGGCTGGTCGATCAATGTTTGTGAGAGAGATACGAGTCAAGGGTGCGAAAGCGAGAGTTTTGTGTGTGTGAGAGAGAGATGGTAGTCGGTAGGGGGATCCAAAGCTGGAGTTGTGTGTGTGTGTGAGCGAGTGAGAGAGAGGGGGGAGATAGTTTGTCTGATCGGTAAACAAATGAATAATGTCAGTTCTGGAACGGAGATGAAGACGGAAAGGAGACCCCAACAAACGATGTGTGTGCGGGAGAGAGTAAGTTTAGTGGTAGGAGTCATATCTAGAAAGATATAGGGTGCGTGAGAGAACCCTGGAGAGAAAGGCAAAGTGAAAGACGAGCGAGAGTGTGTGTGTGGTGGTGAAAAATAAAGCTTAGGTAGCTATAGTGATACCAGAGAACAATAGAGATGTGAGAGATAATGAACACCGTGTAATATATGAAGATAGAGAGAGTGTAACACTTCTCAAGGGAGACGACGAGAAACCGTGTTTGCAAAAAACAGAGAAGCATGTAGTGAGCGTGCGGGTGAGATGGAGAAAAGAGAGTGATAGCTACATGAAGGAGCATGCGAGAGAGACCTACAGAGAGATGGGCGTGAAAGGAGATTCAAATATTTAGTTGTGTGCATAGAAGATGTCAACATAAAAGGGATTCAAATATTTGAATTCCAGATGATGATACATGTAATTCATACTCGAACCAAAATTGATCTATCAAACATGCATACTAATTTGAATTTGCGCGCGTGTATGTTATTTAATATATTGATATTACCGATCCATACATTTGAGCTGAACATAATTTGGTTTCAAAAATTTGACTTCAAAGTCGAACATAATTTGGTTTCAAAAATTTGAATTCAACCTTATGATTTTGAGATCATTGCATTTGTAAATCATATTTTATATATAAAGGAGCAGAATTATTTGTTGTGCTTTTTAAAGTATATATAAAAAAATGATGTATATAGATTGGATTCGAATTGAGCTGGCACGGTAAATGTGCAATATTTTTCTGCAAAAATTTGAACGAAGCGGGGAAACTCGCAGTAACCGCCTGAAACCAAAATCTGCGAGATGGAAATTACTACTGCCTATCCCTGACACGCAAAGCCTATCGGCTCGATTTCTATAGGTTTCGATAGGTGTAGGCTTGTAATTTCACTCAAACATGACATAACCGCCACCGCCTCTCACCTCCCCGGATTCATACACGGTGGGCGCCAAAACACAGTTTCTCCTCGGCCGAAATCGCCTCTCACCTCCCCAATTCATACACGGTGGGCGCCAAAACAAACTCTCCTCGGCTGAAATCTCCGTCGGCAAATATTCTGTGTATGCAAGATTACCGTCCTATCCCCAACCGACTAATATTGTTGGGATGTAGGAAATTTTAAATGGGGGCTAAGTTTGTAAATTTCCTCGCATTTGAGACAAGCGCGCCCTGAAGACATGGTTCCCCCTACCTCTCTCCCTCCATTTCCACATTCGTACTCCGTGGGGGCCAAAACACCCTCTCCACCCCAGTCTCCTCCGTCCGCCACCCCATCCACCGCCGTCCTCCTCCACCATGCCGGAGCTGATACCCCGACGCCGTCATCCATTACAAGAGATCGACCTCACTCATCCACGGCTTCGGACCAGGATCCTTGCATCGCATCCTCTCGCTTCATCCGCGCCGACATCCACCTTGCCAAGGCCGCTCGTACGACCGTCTTGTCCAACGCGCCAGGATATTTCCCTCGCTGCCACCGTCTGCCCTCCTAGATCTGCTTCCACGCTACCGACGGCCATCGCTACTGCAGCACCCTCAATGCCTCAGCAGATGCTTACACGGCGCCACACCAGAGGCAGTACTCTTTCGTATCTGCTCAAGTTATTTATCTTAGCAAGAAAATAGATCTCCACTGCTTTACTGTGATTTCTTGTCCATCACTTAGAATCTTACTTGTTAGTTGAAACCAAACATTGGTTGCGAAGTTGCCTTTGTCCGGTTTGCACCTTCAGATCCGCCATGGCACGCTCACCACAATACTCGCAATGCTTATGGTTTTCCCCTTTTATATTCCACATTATCTTAAATGACAGTCAACTGAATTTCAAATTGGGATCAGTTCATTTTTGGGAGTTCGCCGGAGGGAAGGAAGGGGCTCACCGGAGGGCTGCCCCATTATCTATCTTAGGGTTTCGGGTGGGGATAGTGGTTGTGGGGGGCTGTCGTCGGGCTATGGTGGGGCCTCGCCGGAGGCAAAACTCGACGCGGCTGGGGGGGCTGGGGTTAGCTAGAGGGATGGCCGGGGGCGGCGAAAGACCGGAGGTGGTGGCCGGTTCAGGGGAGGGCGTGGGCCGATGGTTTGGCCGGCGGCCCGTGCGGTGGTCTGTAGGGGAAGAATAACAGGCGAGGAAGAAGAAGGGTTAGGAGACGTACGATCTTCATCCGATTGCCTGAAATGGTCGACTGACCCAAAGGACGATAGTCAGACGACTTGCATGTAGACATTCCCTTTATATTCAGTGTACCATCATCTTAGGTGCTTCGAGACGTGCTAGCACTGCTCCTCAACCCATCAAGCTAAACAACATGCCACTCATAATTCCAAACTTTGTTGCTCAAATACGAATCTGATATGATGCTGATATTACTAAAACAGAGAACGTTTAATTGGTCAGCTCATGTTCCTACTTTACTTTCAAAAAGCACGTGCGCCACATATAGAGAGACAGCAGGGAGCTGCATTCTTTATGCTCTCTGGTTCATCATGTGTGACGCCCCCGGCCCGATCGTGCAATAATCATACACGCAAATGCACACGATCAAGCCTAAGGACTCACGGGAAGATATCACAACACAACTCTAAAACATAAATAAAGTCATACAAGCTTTATATTACAAGCCAGGGGCCTCGAGGGCTCGAATACATAAGCTTGCGAACAAGCGTCAGCGGAAGCATCAGATATCTGAGTACAGATATGAAATAGAAACAGAAAGGCCTTTAGAAAGGCGGGGCAAAATAAAACACTACGATCGAAAGGCGAAGGCCTCCTGCCTGGGACACTCGCTCGACTTGGCCTTGGGACTGAGGATGATAAGCTGAACTCCAGGTAATATGAGTTCCCATAGCCTTTTGAAAACTTTCCCAGAAATGACCAGTGAATATGCTGCCACGATCTGAACTGATCTCTTTCGGAATACCGTGGAGTGAAACAATTCTGGAGATATATAATTCTGCTAACTGACTAGCAGTGATCGTCTCCTTGACAGGCAGGAAGTGTGCAACTTTGGAGAGTTGGTCGACGACGACAAGAATAGCGTCGTGACCCTTCTGTGACCTGGGAAGTCCTGTAATGAAATCCATCTGAACCTTGTCCCATTTCCATGAAGGAATAGGAAGTGGTTGCAGAATTCCAGCAGGCTTCTGATGTTCTGCTTTAACGCGTCGACACACATCACATTCAGCAACATATCGAGCAATGTCTTGCTTCATTCTAGACCACCAGTACCTTTGACGGAGATCACGATACATCTTGGTGCTACCCGGATGAATAGACAACGGGGTATCATGTGCCTCCTTCATGACTTTGTCAGTCATAAGCTCGAAGCGAGGTACGACAATGCGGTTTCTGAAATACAAGGTTCCATCTTCAGACAGGGAGAAATCCCTGTACTTTTCAAGGTGAAGACTCTTCTTCATCAGATCAACTTCAGCATCTTTAGCTTGCGCATTCTTAACAGCTTTCTCAAGATCTGGTTGTATCACAAGGTTATTAAGAGAACCCTGTGGAACAATACGCAGATTTAGCTTGCGTAGTTCTTCAAAAAGATGAGGTTGAGCTCGCCTAACCATGAGGTTGTCGCAATAGGACTTGCGGCTTAAGGCATCAGCCATCACGTTAGCCTTGCCAGGGGTATAAGAAATACCCAAATCATAGTCTGCAATGGTCTCCATCCATCTTTGCTGACGGAGATTCAGAGATGGCTGAGTGAACAAGTACTTCAAACTTTTATGATCCGTGTAGATCTCGCAACGATTACCGAGGAGGTAATGTCGCCACAACTGCAGTGCATAGATCACAGCAGCTAGTTCTAGATCATGTACTGGATAATTCTCTTCATGTGGGCGCAACTGACGAGAGCCATAAGCAATCACTTTACGCTCTTGCATTAGGACACAGCCTAATCCTTCACGGGATGCGTCACAATAGATCACAAAGTCCTTGCGGGTATCTGGAGGAGATAGTACTGGGGTATTGTAACGGATTGACATCTGCCCCAGTGGATAAAGAATGTACTCTGGATGTATCCCTGCTCGAACAGCTGGTAGCTGCGTCGCAGGGTGTGGTGGAAACAAACGATCCATCTGAAACAGAGGAAACTCATGATTGTCAAAAGACAAGGAGAAGTATAACCGATCTCGGAGAGAAAGGTTAAACAAAACAATGGAAAGGAAAATGATTATCAGACTAATCAGATCAATGTCAGGGAAATCGCACAGATATTCAGCTCTTCGGGTGGACGAGAATTACGAGATCCTAAGTGTCGGCGTTAGTAAACTTTAGTTAACCCGAAAGGAAGAGAGGTCAGAGTCCCAGAGTAAAGATGAGGAATAAAAGATACTAATACCTCCCAATTGGCGACGTGGGCCCGTAAGCCACACGGCCAAGTTAGTAAAACAGTTTTGGACCACTAGACTCAACTTCGGCCAAGGAGTTGGAAAGGGGATTCCTACAGGCAGTCGGCTCTGATACCAACTTGTGACGCCCCCGGCCCGATCGTGCACTAATCATACACGCAAATGCACACGATCAAGCCTAAGGACTCACGGGAAGATATCACAACACAACTCTAAAACATAAATAAAGTCATACAAGCTTTATATTACAAGCCAGGGGCCTCGAGGGCTCGAATACATAAGCTTGCGAACAAGCATCTGCGGAAGCATCAGATATCTGAGTACAGATATGAAATAGAAATAGAAAGGCCTTTAGAAAGGCGGGGCAAAATAAAACACTACGATCGAAAGGCGAAGGCCTCCTGCCTGGGACCCTCCGATCCTACTCCTGGTCGTCAGTCAACTCGTAGTAGTATCCATCCTCTGGGTAGTAGTAGTAGCGATCGTCGGGGCATCTGTCTCAGGGGCCTCCGTCCTCTGGTCACGTCAAACTGATATGGGGAGAAAAAGGAAAACAAAGCAACCGTGAGTACTCAGAAGTACTCAGCAAGCAAGGATCTACACTACATATGCAACATTTTCAAGGGGAGGCTGTATATGTGGACTGGACTGCAGAAATGCAAGAATAGAGAGAAGGCCTAGTCCTATCGAAGACTAGCATCTTCAGAGGTCTTGCAGAAATAGAAGAGGGTAGAGCAGGTCAATATAATGTAGTAGTAACATTAAGTCTCATCCTCACCCAGAGATCCTTTCTTGACTCCCTGCGAGAAAGCAATCCCAGAGCCATACAGTCATCAACCTCGTCCTGAGATCCCTTCTCGACTCCCTGCGAGAAGCAATCCCAGAGCCATATATACAGGTCTCATCACAGGTATCCAGTTCTAAATTGTATCAATCAGGATACAACTCCGAGTGTCCTTTACCGTAGGACCGGCTATCGATAGAAATGTTCTTCCCTGCAGGGGTGCACCAACTTACCCAACACGCTCGATTAACTTCGGCCGGACACACTTTCCTGGGTCATGCCCGGCCTCGGCCAAACGACACATCGCAACCCTACCTACAGCTCAGCAGAGAGGTCCCCGCCGGTCTACATCCTAAGCGCAAGGGGGTCTTGGCCATCGCCCTTCACCCTCCGGGTCGTTGCGCACAGGGTGGATACCAGCATCGCCTCGGGTGGCCGACACGATCCGACCGTGCCGCCATGCTGAACTGGACGTCTGACAGAGCTTTCGGCTGATGCATACGATGCAGAACGCCCATACTATGCCCACGTGATGGTTAGTGCTATCAGACCAGAGGCCTGCTCGGATCAAATATCCAAATCGCTAGGACTAGGGGCTTGCGGTAACGAGCAGAGACTCACGAAAGATGTGACCCCGTCGCCCCATCTCGAGGACTTGCGGCAAGGGTTAAGAATGCCCGGCCGCGCCTCGTATTCACCACTCGGGCACCACACTGGCAACCCGCCTTCACATCACACGCGGGTACCCCTCAGGGTCGACCCGCCTTTCCAAGTAACATTGTAAAGTCCAAGTATCCGTGTGTCCATAACATCAGGGAATCCGAGGTATCACCCTCATTGAATTCCACTCGATGTATCCGTCAAGGTGAACTAGGAGGAATCACCCTCACTGGGTCCACACTTGAGGTGTTGTACGACAGCGTCGTTATCGGAAGCGGTGAAGGAGGAATCACCCTCGATGACCATGACCGAATAACTACTCTACAGAGTTAACATCAGAAGTGCTACATGAGGTTTCACCCTCGACACTCGATAGTAACGCTGCAGTGTCGTTACAACTAAGGGGGGGGTGATGTGCGGTGTCGGGGCCTGGTCTTCAATCCCGTTGATCGGGTCTTCTGACGATCCAGCGCGGCAGTCGGGATAAGTGGGGTCACTGATAGGTCTCTACCCAGCCTAGACTAAACAGTTTAGGATATGTAGGTAATTATCAACAGCAGGTTACAATGAACAGGCTATGCATCAGAATAGGTAAAGCAGCAGCAGCAGCAGCAATTCTAATGCAAGCATGGGAAATAGAATGGGCGATATCGGGATGATCAAAAGGGGGGGCTTGCCTGGTTGCTCGGCGGCAAGGGCGAGGTCGTCAGTACTGGAACCAATCACCGGAGCTGCGTCGGCACCGGGCTCTATCGAGAGAGAAGAGGGGGAGGAAACAGTATAAATATTAAGCAAGCAAGTGCTACACAAAGTATGACATGACAATACGCAGTGCCGGGTGTGTCCTAACGTACGGTTGCACGTCACTGAGGAAGGAGGGATCCATCCGGGAATGTTTTCCCGGTTCCGGACATTTGTTAGACAGATGACCGGAGGGGAACGGTTGCATGTTTTGATAGTTAGAGACATGTGGCGGACGAACGGATCGCGTATTCGGATTCGTCTCGTCGTTCTGAACAACTTTCATGTAGAAAGTATTTTCATCGGAGTTACGGTTTATTTTATATGATTTTCTAAAGTTTTTATTAATTTTCTGGAATTTATTATTTATTTAAATTCGAATTATCCAGAACATTATCCAAAACAGTGTATGCTGACGTCATCATGACGTCAGCATGATGTCAGCAGGCATCCTGACATGTGGGTCCCACCTGTCATAGGCTGTCTGGTTAATTAGGGTTAATTATTTGATTAACAATTAATTAAATTAAATTAGTCTAAACAGAGTTAATTAGCCTAATTATTTAACTAATTAATTAATCATTTATTTATTTATTTTTTCTTTTTATTTCTTTTACTTAAAAGTTTTCGGGCGGGGCCCGTTTGTCAGCGGGCCAGGGGGGCTTGGCCCACCGGCCAGTGGCTCAGGGGGGCGGGGGCCCCACCTGGCGGTGACCCAGGGGCCACGGGCGGGCGCGGGCGACGGGCGCGCGGTGCGGCGCTGGCGCGGGCGGGCGCGGGCGACGGGCGCGCGGTGCGGCGCTGGCGCGGGCGCGCGCGCGCGCGGCGACGGCAGGAGCGCGGCGACGGCGATGGGAGCGGCAGCGCGGGCGCCTGTGCATGCGCGAGCAGGCGCGGGCGAGCGCGCACGCGCGGTGAGGCAGGGACGCGGGCGGAGCGCGACGAGGGCGATGCGGGCGCGGCCGGGGCGCGGGGTGGGGTGCGCGCGCGAGGGAGGGAGG